>OX031006.1:55920942-57170327 GCA_943735925.1 Pollenia amentaria
TTTTGAGTTATTAGACAAATGGGAAAACACTAATATCTCAGAAAATAATCGATATTTTTGAGTTGTGGTCATTTAAATATGTGATGGAATGAATCATCAGGCTACTAGGAGATGATATTTCATTAATTTACAAGTGCTTTAATTGCAAATAAATGGGATTCAAAGTACCATGATGTCACTTAGGCTATTTTATTTGTTTTATAATATGTATGAAAATCATAATACACTATTTTATTTTGTATGGTATACACTATTTTATTTGAATATTTTACACCAAATATATTATTAAAAAATTGTGTATAAAAATATACGTCATTTTTCGATTTTATTTTGTTATGAAATAATAAAAATAGTGTATGCTTTTTATACCCTGTTTTTCTTTGAAATGATATTCAGAGTAACAACTAATTAAAACACCATACCTGCACTTCCACAATTATTAATGAAAAATTTCAAACACGCAATTATACAATATTTCAATTAATCTTTTGACCCACGTTGTGGAAGTAGAATATCGCCAAATTTTGACCACATTTAGAATCAGTTATGTAGATTCTTATTATGCAATAAAAAAATAATGGTGTACATGCGTATTCACTATTGTTTTATTAAGGGGACGATATATTAGCGGAGTTCAGTGATAAGTGCAAATGGTCTTGCGAAAGAGCAAATGCAAAATATCATAGCTTTTTTGTAAAATCCAACAACAAAATCCACAGAGTTTCCGTTAAATTTCATAAAAAAGCTACGAAATTTTGCATTTACTCTTTCGCAGACGATTTGCACCAAACACTGAACTCCGCTATTGTATTATAGTGATAGTTTTATTGAAACATTAGCTTATTGCACTTTTATGTAGTGAAATAATTTCTAAAATTCTGCCACCCCGTCTTTGGAAAGCTTCACAAATCCTGTTGTTTTGCATTTTGTTGAGCAATATACATCTAACGGGTCATGGCCTTAAAATTAATTTTATAAACTTTAATACTCGAATTATATGAAGATTTACTTACATAAATGTTTTGTTCCCCAGCAAAAAAAAAAAAAATGCGAAATTCAAAGGGAAAAGTGAAAAAAATACGAGGGAAAAAATTTTCACGATAAGAGGAATTTGTTCCCCCGAACATATTTTCACGTTATTATTCCTCTTTGAATATTTTTTTTCAATATTTTGAATATTTTTTGATGATCGCATTATACGTGAAAAGGGGAAAAAATTGTTCGCGATAGGGCTGAATCTTAAAAAATATAAAAAAACGGTACAGAAGTGTGTTGCAACAATTTATGCCCAAAGAAAATATTTAATAATAAAACACCATTCTTGAGTTTGATAATGTGAAATTAGTAGCTAATAGAAAAGCAGTTTGCGTAACGTCATATGTGCGACATGCGCAGAAGATTTTAATTTGGTTTTCGGATGGCGTAATCTTTTATTTATCATTCTTGTCAGAAACTACCGGGCAAATTTAAAAGCAGTGTAAGCATGGCTTAAATATAACATTGTTGGCGAATTTAGATTTTTTTTTAAAATGAGTATGGTGAACCGTTCTAAAGTTATTCCAATATACATATGTAGCATAAGTGCCTAAATTTTGGACATAACGGTATATCGCGAAGTCTGTATCAGCTCGACTTTTCGCGATATACCAAGTGCAGATTTTCATTCCCAAATAACATTAAAAGCAGCAGTTTTATCTGAATATTCGTGTGTTGCAATTTATTGCACACACCAAAGATACATACCATTTTGCAACTAAAACCACGAAAACTCACAAATCATTTTCGGGCTCATCTCCGGAAACTGTAATGACTATCTATATTTTCTCCTTCAAATATTACTTGAAATATATTTTCGTTTTTACTATTATAACATAAATAGAGGCAAAGAATTTTAGAAAAAAAAACTCTTCTTCAAAAAGTCAAATGGTTTAAGAGACATTCTGTTTTCTGTGTTTCCTGCACACTTTGTATTTTTCTTTCTGAGCCCTTTTCGAAATTCATGATTCAATTAAAGGTGAAATTTTTCCTGTCAGATTTTTTTTTAACTATCGAACAATATTCTTAAAAAGTAACAAACTAACTACTTAAAATTGACGTCGACATCGATAACGACCATGCACATACATAATAGAGGGGAATATATAAGACCCACTAACAAATATCTTTTAAGGAGAGATAATTCTCCAAAAGTTAGCTAACGGGAATATAAATAACGCTTGTTTTTGCAAAAACTTAAAAATTATATTCCCTTTTTTTAAACTACAGCTCTTACAAAAAAAAAAAACATAAAAATATTTAATACTTACTTTTATATAATTTCTATTTAAATATAAAAACTTTTTCTTTTCATATTTTTTCAATATTTTTTATTAATATTTTAATATCAATTAGTTTGTTTTTGTTTCGTTTTGTTTATAATTTTAATATTTTATAAATGTTTATTTTACTTTTAATTATTACTTAAATTTTACTTATATTAATAATTAATGTTTGGGTTTATTTTAATTTTTTTTTAATTTTACTCATTTTCGTTAATAATTATTTGTAAAATTGCACAATTTTTGGTAAATGATAAAATAAAAAGTTGATTTGTTATTTCAAATAAAAAAAAAAAAATAACAGAAACTTTGAGTTTCAATTTCTTTTTTTCCAAAAAAACTTAATTAATTTTATGAATGAATAAAATTTACAAAAATGGCACATGCTCTTAAAAATATATTTAATACAGCTGATTAATTCCTTAAATAAATTTGTATATTCGATAATATTAATAAATATAATGAGAATATTCGAAAAAATGTAATTTTATTTATAAAGAAGTTTAAAAATAAACAATTAAAATTTAGTTATTTTTGCATTGAATTTGCAATATTTTATTAAAAATAGTTTTATACATACATACTTTAAAAAAAAACTTAAATATTGTTTTTAAAAGCGAAATTTGAGGTAATGGTGATTGACAGGATAAGTTGTTATGTATTTTCGGTATTTTTTATATTGATATAAAATGTTTAAAAAATTTGCATAAATTAGAATATTTTCGAACGTTAGTGCTACTGTACATTTCGTTTCGAAAGAAAACTCTTACATAATACATAATATGTTTAAAACCTAGAAATGCGAAAAAGTAATTTTGTAGGTAACGCCGAAAACATTTTTGTACTTTTTTTAAGTTGTAGCATAAAACTTTTATATGAATTAAAAAAAAAATATTTATTCGAAGAACGATAGAACGGACAATTTTGAATATTTAAAATTGATTGTTCACAGTAGTAGTGGTACTGTGCATTAAGATTTGAAATAAATCTATTCTTAAAACATTTTTTTTTTTACAAAACATATATATGCAAAATAATTTGTCTTGCAACGAAATACAACAACAAAAATCGATGAAGCATGCAATATTCGAAAATAGTTTAATATTCGAATAATTTTGAAAAGGATTACATATTACCATGGTACAAGTACACAAGGCAGACTCGTTGGCCCAGATGTTTGTCAGCTGTTTACCCCAGTTAAAACCTAAAAGTCAAAAGTTGTTTATGTTTTTTTAAATACTCAGTTGGATTAAAAAAATTGTGAAAAACATTTGATTTTTGAAAAATTTAAATTAAATTGAAAATTATTGTGATGTTTATTTTTTGTTGAAAAATTTTATATATGTATTTATCTTTTACATCCGCTGTTTTACTAGAAAAATGTTCTGTAAATGGACTTTGCAGTGGAGTCAATTTTGCGACATCTCTCCAAGAAACCTTCAACAATATACCTTAAATGGTAGCATCGGATATTAAAAATTGACGGAATTCTTTTTTTTGAGTCACTCTAAGTTCCTCCAATAAACTTTGATAGGTAAATTCATTTCTCTTCTTGTTGCGGTCTTTCATCCATAATCTTTTTTTACGCTTTTTTCTTTCAATTTCATTTAAACAGACGGCTAAAATGGCCACTAATGTATCATCATCCAACATTTTTTAACAATTAAATTATTTAAATAAAAAATGTATTGCCTATCATGGTACAACTTATTATTTCCAACTGCACGTGTTGTTTTTTTTTCAATTTGTGTTTTTATTTTAAAGGCGCAGTGTTGCTTTTTTTTTTGACGGCTTGGTTTAAATACAAAAACAATTTGGCCTGTTGTTTTTGTCTTGTTGTACTTGTTGTAGCAACGAGTTTACCTTGTGTAGTTTTACCATGCATATTACTAAAAAAAAATGGCTCATTTGAATTTTTGTTTTATTCATTCAAATATTTTCGGAAACGTTATTTTGTTCGAAATTGCAAGACATAAAAGCAAATAAATGCATTCGATATCGTAAAAATTATCATTTTAATTGTATATTAATTTCGGTCGATATTGAAACCCGAAATGCAACACCATACCTGCCAATCATTCTTTATCAAATTTTTACTTTTGGGTATTTGCAATTTTTTGAAAAAATTTATTTCTCTCAAATATTTTTGTGTTATTAATTATTGTCCTAATATTTTTTTTTCTTCTAAGAATACTTTTGTTTTTTAATGTTGATAGTTATAATTTTATTGCTTTAAGGCTTCATTCCAAAACTTTTTTTATTTTATTTAGCAAAAAGTTTTCAAACAAGTAGCCCGTTCTACAATTTTGAATATTATCTAGTGTTCTTGCGGTCTAATCACCGCATACGATATAGAGCAAAATTGAGCGAAATTTTTTATTTTTGGTATAATGGCACTGGATATGGAATGAAATGTATCGTAATTTGAGATGATATCATTCGATATCGATTAACCAAAGACATTACATCTCTCGAGTTTTCATTCGATACGTCAGTGTCTATCGTATACAGATAAATACGATAGTTTTCTCGATATTGAATGCGGTGATTAGACCCCTAACATTTAAAATAATTTTTATTTAGAATTCAACATGAACCTTTTTTTTTTTTTGGAAATTTGGTAATGAGGAAGGAAATCAGTTTAAGAAGTTTTTGCTAAATTCAAAGTTTTTTTTTTTTTTGGAATTGAAACTTAATAGATTGCAAAAATAAATATTTAGGCAATTCACAAAATGTTCTATTGTATAATATTCGTTATATTTGCTATAATTGTATGAATAAAACATGCATAAAGTTATAGTAAATACAACCAAAACGACACAATAGAACACTTTGTGAATTGCCTAATTGTGATATTTTACAAAAAATTTTACTTAAACTGGCGGATTTATAAAAAAAAAAAATTAAATAAAACAAACTTTTATTACACTTCAAAAGGGTTTCATTAATATAATTTGGAATTATAAATAATAAAATATAAAGCAAAAACATAAATGCAAATTTGCAAGAAATAAATTACGAGTTCGAACAATTTTTACTGTGTATTTAAATTTTTGTATTCCTTTGAAACTATAGCAGAGTTGTATTTATAAACAAATGCAAAATTGGATGCAAAGTTATTGTTCTTAAAAGGGAGAGTTGCCGTTATGAAAGGGTTTTTTTTTGTTTTTGATAGAGTAGAAAAGGTTCCATTCATTCGAAACAAAGAATACGATAATCTTTATACACAGAAGAAATTGCTAGAACTCTAAAATTATTTCTTTCGAATCAAAATACACAGTAATTCTCCTGAGTATCTTCTCGATAATTGAGTTCTTAAAAGGGAATAATTTCGGATTGAAATTCAGTAACCATTACAATTCAAACAGTTTTCATTTCGTTATACAAACGGGTATTTTATGTAGTTCGAATCAAAACAAAATCAAGCAAATTCGAATAACTTTTAAATCAAAATAATCCAGTTTAAGTTTGCTACTTGTCTTGAGTATATAGCAGACAATTTCCAAACCACAATTTTCAAAATAGTCAAAAGCATGTCAAATGAAATACACCAGATTATGTTATCGACTAATTTAACTATTTTTAGAATTTCATGTATCAATTGCCAAACAAATTTGAAATTATACTGGAGAATTTTAACTGAATTATTTTTTTATTTACAAATGTTGAACTTTTTGTTATATATTATAGTATTTAGTAAATTAGTAAAACAAAATTAACTTAAAAATTAATTCATAGATCAGTCATTAATTAAATATGAGAATAGAATAATAAAATTATGTGCGGTTTCAGGTCACATGCGATTGATTGTGTAGTAAAATTTATATGAAAAGAACTTAAAAAACTGAGTGATTTTCATATAAATTTTTTTACACAATCAATCGCCTGTGACATAAAAACCGAATATAAACATTTTAAATAAATATTCGATTAATTAAAACTACTCAACCATTTTAATAAAAATTATCAAACTTTCCGCAAAATAAGTAAACATTTTGAAAAAAACAACTAACGTTTGGAGTTCATTCTGAATAATTTAGTACACTAAAAAAAGGTGGTTCTTCTAATAGTTTTGGAATTCATATAAATTTTATGCAAATAACTATTTTTGAAGTTGTATTGTAAAGTAGCAACATGAAACGTATTCTATTTATGGTGTTGCCAGTAAGCAAAAGAGCATTGTCAAATCTTACAGTTTAGATAATCTTTTTCAAAAACTTACAATTGTAAAAAAAAAATATTTTCAATTCTAATTACAGAAATCTCAATAAATTGAGGAATATATGGTTTTTAAAAGGCGTGATGATATTCAAGCGATTTTTAAATCCGTTACTGAATTAAGGTCTTACATTTTTGTTTCAAATTCAGTTCAATTAACATAAACAATATACAATTTAGGCTGGGTTTTTGAGATCTCAGTTAAACTAGGTTTGGTTAATCTGAAAAGAGATTTCTGTCGCCATCACCAAGTTTGTATACAGAATTTTGACTGAACAGCTTCGTTTTGCTAAAAATGTTGGTGTTTAATGGAATAATAAAAAAAATCTCATTTCGCAGCAAAAATTCGAGTATCAGAGTACGTTAAACTAAGTTAAAACTTAATCCACATCAAAAAAACCCGGCTTTAATGGAACATACAGTACTTTTCGCTTATAGCCACATCCTTTAGTTGCAGCCAAATCATGGACTATATCGCTAATGTGACTAGAAGCCTCATTCACATATATGCCACTATGAGACAAATAATATATAATAAATAAAATATTACACTGACAGCAGTCATATGGCTTTTCAGAAAGGTTGTATAGTGTATAAAAAGGTAGTTAAAATAAAAAAATAAAAAAAAAACTATTTCATCACTGATACCAAGCAGTGATGCAAATGTGGCCCAATTGCGTCATTTGTGGCCCTTTTGAATGTTTGATGGCCCTGTGCAAATCTATTTTGGCCCTTTCAGGTCAAAAATCAACTAACTAATTTAAATCGCTTAATATTTTTTTCTATGTTGTTTTCTCACTGTTTCGAACACAACTTTTATTAACGAAATTTTTTACTTCTTAAGGGCCAACTAAACCACACAAGCGGTTTGATGTATCGTATAAAAAATCATATAAAGTATATGTTTGTACGAAAATTAAATATTTTTTGTATTCACAAAAACTTCATATACGGCTTGCGTAGTTATTATTTAAAAATTTTTCTATTTTAAAATTAAAATTCTTTTAGGGCAATATAATAAAATTTAAGCTAGATTTACACGATTAAAATTTTCTTCAAAATTGCTCTTCAAAATGCTTCAAACTCGTGTAAACAGCAAAAATTCTTCAAAATTTAGAAAGAAATTTTGCTGTTTACACGAGTTTGAAGCATTTTGAAGAGCAATTTTGTAGAAAATTTCAATCGTGTAAATCTAGCCTTAGTAGACTTTCGAATGGCAAAAAATTGTATATATACATACGAGTAAATTAAATTTTATTTGAAACAAAATACAATTTCGTTTGCCTTTGAGTAATGGTATTTCTGAAACATAAAGCCTCGTACACAATTCTAGCAACAATTTTGTTTTTCTTCTACCTTATTTCTTCCCAAAGTATTTCATATATTTTCTTTTAATTTTTCGAACAAAATCGTAACAAAATTTTTTTTAAAAAGTTTGTATGAAAACATGTAGATTTCTCTACCATTTTAATTCCTTAATGAGTATTTTGTGCAACGTGAGTTATAAAATTTTCAGTTTAGTCACAATGATTTCAAAGCGTATCATAAATATTGAATCAAAAATCTAACGAAATAAGATTTTCTAAAGCCAAGAAAAATTTTTTAATACTTTCTATAATCTTCAACGTTTGTATTTTGTATTTTTTTTTTTTATCAAAATTGTTGAGTAGTTCTGGTTATAACTAATTTTAGCAAATTTCTTTTAATTTATTTCTTCTCGATCGTTAGTTATGAAGCAATTCTGGTATACATTTTATAGAAAAGAGTTGTATCAAGGCATTTTTATGTTTACGGTGGCAGCAGTACTATAACAAATACAACAAAATTTTCTGTTGTTATAAGCAAGTTTTTTTTTTTTTTTTTTGTATTGCATTATTAATTGGGTAGTTCGCGAAAGGTGGATTATCAGCTTATATGGTTATGTAGTTATAGTAACAGCAACAAAATATATAAAAGAATTTAAGTCTATGTATTTTGTTGTTGTGAATATAACTAAATAACAATACAACCTAATAACCAGCCTTCCGTGAACAACCCAATTGTTGTTAGTTCGAAGTTGTAACCATTTGAAAACAAAGTTTAAAATTTTAACCGAAACAATAGCTGAGTACCAAAATATCATAATACTTTGCTGTCAGAGTAAGCAAATGTATAATAGAGTTTAAAAAATGCAGTTTCCCTTCGATAACTTTTTGGCTGGACATTGGGACAGATAACATTGTAAAAGTCTATACAGTTGCATTGTAAAATGCATTTAATAAAGCAAGTGGCAAGTGAAACAATGAGAATAATGGGATTTACCATCACCTTAATACGCTTTGAGTTGTAGTCAAACAATCAGGGGCCAAATGGTCGCTATCGTGATCGAATTAGGTTTCGTATAGAACAAAATGTCGTGAAGTATCGAAAAGTGGATTGCGGCATTCGAAACGAAATTGGTTTTTATATGTAATCGATTTTTTGCTTTGTAGTACAATACAAACATATGATTTTTTAAATAATAATAAATAAAATACTTACGAGTTGCAAGCAAATGCCTTTAGTTTAGTATTGTCTCAACTCGAAAAGCCGGTGATTTACTATCCAATTCAGTCGTAAGATTTGTTTAAAAATCGTGTGTGCTTAAAAAGAACACCCAAAATGAAATTAAGTAACAGATTTTTTTTTGACAATTTTGTCCGACTTGCAAATAAATGTTTATGAAAATATTCATAAAATGATAGATTCTATGCGCACAGAGGTGCATTGTAAAATAACTAAGTCATATAATTTTGCATCTTGTTTTGTGTGATAGTGTGGAATTGAACACAGATTTGGCGGACATTTTTTTTATGTCGGATAGAATTCTGTCAGATTTTCGTGTGAATAAATAGTATGATTGCGTAGGATAATTAATCACGACCGTGAGAGACATGTCAACAGAAGTGCCACCAAAACCTCAGGCAGCAGCTACACTGTCACTTTCACCTTGTGGAAGTTTTAAGCACTTCCTTGGAAATTATTATTTTGTGTCCATTATTTTGTGCCCACGTTAAATAACGTATAAAATAATTGGAGGCAAAACTGTGCCCGGCATTTATAAAGTTGGGACCGGAAAACTCATATTGTTATATGAACTAATTTATGGATAAATATAGGATTCTTAATATTCACAATAATGCAAATTTTGTTTATTTTATAAAAAAAAAATTTACGTACGAGTATCTTTGCGACAGCTCTTATCGAATGACATTTTGAGAGAAATCAATTTAAAATAAAAGTTATTCGATATCGAGTACGGTGATCTCAAGAAGTAAGATTTTAATCAAAGTCATTCGATCACGAATACGACGATTTGGTCCCATTACTTTAACAGAAGCAATTACGCCTATCGAAAATAAAAAGAGAATATTACTGTACCTTAACATTTTGCCTTTCACTGGTACTTTTTTTTTAGAGGAAAGGGCACAAGTTTCGAGGGAGATTTTATTAACCATAAGACTTAAGTTTACAAAACAGATATAAAATACACTCAATACTGGCAGCAGGTCCCTAACTTTTTTTGAAATTTTGAAAAATTGAGAAATTTAGTTAAAATAGTAAATTTATGAATTGCTAACTTTAACATTTTAAATTAAACTGAATTTTTACAAAAGTTTTTGTTAAATAAATTATATACAATTACAATAAAAAATAAAATAGTTATAAAAACAAATAATACAGTGAGTCACTAATAAAAAATAGGAAATTAAACTACACACAAATTAATATTTTTTTTATTTTTTAAATTTTTTTCTACTAAAAAAGTGTTGGCTTAAAAACTACTTAAAGTCTGTTTTTTATTTTAATTTCAATATGAATATATATTGTAATAATGTATTATTTTATCGTTAAATGCTTATTAGTATTAAGTGTAATTAGAAGCTTAAATAAAGAAAAAAATAATATATATATATTTAATAAAATGATTTTATAACTAAATAACTTATTTGGATTTGTGTGTGTGTGTGTTTTTTTTTTCGTTTTAGATTATTTATAATAATTTTTGGTTTAAACAATTGTTCACTTTCATTTAATTTAGAGATTTTTTGCTTTTAAACTTTTGTTGTTTTAGTAAATAAAACTTTTTTTTTTTTTTTTTTTTTTTGGAATATTCAATGTTCTGTACTAACAGTTTCATCGATATTACTGTCCCAATTGAATTCGGTAACACCCTGTTTATAATAAATATTGCCTAAATTGGCAAAACGTTTTTCAAAATCGTTGTCTTTAGCTTTAAGATGTTCAAATCTAAAAATGCAAAGAAAACAAACAATTATTTACGATAAAAGGACAAGAAATATTAAAAAAAATTTTTAAAGTAAATCGATAAGTAAATTAAATTATTATTTAAATTTCTTATTAAACACAAACCTTTCAAATAATAAATTTTTGGCAAAAGCATACAATTCAATGTCTAAACTATTTAATTCTTCTATATGGCGTCTTTGGTCGGGTCGTAAATTGTGTATGGCCGATACCGATAAGGTGGTATTGTGTTGTTCGAATGGTATCGCAAAACGTAAATTAAAAGTCTCCTCAAAAATATATTGGGAAATCTGTAAATTAAAACAAATGAAAAAAATATTAGTTTATAAAAAAAATATATTATATTATTCCTAAACCTTTTGGTATTCCGTTAAACCAAAGTAGGCCATTGCGGCCAGATTTCTTTTGGCACTCGCCAACATAACACGATCTCTTTCGTGCGAGGGCATGGCTGATTTGTTGTAACAGCCCACCAAAGCCAAATCAGCCAACATTCTCGTTTGCCGATTTGCGGCTAAATTTGATTCACAACCAGCAAATTCATCTATGGTAACATCTAACCAATCTTTGCCTTTATAGCAGGGCGGCAGCTCTAGTGATGTTGCCTGTCTGCCCAGACACCAATGCCGTGAGCCCTTCCATGTGGCTCCTCTCTTCACATGTCTGTACTCAGACATATATCTTGCTATCGGTTCTCTTAATAGCGTTATATAGAAATATCTTCGTTTCGCCGATTCACCCTCGTTTTTGTCGAGTTCTTGATCGACACAACTAGTAAGTTCAGTCCAATCGGCATGCAGGCCGCATTTCCAACCGGTTGAATACCGTGAAAACAGCCAATTTTCATTGCGATGTGGACGGAAGCAATAGCAGCGTTTTCGCTGGCGTTGACATTCACAGGGACGCTGTAAAAAATCAAAATCGAATAAGTAAGTTAATTAGTAATAAAGACTCTTAAAAGAAAAGGATGTTTCTTGAAAATAATTTTACTTTTCTTGGAAATCATTTTACTTCTTTTGAAAAATTACCGACACCAACGTCTCTGGAAAAATGATCGATAATAAGATCTTGTAGCTAACAAATTTTTAACATAGAAAGTTTGTTGAGAAACAGAACTTTTTCTACAAAGGTCTTATACATAACAGAATTTTTCTTTAAAAAAGTTATCGATAAAAGATGCTTGTTTTCTAAAGAATATTAATCGATAACCAAAGTTTTCTAAAGAAAACTATGCAATAACAAACATTTTCTATTAAAAACTTAATTTCTGAAATAAACTTACCGATAAGAGAAGTTTTTTTTAGTAAACAGGAATTTTCCTAACTATAACATAAGTTTTTTTTATAGAAAACTTATCGATAACAAAATAATTTTAGCTTTTTATACAGAAAATATCGCTGATATAACTGAAAGATATTTAATCCCTTGATTACATAAGTTTATGAAAAAATGTATTGCTTTCATAAGTTTTTCTTACAGAAAATTTATCGGTGACATATTTTTCCTATAGAAAATTTATTGCTGACATAAATAATCGACAGCATATTCATTACTGCCAAAAGTTTCTTATAAAAAACTATCTCTGTTATAGAAAATGTATCGCCAACAAAAGTTTTCTACTGAAAATGTAGTATTTTATAGAAAATGTATCGCCAACATAAGTTGAGAATTAAAGAGTTTATCGCCGACATAAGTTTTCTACCAAAAAGTTATTGCTGACATAAAATATCTATGGAAAATTTATTACTGGTAAAAGTTTTCTATAAAAAATATCTCTGGCATAATTTTTTTTATAGAAAATGTGTCGCCAACATAAGAGTTCTATAGGAAATTTATTGCCGACATGAGATTTTTATAGAAACTAACGGGTGGTTAAATTTTAAGGGCCGATGTTGAATGTGAACCACACTTTAACGTCAAGTTTTTTTCTGCATTTCATTTGACATTTCTCAATTTCAGACTAACTCAATTTGAACCATGGAAAGACACACAATCGAACAATGCGGTAAAGTTATCCAGGTTTCAGGTTTATTATGAAAATGGGCTTTCAAATCAAAATTCATATCTTGAAAATCATCTTCAGTGATGAGGCACATTTTTACCTCAGTGAATTCGTCAATAAGCAAAATTGCCGCATTTGGGTGTATGATAATCCAAGAGTGATTGTCGAAAAACCAACGCACCTACAAAGAGTGACTGTTTGGTGCGGCTTATGGGCTGGCGGCATCATCGCGCCGTATTTTTTCCAAAATGAGGCCGGTCAGACAGTTAATTTGAATGGTGCTCGCTATCGTGGGATTATAACGAACTTTATATGACCCGAATTGGAGGATATGGAGGTGAACGATATGTTCTTTTAACAGGACAATAGCTCTTTTGCGCGACAAATTCAATGGCCGTGTTATCTTACGTGGTGGCATTGTCAATTGGCCGCCAAAATCATGTGATTTGACACCGTTGGACTTCTTTCTTTGGGGTTATTTGAAAGAAAAGGTGTACATCGAAAATTTGGACCGTCGGATGGAGGTTTGAACCATACCAATATTATCATAATAAAAATAAATAACAACAATTTCCTAAATAATTTCTGTTTTATTCAAAGTCAACATCGGCCCTTAAAATTTAACCACCCTTTATAACGCCAACATAAGTTTTTTATACAAAATGTATCGCCTACATAAGTTTTCTTTATTATGTAAATCTTAGAGAATTTATTATTGCCATTAGTTTTCCATAGAAAAATATTTGTTTCGTAAGTTTTTTATAGAAAATATATCGCCGAGATAAGTTTTCTATAGGTAATTTATCGCCAATATATGATTTCTTTAAATAATTTATCGTCGACATACGTTCCCTATCAAAATGTATCGCTAGCATATAGGCAATATATTATTTTATAAAGGGTGTCTTTTAAGCCCGATCAAACTTTAAATTATAAAAATAAATTTCATTGTTTTCATTCAAAAATTGGGAGGATGTGGGAAAAATCGCCCAAAGAAAAATGGCCCAAAAAAAGAAATGAAAAATCGCCCAAATGAAGAATCGCCCAACAGAACATGAAAAATGACCCAAAAAGTTATATATGAAATTTTGCCCAAAAGAAACGAAAAAGGGCCCAAAAAAAAAATGAAAAATGACCCAAAAAGCAAAAACGAATTTTTTCCCGCTGGCATGTTATAACGTCCAGTGTCATAGTGTCCATGGACGTTATGACACTCCAAAAAGTGTCATAGTGTCCATGGACACTGCGCTAACTAAAGCTTCTCTGCACAGCCGGCCTTCGGCCGGGCGCAAGGATTTTCTCCTCTATGGCATAACAAACACCGGCTTCGCTAACTAAAGCTTCTCTGCATAGTCGGCTTTCGTTTGGAAACAAGGCAGATTTACTTAGCGAAGCCGGTGTTTGTTATACCATAGAGCAGAAAATCCTTGCGCCCGGCCAAAGGCCGGCTGTGCAGAGAAGCTTTACTTAGCGAAGCCGGTATTTGTTATACCATAGAGGAGAAAATCCTTGCGCCCGGCCGAAGGCCCGCTGTGCAGAGAAGCTTTAGTAAGCGAAGCCGGTGTTTGTTATACCATAGAGGAGAAAATCAAAAAATGGGTCATTTTTCATACAACATTTTTTAAAAAACGAAAAATCACCCAACAATAACGAAAAATAGCCCAACAATTTTAGGTCACTTTTCATATGAATTTAGGCCCAATTTTACATCGAATTTTTTTGGGCGATTTTTCATTTCTTTTTTTGGGCCATTTTTCTTTGGGCGATTTTTCCCACAGCCAATTGGGATTATTAGCAAATCATTAAAAAATGAACTAATTAATGTAAAAAATATAACAGAAAATAAAATTCTAATCGAAAAACTTGTATTATTCGAAGTGTTGCTAGAACTCGACGACCAAAATTGGCTAAATTTAATAAATAAAATGGATAAAAACTTTTTAAAATTTAACACTTAAATTAAGTTAATTAGAAAAGTTCTACTTTACATTATTATTATTGCAGCATTAATCACTTTCCTTTTTTAAAAACTTCCAAAAATTTGCTTAACAAAGATAGCTAAATGCCAAATTCATTTTTTTATGGCTGAACAAGATGAAAAAAGTTACATTTAGCCACTAAATGGCTAAATTGGCCACACTGATTGTTCGAAAGATCAAAATATAGATTTCATATTTGTAAAGGTTTGCGGGAATATAGAGACAGGGGCTGTTCTTGACGACGCACATTCTGGTCTCCCTTCCCTCCAATTGTGTATCAAAAAATCCTGTGAAGCCTAAAGTGAACCTCATCTCTATGTTTGTTAATGTTTAAACGGAACTGAGTTTTCAACTTCATGCATAATTTCACAAGCTCCTAATTAAATCATTAGAATTATTTCAAATTCCCTCTCATTTTATTGCTTTCGTTATTTATTTTCTTTTGTTCTTCATTCTTTACTTACGAAATGTATGAAATTTAATAAAAGTATGGTTGCACTGTTGATACACAAAGAAAAAAATACCAATGTTAAATTAACATGGCGCAATGTTGATGGAAAATCATAGTAAATTATTGAAAAAGCATGGACTATTTTTAAAATTGTTTCAATGTTTCATATAAATTTTAAATCAAAAAGGTTATAAAAACATTGTTGTAAATCGATATCGATCGAAATTACAATACATTTTAAATGGAAATTTCGATCGATATCGAATGCCGTAATTTTCCCCTGTTTAACTTGTTTTGTGTATAAACAAGAACAACACTACAAGAAGAAAAACATATACAGCCCAATTATGAATAAAAATTCGCCGGGAGTTTTTTTTCTCCTTTTCCGATTTCTACAATTGAATTTAAATAGGAAAAATGGAAGAAAATAAAAAACTCAGACGGAATTTTTATTCATAATTGGGCATGCTGTCTCTGAAGCTTCTTCTCACTGTTATTTTACACTAAAATCAATTTGATTCTACATGAAATTAGCGTGGTTTCAACTTAAATTAACTTACATTCAACGTGATTTACTGTAACATTCTAATTAACATGAATTATAGTTATTTTGAAATAAATAAATTTTGTTCGCAATTAATTGTAAAATCATGTTAAATTAACATGGAGTAACTATGGAGCAAAATAACTTCGGAAAAATGTAAAATTAACCTTGTTTTTGGCTATTTTACATTGTTTTTTTTTCTATGTGTAGAATAAGTGTATATATGTATATATATGTGAGAGCATAATAGATTTTATTTTACGACGGCTTTTTATGTCAAATTGTAGGGAAAAAGTGGTGTCGAAGCAGTTCGTTTTAAGCACTTATAAAAATCACGCAGTTACGTGAGTCGATGGCTGATTTTCAGAGTAAATTTTTGATAATTTGGTAGCGTTATTCAAGCTTGAATCTATTCATCATGATTTGCCACAGTATACTGATTTATAAATGTCAAAAATTTAGCGCAGTAAGTTTTATCGGGCTTAATAAAACACCCTTTAGGAATACATTTAAAAAAATATGAATTTATTAAAAACTCTACCACCAAAAAACGCAAAAATAAAAAATCTTATTAAGAATATATTAACAAACATGCCACAAAAAAGAAAAAATATTCGTTTAAAAAATTTTTTTGTTTATATAAAAGACATATTTAACATTATTAAAATTCAAAACTTGCAAAAAATGTTTAACATGAAATGACAAGTAAATCCTGACTAGATTTTAAATTTGTTATTCTTTTGTCCAGGTTGAAGAACAAAAAGGTAAAAAAAAAATAAAAAAAAAAAAATCATTCCACACAAACAAAAATAAATTGTAAATTAAATAAATGATTTAATGGTCGTGAAAAGGAAACAATACTTGTACAAAAAGTAAATATTTTATAAAGTTTATATTATAAAGAACTTAAAGAAAGAATTAAAATGTAAAAAATAACAGAGACTCTAAATAGACCATAAACCACTGCAAATATTGCTGAAAGCTCATAGCCTGTCCTTGTGGTTAGGAATAATAAAGAGCTTTTTAATTTAATTCAGGATTATGATGGGTAGATTTTAAGATTAAATAATGAATGAAGGTAGATAACGACTAATACACAGTGATACATTATAGATACATAATAATATTTTTTCTATGGAAAAAGTGTCGATAACAAGGCAATTCTAAGAAAAAATTTCGATTCAAAAACATTATCGATAACAAGATTTTTTCTTTACAAAATATCGGTAACAAGATTTTTTGTAACGGTTAAATTATTAATAACAACATTTTTCTACAAAAAATTTTTGATAACAAGATTTTTCAGTAAAAAATTTATTGATAGTAAAAATTTTCTGTACAACAATATTTGAAAACAGGATTTTTCTTTAGAAAGTTTTGTTTTATAAAAAAATAAAACTATTTAATTATCGATAACAACATTTTTCGATTAAAACACTATCGATAACGATATAATTTTATTGCTATTGTAAATTTTCAATGACAAAAGTTTTCTATAGAAAATCATTAATAGCAAGATTTTTCTTCAGAAAAACTCTCAATCACAAGATTATTCTGTAAAAATATTTTTCTTTAAGACAAAAAAATATCGGTAACAATATTTAAGATCTTAAAAAAATTGGAACCAATTTTTTTTTGTGAAAGTAAAATTATTGAGAAACAAGAATTTTCCGTAGAAAATTTATCGATAGCAAAACTTTTTTAGAGAAGAATTTTTGATAACAAGTAAAACTATTAAAAACAATATTTCTTCAACGAAAATATTAATGACAACAAGTATAGAAAAATTTATCGAAAACAACACTTTTCTATAAAAAAAAACTATCGATAACGATAATTTTTTTTCTTGCTATGGAGAAATATTCGATATCGAGAGTTTTCTACTGAAAAATTATCAATAACAAGTTTTTTTTTCTATAAAAAAAATTATTTTTGATTTAGCCTATCGATAACAATATTTTTTTTCTTGCTATGGAAAAAGTTTCGATAACTAGAGTTGTCTATAGAAACATTATTAATAGCACGATTTTTCTATATTCTCCATTATAAGATTATTCTATAAAAATATTATTCTCGAAAGATATCGATGACAAGATTTTTTCTTAAAAACAATTAAAGTATTTAATGTAAAAGTAAAAATATTATTAAAAAGATTTTTCTACAAGAAATTTCTGTTAACATGATTCTTCTATAGAAAACTTATCGATTTCAATACTTGTCTATAGAAACGTTTTTGATGCCAAGATTTTTTTATTGAAAATTTATTGTATAAAATATTATCGATAGCAAGATCCGGCTATACAAAAATTTACTAATTCCAACAGTTATCAAATTAATAAAAATAATTTTTCTACACAAAAACTATAGATGTGTCAACAAGTTTCTTTATAAAAATGTTCGATTACAAGAATAACCTATTTAGAAATATCAATAACAATAAATTTCTATGAAAAAATTTAGATAAGAATTTGTTTTAAAAAATGATAGATAATAAGAAATTTCTTTAGAAAATATATCGATACCAAGATCTTTTCAAAGAACAAGATTTTTCTATGGATTATTGAATAACAAGTTTTTTCTATTAAAAGCTATCGATAATGATATTTTTTCTGCAGTTAAACTATTAATAGTAAGACTTTTAATGGAAAAATAAGCGATAATACAAATTATCGATAACAAGACTTTTCTACAGACTTTTTCATTTCTGAAAAAGTTTTTTATAGAAAATTATAAATAACAAACTTAAAGAAAAATTAATTTAGGGACCTGAAGTAGGACCAACTTACAAACTGTCTTATCTTGGGTAGGGTACCCTAAAACTAAAGCATGACATTTTAAATGTGTATTTTATTCAAGTTACTTAGGGCCTAAAAAAAAAGACGAAAGAAATAATTTACAACAAATGATTGGCCAACTGTTTTGACCCTGAAAATTATTGCAATTTTATTCAATCTCCATAGAAATTATGGTTAAAAACATTTAGCACATAAATCGATATTAAGTATGTATGTATGTTTGTATTTTTATATTTTGAATTTCGTAAAACAAAAAATTATAAACACTCACCTTTAAATCCAAGTCACGCACTAAATGGCGACCGAACGATGTTCCTCCAGTTTTTTGAATATGCAAAAATACCATCACATCATGACCATCCATATCAAATTGAAAATCATCATTTAGTACATCGTCATAACTAAGGCCGGCATTAGCTATAATTATATTATTCTGTTGTATTGTTTTGGTCGACGCCAGCGGTAGTGGCTGCTGATGCAATTGCTGCTGATGAACTATTAAGGCTCCAGTTGCTACAGCCTGTGCTGAGGCCGCTCCAATAGCACCGGGTGGTAATGGTGGCTGTTGTGGTATATCATTGTATGATAATAGATCTGGTTGTAAAATCATGCTACGTTTTGATAATGCACAGACCTAAAAATATGTAAAAACAACAGAAATTGTTATTTAACCAAATATTATAACAAGAGCTAAAATGAGCTATAAAGCTTTGTGTTTATTTAATTCAAAATAAATCTTTTAAAATGTGTATAAAATATAATCGTAAACAATAGGTGAACATTTCGCACTGGAAGACAATCTCTAAAATGGAATTTAATGTAGTAGCGAGGGGACAACAAACCCTTTAGCCTACTGATCAGCAAAAAATTCCAAATCGATTTTGGCGTGGTTAAAACTATCCCCATAGAAACGATTCAAGCTGAAGCTCCTTAGAATTATCT
The DNA here is from genome assembly GCA_943735925.1 of Pollenia amentaria. NCBI lineage: Eukaryota > Metazoa > Arthropoda > Insecta > Diptera > Polleniidae > Pollenia > Pollenia amentaria. Next base: position 55,940,479 of record OX031006.1, read on the forward strand.
TCCGATCACACACTAACAATTCTTACTATAACAACTTAGTACCGTCAACCACACAAATAAATTGGTTAACATATAAAAAATATCTCTGAAAATATTCCGCTTAGTACACCGCACAGTGGCTGAAAATTTTATATTTTTATATTTAATCCGAAAGAAATCATCATTGCTAAAAACTATCATCGATAATGACCTGCTAGCTTTTTTGCTAGGCTGGTAGTCTTGTTATCTTTAAAAAAAGTTATATGTGCGACTATTGTGTTATTTATATTTGAGATGTTAAGACATATTTTCTAATCTACTATATTTTTGTCGAATTTCAACGTTAGTAGAATAGAACTTTGGCGAATCAAAAGGGATTAAGAAGGTAAAACCTCTGAGGGAAAGGCGAAAGTGTTTTCTTTAAACCTGTATATACTCAAGCCAATTGAACCAAGTCCTGACAAAATCATTAGATAATACTGATGCATATGAATTTAGATTATCACCACTACATGCAAGAATACGACTTATGGAACACATACTAAAAATCAGTTATGATTTGGATTTCGGATCTTCAGGATCAATAAGAAACAACGAAACCAACAAGGACTTAAGAAGTTTTAAAAGGAAACATGTTTAAGACGAATATCGCAAATTTGGGTTGATTATTTTCAGATCCAGAAACAGCATCTGAAATAACAGGTGTTGATTTTAACCTCATTTTTAGATTTAAAATAATCCTAGAAGTACTTGCGTGCAATGAATCGATCACTTACCTTACTGCATATTTGTATGTATTATTGCGTAGCGCTTAAATGTGTGCTTACTTTTTAAAATGTACCATTAGTGCTTCGCAAAATAGGAAAATTTTTTATTGGGTATTTATTACGTTTTTAACATACTAAACTGTTTTCCGAGAGTAGGTTTTATATGCGGCCTAAGGTAAGTTATGGCCCGATCTTCAGGAAGTTTTTAAGTATGATTTCTAGCCTTATAGCAGTGTGACGTACCAAATTATTATGATAGCATTATTTGTTACGGTTTTAGACGTGCTAAACTATTTTTTGGGAGTAGACTTTATATGGGGCCTATGGTAAATTATGGAGCGATCTTTACGACATTTGACTGTGTGATTTTTAGTCCTATAAAACTATGACGTAGCGTATTTCAATATGAAAGCAATATTTTTTACGGTTTTAGACGTACAGTATGATTTCTGGTCAGATAGAACGAGTTTGTGCAAAATCTTATATCATTCCGTGCATTATGCCACCTGTTAGTTTTTGTAACAAAATTGTCAAGTTTTTAGGTGGGTGGTCCAACATTTTGATTCATAACTCTAATTCTACTGATCGGATTTTGCTGGATTTCAATCCCAAGCTGCTTAGGATAACTAGAAGCAATGTGACAGCAAGTTTATTCTTTTCTTTTAGTCTTGCGAAGGTGAGAGTGTTTTCAACAGACCGACAGACAGACGAACATGGCTAAATCGAGTTAGAATAACTCAAGAAACCAGAATATATATACTTTATGGGTTTAAAGATGCATAATAAAAAATTTCACACGGAATAACAAACGTAGAATACCATAATAGTGGTGGAGGGTATAAAAAAAAGTTTAAAGCCAAATAAGGACCAGTCTCATTACATTTAGCATCAAGGTTAGAGTAGGATTTGAAGTCGGAGTCGGAAACGTTAGAGTATGATTTGAAGTCGGAGTCGGAAACGTTAGTCGGAGGCGTAGTCGCACTTAAAAAATTTTAGCGTTTGGAGTCGGATTTCGTACATTTTTCTAACGACTCTACAGCCCTGCTTTACACGTAGAGAAAAAATATGTTTAAATATGGTCACCTCCAACAAAACTATTTTTACATAAAATTTTAAGCATATTATGTTTAAATTTAACCATATTATTATCACCGCCATCCATATTATGGTTAAATGTGTCCTCCATCATGAAGCCACAACCATATTATGGTTGCCTCTAAACATGTAATGGTTAAATATGACAATAATTTGTTTTTAAATTAACAATAGTATTTTCCTCTTCTCCAAGAGCAACATGCTATGGTTGAAAACCAACCATGCTATTATAAGTGTTAAACATATTTTAGTTATCATTAACCAAAACATGTTCGAAGACAACCATAATATGGTTGTGCCCTCTTGATGGAGGACACATTTAATTTTTTCTTTAAAAATAGTTTTGTTGGAGGTGACCATATTTAAACATTGTTTTTCTCTGGGTGTATAGTAAAGAAAATCCTTCCTCTCGTTAAACTGTATAATACAACAAAAGTCTATTGAAAACTTTTGCTTTGATGCCTTCAATTCAAGGGAGATTTCCATACATTTAAACCAAATAATTTCCTGTGCCCCAGTAATAAATGCCATTTAACTACAATATTCCTGCGGTATTTTTCTATTGAATGCATTTGGCGGTTTTTTATTCAGCTACAACTAGATTTACAATAGTTTTCAGCCACATATTTTCGAAGTAACATTTTTTTAATGTTTATTTTATTACATTTTTAATGATTTATTTTTTTTGTCTCATATAAATAATTGGTGTTTTTCACAATAGTAAAATGAGCATATGTGTGGCAGCTACAAAACACTACTGTTTAATCCTTTCGCAGTTTAATGTTCATTTTTTGTTTCAAAATAGACTTAATTTAGCATTGGGAACAGTTGGTACGAACACAGAGATGGAACGGAAAAAAGGAATCACAATCAAATATACTGGCCATAATAATGGCAACATATTGTGGTTATTGAGTGCAAAAAAATGAAACGAAAAAAATAACCATGAACCATAATACAGTTATGTACAATCTGCTGCAACTATTGCAATACAGCAGAAGTTGGAAACAAATAAGTTGGATATATATTTTATACTGAGCAGGAGAATTTAAATTTTTGATGTTGTTGTTATTAAACATATGAAAAAAAGTTAATTAAATAAAAATATTTTTTATACTAAATCTGCGATTCCACGACGTGTATGGAAATGTTTGAGGATTTTCTTTAATTCAGTATTGAGTCCTTTCATTGTTTTATTGTTTAATTTTTTTTTTGCTATTATAACGCAGCATGGAAAACACTATAAATACTTAAAAAAAAGAAATACTAACGACTGCGTTGCATTGACAAAAAAAAAAATAAAAATACTATATGTAAAAATGGGGCAATTAAAAAAAATATCAATAATACAAGGATAAAACATTGTTTTATAATATTAATAATTAATCAAATTCTTATCTCTTTAAAAATAGCAAAAAATTATACCTTAAAGGCAAAATTTTTATATAAAAAATTGTTTATAAAAATCTAAGCGATATCAACAATCATTCATGAAAAAAATTAGTTAAAGCAAAAAAAAAACTAACGCCAAATTTTCTATAGAAAACATATCGATAGCAAAAGTTTATAGTGGAAAGATTTCCTGATAACGAAAGTTTTTTATAGCAAACTTGGCTAAAACAAAAGTATGGAAAACAAAACGATAGCAACAGTTTTCTTAAAGAAAACAACTTTTTTATAAAAACTTTTCCCTAGCACAAGTTTCCTATACTAAGCTTTTCGATAGCAAAATCTTTTTAAAGAAAAGTTCTCGGTAGCAAAAGCATTTTTTTGTTGCGTTATTGAAGCAAAAGATTTTCTATAAATTATTTCTTTGATAGAAATAATTTTCTTTGACTAATTTCCCGATAGCAAACATTTTCTATAGAAAACTTCTCGATAGCTACACAGAAAAAATTGTTAATTCATAATACCAAGCAAGCAATTTGTTGATTTTGCACCTATTACCAAAATGATTATATTGATTACTAAAAATTGTAAAATTCTGAATATTTTTTTTCAATAAATGATATTTTTTATTTTAATTAAAAAAATGATCAAAAAACTTTGCCATTTCAAACAATGTGTTAAAAAAAAAATTAAATTCAATGAACTTAAGCCTAATTAAAAATATCTAAATTTGGATTAAAAACCATTAACGGTTCAATAAAATAACCACAATACTAATTAATGTGTTAATTTATTTAATAAGATATTGACAATTCCCAACAACAATTCTACATGTTTAAATTATATTAATTTAAACAAAAAAAGTCAATTAAGATTTTTTGTTATTTAATTAAAATTTTAATTGAAAATTTATTTCTAAACAACTAAAATGTTAATTAAATCAAAATTAAATTTTTAATTTTCTTTCAACTACAACAATAATCCATTCAATTATCACATTAATTAAATTTAAATACTTTTTAAACCATTTTTTAATTGATAAAACTTTTTTTTCTGTGTACAGTTTTCTAATAATAATTTATTGTTAGGACAGTGGACTGCGGTTATAACGAATTTTCGGTTTAAACGGACTTTTTTAAGTCTCATAAAAATGCACAAGCAGGATTGTGAACTATTTCTGATCAAAAAGCGCCGTGCCCCCAATCAAAAAGCTCTTAATAAAATTAAAATAAAAAACTTAATGAAATGGTTGGAAAAAAATCGTTTTAAATAAAAATATATGATATACCTATAAAAATTTTTTTTAAAGTGCTTATTTACAGAAAAAATTTATGTTCTTAAACAAAATACCAACAATAAAACAGTGAGTTTATCTTTTCTTACATTTCCCACTACAATTATTTGGAATTCTCCCAACATTAATTGTAGTTGTAAGTGGGTAAAGGAAAAACATATTAAAAACAAAAACAAAGTGCTTTTATTGTTTTCGCAAGAAATTTAGTTTTTTATGCACGTGCACGTGCAAAAATTTGTAATCAAAAAAGCTGTTTTTGGGAATACATAATGTTTTTCATAAAAAGATTTCATTTATTGTGCTTATTCTCTATCTTTTAATGATAAAAATAATATGAATATGTATTTGTAAAAAATATTAAAAGTACATTATATAAATGCTATACTTGAGGGCCCGATTATGGGACTATGTATTATAGAACGACTCACCAAAAAAAGTGCGCGATGTACCCCCCTCAAAATGAACCTTGGACTTTTTAAAGATGACATTTAAATATTTAATATATTTTAATCTTTAGTCGATTTAATTAAATACGGGTCTCAGCTTTTTTTGAAATTCGTGCTAGTTCGCGTTTTGACAAAAATGTCATGGGGTGGTAACCCTTCGTTTTAAATAGGGCAATATGGGTATCAAATTTTTCCTTTTGCCAAGTACATCATCTTTGTATGTAAGTTCATCAAATTTAATTTTCATTAAATTATTTTTATTGGTGGTAGGAATTTACAACATGAAGAAATGAATTAAATTATTTTATTTATAAAAATCTTCTAGACAGCAAATATTTTTTCCAAAAATCTGCTCCAAGGGGCAGAAAAAACTCATTTTTATATTAAACATTTTCTAAAAAAAACCCTCGATAGCAAAAGTTTACTAAAGAAATCTTCTCGATAGTCTAAGTTGACTAAACAAAACTTCGTAATAGCAAAATTTTTTTTATCGAAAGCTTCTTGATAGCAAAATTATTTTCAAAGCAAAAAAAAAAAAAAATAAGCAACTTTTGGATAGCAAAAGATTCCTTTACTAAAGAACTCTATAGCAAAAGTTTTTTATAGAAAACCTTTCGATAGTAATAGTTTTATTTATAGCAAAATTTAATAATAGAAATCTTTTCGATAGCAACAGTCATCTATAGAAAAATTCACGATAGCAAAATCTTTCTATCGCAATCTTTTCGATAGCAAAAATGTTTTTTTTAAAACCTTCTAGATAGCAAAAGTTTTCTATGAACAATTTCTCGATATTAACAGTTTTATAATAACATTTTATTCGTAGTAAAAAAAAATGTATATTATTTTTTAGAAACTACAAGTCATTTGATTATCTCAAATTTTCCTTAATTTAATTTAAGATAAATAAATAAAGTAAAAAAAATATTACCTAATGAAAAAACCAAAATCGACACAAACTACATTAATGTTTTCAAGTGCAAATTGTTAGTAACTTTGACTTAAACTCTAATCAATGCGTTGGTAAATATATTAGTTAATTACTGGTTTTCCCATATACAAAATATATTAATTATTCTTTCCCTTCTGCAGCCAAAATGAGTAAATAACATTTAGTGAGCCAAGCGAGCCAAAGGAGAAGGATAAAAATAAGTAATTTAGATAAACTTGTTTATGGTCGAGTTTTGGAGTAATTAGGCCATGGTAGCGTAAACTTAATTTATATCCTCTGCTATTTTTACTTTCATTCCTTGTGATTTTCATCTAAAATAAATAATATAGTCACAAGTAATCTTTATGCTTCTTTTACTCACAGAAGAAAAGAAAAAAATTGTGTTCATTAAATGACTAACTAATAGGTTTATGCCGCAACACAAAAAATGGTCATAAATTTGTTTAGCGTATTTTATTGTACTAATTTTAACAAGTTTATTTAGAAGATTGGTTTAAAGACAACCTAAAGGGGAAATTTATAGTGTTGTGCAGAGATTATAGAGTCTTAAAGGAATTAGAAGTGATAAATAAAGTTTTCGTCATGGTAGGATGAGATGTACTACGTTTGACAAGAGTATTAAATCTTGTATTTATTAGTTTCGTTAGCCAGGGTTCCCACGCTTCAACTCACGCTACTGTATTTCTTTCCAATTTCATTTTGCAGTTGCCGAAATGGTCACAAAAAGGAAACTGTTTCAGATTTTTCGACTATATATGCTTCAAACCAACAACATATTTAATCACAGCGAATCACAGGGAAGTAAATTACATGCAACCATCTCCTTTCTTCTCTCTTCTAAAAACTCAAAAGTCGATCATCAAAAGTTGCAGCGTGCAAGCCCTGTCTTAGTTATCTAGGTAAAATTTTGGGGTAAGGGAAAATAAATTTTTAAAATTTTCTTTAAAATAGGCTAATCAATTGGTATGCTTTATATATATTATGTAAAAGGACTTGCCAAGAGTTGTCGTCTGATGTTCGTTGACTGTAATTTTTTACTAAAGGAAGAACTTAAGTTTTGCTTTTAGATTTTGTTTATTTGATGTCAAACTATTTTTTTTTTCATTTAGTAGTAAAATGATATTAGCCAAGTGGCCGCCTCCAGAATTTATGATAATACGTGTTCGAATTACGCCACTTCCAGTGATAGATTTCCGCATTCGCGACGGATATTCTCTTTGAGGCTTTCAAAAGTCTGAGGCTTGTTGATAGTAACTCGTGACTTTAGGAAACACCACAAAAAGATGTCTATAACGGTTAAATCGGGTAATCGCGCCGGCCAGTGCAAGTCACCAAAACAATAGATTAGGTGACCCAAAATACAACCCTCAGAATTTTGGTAAAAGGTCGTGCAGTATGCCCCGCTGCTCCATCTTGTTGGAACCACATGTTATCCAGAACCAATTCGCGCCCCTCGGAGATCATCCTTTGTTATCATCTCTTTTTTTAATTTTTTTTATATCTACTGCAGTATTTCTTTATAATAAATTAAACCTTTTTCAGGAAAAATTTCTTTGTTGTGCCGGTATTTCTTACTCTTTTTGAAACCTGCAAATATTTAATATTTTTCGCAATATTACTTCTGGTATAATAAATTTGATAAGAACCATACAACTTTTTCGATAAAAAATACTTAGAAGTATTTTCCAGTTGGAAAACAATTCATATTTTTTTTCATGATTGCGCAAAACAACAACAGCCCAAGCAATTTCGCCTTCACAAAAAATTAAATACGAAAAAACAAATGCGAAACTTTAACCATTATGAACGTAACTTTTTATGACAATCTCTTCTCTGAACAATCACACCCACACAAAAATAAATTTCCATATTCTTTATATGTGTTCATGTGCATAAAAGTCTTGTTCGAAAAAGATACTTTTGAATCTCTTGCCTGAATTTGGCTCACACAATACGAGTAGAGTGTGCAGTCATAGAACAACTTACATGCAATATTTTCAGTATGTTAAATTTATTACCTTATGTTGGTATTTACAGCTTGTATCTATTTATTTATCGCACAAAAACTTTTACTTGTATTAAAGAAAATATAAGCAAAAACCCTTGTGCACTCAGATACAAACCTACACAAATAAATGTCTCTTAGAAAACTAGAGGGAACGCTCTTGAGGAAACGGAAACTTATAAGGTGTTGTTCGTTTTTATACACTTCATCGCCATGAGTTGTGGATAAGCGTTTATTAAGTTTGTCATTCTGTGTGTAACACTAGGAAAAATTTATCTAAGAACCCACAAATTATATATAGTTTGGATTGATATATATTCTGTTCGTCTGCCTGTCCATTGAAAATGAGCTAAGCTCCTTAGTAACATGGCAAATTGTTGCTAGTTTTTCTAAGCATTGACTGAAATCCAACATAATCGGTGCTGTGGAATAAGGGTGAAGGACCCACATGTAAACCAATTTTCTTAAAAACATATTTTTCACAGTATTTATTATTTAAACCCAAAACAAAGTACATTTTTAACGGCAAATTTCACCAAGTTCAGTTATAATTTTCTCTTGCTATAACTGCCAGCACGCAGAGAAAAAATATGGTTCGGCATGTTTGCCGCAACTACACTATGTTTATGGTAACAATATATTGTTGTCGTAAACAAAAAATTTTTATTTTTATTGAATATCCGCAATATTTTAGTTACTGTTATCATTTCAATGATTATCGCAATTATACACGCAGAGAAAAAACATGTTTAAAAATGGTCACCTTCAACAAAACTATTTTTAAAGAAAATTATTACACATATTATGTTAAATTTAACCATACTATTGTCACCGACAACCATATTATTGTTAAATTGGTTCTCCATCAAGAAGCCACAAGCATATTATGGTTCTCTTTAAACATGTTTTGGTTAAATATGACAATAATTTGTTTTTAAATTAACAATAGTATTTTCCTCTTTTCCAAGAGCAACATGCTATGGTTGAAAACCAACCTTGCTATTATAAGTGTTAAGCATATTGTGGTTATTATTAACCAAAACATGTTTAGAGACAACCATAATATGGTTGTGGCTTCTTGGTGGATGACAATTTTAACCTTAACATGTTTGTCGGTGACAAAAGTATGATTAGATTAAACATAATATGTTTAAAATTTTTCTTTTAAAATTGTTTTGTTGGAGGTGACACATATATAAACATGTTGTTTCCCTGGGTGTAAATTTGAGTATGGTTCACTAAAAAATAATTATTTTCTAACAACTTAATATTGATAACTTTGAACACATATTATATTAGTTACCACTATTTATTGTAATAGTAATACTATCATAATATTTTGAATCATACAGCCATGTCACAGAGTACAATTCCGTTCGGAAACGGAATTCATTCCGTATTTTGGTGCTTCAGAAAATTACGAAAAAACTTTGCGGAATGAAACCATTTTTGTTTTCATGACCGGTATGGGAGTTTTCTGTATCTCAAAGATCAAAAAACTATCAAAATATACTTTCTATCAATAAACAAATATGTTTTCTTCAATTCCGAACGGAATCATTCCGAACGGAATTGTACTCTGTGACATGGCTGATAATATGATTCTTTCAGATTCACTGCAAGTAAGACTTGAGTGGTTGTAATTCTCATTCGTTTTACAGTTTTATTTGCATAATATTTTTAGCTTTAAAAAATTCTTTGGAAAAAGGTTTCCTAATGATCTGTGAATTTAATAACTTCAAAGCCTATTATGATTAATATGATAAGAATATATAATAACAATAATAATTATAATATGATGTAATAAAAATAAATTATGATTAAGGGAAAAATATTATGATGTAATATTACGAATATATTTGGTCATAATATGATATTTTTTGATTCTAATAATAATCATAATATGTTTTGACTACAATCATGAATCTTATCATAATATGCTGCTCTTAGAATATTTTTAGCACAGCCATGTTTTTCTCTGCCTGAGTTAACAATATATTTTTTGATAGTTAACTATCACTTAATTTTAACTGAACTTTTTCAAATTGACCACTAATGTACTATTAAGATGTTTTGTTATTTCAGAAAAAAAGAGAATTTTGACACGCCTATTTAGGTGGGCACTAAATCACAAAATTCTTGATTTGGTGTATTAACGCAACAAAAAAAAAAAAAAAAATTAATATTGTCGTAAAATTGGTGGCGGAATTTTATTATAATTGTTATAAAATTTATTATAAACTCGTCTAAGATTTTTTAACCGAAAAAAGATTTTAAGATTTTTTCCCCAAAAACAAAATTTTTTGTTTTGTATAGACGAAGGTTAGGCTCAATTAAAAAAACCTTTTTTGCTCCCATTTGAAAATTTTTAAACTAAATATTGCAACCTTGCGGTTTACTGGACAAAAAAACAAGTTAGATTGCTATATTCGGCTGTGCCGAATCTTTGATAAATACATATGACTCTATGTGGCTCTGTATGATAAATACATATATATTAACTAAGCTTCACAAAAACGGATGTCAGCATTAAAATTGGTGGCTATTTAGACCTATATTAAATTATTGACCGACAATTAGAAAGTGTTATGCATTTCTTGCTAGAACTTTGAACTGGCTTGAGTAAAATATCAAGATTGGTAAAATTTTTAGCCGAACTAAAATGATTTTTAGGAGGGTAATTTGTATTGGACCTATGGTAAATTATGGACCAATCATCCCAAAATTCTGAAGACTGATTTCTAATAAATTTCAATACACCAGTGTAATTAGTTTAATATGGGGTAGTGTAAATTATGGACCGATCTTCAAAAAAATTTACAGTATGAATTTTGTTTTATTCAACCTTTATTTTTTTAATTGTTTTATAATTTATTGAGCTTGAGGTTTTTTTCTTTTTTTTATATACAAAATTTTATTAGATTTATTTTATAACTCCAATATTTCGATACAGCAAGATTATCGGTCCCGTATAAAGTGCACTCCCGAACAATACTTATTTCAGTACGCCTAAGACCGGAACAAATATTGATATGCTGTATTTTGTGGGGTAGCAAAATTCTTTTTTACAGTTCTAGAGACTTCATTGATATAATAACATTCATTCTAGAGGGTGGCTGATAAAAATTTCATTTGTTTTGTATGTTAATCGACCTGGTTTTATGTTTAAAGTATTAAAGAAAAATGGGGAGTACTTTGTGCGCGTGGCATAGAAGTGAGAATATTAAAAGCTAGACATACTAAATTTAAGAATTAGGGGGAAAGGATCCGAGATGGCATAAGTGTCACCTAGAAGTTGATGTCGAATTAAAATGTCACCCAAGGCAAACATTAAGCCATAGACAAGCTATGAGTAACTTTATGCAATAGGTAATGATAGCACTACAAATGGTGACGCAGTGTACAAAAATAAAAGTGCGTACAAAAAATTAAAGAAGTGGGAACAATTTAAGAAAAATATTTCTGGAATCGTTTCGAACTAATCTTTAATACTAGGGGGTGACCGGCTAAAATTTTTTTGTTGTATGGAGACCGAAACACTTTAACGTACAGTCAGTCCATTTCTTAAAAATTACAATTCTTAATGAAGGGCATCAAAGCTTCGGCATAGCCCAACATGGTATTCTTACACGTTTTATTTTGGCTTGTTCTTCATTTTGGTACAATTTTGAAATTTTGTGTGTGTGTGTGAGTGTGTGTGTGTGTGTGTGTGTGTGTGTACAATTTTCTAGTGAATTACAGTACTTCAAGTACATACATACATTTGTTATTGTTCACAGAAAGTGTTCAGGACGGGATGGGTTCTTTTGGCAATATAATTTAGTTTCGCAAAAGCAATTGTTTAGGTTATTTGCTTGTTTTCAAAACATAAATGCTATTAAAAGTATTAAGTATACGAGTATTATGTTATTTTCCTTGTAAGAAAAAAAATTTACTTTTGAACACAATTTTTATTGCGTCACAAATTAACCACTTTTATATCTTTTAAGTTTAATTACGCAATTTGTTCATATAAAAATATAAAATTCGGAGTACAAATCAAACAGTCCCAACTACGTCACAAAAGTAGCGAGAATATCAGATCAGATAAACCGATTACGTTTTGCTTTACTTGTATGTTCTTCAAAAGACTCTGTAGTTAAACTCATGTCGTTTTACAGTGCCAGTTAAGCAGCTCCAATCACATTTCGTTAAAAAGTCCCACATTAGCTCCAATGCCAAACACACACTCTTTATGCAAAAAGTCACTATTTATCAAGAAAAATCACATTTTATACAAAAAATCACTTAACACACCTGAAGTCACTTTTTACAAAAAAAGTTCCGTTTTGCACATAATATCTTCTTTTTCACAAAAAGTCATGTTTTACACAAAAAGACACATTTTACACCAACAGCACACTTTTTACACAAAAAGTAAATGTTTTAGAGAACAAGTAAATTTTTTACAGAAAAAGTCCTTTTTTAAGAAAAACTCATTTTTTTTTTACAAAAACCGTAACTTTTTTACAGAAATAATTAGTATTGTGGTTATTTTATTGAACTGTTAATGGTTTTTTATCCAAATTTAGATATTTTTAATTAGGCTCAAGTTCATTGAATTTAATTTTCATTAAATTATTTTTATGAAGACAGGAATTTTACAACATGAAATCAATTAATATTTTTATTGATAATTTTTCATTCTTGACTGCGCTGAGATTTGAACCCAGGCTTTCACGAACAGGTTGCCCAGACTAGTTTCGATTGTAACCACACAATCTCGAAAAATTAAATTTTTTTTACATAAAAATTCACTTTTTTATAGAAAATTCATTTGCCCCCTAAAGTCATCACAATTCCATGCTGATGTTATAAAAATCAAAAGCTTGGCGACAAAAGAACCATTCATTTAACAAAGAATAACAAATACAACAATAAGGTCGCCTAAAAGACAAGGGAAAACTATTTAAAATAAACAACATGAAAAATCAGCCGCATAAAATCATTTCATTCAATAGTGAAATGTGTATTTAGTTAAATTTTTTTATGGTTTTTTGCCTCTTTTTATTCATTTTGCCATCAACACGAACGTCATCATCAACAATCACCGAGAGAGAGAGAGATAAAGAAGAAAATACACATATTGGGTCAACAATGTCATTTCTGACTGGGTGGTAAAGGGAAAATAACAATTTCTGACTTCATGTGTGTCAGGCTGTAATTTTTTTGTTCTGAACGATTTTTTACATTTTTTACTTTGTTTTTATATGTGTGGTTTTTATATGGTGGTTGGCTTTTTCTATTTGTGTGTTTAAAAACCTATAGAACTCTATATGGATATATTTTCATGCTGTTTGATCTTAGGCTTTAAGACTTAGCTTGTGAATAGATAATATCAAGGATACCAAATTTGTGACATAATACTCACTTTTTTTTCCTTTATTTACATATATAAATAAAAATTAAGAATTATGACATATTCTTAAAGTTAGAAAATATTTGGTACTACATGTTTTATATTGTATCTTCAAGAATTAAATATTTTAAATTTTCTGTTAAGGATAGGGGAATTTTAAAATTATGAGTTTTTAAAATCTGCATGAAAATCTCAAGAAACTTTTGTAATGTTATTTATATGGAAGTGTAAATGTTTGTTGCCCTATGTTTGAGTATTTCTCTGAGCACTCCTGCCGCTTCTGTCGACCATCAAAATGCCCATTTTTTGAGAAATAATAGACTAGCAATTTTTGAAAGCTTAATTAATTCTGATTTTATTTACAAATTATGCTAGCTTATATACAAAAATTCGATCATCGATAAGCATAATTGAATTGTTTATTTTTCTGCATTTAGCAAGATTCAACAGCCGTTGATTGTGCTGACGCTTGCAAATAGTGTATTTGCACGAGTGGTCATTAAACTAAATTCAATTATGCTGACGTTTAATTAAGAAATAAAAATTATTTAACAAATACTATATCTAAAAAAACCGACAGTGTGGTACGTAAGTATACGTACACTACACTATTTAGTGGTATTGCAAAATTGGTAAGTCACATCACGAGCCTAAAACTGTAGAGTGCCGCTTATTTTCAAAAGTGGAATATAAATTAGTTCTCTTTACATTCGTTTTAGTACATGCAATTTCGATTAAGGTGGCGGCAATACTACAATAAGTGCAACAATAAAAAAACATTGTATTTGCATTGGCTAATACTGTGGCTGCTAAGCGAAAAAGTCTAAGTCCCGGGATTTTTAAAAGTCAGTCCCGATTTGCATCAAAATGTATTACCAAATTTTGACATTTCTTTCTCTAAGCAAGAAACAACATTGCTCGAAATTAAACATTATATACTGTTCTTTAGTGTTCGGTACGGAAGAAATATGGTAAACACGAGTAAATACCTTCAACAATTTAGTAAATACCTTAAAAAATGCTTCTCTGTGATCTTCGTACACATAAAGATGAGAACGTTGCATTACGTTCGGTTTTTCTTAATAAAACCACCAATCTCGTTGTGTTCGGTTCAGCACATTGATCTTCGTTTGTTTAGCTGTGTTCGGCTCCATCTTGGCTGTTAAACACAATAAAATTTTTTTTTACAAAAACAAAACATGTTTACAGTCAAGATACAGTCTATTCGTGCTGTGGTCGTGCAAATTGCCAAGCAACAACAACAATGCCAGTGAAAAGCTCATTCCATTCCTTCACCAATGTAAAAAAAAAAAAACATGAAAATATAATACATGTCTATAGAATCACTAGAATTGTTCTGTTTTATAAGGAAAAACAGAACACTACATAATGTTTTTTACTTTCGTGAAAATAGTTATGAACGGTATTAAGGGTTGTGTCTTAACCAAACACAAATTGAGTGTGTGTACCATACGCTAAATAATATTCGAGGTATGTTCGAACGCTGGTCACATTTACAACTTACAAACATCTTTCGTGAACTACGGTAAAACTAGAGAGAGAGACACAGAGAAGTCAAATATAATTAAATTTTATTCCATTTTTTATATTGTTAGGGACATTACGGAAGGGGTGACTTCTACTAATACATTGTACTTTGTTGGAAATAGGAAATAGGTTATGTGAAGAAGAGAGGGAGTAGTGCTTATGGGCATTCGATTTGAACATATTCATGTTGAAAGTGTGAGGGAAGACTTCCGCAGAAAGGTAATTTCACATATGAACAGTCCGGCCAAAGAACGAGTTTTTCCTGTAATGCGTTGTACGATTCACTGGTCAATCGACAACAAAACAATCGTACGAGTTTCAGGAACCAGATTCCTAATTTCATAAGAACACATCCCATTGTAGAAACGATAGAACAGGGAAATACAACCTCATTGCGGTTTTCAAGGGAGTCAATAAAATTGGATTCCCAACTGTCACCAATAAAAGACTTTGAAGCACCGGCACACACATGAGAGTTGTATTCTATTCTGGTAGTAAGGAGATCAGATGAAGTGACGTATCTCACACTGTTTTAAAATAAACAAGGAACTTGAACGCTTCTTTTGAAACCTTGAATATATGTTTTGTCCATCGAAGATCAAGCGATCCTGATTCCCCAATAATTATACCACCCATATAAACATACATACAAATGAATCAAGGACTTATTTTTAAATACGTTCATTCCTTAAAAAAACCAATTCGTACACTCGATTATTTTATTTCAACTTTCTACTTCTCTTCCTAAAGATAACTTTAATATTATCCACTTGATTTGCTAATAAATTCTTAAAAACGTTTACTCCTGGGAAACCGCCTATACACTCTGTTGTAGTCTTTTATTTGAATAAGAGATTAATTGTTACATGTCACATTCATAAAAGAGCTTTTAAAAAGAAAGTTGTCAAATGTTTGGAGAGTAGAAATTGCAAAAAAAAGAAAAATAAACCAAAAGTTCAAAAAGCTTAAGCCAAAGTCTAAACAATTAGGATTACAATAAATGGGAAAGTTGACTAAGACAACAATGATGATGCTAATACGAGTATATAGAAAAACTATGTAAAGGAACCCCTCCAGGGATATTGATTGTTAATCACGTATGAGATGGGTAGCAGAGGAGACAAAGGGTATACAAATATTGATAGCAATGACAAACAAGAGACGCACAATTTCTTGACAACAAAAAAAATTAATAATTGACTGTTTAAGGGTAAAAACGCTCACTTTCGAAAAACGCAAAATAAAAGAACAAACTTGGTCTCCTGCTGCTTGTAGTTATCCTATGCAGTTTGGGATTGAAATTCAGCAACATCGGTTTAGTAGGACTAGAACTGTGAATCAAAATATGGATCCAGCACCATATAAAAATTGATAGTTTTAATACAAAAACTAACATAAATGGTGGAATAATGATTTAAAATTTTTGCACGAATTCGCCTTATACGACTGCAAATACTGTTAAATTTCGTGAAGATCTGTCCATAATTGGTCATAGGCGCCATATAAACCCTATTCGCGGAAAACAGTTTAGTACGACCAAAAATTTGGTACGTCACAGTTTTATAGGACCAGAAATCACAATGTAAAATTTTTTGAAGATCGGTCCATAATTAACACTAGGCCCCATATAAACCCTACTCTCGGAAAAAATTTAAAACAAAATAAAGCCCACTTTGGGAAAATAATTAAATTCGCCTAAAATCATAACAGATATAGATATTGAGGTAAAATTTCTTTCAATTTAGATTCATATGGCCAGAAAAAATATCATGCAATTTTGTGAAATTCACTGTTAACGCTAAAACTATTACACTGCTGTATTGAAATTTATCCTAATTTATTTTTTGTAATACAAGAAACGCATAAAACTTTCTTATTGTTGGTCAATAATTTAATGTAGGTCTAAGCCGCAACCAATTTTAATGCTGACGTTCGTTTTTGTGAAGCTTAGTTAATAAATAAATATATGTATTTATCATATAGAGCCCACTCCTGTTGGTGGAGGGTATCAAAGATTCGGCACAGCCGAATATAGCACTTTAGCTTGTTCTATTTTTTCCGTGCTCTCACTCCCAAATCCGGTGGATATTGACACAAAAAAAATTTTAGGACAATCGGCGAAGGCTAAGCCGCCCCTCACGCCCACCAAACGTTGAGAAAAATCGTAAAGTTCGGCTTCTAAGTAGGGAGATCGAACGGTTATTATTCGACCGGTTTTATTGTGGATATTGACACAAAAAAAATTTTAGGACAATCGGCGAAGGCTAAGCCGCCCCTCACGCCCACCAAACGTTGAGAAAAATCGTAAAGTTCGGCTTCTAAGTAGGGAGATCGAACGGTTATTATTCGACCGGTTTTAACCGGTTATTTTAGCTTTGCCTAAGTCGGTTATTTTAAAATGCCCATTTTTCGAATATCGAATAAACCGGTTATTTTGGTATAATAAACCGGTTATTTGAGTAATGTGTAATTTATATACATTTTCCTTACTCTTGTTGTAGATGTACCCGTAATTTAAGTATTTTCTAATTGAATATTGGCCAAACTTAAACTTTTTATGAAAAATGTCAAAACAAAATGTAACAAAGGTCAAAAAACATTATGAACATTGTAAACACAAATCGCTTATAAAAACGTGTGTTCTTGTAGAAAAAAAAAACAAAAAACTATTCAAAATAAATAGTAATTTGTACAAGAGTATTCTAAATATTAAATATATTTTAATATAAAGGTTATCTCTAGATCTTTTTCGAACGCGATTAAAAAGACAAAGTTAGGTTCCTGAAGTACCCTAAGTTACAAAGGTTCTTCCATGTGACGACTTATTAATCACCATTAATTATTATACATGGTTGACGTTAATGTGATCCAAATAAAACTTAACTCCGTTCGAAGAAGTTTTAAGGAGACGACAAATAAAACTTTGCCAAAATACGCTGCCAAAAATGAATCATTGGGTGAAATATTAGCCCGTTGTGTTGCCGAGGACGAAATGCCCGTTAAGGCACTAAAAACTCTTAAGTAGTTCTAGCATCTCTTCATGCTGAAAACTACAACATTACGGCGAAATCAACCATATGGGAAAAATTTCTACCAGTTTTATTTATTAAAATGCCAAGAACTAAAAATCAAAAATGAAGAAATCGAGCAATGTCATTGAATGTTTTAAATTGTAGTCGACGAATTGACAAATATTTTACACAAAAAGAATGTTCAGTTCACTATTCGTTTCTATAGAGATATATATATATAATGCTGAAACAAAATAATTTGAAATAGATAATCCTGGCTAAGAGATTTTGTTTGCAACTTTTGAAAAATATGGTTGATTTATATAGATAGCTTAACCACCAACAAATTAAAACTCATTCAAAATAAATTTGAGGGAATATTTCAAATAATAACTTTATAAAATTCCTATAATTTATTTGCTGTTGCAAAACGTTTGTCTAGATTAAATATCATTCAACAGTTTCTAAATAACATTATACAAATATCTTTTTACAAATAAAGTTTAGTAAATCAATAAAAAATTGTTGAAAACTTAGCTGAAGTTTGATCAATTTACTGGTCCCACTTTTGTTGGATTTTATCGTAAAATATTTGTTAGGTCTGATTTTGTTGGTTCCTTACCTTTGCAAATTATTTTGTTTTTATTCAAATTAACGTTTTATTTTAAAAACTTATTTGATTTTTGTGTTTTTAAGTATTCGAACTAAAACCGGTTAACCGGTTATTTAAAAATTGCTTAACCGAAAACCGGGTTTTTTAAAATAGCAACTATTCGTAATATTCGAAAACCGGTTATTGAAAAAAGTCGAATAATCGATCTCCCTACTTCTAAGCCTCATAACATTGAAAATATTAATTTTACATAAGAATCGTCTTCTAAGAAGTTTGGACATAACAAGTTTTCTCTAAATCTCATATTTAACAAAACCTAATTAAATAAGAAGAAAAAATTGGCATTGATGAAATTTTTTTTTTTTTTAATTATTTTGTACTTACACACGTCAATAGTCAGCAGTGTGACCAGATCTTAAAAATTTTTGCAGCTAAGTCTGCCATTAGACACGACCAAAAAATGTTAAAACTGATTTTAAAAATGCTAAATTTTTTTTAAATAGTTTTTAAAAATTAATTACCAGTATCAAATTTTGTTCGAAACTAGTTATATTTTAGTGACTTTAACAAAATTGAAATACATAAACATGTAAATATGGCACAGGTTATTTTAAATTTAGGGTGCCCGCAAACCTCTGAGACCTCCAAAATTACACGATTAAGTTCCTATGCTATATATTATTAAATTTTTTAGAAAATTTTATTTCTTATAGTTAACCCTTAAAGGGTTAAGAAAAGTTGTAGTTTTAAAATTATTAATTTTTCAGCAGATTAGAGCAAAAATTTTTAAATATTTACACTATAGAATTTTTATCTAAATACAAAGTGAAATTTCCTTGCATTTCAATATCGTAATATAAATTAATGCTAAAAAAAGGTTAAAAATATTTCATAAAAATGCTAAATAAAATGCTAAGTGCTTAATGAAAATTTTGCAGCTAAATACAAATTTTTAATGCTGAATTTAGCAGCAAAAATGCCAAAAATTACCACACTGATTGTCAGCTTCAATATTTGTGTTTGTGTGCGTTTGTTAAAAAGAAAAAATGTCAAACGCATATGTAAGTACGTCGTATGACTATGTTTTCGTAAAAAAAATCCACACAAATATAAATTTTTAAGCTAAATATTAACTTGGGTATCATCCACTTTACATTTGAACGTTTCATTTGATTTTTGCATTGTTTTAATTCATTTGTAATATATTTGACTAACAATTTATTATAACGCTGCAAGCAGATCGGTTGAAGTTTATAATTCACGGTAAATGTTTAAAAATGTGCTCAATGATAAAACGCGAAAAATCATACAAACGCTCATATTCTAGCAATCGCAAATCGCTTAACATTTGCGATCCGACTTACGATCGTATAATAGTTGTTCTGTTTGAAGAGTTTGGGGACTTGAAATTGCCAAAGTATGCTCAAGGGAACTGAAATATTTTAAAAGAACTTCGACACATCGCAAGCAAAACGCGAGAGTTTTAGAACACCATAAAATAAATCTGGCGTTTTGCGATTTAAAATCGTGTGGTGTTCAGAACATGGCCGTTAGTAGGTAATTTTTCTACAAGCTTAGGTGGAAATAAATTAGAATCCAACAGAAAAGTGCTAAAGGTTTTATTTTTTATTTATTTGTGTTATTTATTTGTGTACGAAAAAGTGCGAACTTTGTAATTGAAGAACTTTCAATATTCTAGGAGAAAGCTAGAATCCCAACTAGAGCCAAACAACACTGCATAATTAAATTAGAGAAACTATACAGTACTTTTCGTTTATAGTCACTACGGTTTTTTTTCACATTAGCAATATAGTCCATTTTATCTATAAGTAAATTTATTAGAAAGTACGTTATAGTCTACTTAGCAATATAAGCATATTTGACATATATTCCATTTATCAGCGGCTAGCTAAGACAAAAGTAGAGCAAATTAGTAGCTTTATAGGAGGGATGTAACCAATAACGATATGTCGGCGATACTTAAAATTTTCCGATATATCGGTATCGGCGATATATTGCTGTCGATACGATGATACTTTTTATCTTTTTTTTTGGAGTATTTTTAAACAAATAATTTATTTTCTATGCTTATTTTTTGCCAATTTAATTGGTGAAATAACACACTAAAAACCAGAGCATAAAATCAACACAGAATAATGAAAATTTAAATTTCTATATAATCGGTGTGTGTGAAACGGTAGTGGTGAAATAAAATTTGTCTGTGGTAGAAAAATTTCATGTTTGTGCTGTGTGAAATTATAACATTTTTGACAACGTAAAATTTTGACATAAAGAAAAGACCAATTTCTTGCTGACATTTCTTAACAGTAGTCTAAGTCGGCAAATTTTTTGCCGGAGGCGGTTCAGCAAAAAGTAGCCGGTAGTGGATCACCTGACAAAAGAATATGTTATTCAAAATGAAAAAATTATCCTTTCCAATTTGCTGCTATTTGAAATATATGTATTTGTTATTAATATAAATATATTTTAACCCGACTTCAAAAAAGAAGGAGGGTTTCAATTCGATTGTATGTTGCTTTTTTAAAGTTTGTAACCGCATAACTCCGTCATTAGTGAGCCTATTTTTTTGCATAGGGCGTTCCAACAGCTTGTAATTACAAAAAAGTTTTTGAAATCAGACGGACCATTTGCCTGTCCGGAAATTTTATTTTTGAGCTGCTCCATAATTTATAAACAAATTTTCAAAATTCGCGCTTACTTTTAATATGATTTCAAATAATGCTTTTAGCTTCACGAGTATAACAATGGAGGAAATCTACGAGATAATATCAAATCTCTCTACAAATAAATCCCCTGGCCATGATGGTTTATTGCTCAAAATATTTACTACATGTGGTTTAGAGCTATCGCCTTATTTATTAACTATTTTTAGTAACATTATTTCAACTTCTCAATACCCAGATATTTTAAAAATATCAAAAATCGTTCCAATACCTAAGACTTTAAACGCTAATAGAGAAGATATGTACAGGCCTATAGCTTTATTACCTGTTCTTGATAAAATTTTTGAAAAACTAATACACCAACAACTTTTAAATTATCTTGAAACAAATAATCTAATGTACAATTGTCAATACGGATTCAGAAAAGGTAGTGGCCCGGATAATGCTGTAGTTAATGTTGTAAATTACATATGCCAAGGTTTAGTTCAAGGTTATAAAGGAGTCGCTGGTATTTTCTATGACTTTTCAAAAGCTTTTGATCTTGTAGATCATGAGATCATGCTTGGAATTCGAACTAACAATTGACTAACAATTTATTATAACGCTGCAAGCAGATCGGTTGAAGTTTATAATTCACGGTAAATGTTTAAAAATGTGCTCAATGATAAAACGCGAAAAATCATACAAACGCTCATATTCTAGCAATCGCAAATCGCTTAACATTTGCGATCCGACTTACGATCGTATAATAGTTGTTCTGTTTGAAGAGTTTGGGGACTTGAAATTGCCAAAGTATGCTCAAGGGAACTGAAATATTTTAAAAGAACTTCGACACATCGCAAGCAAAACGCGAGAGTTTTAGAACACCATAAAATAAATCTGGCGTTTTGCGATTTAAAATCGTGTGGTGTTCAGAACATGGCCGTTAGTAGGTAATTTTTCTACAAGCTTAGGTGGAAATAAATTAGAATCCAACAGAAAAGTGCT
Organism: Pollenia amentaria; assembly: GCA_943735925.1. Classification (NCBI taxonomy): domain Eukaryota; kingdom Metazoa; phylum Arthropoda; class Insecta; order Diptera; family Polleniidae; genus Pollenia; species Pollenia amentaria. Next base: position 55,962,647 of record OX031006.1, read on the forward strand.
AAAGGTTTTATTTTTTATTTATTTGTGTTATTTATTTGTGTACGAAAAAGTGCGAACTTTGTAATTGAAGAACTTTCAATATTCTAGGAGAAAGCTAGAATCCCAACTAGAGCCAAACAACACTGCATAATTAAATTAGAGAAACTATACAGTACTTTTCGTTTATAGTCACTACGGTTTTTTTTCACATTAGCAATATAGTCCATTTTATCTATAAGTAAATTTATTAGAAAGTACGTTATAGTCTACTTAGCAATATAAGCATATTTGACATATATTCCATTTATCAGCGGCTAGCTAAGACAAAAGTAGAGCAAATTAGTAGCTTTATAGGAGGGATGTAACCAATAACGATATGTCGGCGATACTTAAAATTTTCCGATATATCGGTATCGGCGATATATTGCTGTCGATACGATGATACTTTTTATCTTTTTTTTTGGAGTATTTTTAAACAAATAATTTATTTTCTATGCTTATTTTTTGCCAATTTAATTGGTGAAATAACACACTAAAAACCAGAGCATAAAATCAACACAGAATAATGAAAATTTAAATTTCTATATAATCGGTGTGTGTGAAACGGTAGTGGTGAAATAAAATTTGTCTGTGGTAGAAAAATTTCATGTTTGTGCTGTGTGAAATTATAACATTTTTGACAACGTAAAATTTTGACATAAAGAAAAGACCAATTTCTTGCTGACATTTCTTAACAGTAGTCTAAGTCGGCAAATTTTTTGCCGGAGGCGGTTCAGCAAAAAGTAGCCGGTAGTGGATCACCTGACAAAAGAATATGTTATTCAAAATGAAAAAATTATCCTTTCCAATTTGCTGCTATTTGAAATATATGTATTTGTTATTAATATAAATATATTTTAACCCGACTTCAAAAAAGAAGGAGGGTTTCAATTCGATTGTATGTTGCTTTTTTAAAGTTTGTAACCGCATAACTCCGTCATTAGTGAGCCTATTTTTTTGCATAGGGCGTTCCAACAGCTTGTAATTACAAAAAAGTTTTTGAAATCAGACGGACCATTTGCCTGTCCGGAAATTTTATTTTTGAGCTGCTCCATAATTTATAAACAAATTTTCAAAATTCGCGCTTACTTTTAATATGATTTCAAATAATGCTTTTAGCTTCACGAGTATAACAATGGAGGAAATCTACGAGATAATATCAAATCTCTCTACAAATAAATCCCCTGGCCATGATGGTTTATTGCTCAAAATATTTACTACATGTGGTTTAGAGCTATCGCCTTATTTATTAACTATTTTTAGTAACATTATTTCAACTTCTCAATACCCAGATATTTTAAAAATATCAAAAATCGTTCCAATACCTAAGACTTTAAACGCTAATAGAGAAGATATGTACAGGCCTATAGCTTTATTACCTGTTCTTGATAAAATTTTTGAAAAACTAATACACCAACAACTTTTAAATTATCTTGAAACAAATAATCTAATGTACAATTGTCAATACGGATTCAGAAAAGGTAGTGGCCCGGATAATGCTGTAGTTAATGTTGTAAATTACATATGCCAAGGTTTAGTTCAAGGTTATAAAGGAGTCGCTGGTATTTTCTATGACTTTTCAAAAGCTTTTGATCTTGTAGATCATGAGATCATGCTTGGAATTCGAAATACAGAACTTAATTTGTTTAAAAGTTATTTGACAAACCGCAAACATTATGTTGAATTAAATAATAGTCGAAGCTGTATTGGGGATATTCAACATGGTGTTCCGCAAGGCAGCGTTTTGGGTCCACTGTTATTTACTATTTATATAAATGATATTGTGAATCTCGAGCTTAATGGAAAAATTTACTTGTATGCAGATGATATTTCTATTTTTATCCCCCCCCCCCTATAAACATAAGACAGCGTTAAGAGCCTACATGCAGAAAGATGCACGCAGAGAAAAATATGTTTAGATATGGTCACCTCCAACAAAACTATTTTTAGACAAAATTTTAAACATATTCAGCCGTATTCATAAAAATTTATTTATGATTAATTAACAGCTTATATGCAAAAACTGCTAAAGTTGTATTCATAAACGAAAAAAGTCAATTAAACCTTTAATTAACCATTCATAAAGTATAAAAATTAATTGTTGGATTTACCCTTCTTTAAACCAAAAATAAGATGACATTTTGATAAATGTTTGCATTTAATGATATTATTTTTGGGCAATATGTTTTAAAATAATGGAAAAATGTCTTACTTATTAATGTGGACATGGTAAATATATTTAACTAAATTTATTTTAATTTAGACAACCAATTTAAAGTTATATTGTTAAATATTTAAAAAAAAAATTTATGTGATTTAAATGAATATGTTCAGGGGCAAATGCAAATATTCCTTTTTATTATTAATTAAATTATTTCAATTAGTTTTTTTTAGCTTTTAAACAACGAATTGTTGTTAAAAAAAATATGAAAAATAAAATAAACAAATCATAATAAAAGTGATGTTAATAAAAAGTAAACAAACCTTTTATTCGAATACTTTCTTATCGTATATATAAAAAAAAGGTTTCAAACAAACATTTCTTTAAAACCTTTCGGCAAAATCTTGTTCAGAAAATAAAATAATCAGGTATGTGATGAAAATCGATCGTTTTCAAAACGAACGTTTTTAAATGGTGTGATGAATTTCGAGCGATTTTTAAATCCATTTCTAACTTACAGTCTAAAATTTTTGTTCAGAATACAATTCAGTTATAAAATTTAAAAGAAAAAAGACGGAAAATAAAAGGAATATGTATTAAAAATCCATTTTAAAAGATACTGAAAACGATATATTTGGTTTCAAATCGTTTCGTTTTTGAAATCGAATTCTATCACATACCTGAATATGTATTTTTATTTTATAAGAATAATTTTTAAGGTCTTTAAGTATAAAAAAATATATTAATTATAGAATATCATGTGAACCGAATAGAAGTTTCATGCATCACTAGCAATAAAATGCAAACAAAACGTAAATAAAGTTGCCATACTTAAACACAAAATCGCTACAAACAGATAATAGCTAAGAGGCTGTTAATGTACGTTTATGAATACTAATTTTTATAAAAGGCTTAAAAGACAAAAATCGTTTGATAGTTATTACATACTTTAAACTTAAAATAAGAACTTTTTATGAATATGGCCGATTATGTTTAAATTTAACCATACTATTGTCACCGACAAACATATAATTGTTAAATTAGTCCTCCATCAAGAAGCCACAACCATATTACGGTTGCCTCCGAACATCTTTTGGTTAGTAATAACTAAAATATGTTTATATATATGTTCGGAGGCAACCGTAATATGGTTGTGCCTTCTTGATGGAGGACTAATTTAACAATAATATGTTTGTCGGTGACAATAGTATGGTTAATTTAAACATAATATGTTTGCAATTCTCTTTAAAAATAGTTTTGTTGGAGGTGACCAAATTTAAACATATTTTTCTCTGGGTGTGCAGACATAATTTTTGAATACGCTGGGATAAATAAGGTAGTCATTAATGCAACAAAGACTAAAGTTATACGGTTTAAGCCACATTTAAATACTAATGATGACTTTGGTGTTATTGTGAATGGAGAAGAGGTTTTGGAGTGTAACTCTGTAAAATATTTAGGTGTAATATTGCAAAGCAACCTAAAATTGAACCTACATATTGAAAATATTAAATCAAAAATATATCCAGTAATAGGAATTTTATATAAATTTAAATATAAGTTTAATGAAAATACAAAATTAATACTTTATCAGACATTGATTCAAAGTCACTTGAATTATTTAATAACTACATATGGCTACAAAAATAGTACAGAATTGCAGTCTTTCCAAGGAGTACAAAACAAGGCGCCAAAAACCGTATACAACCTGCCATTAACCTACCCTACGATCACATTGTATAAAGAAATTTGTAAAAGTATCTTACCCGTAAAAGGAACCTATAAACTACAATTGCTAGTGTTTGTTTTTAAATCTCTCAACAATTTTGGTCATAATACGATAACCTTCTCAAGGAATCAGATAACTCTGAATACCAGAAACAGTTCCAATTTAAGAACAACAAGATGTAGACTTGAAACTACAAAGCAGAGAATTGAATATATTGGATGTTTTGAGTACAATAGTTTGCCTCAATATTTAAAAAATATAAATACTATATCTGCTTTCAAGAAGAATGTTAAAAAATTCTTATTAAACAATTTAGAGATGCTTCTTGTAAATAATGTAAATTTGTATATATTTAAATATTATAAACAAATATTTTTAATTTTATTTTAATACAAGTTTAAATATTTTGTATAAGCAAATGCCAACTCGCCTCAACAATGTCATAATGACGCTGAGGCACTTAAATTGTAACATGGAAACTTGTAAATAAAATACTTTTTTTCAAAAAAAATTTGCTAGCAGGTTGCAAATGTGAACAAATTTTGGAGAATTTTTGGAGATTGTAGATTTCGATTTTTCATTATTTTATTCTCTTCTGAGTTGAAACCCATAAACAGATATTAAATATGTAATTTTTTTGATCTTATAATAGCTTATATAAATATGCAACACGACTAAAAAGAAAAGTTTGACTAAAAAATGAGTGTAAATATGCGGCGACTTCAACGCAAAATTTAAATTCGGCGGCGAATAAGAGCGACTTTGAGCTGCACGACCTGGGAGTGCGTCTGATAATTGAGTAGTTGTCAAGAATGTCTACGCTAATGTCTAGTATACATTACTAGCCCCCTGGGATAGTGAAATTTTATGCACCTCATCAGTGTCAATATTTTACTTTCGTGAGTACTTTGCTACCGTTTCACACACGCCCAATATATGAATTAACGGAGATAAAATATTGCAACATATTTTTATACTGTCCCTTTTTGCCTTCCTGGCCTAATAATTTCTTTATATCATTTCTTCTATCTCTTATAATTTCTTCTATCTCTTACTCTTAACTTTATTTTGTAAAGTGTCTTTTGAATGACAGCGAAAATAATGTTGACACAAAATAATCAGCAATTGGCAGAGGGGTTGACACAAATTATTAAAGGCCATTTTGGTATTTAGTTTGTGTAAATAAGTGTTCCAAAAAAATGTGTCGGTGCATTTGTAATACTCTGTTCAGAATCAGGTTATGAGGTGAATAAACTTGATGTGAAATGGAAAATAAGAACAACATTTTTTATTTGCATGCTGAACATTATCTTCACATTCATGTCTGTTGTTGGGTGAAACTGCTAAAATTACTGCTTTGAGTAACTTACTCTATTGGCAGTGAGCGGTTAGAGTAAAATAATTTTTACAAATTTTGCATGCCGTGGTTTAAATTGAAAATTGAGGTATTTCGAGTGCTAGTATTTTTTACTTATGTATCACTCAGTTTTTGAGAGCTTTTCATATAAATTTCACTACACAATCAATTGCTTGTGACCTGAAGAGAGCATATAAGTCTTCCCAAAGAAAAAAATATTATAATAGAACTATCCACTTCCGGTATTTAAGTACCTAATTAAATCATTTTTGTTTTAATAATGTTTTGGAAATTTTTTTATTGTTTTTCAAAATTGATTCATTTGCGGAGTATTTCGTTACATGCATTTTAAAAAATTTAGAACGAGATCGGGCAAGAACTATTGATTGCTCTTCTAATATGAGATTTCAGCATATGTTATATATTATATATTAAAAAAAACTCTTGCGTTTTTCTACTAATTTCAATTACAGTCAAAGAACTCTAGTTGCTAAAAACCAATGCCGAGCACGAAGGCATATTAAGGAAGGTGGTGAGTTTTGGGGCGTGGCAAAAACAATTTACAGTTCGTAAAATTTCCCGCATGAAACAAGTGAATTATGACAAAAACAGTGCAATATGAAACAAAAAATTGTTTTTCTCACATAAGAATTTCTGTATCTTTACTTTGCGAGAATTATCTGTCATTTAAATAATTTTCCAGCAATTATTGGAACGATGTGAGAAAAAGTGTTTCTGTAACAATATTTTGCGAAAAGTTTCTCACAAGAACTGTCAAAATAAGTCACATTTTAAATTGATGCGAGAAAAAATGGAGCTCAAATTATCCGAAAAAATAATTACATACATATATGTATGTACACAAGAATGTGTATTATTATTATTTTTTTATTTGAAAAGAAAGAATTTAAATAATGAAAATAAAGAAAACACAATTATTATCATAGTAAAGAACTAGTTTGCCAACTCGAGAGAGCGTTCTCAATTTTATAGTTCACCCCTCACACATATACGTGCTGTGTGAATTCAATACACATAAAAACAACAACAACAAAACAAACTTTGAAATTTTTCTATTTAAAATTTTTCATAATATAAAACTTTTTGTTTAATTTTATGACACAAACATATAATTAATAATTTTATCCAATACATTTTGCTCATTTGCTTTTGCAAAATGTTTTTATTTTCCACAAATTAAAAATTTTTAAATAAATTTATTTGACATTAATTTTTTTCTGTTGTTAATATTATTAAAGCCAGCAGAGTAGCATTTTGTGGTATGAAAATAATATTTGAAATCATAAATTATTTAAATATTTTCCGATATTGCAGAATAAAAATTTTGCAAACATTGTTTTTAAAAGTTTATAAATGCAGCATTTAATATATTGAAAATTTATTGAACTAATAAAATTTTATTTTGGAAAAATTGTTTTTTTTTTGCCACATTCTATACGATTTTATGCAACTATGTTAAGTGGTGGAAATAGTTTTGTACACCAATACATTTAAAAAAAATCTCACTAATACCAACATAAATTAGGTTCCACTGACAATTGAGTTATGTGCCTGTCAAAGAGTCGGCATACTAGTTGTATACTATGATTATTATATTTTGTTATTTTAATTTTTTTAGCCTTTCTTTGATTTCGTTTTATGCAGGGCTGCCAGATAAACTTGCGAAAAAATCGTTAATTTCCTAAGAAAAAAAGGCGCCTTTTTTGTTTTAAAAAATCGGACAGTTTAAAATTAATTTTGACAAATTTTGTTCGATTTTTATTAAAAAATAAATAAAACATAGTTAATGTTCATGGGTATTTTATGCATACATACTTTTTTCTTTAATCCCATAACAGTTTGATATTTTAGATTGTTATTTTCCCCTGCAGAAGTCACACAAAGGCGCGACAAAATATGATATTGAACTAAAAATAACACTTTTGGCCAAAAAAAGGCAAAAATTTCCTATAGTGCATTGACTTAAAAATGGGGTAATAGTTTAATGTTTTGATCACATAAACAAATGTATTAAATAATCCAAGGAAATAAAAATTAAACAGTTTCCCTCGAAATTTTGTTTTGCCGATACATTTTTTAGGGAACAGACAAACAATTTCGAGGACAATTTACTCAATAGGGATAATATAGAAATTTAAGCTGCCTTGTTTCTAAAGAAATCTTTTTTTTTTGTGGTGCCTAATACACAAACATATCAAAATATTAAAAATGGCTTTATTTAGAAGACTGAAGGTATGTTCAGACCTAACAAATATTTGACGCCAAAATCTAAAAAAGGCGTAACCAGTAAATTGATCAAACTTTTACTTTATTCTTAACAATTCCTTTTGATTTACTAGACTTTATTTATAAGTAAATAATTATATAATGTAATTTAAAAACTGTAAAATGATATTTGATTTATGCCCCTATTGCGGTTCTCCACTCAACTCAGTTTGGTCGTGTGAGAGTCAACCCAACTTATGCACAACCAAACTCATTTTAGGTATTGTGATACCCAACGGTTTTTAGTTGAGTTTGCTATAAAGTTGCCAACTTAAAATATCGATTTACCAACTTTAAATATAACGTTTGACAAGTGAAAATTTTATAAAATTAAATAATTTTTTAAACTAAAAGTATTTTTAATTGTGTATTGAATAAAAAGTATTTACAATGGATATTAGTGTCGATTTATTTTATGATGATGAAAATGAAAACTCTTGTACAGATGTGCTACGTATAAGAAGAACAATTCCTGCTGATTCCAACCCTCTTGAACTAACCAATGCCAAGTAAGAACTTATAATTAGTAATGTAACTAAATAATAGATATTGGGAATTATTTCTTTTTCATAAGCAACTTTATTATATTCAACATTTTTTTATTTTTCGAATTTATTCTATGAGTTAAATTTCAGTTATGTATTTTATAAAGCTATTTGTAATAGCTCTATTCCTTAAATTTTTTTAGGAATGACTTTATACACTACCAGACTATTATATTGCATTTTCTTGTTACATTTTACCTTAGCTTTCCGTTAGATAGCAATGAAGTATATTTATGTACAGAAAAATTTACAATTATTTAAATTTAGCTCATAGAATAAATTCGAAAAATAAAAAAATGTAACTAAATAATAATTTTAAATTTGTAGATTTAAAAGTTATTTCCGCCTAAACAAGGAAGCGTTTTGCTATTTGCTGGATGAAATCAAAGATCATTTAAAAACCACCTGTTCGCGTAGTGGCTATTCCTCCTATATTAAAGTAATTTGTTAAAGTCCCATATATTTTTACACTGGTTTTTGGTCATACTAAATTTTGGTTTTCCACGTGCAATCTCTGGGTTTTTTTTCCATTAGATTAAAAAGCCTCTCAAATTGTGCTTTAGTTGTAATTTTCAAAGATCTACGAATGTATTAAATGCTGTGAAATTCTAATATACAGTATAACAAATCTTTCTACTTACGGTTTTTCCATTATTTTTTTTTTTTTGCTTTTAAAAATGAAAGTCAACTGAAACTGAAAACAACTCAACTACTAATAAACAGTTGTGTATTTATAACGTTTCTGTCGACCAAACTTTTACAAAGTTGAAAACGGCAATACCACGAAAAAAACAGATACACAACTGAAAAGCCAACTGCCAGTCGAGTTGAGAATGGCAATGCAAATTTACCAAAGACAACCAAACTGTTACAAAAGTGGAGAACCGCAATAGGGGCATTAGCCAAACGTTTTGCAAACGCAAATAATTTTTTAATAAAACTAGTGGTTACGGGTAGGATCTCAAATATTTCATAGGTGTGACCATAGCTTGAATAATATCGTCACTAAAAAAAAAACAGCAAATCGGCAATTTGCCAATTTCGGAACAAAAAATCGTCAAAATGACGATAAATCTTCATATCTGGCAGCCCTATGTTTTTATATATATTTCTTTCTTTGACGTTTCGCTAGCATTGGACACTTAATTACTGGAAGTTAAAACAGAATTTGTGTTGTCTGTTTTCGCATTCAAATACAGAAACACTTTTTTCTCACAAATCGAGAAACGATTGAATTTTTTGTTTCACACTTACGATGCGAAAAATACAGAAACGAGCTACTGGTTTAATGTAATATGTATGTGAAAAAGAAAAAAATAGGGAAACACTTTCAGGCGTGTCATAAAATTGAGTAAATTAAAAAATTTAGAAGCTCTACCTACTACGTGCAATAAATTGGGCGCTAGAGAGAAAGGATTCAAAATGGCATAAGTTGCGCTTAGAATTTGATGTCGGATTAAAAAGTCACCAAAGGAAAAACTGAAGCCATAGACAACCATGAATAATGATAAGTAATATAATATGATCTGACTAAAAATTGAGACGCAGTATACAGAAAACTAAAAGGGCGGTATTCAGAGGTGTGGCGAAAAATTAAAAAAATTTTTTTAAATCATTTCATATACAATTTCACTTCAAATTGTGCTGAAAAAGGTCAACCAGAAAAAAGAAAGACAAAAACATGAAAAACCAAAAATGTACTTTAGATTTCAAGAAGAATTCTTGACAAAAAGACGAAAAACAGAAGAAAGGAAGAACATTTAAATCAATTAAAATAGGTAATCATTCATACAAAGCAAATTTCGATCTGGCAAGGTGAAATACCATTTGGTTTAAAGATTGATGTTTGACTAATGACGTCATCTGTCGTCAATGGCGGTTACTGCTAAACGGCAACCCCCTCTGAAGAGATTGTGTGGTTACAATCGAAACTAGTCAGGGCAACGTGTACGTGAAAACCTGGGTTCAATTCCCAGCTCAGTCAAGAATGAAAAATTATACATAAATTTTAATTCATTTCACGTTGTAAAATTCCTTTCTACATAAAAATAATTTAATGAAAATTAAATTCAATGAACTTAAGCCTGATTAAAATATCGAAATTTGGATTAAATTTAATATATATTTTAAATATTAATGATGACACTATAATTTTTTATAATAAAAAAGTTAGGACCTAGTTGTGTAAAACGCAACGCAACGATGAAAATTACATTGAAAGCAAAAACAAAGTCCAAAATATTTTACAATTTTGTTGTTGCTTTCCACAGAAATTCATATCGAATTTTTTAATTTCAAACGCTGCTTACCTTGTGGCATTGAACATTGTTAATTGAATTTCTGTAGAAAGCAAAAACAAAATTATAAAATATTTAAATGTACATTTTGGCGTCGCTTTGCGTTTTACACTACTAGGGCCTTATTCTACTTAAGTTTTGTCAATTTTACCTTAAATTCAAATAATATTCGTATCGGTATCGCCGATATTTCTTTTTGAGTATCGGTATCGTATCGAAAACAGGGCTTATCATTACATCCCTAATATAAACTTTTTTTTGGAGGAAAAGGAAGAACACGAATTTGGTCCGCAAACGAGTTATCCTGTTACAAGGGCTCAGTTTTCTTAACAAAAACAACATTCTTTGTAATAAATCTTAAAGTTTTACAATAAATTTTTGATAATAAATTTTTGCATAAAAAAACTGAACTGGCAAATTGTTTTTATTTGATATCGTTGTAAACAAGACGTTTTCAGTGTAGGTAATTCCCATTCCCTCTGTAGTCTTGTTTGCTGATAGCTTTGGCTTTTCTAAAATTATTTAGGAGAACGTTTCCTGATGATCTGGCCAAGGCAACCACTGAAATGCGCCTAGGAACAGCTTATTCTCCAACAATAAATTTCAGTATTTTTTATCAATTATAAAAAAAGGGAACTAAGCACAATAAATAAAATCTTTTAATGAAAAAAAATTATGTATTCTCAAAAATAACTTTTTTGATAATAAAAAGTTTAACAAAACTTTTTTTTATAAAGGTATTTTTTTTTCGAAAAACTTGTATTTATACCTTTTTTCTTTCGACATGATTAATATTTGTGTTATTTTTTATTTATTTTTTGTAGAAATTTATGAACTTAAATATTGCCGAAAGCCAGTTGGATAATTAAATTGATTAAATTGAGATTTGACCACCTGCTGAAGGGGTAAATGCTTAAACTAAATATTTTATCAATTACACACATAAGAGAAAATTTTAATTACAAAATTTATGTGAAGTGTGTCCTGGCAAATATTGAATTGTGAAAATATTCATTATTTCGCAGTGGGTTACGGTTTTATATGAAATTTATAAGTTAATAAAATTTAATCTTTCGCTGGCATATTTTAAGCCTACAAATTAAACAGCTGGAGTATCTTTTGCACATGGTTTGTGTATTTAACAACTTATATGGATTTAAAAAATAAACAAATGTCGTTTATTCTCCCAATATCTATAAAAGATATTTTTTCGTCTTTAAGCAATTTTAGAGAGGGTGTTTTTTATGGGACCTGTGGTCTCTTCTGGACCAGCAGCACAATCGTTCCAGGACATAGTAACTATTATAAAATTTATCTTCCCCACATTTAATATCAATAAGGCAGTTATGTCATTTAAAGCGATTTTCGGAAGAATAATTTGTATAAGCAGATGTTTGGTCCATTGCCAAACATGACCTGTTTAATAAAATTTAGTAAAATGATTTAGGATGATTCAATCCAGTATCCAATTCAAAAAAAAACCAACAAAAATATGGACAAAAATACTCTAATCCGCAAAGCATCTTGTATGGGGGGGGGGGGATATGCGAAATTATGGACCCATTCTCACCATTTGCAATAGGCTTCGTAATTACGACAGTAGAAACGAATGACCAAAAGTTCATCAAATCATTTTTAAATCTGCGACATGTACTCTGCGCACAAGGTTACATGGACTGACAACAAGACCGACAGCCGGAATGACGGTCATCATTAGATGGACTCAGAAAGTGATTCTGAGTCGATCGGTATACTAAAAGGTGGGTCTGGAACCAATATTTTTAAAGGCTTCATACATCAGTACAGACTAGGGTATTCAATTAATCGATGTTTTGTATTAATCGATTAATCGCGCGAACAACTGTTCGAGTAAAAATGTTATCGAATAATAATCGAACAATTTAAAATTATTCGGTAAATCGAATAATTTGAATTTAGTCTAGTGTAGAAGACCAAAAATTTGATTTTTTAGCATATAAATGTTATTAAAAAAGTAACACAATTTAACAAAAGGCACTTCATGTAAATAAAAAATAGCATCAAAATTTAAGCTAATCTTCTAAAATATTCTTTCAAAAAGAGTTTATAGTTAAAATGTTTATGTTTCAAACGATTTCTTTCTTTTGTTTTGATGAAACTTGATTTAGAAAAGATTCTTTCACTTATTGTTGACGTTGGGCAGATTGAAAGTAAAGCGTTATAAAGCATATCCAATTTCTTTGTTTAAAAATTAGCAGTCTTCCATTATACCACTTAAATCTGTTTTTAATACTTTAAATAGTCTTGTTAAGGTCTGGTAGAAGGTTATTTTCATTCGTCTCAAAAAATTATCTTTTTCATCTGAATCATTGTGGTAAAAGTCTGTACTAAGCATTCTTAAAAATAAATTATTCCCAAACTCTTTGGTTTCAGTCTTTGAAATATATTTAAAAAAATTATTACTCGTAGGAAATGTTTCTGAGTTAAGAAACAATTAAAGGGTATTTAAAACGCACCGCCTTGTTTCTTACATAAAATAATACAACTAACACTGTTCGAATTATTCGTTAATCGAATATAATAAATTTTAAATTATTCGAACAGTTAATCGCCCAAATTTAATCGATTATTCGAACAACGCTTAATTGTATGAATACCCCAGTACATACGCATAATACCCTCTCAACTATTGTGGTATTGGGATCAAAAGTGCAGCAGAAACATATTGACAGCTCACCAAAGTTAATTCCGAATTTGAATATTGTTTATTTTTTTTTATTGAATTATTACTAGTGATACACACTGGATCCATTCCCATAATAAGAATAAATCGTAAGTGAAACACGGCAAACCAGCCAAATTGAGGCCAAAGGTGAATAACTATGGCGTCAAGGCTTCTTTCTATCTTTTATTAGATGCCGAAATCAGGAAAAACGAGCATTGATCTAGACATGAAGCCATAATATTTAATCATGACAACATGTTTCAAGATCAGTAAAAGCTATCCAAAATAAGTGGTTGGGCAGTTTTGCCTCACCGACCTTATAGCCCAGACCTTACTTCTTGCGACAGAACCAGAACTATCTTACTGGACTACGCTTGATTAAAGAGTGGAATATCGGAAATTACATTCAAGCGCGGAAGCCGCCATATGTTACAAAATAGAAGGCCAATACTTAAAATAACATTTTAGTGTACTAATGTTTTACAAATAACGTTCAAAATTTCTTATAAATCCCGTAATTTTTAGGTTATACACCTTATAAGATTTTTGATATTTTTTAATTGTATATAAATGAAGGGAGAACAAATCTTAAGAACTTTTTTAATTTTTTTCAAAAGCTCCACACACTTTTTATAATACCTTCATTTGATATTTCATTTCCATTTCCTGAAGACACAACACATGACTTAAGCTCTCTTACACATGCTCTTCTCATTCTCTTTTAGCATATATTTGCTATAAAGTAGTATTATATAAGTCATATACCGGGCACACTCAGACTCACTGTCACCACAAAGCAGGTATGGAGAATTCAGCACTATTGTACTTTTTTTTAGTGCTTTTTAAGATTAACAAGACCGCTTGACGGTAGAGGCATTTTTAACTTCTTAACAGAGAGTTTCTAATTAATCTCGAATAAAGTGCAATATTTTAGATTGAATTTCATTTTTGTCATTGGTGGTTATACAAAATTAGCAAAGAAATTAAAATTGTTGGGCCGGAAGATTCTGTCTCACTTAAACTTTAAATACTAAGATTATTTTCAAATCAGGGGATAAATTACGTCATTTGATATCGATCGAAATTCCCATTAACATTGTATTGCAATTTCGATCGATATTGGATGCAGAAGTTTAGCTACAGATTTCTCGGACACCTATTTTAGCCAAATACTGGAAGCTATGAAAACAAATGTTTCTCACACTTAATTCTCTTTATTCCCATTTCGACTTTTGCCAAAACATTTGTACTACGTCACAAGGACGTTGAAATAAAATAAAGAATGTGAACAGATCCAAAGTCAATAAATTATTTTATTTTTTTCCTGATAGAGCGCATTTGATTGATTGAATTATTTGTTCGAAATTTTGTAGGCCTTTTATATTGTAGCACAATATTCTAAACAAAAGTTTTGAATTTGAAAATTTCTCTACAATTAAGATGGGGAATTGCATATTTATTTTTTTTGTCCCAAAGCAGATTTTTTTTAAGCTTTTTTTTTACTTTTTAAAAAAGTAGATTTTCCTAGTAAATTTTTTTAAAACAGAAGTTTTTTTGAAATATACTTTAAAATTTCTTTTTATTTAGCAGATTTTTAGCATATATTTTTTATAAAAATTCAGCAGTCTTTTCCAATTTTTTTTTTCTTTTTTATGGTAAAAGTTTAGCATATTTTTAACAACTTTAAAATATTAAAAATTTTAGATTTGAATCTTAGCAGATTTTTCTTGAAGTTTTGGCATATTCTCATCAAACGTTTATGGCAACACTGAATCTGGATCTTGGGTTTCTTCTGATAAAACTTAAATTGGTCTCTCTTTTTTTGCACATAGGGCTAAAGGCACCGTTACACAAACGATAATGTAGCGGCCACGTAAAGGCTGAGTAAGACAAACGTTGCTGTACCCGTAACTTACTGTAACGGACTGCTTGCACGTTAGTGCACTTATAGAACATCTAAAAACGTGTCATAAGTTTTTCACATATATAAACAAAAAATCAATAGTATACATAAAACAACACACACAGTGATGGGAAATCAAAAGGTTTAAATGTTGACCGCTGTGCAGAAAAAGTACCAAGTGATTAAAATTGTATTAAAAAAGTATTTAGTGTAAGTAATAATTGAACATCTGCTATTTATATTATAGATTAACAATAAACAAATATGTATTTTAACATATACATACACATTCACATGTATTATTTTGTAAATGTGCATAGACAAAACAATAGTTTGTAACAATTTAAAGCCTTTTATATATTTCTCAATTCTATTGTATGTGCATATGCATTTGTTTTTTTTTTTTTTTTTTGTACATCTCAGCATATGTATATTTATATATATGGAAAAATGTTGTATTGTAAGTCGTTTTGTCGAAAGTCCATAGATATACTGGGAAATACCCGCGTTCAATTTAATATACAAGCAGGCCATCACTGCTTTACAACTGTCACGTAACGACGGCATGAAATTCTGATTTATACAGATTGAGACGTTCCGTCAACGTGACATTTAAATTCGGTAAGCATTTACATTGTAAGCAAATAACAAAACGGACCAGACGTTTCGTTAGGGGACGTGGACGTTCGGCTAACTCTACCTTAAGGGTTGCGGTCGACTCCAATGGTTGGTTGTTACTGAAGATACGTAAGCGTGTTGATACGTAAATGTGTTAAAAATACAGCAGAAAAGTTGTCAAAACGTATGCATATAACTTTGCCATTTGTTATTTTTAAATAAAACAAAAAAAAAAAAAAAACATTGTTAACGCCAATCAATAAACATAAACAAATATACAATTCCTTAACAGCTGATAAGGAAAAACGGAAAAACAATTTAATTTTATCAAGATCATCCACAATGTCACGTTAGCGTAAGAGTACCGATTTATACATGTGTGTGGTAAGGAAACGTATACGTATACGAAATAGTATACTATTATAGTATACTATACTACACGTTATAGTGAGGCCTTAAGACATTAAATGGATCGGTCCACCTAGAGTTAGTTTTAAAGAATTTCTTAACATAAAAGCCATGGGCTGGAGTATTTAAGTCATGTTTGGAAGATATAACTCAAAGTGGTGCACTGGTTGATATTCTGACATTTTATTTTTTAGTTTTTTCCCAATAATAACTTTTTTGGAGGGATTCATCACAGTTTCAAAATTTCGATTTTCCATCCCTGATGCACAGCCTTCTTTTTAAGGTTCTTCTTTTTTGCATGTTATATTTTCTGTTCCTGTTGTTAAAATTGGATTTTGGCTATATGCAAATGGATTTTGTATGATTTTTTTTATTATTTATATGTATTCTTTCATTTAATTCTTATACGGTTGTTTACGATTTCCGTTGACTAACAACAGGAACACAAACACACTCATACACACATTAATGACAACAAAACAACAGGGAACTATCCATCCAAGAACATGAACCGAGAAGGGATAAAATCCCCAACTGTCTGTTGTTAAGTGATAAATGACAGTGTATTTATTTTTACGGTTAAATTCCCTTTATAAATTATTTTGCAACCGTGTGTGAGAGTTAAGTGGCGAAAAGAATGAAGTTGGATAAACAAAAATTAAATAAATAAAAATGAAAAAAAAGGAATAAGAACTTTACTCAATAGGAAAAATGAAGACTTTTAAATATTTGGTAATAAAATATATTTAAAAAATATTTTATAGGTATTTTATGGTTTTAGGTTTTCCTTTGTTTGGGTTACCTGCCTAAAGCTTAAATTAAAATCATCGAAAGATTGAATTACTTCACAAAAAAAAAAAAAAGGAAATGTTTATGGAATGTAAATCATTTTCAATAAAATATTGTAGGAATTGATATAGAAGTAAAATAATTGGATATAATATGAAATAACTCTTAATAAGTCTAAGATTTATATACGAATAAATAGTCGTATATTATGAGGTTATTATAATGATATATTTCAATATACACTTCAATCCACATTGCTATATAAGTAATGAAAAGGATATTAAAAGGACTTTGTTATTACATTTTTTTTTAAATATATTTCATGAAGAAATAAACTTTTTGTAAAAAAAAAAAATTAAAAAAACGGTTTTTGATAAAGTAAAACCTTTTTTAATTTTTGGTCACAAAAAATACTTTTGGTAACAAAACTTGTACTTTAAGCCAAAAATAGTACAGGTTTGAAACAAGGAAAATGTGGCTACGAAACAATATTTTTTTTATGATATCATGGACTTTTCCATAAAAGCGGTAGATTTTTGTAAAAGCAAAGAATAATTTCATTCAACTTTTTGTCTACTTCTTTTTAATTCTGGGAAAATTAGATTTTTTTTTTTAGAAAAATGTTTTTTTTTTTATATGAAAATTTTACTTTATTGTTTCTTACAAAGACAATCATCACTTTTTGTCAAAAATGGTACTTTTTGGGAAAAAGAGGAAAACAATTTTGCGGAAACCATCTTTTTAATGAAAGCAAAGACTTTTTTTTCAAATACTTGTCAAAAATGTTAAAATAACAGGGCTCGAAAAAAAGCCGACAAGTACTTAGCGTACGGTACACACACCCAGGAACGATATCGCTCATTTACTTCAACAACGTCATAACTTGGCGTTAGTGATGCAGAATTGTTCGCTATGTTCTTCTTTATGTTGTGTATAAAATGCATCTTTAAATCTTTTTTGCTTTCTCCGTTTGAAGAGAATGTGTCGGTGTTTTTGGTTAGAGCAAATTAAAAACTTGAACGCATTTATCTCAAATTGGATATTTTTGAGTTTTGACGTTGTTGAAGAAAACGAGCAATATCTATTTTTTTTTTTAGTGTTTGTGTATTAGTACACAACCATTATATAGTGTTCTATTTTTTGTTATAAAACAGTACAATAGCAGCGGTTCTGTACATATACATTATATTTTAATGTTCCGTAGTGTGTTTTTTCACATTAATGAAGGCATGAGCAAACAAAAAATTAAGAAGCGCTTCTCACTGGTATTGTTGTTGTTGTTCGGCAAGTCGTACGTGAGTATTGTGTAAATATTTTGTTGGCTTTTTTTGTTTTAGTTTTTAACAAAAATGCTTCTTTTTAGGCAACAAGATTTTTTTTTTTCATAAACATTAACTGCCTATTTCACTAAATGCGAAAAATTTATTTTTGTTTCATATGTATTTGTGCGAAAGAAAGCGTTCTTTCGACATCGTGAATTTGGCAGTAAGAAAAATAGTACTTTTTGTAAAAACTAGATTTTTTCCTCTATAAAAACATTTAAAAAAAAAAAAAAAAAAAAAAAAAAATCAAGGAATTGTTGAAAAAATAATAGTTTTCGTAAAAAAAAAATTTTACATTTTAGTTAAATCGAAAAATTTTTATTTGAACTCTCAGATTTGATTTTTGTTATATTAATAATTTTTCGTAAAAAGAAATATCGCTCATTTCGTGCAAGACCGTCACAACTCAAAATTTGGCATTTTCGAGTTAGTAATGCAGAAATGTTCTTCTCTTAAATCTCTATAAATTGATCTAAGAACGGAGAGAATTATCGAAAAAATAACGGTAATACAGATGCTTGTGACGCTATGACCTCTCGTAACAAACTTGAGCAATTAACATCAACAAGGTCACATTTCAGTTTGTGTTTGGCATTCCTCTTGTACATGTGGTTTTCTTTGTAGCAAAAAAGAAACATTTGATTTTATAACTGTATTTTAGTGAAAGAGAAGGTGAGAAATAATAGGTTGGAATCTTAAAAAGGCTCTCCTGTAAAGTTTAAAATTTTGAGTTGTGACGGTCTTGCACGAAATGAGCGATATGTTATCACAACCAAACTTTTCCATTAATATAAAAAAGTTTCAATAAATATAGACTTTTTAACAATATTAGGACTTTTAGTAAAATAGACAAATACTGTTGAATAAAAGCGTTTTGTTACAAGGGATTCTTTATTAAGACAGGGACAATTTGTTAAAACATACTTTGCAAGTAAGAAGATTTATTTGACCAAGCCCAACCATGATACCCTACAACCTAGTATTTAAAAAAATGTTGAGAGTACCGCCAGATCAAAATTATGTTATGAGGTTAAGATTTATGTTAAAAGTTGTTTATGCCGAAAATTATTTAGATATTTAAATCTATATTAGATTTGTTTGCATTTAAGATATTTATTGGACCGATGATTAATTTTTGGACCTACCAGCACAATATTTTGACCTGACAATAGTAGCTATCGTAAAAGTTATTGTCGCCAATTTGTATGCCAATGAAAATAATTATTAAGAAGTTATGGCATTAAAAGCTATTTTTGGCAGTGGTATTTGTATGGGAACTAAGGTCAAATATGAACCGATTCAAAAAAAAAAAAAATTTACTATAGTTTAGATTGCAATAAAATAAGTTTGGACAAAATTTAACCTTAATATCACTTTGATAACAAAGCGTTGAAAATAAATAAACTGCAAACTTTATTTGCGTTAGAAGAAGGAATTTACAGTTTTATTTCACTGCACATTCTATAGGTAATATCATTAACAGTGATGCATTTTGAGCTTTTTTGTTTTGGGCCAAATTAACGATTTGAAAGGGCCAACAATTCTTTTAATATATTTGATTATTATGTGTGTACCCAACCAGCAAAATGCTCTCTCAGATATCTGGAAGAAGTCGGACTAGTTTACTGCCTGAGTTTGTAAATAAGACTAATAGTAAAGCCTAGTAGTGTTTTATTTTATTAAGAACAAAACCAAACATTCACATTGTTATACTCTCCACCACAAGTAGTTGTGAAGAGGATATACTTAGTTGATCATTCCGTGTTTATATTTTTTTAATATTCATCTAAGACCCCAAAAGTATATTCTGTCTATTTCTAAGGCTAATGAGCCATGTACGTATGTCTGTCCGTCTGTTGAAATCACGATTACTTTCGAACGACTTAAAAGAAAAGAACAATATTGATACCAAATTGTTTCTAGTTCTCCTAAGCAATTTGGCATTGAAATCCAGCGAAATTGGTTGAGTAGGTAAAGAGTAATATATATGATAATTTTTTTACAAAAACTAGCATAAATAGTGGCGGAATGCAAATATTGATATAAGATTTTGCACAAATTCGTTGATACCACACAACTTTATAAAGATCGGTCCATAATTTACCAAATCCCTTATAAAGCCCAATCACGAAAAACACTATAGTACGCCTAAAGCCTTAAGTATTGCTAAGTATTGTAAAAAATGTTGGCCTCTCATAGTTACATATGACTCGAAATCACACTGTCAAATGTTTAAAGGTTGGTCCGTAATTTACCATAGGCCCCATATAAAGTGCACTCCTAAAGTATTCTAACTGCCGTTGGAGGATATCAAAGATTCGGTACTGCCGAATAAAGCCCTCTTATTTGTTTTAAAATATTTCTGTCCATTTTTGTTCCATTTTAACCCAGCCATTAAAACAGTGCGACGTCTTAAATATCGTCGAAAAGACGTCGATTTTGTACAAACATGCTTTAGATGTTTTTTTTTTGCAATATAGATCAAACGGTTTGTGTGGTTTATTTGGCCCTAAACAATCAAAAGAACTTCATAAATAAAACTAGTGTTCGAAGCAGCGAAAAAATAACATTAAAAAAATGTATTGAACGATTAAAAGTAGTGTGTTAAATTTGAACTGAAAGGGCCAAAACAGATCACCACAGGGCCATCAAACAATCAAAAGTGCCACAAATGGCACAATTGTGCCACATTTTGCATCACTGATCATTAATATCAGTTTATTTAAGGTTACAATATTAATATAATTGTTATAAGCGACAAACTTTCTGTTGTAGGCCAAGAATTAAAGAACAAAATTCAGAACAAGACTACAAATGTATATAAAACTTATATTTTTATGTGAACAAAAAACAAAAATACTTTTCGACTTTATTTTGATACCATTCCTGTTTAAAGCCTAGTACTCTGTTCCGATTTGTGAAAAATGTTCAGCAACAAATATTATTTCATGCGAAAAATTTGGCATGTATCAATGTTACCAATCTTGAGAATTTGCACAATTTGACGTTTTTAATCTTTCAAAGTATTCGACATTGTATTTTACTAAAAACATGTATTTTACTAAAAAGTATTTTTTAAATAAAAAATTAAGTAAAAATTAAAGTAAGTATGGATGAAAAACGGTTACCGGTTGTGTTATTTATGTTTTTCAGTTCTCATTTTAATATTAATTTTAAACTTTTTTTATTTGCTTAAAATTCCACGTGAAATAAGTGCAGCTTATATTATTTCTCAGTTGTAAAAAAAATGTTGCCAGAAACATTTCGTAACTTTTTCACAGTTTTTTAATATGAGTTTTGACAGCATTTCACGCGAAATGTTGAACCGAGTGCCATGCTTAAGATAAAACTAAATTTTACATCGATACTGTATCACTAACATGAAAAAGTAAGTTGAAAAATAAAATTGGGTCATATTGATCGAATGAATGCAGAAAGAAGGTTTAACAAACTAAACAGGGACTTTTTGTAAAGTAAAACAAATTTATTTTTGTATAATAAAGGAGTTTTTTTTTGTATCAGAGAATTAAACTACTTTATAAATTGATGTAATGTTATTCTGCGAGGATTGAAAAATAATGTCTTACGAAAGTTGTTACAGAGTTTGTTGTTGGTAAAATGTAAATACAGTTTTACTAGGCAGTTTGATACATATTCCTAAAAAGCTCGGCTTCTCGGGATTTTCTAAATAAAAATACACAATTAAATATTGGAGAATTTTGTTAATAACTTGACCTCAGCGCTATCTACCGGTTCAGAATTTTATCAAGAAAATTTTTTTTGTTTAATAATTATATTTTGTGAATTTCAGCCAAATCGCACCATAAATAAAAAATATTTTAATTTCACGATATAGCGCCACATACTGCGTTTTAAAATTTTCAACGCCACAAGATATGCAGCGTTTAAAGTTTAAAAATTTAATGTGAATTTCTGTAGAAAGCAACAACAAAATTATGAGATATTTTTTACTCTGTTTTTGCTTTCAATGTAATTTTTGGCGTTGCGTTGCGTTTTACACAATTAGGGCCTTAATATTTAAACTATATTTTAAAGCTTTTGCAGCTTTAAAAAAAAAAACCAAATATTATTTTAACTAAATATTAGACCAAAATTCTTTCTTAAGCCCTGGAGACATTAGTGGGTGTGTGTTCGTACTGAAATACTACACGTGCTAGAATAATATTTCATTAATTTAATAAACTAAAAATAACACAAGTACTTATTTTTATAATAATAAATTAAAGGAGAAATAGCAAAGAATAAACGTTTAACTATTATTTTTCTTACATTTCTAATACTTTTATTAATGTTAGAACAAGATACGATATCCATGAAATGTTCTGGGATAAGTGTTGGGTTTGAAATGTCATGAAATTTTTTTTTCTTTTCTTTTCGTTGTGATCAGCTCAACGCTTTTATTGTTTTGTCTTGTCTTTTTATTTTTTTTATTTTAGTTTATTCTATTATATTTCCGTGTATTTGTATTAGTTCTGCTTTATCAAATGTGGCGATGAAGTGAAATAAACATAATTCAATTATAAATCTTTCTACTTTTATTGTTGGCATTAAACATGTTCATTCATATGTGCCGTTATTAGTTTATGAGCTCTAATGAAAGGAAGTAGTGAAATAGAAGAATAACAGATAAAATAAAACGAAATTAACAGGGGAAAACCAAAAGTGTCATTCACACAAGAATGAATCTTGCAGGAACAGGGATGATAAGGGATTATTTGAAAATATTATCTGAAAGATGCAAGAACAGGAAGGAGGCCTTATTGCTTTGATCTCAGGAAAAGGCCTTGAAACCATAAGAGGATCTGCCTGTTTTGATGTGTTATAATATCCAATCAAAAGCTTTACTAAAAGTATCAGTTCTAAATTCATTAAAAATATAATGGAATGTGCTACCAAATATATATAGAAGTTTGCTCCAATTAAAATAGAGAGGCTGGATTAACCTGGTTTTCTTAACTGACTCCTGATATTTTAATTGCAATACAATATAAGTGTACTTTCACTTCAAACTTAAAATTTTCACTTGAGCAACTCCAAGAAACCTTTTGCCCATATTAAAATCATAAAAATTACTTTTCCAGTTTTAATTAAAACTAATAAGTGTACATGTATAAATATAAATCTACAGATATTTGTATGAACCTTTATATACAAAAAGAGCTCATATTAAAGACTGGATGAGTGAACTTTAACTATTATAAAAAAAAAAAAAATTGTGGAAAACGAAAACACAAGTGTATCTAACGATTAAAAAACAATTCTGCAACCGCAATGGTGTTGCTATAAGAATCACATTCATGGTTACAATTATACAGTAGGATAAAAGGGAAAACATTTTAGTAAAAAAAATTATTCATATAAAATCAAATGATTCTTATGAATTCGAATTAATTGTGAACCTTTTCATATAAAATAATATGAAATGTGTATTTTATTTTTATTTTTTATTTATTAATTCAATAGTTCATAATCCCTCTTTAAAACTGAAAATGCAATACGGCATTATCATTTTAAATTAAAACATGTTTGTTTATATAAGTTACTTCATATTTAATAATTATTGTTTACCAACAACCAAATAACATCCTAATTTGTAAAACATTTTCAAAATAAAACCGATCCTGACAATGATGTGATTGATGTGTACATCAAACTGCAATTTGTTATCCAAATATATACCTAGTGATCGATGATACGATATGACATGTTCATATAAAAAGTTTTTTATTAAAAACAAATGAATCGTGAACCCGATGTATGTAGAATTAAAGGAAATAATAACTCGTGGCTAAGATAGAATCGCATGATATGTGAATCAGTTTCATATACACTCATAAACATGCATCTTCATATTGATGATGCTCTAACATCAGAATTGTGACATCAATGTTATTACAAATGGCATCAATGAGGCAAAAAGTGCCATCAATTCAATGCCGAACGTCATCATAAAGTGTTGTCATATTTTATGTACCATTTACGCTAACCTTGACATCAATTCGATGCCACCTTTTGTGTGTTTAATAACAATTATTTCATGTTTTTAAAGTAAAATAAGAAGCAAAAATTCCTATATTTGTTATTGTTGTTACTGAGTCATCGCACTGATGACATGTTGTATTAAACAACTGATTTCGATTCGTCATTTCTGTGATGCTGATGTGCCATTCCATTGATGCCATAATTTAAATATTTGACCCTGATGACAATTTATCCAAGTGATGTTAAGGCTGCCATCATAATGATGAAAAGTGTTATGGGTCAAAAATGAAAACACTTTTCATAGTACTGATATCAAAATACATCAGCGTAATGACGCCTTTTTTCTAACAGTGTAGAATCGAGTGAAATGTAATTCCGGTTTATGTAGAATAGAATGAAACGTAAACTAAATATTCGTAAAGAATCGTATATTATATAATACGATTCATACAGAATGGAATAGAACATAAATTTGGTTCATAAATGGTTAAATGAAATTGGGTTAAGACAAATTTATGAATACATATCGTTACCTTAATATAAAAAGGCCCCAACTCATCAAAAACACTTTTTACAGGAGAAGGAAAAACTTAATAAAAGCTGAAATAATATAGCTACACAACCATTGTCAAAAAACATCTTTATTAAAATTAAACGAGGAATTCAGATTGAAATACATAATATGTATTTCTTTCGAAAAATTGTGTGTATGAGTTAGGCCTTTTTTTCTTTAGAAAAATTGTGTGTATGAGTTAGGGCTTTTTGTATTCTGTTTATAACTTCTTTATTTTTAATCTAATTTGCTTGAAATTTTAATAGAATGTGTATTAGCAACCATTCTACAATAATCAATAAAAAAACGGATTTCCAAAAATAATGAGTTGGGGCCTTTTTATATTAAGGTAACGATATGTACATATATGAAATATAAATCGCTAACGATTTATGAAATGTGACATAATACATATAGACCTGCAAGAAATGGGAGATGATTTATATAGAACTACAGGAAATGTGAACCGGTAAGTATAGAAACGTTTAAACCGGTTCATATAGTCGTAAGAAATAAAAATCGGTTTATAAAGATTCGCATGAAGTATAAAACGATTTATATAGAATAGCATATATAGAACCATCTTTGAACAATCGCAAACTACTTATAGATAAATTTTATATACAAATAGCTCTCTACCATTAATAACACAAGGGAACAAAATTGAACTTTTTTTGTATTGATTGAAAGTTGGATGCAATTTTTCCTAGTTTGAAGTCGTTGAATTCAAATCTAATTTCCGTTTTTCTCCATCAGCTCGCATTTTTAAGTTACAGGTACTAATCGTATTTTTTACTTTTTTCCAAAAATCTAAAGTTCAAAAAATCATAACTTTTTCTTCATTAAGCGATTTTCAATATTTTTCCTTTTTTTAAAGTAAATTTTTTTAAATCATTAAATGGCTGAGTAATAGTTGTTTACGTAAAAAACAAATTACAAATTTTGTATTGTTAAAAATCATGAAAATTCCAAAACGAAAAAAGTTAAAGTCTTATTATTTTTACGTTAAGTCACAAAACCTATGAACAAGACGAGACATAGATCATTAGAATCGATGAGCACTTTTCGATTTTATTCACAATTAAGTGAAGGTACCTCATTTTTAAGTGAAGTAAAAAACGTCCATAAACAGAACAGCAGCAAACACACACACATTAAAAAATATTATTTTTGTATGAAAATCGCGATTTTCATCAATTCGGTTTTCTAAGTATATTATGAATTTTTAAAGATCAAAAATTTAATTTTTTTTAAATTGTTCTTCAACGATATCTCAGAAACTACCAGGCAAATTTAAAAGCAATGTAAGCATGGCTTAAAGATAACATTGTTGACGAATTTCGATTTTTTTTAAGTGAATACGGTGAACCATTTTTAAGTTATTCTAATATATACACGCAGAGAAAAAATGTGGTTGGCATGGTTACTACAACTACACTATGTATTGTTGTCGTACACAAAATATTGTTATTTTTTATTTAATATCAACAATATTATGGTTACTGTAAACATGTCAATGTTTGTTTTTATAACAACTAAATAATGACAACTTTGAAAACAAATTATATTCCTCACAGCCATTTAATAATATTCAATAGCCATAACATGATTATTTTCTATACGTGTACTCATAATATGTTTAAGATGCAAACAAAACAACTTTACTCTAATAATATTTTGTTATCGCCATTTGTAAAATAATTTTGCATCGGTTGTGTCGTTTGTTTTACATATGCCTATTGCATTTTTTGTTACTCAGTGATTAAACAATTTAAAAAAAATACCCATTAAAAACGCCAAGTTTAAAGAAATTGTAGGTACATTAAAAAAAAATTGTAAAGTGTCACGAAATAAAATATCAATGCTTAAAAGATTTAAATATTGTTTGAAAATGGTGCAAAACTATTGGCCATTGTTTTGTGTTATTTTAGAAAAAAGGATGAAAATTCTATAAAATAATTTACTCGTATAAATAGTTGCAACCTACGACGAAAATATGAAGTGAAATATTCAGCGTCCCAAATATGCTTGAAAACAATATTCAGTTCTTAGTCAGAAAAAACCGTCTTCCCTTGTATAATTCATTTATATTAAATGATCATTATATTTATTCTTAATTTATATTTTTTATTTTGAAATAGTAAATGCTAATGCCAATCTGGCACAAAACATTTTGTTATGCCATAAATTGATAGAAAATAACTTAAAATATTATAATACTCGTACATATATTGGTAATTGAAAAACTTGCATCCACAAATTTGTTTTTATATCTATTAATTAATAAATATAGAATCACAATCACAAATGTGAAATACATAATCACATTAAAAAAAATCTCTTTAATAAAGTAACACATTAAAAATGTTCACATGAAATGTAAAATAATTGTTATACTAGTAGAATCAAATAGAATCGCATAAACTGATTCCGATAGAATAGCAAAATGAAATGTGAATCGGATTATAGAATTACATAAAATATAAGCCAATTCATATAGTAAACACGGAATCTTAAGATCTTCATGTGCTTGTGTTTCCGGTGTAATTGCGACGTCCTTACACAACAATCAATGGTCATTGTGGCTTTGCGATGACGCTGAAATTACGTCGGAACCACGTGCGCATATGGGTTTCACATTCCGTGTACTCTTGGTTGAAATCATTAAAAATGTTGATTCATGAACCCAAAGCGTTGAATGAAATGCATACTGGGTTATATAGCTTCGCATGAAATCTGAACCGATTTAGAAAGAATGCCATTTATTGTAAACGGATTTGCATAAAATCGCATAAAATGTATAAGTCGTTTCAGAAAAATTCGAAAAAAATTTAACCGTTTTATATAGAATCACATAACTGTTTTATTTTTATTTTTAAAAACATAAAGCTCTAACTTTGTTAATACATCAGATCAATTCATTTTTTATACCCTTCAGCAGAGGTAGAAAGGGTATATATAAGTTTGTCATTCCGTTTGATGTTTCTATGTTGTTATAAATTAACATAACATATACGGCCATGTTATAGATGAACGCTGCTTTTTATGATTTTAAAAGTAGTTTAGGTAGAGGAAAGTGGTCCTCAAAGTATGAGGTATATAAAAGAAAATATTTGTATGAACAATGAATACGGGAGATTTTTCAAAATTTGTTCGATTTCATTTTTACGTGATTTCCATGGCCGATAGTCCCAAAAAGTCTGTTATTGAATTCAATATCGTTTCAGAAATGGCTGAGATATGAACAAAAAACCACGACTGGGAATCTACATAACTTTCTGTTCTTATCGCAGCATGGTGTAGGGTATATAAGATTCGCCTTAGCCTTATACAAGTAAAGCACTCTTACTTGTTTTCTTATCAAAATGTTTGTGTATAACGTTTTTCTACAAAAAAAAAAAGAAAAATACAGAGAGAGAGAGAGAGAGAGAGAGAGAGACAGAGAGAGAGGGAGAGAATATAGAAAAAATTAAATGTAACACTAGTTTTAACTTTCATTAATTCACATGTCGGTACGCTTGTGCATGTGCAGAATCCTAAATGTATGACATGTAAACGTTTCTACATTGAAAATTGTGTGTCCTTTATTTTTCACTTATTTGCCATATTACAATTTTTGTATTCCTGCCTTTTGACTCCTTACTTCAGATTCACTCGTTCGTTTAACTAATGTTCAGTTAGAGAACAATAGAAGGACAGTACATCGTATGGGCACAAACGGCTTGGATATGTGTATGTCACATATGTATATAGAGAAAAATGCCAAAATAACCACAAATGTAACAATTCCAATTTACAAGGATTACAGTTGCTTGAAACATGATAAAAATAAAGAAAAAATAGAACACAAAATAATAAAGAAAGAAAAAAAAAATGTATAATACCTTCTGTATGTTAAACTTGAATAACAATGACAATTTTTATACCTCCGAGTAGGATTTTATTTTAGTCGTTTTACTCATTTGCCAAAAGAAAAAAGTATGCAATTCGAAAGGTTTCTTTAGACTACAATAATATTAAAGTCTACATTTTTTAAGTTCTGATTTTATTTTAATAAATATGTTTACAAAGAAAGAAAAGAAAAACAAAATCATTTGATATTGTTTAGAAAGAAAATATAACGACCAAGGAAAGATTTTGCAACTTTTTCCTTGAAAAATATAATTTTTGTGAAAAATGCTTTATTTGAATATAAATAAATTTCTTAACAAAAATATGACTTTTTTGAGCATATTTTATTGTTTTTTTTTAATTTTTTGCTGACATTTTTTCAAACATTTTGATGCATTAAAAAACTTACCCTGGTTTTGTCAAATCATGGCCCAATTTAGGACAGCGCGAAACGCCGTTTTTTTTTCTGAATTGTGTTTTCTTCAAGCAATTGTTTTTGACATCTTTATCATTTTTACACACACAAAATGCGTGTTATGTTTTCTATTGTTGTATTGTTGTAGTTTTGTGAAGACCTACTATTGGGAGCATGTGTCAAATAACCAGAGACTGTTCGTTTAAAATTAAAGACTTTTTCCCAGAATTCCTACCACGGAATATTCTGACAAATTCAATTGTGTGTAATTAATTCCGCTCTCTCGGGCATTTAATTTAAAAATAAGGTTATGTAAAAAAATGGACCTAATAGGCGCATTGTAACCGGCAAATTAGTGTCAGTGTCACTTTTTGCAATTTAAGTACCAAAATTAAAAGCTGCCGTGTAAGGTGACAAAAGTGAAAAAAAAAGTTATGCCAGTCCACCCCTTGAAATAAAAATGAAGTGGATTTAACATCGAACAAATTTGCAAGAAAAACCCTGTAATGAAAGTTCATAAAAATATTCATTTTTATATAATTTATTCTTTGAATTCTGATTATTTCTACAAGCTCTTAACTCTTAAAACCATTAAAACCTACAGAATTTTTTCAAAAATTTAAAAAAAAATCAAGTTCGATTTCAATTTCACTACGTTTCGATTTCTAGAACATGCTCGAATATCTTTCATTCTAGGGGTTGACTGTGACAACTTTTTTTCACCTTTAACGGCAGTTTTTAATTTTGGTCTATACACAGGTGAAGCTTTGTAGAAAAAATGGGCGTGATAAAAATGAGCGGTTTAATTGGTAACCCTCATAAATTATGAAAAAAGTGGTCTGCAAATTTGACCAGACCTAACTACCTTAATGTATTTTGGCGCGCTACGTCTGAATCTGAGGCCCGTTTGGCTTGTGTTTTTGAAGGCAATGGTATTATATCTTTTATAATGGGATAAACCCATTTTTAAATATAATTTGCTTAACATTTAAAGGCAATCTACATCGTATCTCTTCAAACAATTATCTTGCAAATTGGTAGTAGTTTTTTGTTTACCTTTACGTTTTGTTTCAGCCCCAATGTTATTTAGCTCATAAGTATTTTCAAATATGTAACCCGAACAACATTCAATATCACCTTTAAAAAATCGTATTCATTGTTAAGTTTAGCTATTTATGAAATTGAAATATTTTAAAGCTTTTGTAAATCATCAAGTAATTTTGTTTGGTCGGCAAAATTATTTTAAGATGCATGATACACACATACATCCTTTAAAATATCGGATAAATATATAAGTAATAGATATTATATAAATTTTTTAAGTTGGTTTGATAAAAAACTTTTTGAGAAATTGGTAATGTATTAAATAACGTTTTAAGTTTTTATTTAAAACCTGACGAGTTTCTGAAATATTATTTGGTTAATATGTATATTCAAAATCAGTGACAAAAAGCACTGACTAAAGAATTCTTCGCGACGAAAATTTTAAAAACTGTTGAGAACGCTGGCTACAAGCGTCATATTAATATTGCTCTTCGGAAAAAATCTAACACTAAAAACTTTCATTTATCTTACACATTATGAGCAGTGTAGCGTACCAAATGGTCGTTCTGGCTCAACTGTAATTTCTTATGTGTTTTTTTTTGAGATTTGCTAAAAAAAACCATAAAATCTGCTATTATATCTCATTATATAAATTATTGTGGTAAATTTTTATTTTCAGAAGCCTAGAAAGAAGCCCTTAAACTAGTATTTTGTTTGCAAAAGTTATAACTAAATTTCTTTTATTATTACGTTATATAAAATTTAAACTTCGCTAATAAAATGACTTTAAATAAATTAAAAAAAAATTATCATTCAATGGACAGCAAATAATCAAATTTTAAACCAGGTACAAAACCAAAGTCAAAAATCTAACTCATAAAGTTCATTAAAATGAGAAATAGTTTTAAATCGGAAAACTAAAAAAAAAATTATCTTCAAAATCCAACATTTTTTTAATTTTCCAATTCATTCTATGAGCTTAATTTCAGTTATGTATTTTATAAAGCTTTTTTTGGTAATAGTTATATTCCTCACATTTTTAGGAATTACTTTATACACTATCGGACTATTATCTTTAAATCTCAAATATTTGTTCTAGTTTTAGTATGTATATATGTATATATACTTATATACAAGGGTGTTCAATTAATCGGCTTTTCTTTGTTCGATTAAACGATTTATCGATATTTGGCATTTTTGACTTATTCGATTAAACGAATAAAATTTTAGAATTAATCGATTTATCGAATAATTCAGAATCCAGAAATTTTATAAATTAATTAACGATAAAAAATATAAAACATGTGTTGAGATCATATAATTTTATAATTAAACAGATCTTTAAGAATAATCGTTTAAAAATTAAATGTTGTTTAAATATTTTGCTTTACTTGAAAGCCACACGATCAGGTTTTGTTTAAATTTTAATTTTCTTTTAATTTCCTATACTTTCTCACTTTTTTTACTAACGCGCTCAGACTTTTTAAATTGACCACGAGATTGCTTTCAATTTTACCTTTCCATTTGTTAGCCAATTTTACTTTTAATTTAACAACTGATGCACTAAACACATTCGAGACAGCAGGCAACACGAAGGCACGACTACAAATGCTGTAGGTTGCAATTGTAGTCGCGTAATCAGCTACTGAATTATTTTGAAGACGACAGCTACAATTGAAAAAAATATAAACAGCTGTGTTTTTATTATGTATTTACATTTCAGTGGTGCCACTATCATTTTTAATTTTTATAAATTTAACAACATGCATAATTGCAGACTCGTACACAAACTTAATTTAAGCCTACAAAAATATAAATACTTATTTATGATAAATTTTTTAACGTAAAAACAAATGAATTTATTAAAAAACATTTAAAATATTTTAATTTTATTGTTTTTGGAACTCATGAAGAATATCATCTTCATGGCAGGTTGAATTAAAAATCCTAATTATAGTATAATCGCGATAATGTAAACTGAAATGTCCTAAGGGTTGTTAACTTTTTCGTCTTATTTATTAACTTTTCTAAATTGTAAAAAAATGCAATAATAAACATATGTACCTATATTTTTTTCAATGACTTAGTTTTCATCTGTACAAAAAAGAAACTTAGATCTAATTTGTACCGGCTACAATTTATAATTAATAATTATACAATCAGTCATGTATTATGTGTTAGGTGCTACATATGACGTTTGTCAGAAAATTAGTTCTTCAAAAATTTTCAGATAGCGAATTCTGGGAATTTTCTAAACATTTGCCAGCCATCCATTACTTAGCTATTGATATTGAAATTAGAACAGTGATTGCGCAATTACGTTTTCGATGCTTCAAGAAAACATTTGTACAAACTTGCTTTAAGATCGGCATATTTTGGTCTATGTTATGTTTTCCTGTATGCTTTTTCCTATGTATTCTTCAAAGCCTCGACGTTTCGTTTTTATTTTTAAGATGGCAACTCCAGATATACAATAATACAACACCGATAATTTTTCATTAATGAATTTCTCAATTTTGTTTAAACTCTCAACTTTCAGCTTACAATTTAATCTAATTTGTTATCGTTTGTACAAATCAGTACTTTTACTAATACGATCTGAAAAGTTAACTTAGAGTTAACGTTTAGAGCGGCACAGAAGCGCTAAAATTTGGTTAACTTGACCGCAAGATTACTGTATCGCAATGCTACTGTAATTTTTTGGTTCAATGCAATAAGTTTATGAATTATAGGTCGTAAAGGTTTCAGAGAACTTTATCAATAGTATAGGAAGAAAAATATAATCTGAATCTTTAAAGTATTGGTATCATAATAAAGTCTTTCGAAACACATTTCATATGATGTATTAAATATACCGATTTATTAACCCCTTAAGAGGATTTATCTTAAAATTTTGTCGATATGTATAATAATATTTCCTCAAATATACTATGTTATAGAGAACACCCCAAGTTTTTGTATGCTATATTTTTAGAAACTCCATCATATAAAATTTTTAAGTTATTAGGATTAAAAAAATTTTATTTTGGAAAACTTCACAATTTATTTATAAGTTTGAGTTAAAATTTATAGTGTTAATAGTTTATGCACTTGTTACATATTGAAATATAGTAATATGTAAATATTCCGGAAGGCTGAAAGCCAGCAATACAGAAAAACTTTATTAATCGAAGTCCTAATAACTTTGGTAACATGTGTATATTATTGTTAAATAATTATTATTATATCGACATAATTTAAAATTAAAGCAAATTTAGTAAAAAAGTCAGTCAAGAAGTAGGAGCATTTGAAATGGGCTCTTAATGGGTTAATAAATCGGTGTGCTTTAAACACCATGTGAAAAGCACTTTCAATTTTTCAATGATACCCATACTGCTAAAACTAAGAGCGTTGGCGTGACAAACATCTTCCTATATAACTTCTTTTAAGGATACTAAAAAGTAATAATAATATAGATTTGGTGGTGAGCCACGCTTATATTCTTGTTTCAATCCGGTTCTTTGCTGTTTAACCAAAAAATTATTATTATATATTATAAGCACTAATTCTTCTAATTTTTGATTATATTAGCAGCACTTTTTCTGTTTTGTAGCGTACAAAAATAGAAATTAGTTTAATTTGACTACAACGACAAAATTAGCATAGACAACAACCTGCAGCCATTTTGCCGTGTCGTCGTTAAAATAATCATTTCCATATACACACATGTATTCTATTGTTGACATATTGAAGTCGGTAGTCTGCTGTCTCGAATGTGTTTAAAGAATGACCACAAATTCACTTTGGCGCTTTCTTTATAAAAAATATATTTCTTAAAAAATAAATGTGCTTTATTAAAAAAAAATTGTGTTCTAAAAAATTCTTGTGCTTTTTTTACAAAGTTGTTTCTTCGTCGGGGGCATTTTTAAAATGAAATTTACTAGATTAAGTGCAGCCTGTGACACAGCTGTCAATTCAAACAAGTTTTAACAAGCAGTTCTTGTGAACAACTTGAAATTGATTTATTAAATGTGTGGCTCCAGGGTAAAAAATTTTTTTTTGCATTTGTTTTAATAATAAGTAAAAATTAACGGATTACTGCATTATTTCAGTAATCAGTAATAATTTGCTGGTTACATGTATGTGAAGATGACTGTTATTTAATTTCAACGGACACATACATTTGGTTTATTTATTTGACTTAAAACTTTAAAAAATTATACATTCGACAGAAAAACCATATATAATAATATTGTTATTCGATAAATCGGCATTAATTCTTCGATTAATACTTTTATCAAAATCAGCAACATTAAATTAATCGAACAATTAATTGTCTAAAATTGTTCGATTAATCGAAGAAAAATTAATCGTCTGAACCCCCTATTATATACATACGTTTGTGTGTGTATGTAATGTGCATGCACCGGAACTAATAAAGATAACAAGCCACAACTTTATAATAATATTAATGCAACAAGTCACCACACAAAATCACAAACAAATATAAAATCAGATACACACACTCTGACATGTGCAAACGATATGTATGAGTAAAACATTTGCATACACATACAAACTAATAAACAAATATTTTTATTGAAAAAGCCACAAAGACACTTTCATTTTCTCTTAAATAAACTAAAAATTTTATGTATGTGTACGATAAAATATTTTCTAAAGAAAAACAATTCTGAGAAAAAACGAAATATTTAACAAGACTTTCAACCGCAGTAAAAATATGGATGAACATGATTATACACTCAGTATCTCTTAAACTATTACACAGAACTTTATAATTATGATTGAATCTTTTTCTTTCATGTCTATTACAAACATATTATTACTAATCATTGAAGTATTGCGACCATGTTTAAAATTTTACAAAAACATTCTGATCTTTTTATCATATTTTAAGAACAACATGTTATGATTGTTCCAGCAACCATACAATTATATTAGCTGTTATATTTGAAAGTGATATAAGTCTATTTTTCATGTATCGAGATATTTAAGGGTTTGCTTTTGAGTTCATTTAGAATTATTGGCGAGCGATCATCTAAAAGATTCATGTTTTTACAACTTTACACCATTTATATATTATTATGACAAATTAATCATTATCAACACAATTACGAAAAAAAATTCCCCATGAGTTTTTTCCCTTTTCCCATTTTTACAATTGAATTTAAATAGGAAAAATGGGAGAAGAGAAAATACCCCCGGGGAATTTTAATTCATAATTGGGCCGTATAATTATTAAGAAAAACATTTGATTTTTTTTTTAGCTCCAAATGAACTGATTCAAAAGTAACATATTCACTCCTATCGTGAAAAACAAGTGGAATTTTTGTTCCAATGAATTTTTTAAATGCTATCGTGAAACACCCGTGAACAATTTTCGCGGTATCAGTTCTCAGTGAATGTAAAACGGAAGAAATATAAAAAAACATTAAAAAAAATTTTTTTGTTCAAAAATATACACGTATATTTAAAAAAAAGTAAAAAAAACCAAATAAAATATATTGTATTGGAGTGATTGCAACATTAGCTTATTGCGCTTTTATGGAGTAAAACAATTTCTAAAATTCTGCCACCACTTCTTAGAAAAGCTTCATAACTCCTCAGGCAATCGACCTGTTTTTTTTTTTTCATTTTGTTGAACAATATATATATAAGTTTGTGCCTTAAAATTAATTTTGTAAACTTCAATATTCGAATTATGAGAAGAATTACTTACATATGTAAATGTTTTGTTCCCCAGCAAAATAAAGTGAGAAATTCAAAGTGAAAAGTGAACAAATTACGAGGAAAGAAATTGATCACGATAAGGAGAATTTTTTCCCGCGAAAATTTTTTTCACGTTATTATTCTCTTATGAATTAATTTTTTTCATGAGAGTTTTTCATGATCGCAAATACGTGAAAAGGGAACAAATTACGAGGGAAAAATTAATCACGTTAGGGGTGATTATAAGAACAAGAGCACATTCAACTCCATATTTTTAAGGTAAAAATTAATTAACATGAAGAAATTTAAATACACCATCAACCAAGTTTATTAAGAGTTAATTTCATTTACATATATTAACAATTGCTGCGGTGTGACCAGATCTTAAAAATTTTTACAGCTAAGTCTGGCATTAGATATGCCAAAAAATGCTAAAAATTTGTTTAAAAAATTCTAAAATCTTAAAGAAATTTAGCTGTACAAATTTTTAAGATCTGGTCACACCCAGTATGAAATTTTATTCGAAACTAATAACATTTTAGGCTTGCTTTTTGAGTTATCAGTTAAACTAGGTTAAGTTAATTTTATAACAGATTTGTGCCACCAATACCAAGTTTGTATACAAAATTTTTACGGAACAGCTTAGCTTTGCTTAAAATGTTGATCTTTAATAATATAAGAACAAAAAAATCACATTTCACCGGAACAATCTGGGTTTCAGAGTACGTTAAACTAAGTTTAAACTTAATCCACATCTCAAAATCCCGGCCTAAGTAACTTATTTTTTTTTAACGAAATTGAAATAAAATAATATAAAAAAAATGGGTAGATTTTGGGAAAACATCAGATAAATATAAAAATTAAGCACATGTAGTTGATTAAATTTAGGGGGCGTGCAAACCTCTGATACATGCAAAATTGCAAAATTGCATGTATCAGAGGTATATTAAAAATGTTTTATATCACTTTATGTTTATATTTAAGAAGTTTTACAATTATTATCCAATTTTCCTTCTCCTGTATCCACAACTGCATCACTGAATACAATAAATATGTGTCTTAAGTTCAAATTAGACGTGACATAACCATTACCATACAAAACAGCTGTTTAAACTAACCTTATGGGCAACACTGTATTTAATTATAGGTGACTTAACATAACGGCATAACCATAACCAATTGAATTTTGATTTCTATGGTCATCGTTACGGCAATGGCATTATTCACCCTTATTCTATTTGGCGTCGGCAATAACAACGACAATTTAAAGCCAACAGCAACTCTATTCATAGGCAACATAAATTCTTTGTTAATTTGGTATTTTGTAAGAGTGGAACAATGCCGTTGACTGTTTTTTAAAAAAAAAGTTGTGTGATGTTTGTGGATTAAAATTAAAAACAATATTTATTGGTGAAAAAAGTAAAGTTTTAATAAATTTTTTTTTTATTTCTGATTCGGACTCCTCCAATGCCAAAGAAAAAAAAAATTATTGTGGAAAGAAGACAGATATCTTGTTTTTTTAATTTGCCCGATGAAAAGTAAGTGACATATCTAAAATCATAATTTCCCAAGTAATGGATTTTTTTATCATTTTTAAGATTTAAAAGTTATTTTCGATTTTTCTTTAAACATGTGTTGGAAATAATAGAGCCCCATTTTAAGAAAACAGCTCCCTCTAAGAGGCTCCTGCTTAAATACACCACCTAAAGTATATTCACTTTCTGCTTTATTTGTGGCCATTTTTTTTGGACTTTGAATTTGAAGTACCCCCAAATCTGTTAAAAGAATTCCAACAGACAGCATAGTTTTAAAATAAACTATTTGCCTTACCTTTTGCCATTTATAAACAGTTCTAAAACCAAAAAGAATTTAACGCAGAAGCAATAGTCTCTCACTGTACCTTAAAATTATTAGGAACAGAGCCCCTGCGAAATCCTCTGGCTAGCGATGGATTCTTTCCCAGCTCTTCTACTAGCTTCTCCAACTGGCACTTACTTGTTATTTGAATTTTTTCCATTATTTCCACAAAAATATATTAAAAACACAACACAAATGTAGAAAGATATCAAAACCGCCGTAGAAATCAAAATTAAAGCTGACAATCACGTTGCAGTTTTATTTTTAAATTTTTAAAACTCAACACAAAGCAACACAAGACAACACTAAAAACGCCGACGACAAAATCAAAGGCAATTAAATACAATATCAACGCCGATTTTTCCTACAAAATAACAAACATATGTTAACAGTCATCAAAGTATGACAATATTGCCAACGGGAATACGAAATTCTAACAAAACATAAAAAACGGCATTGTTTTCTGTTGACGTCGCCAAATAGAATAAGGGTGATTATTTTATTTTATTTCAAAGTACAAAAATCATCTTTAAAAACCCTAAAATTACATGAAAAAAAAGTTGTCCAAGAGCCAAATTCAGAAATGAGTTCTATGTTTTGAAGTGTTAGCTATAATCTGTCATCAAAATTTTATTGAAATTGAAAGAAACCCTTTTTGGCCGCAATTGACCAGTGTGCAGTGTAGACGTTTGTTGTTGTCATCTTTTTTAATATTTTTTTTTTTGCTAAATTACAATTCTTTATGATTTTATAGCAAAATAAGAATTACAAATAAAATAAATATGAAAAGCCATTTATTGTTTTTCTTGAATTTTAGTTGCCTTAATTTGAAGAAAGAATCGTATATACATATAAACAAACATATAAAGATTTATTGATATTTGTATAAATCGGTTGCTTTAGGACATATTGTTAGGGATCAAATACATTTTAAGCCCGTTCGAATAAAAAACTGTTACTGGGACTCTATTGACTGGACTTAACATTATTAAGAAAAATCTTTTGTAGTTTTATACAAATAAAAACATACAAAGGGAAAATCTGCTTATTATTTATTTTTATGTTATTTAAACAAACGTAATATAAAAAACTTTAGCAAGCAAAAAAACTAAAAAAAGGACAGAGTAAAATTTTAGTAATAGCAAAAAAAATTAAAAAATTGTTAAAACCATGAATAGTTCAACAAAATAACCACAATACTAATTATTAATTGTTAAAACTAATACATCCGAGAAAATTAAAGAGTGTGCACGAGAAAGAGATATTTGTATTTGTATATTAATACACGAGTATTTGTGTAACTTAAAATCAAAAGGTAACTACCCATACAAAAACATACCAGCTAATAGCATTTTTTGTATTAACAAAGAAGCGAAAGAAAACAGAAGTTAAAGTATTTGTTTTTGTAGAAAACCCAACAAAACTTTGTTTACACACACAAACTCTCATCCAATTCCATTTACTCTCACCAACAATTAAACAAAAAAAGTGAGAGTGGCAAGCAGGCAAAGACCGCATGATAAGATACTTAATCATTTAAAATTTGAATGGGGATTACTACTCGGAGTACTCCTGGGGCATTTCTATTTCAAAAGAATTCATATAAATCAACACCCGGTGGTTATTTCTCTTTAATGTGATGAATGATGAGTAAAAATTTTGCAAGGATACAGCACAGAAAAAAAATCGTCCAAAGGATTGATTGTTTGAAAATTGAGTTTTTTTTTTGATGAAACTAAATGAAAATGTCAAAACTTTTGGGTTAATAAATGATTTTTGTTTGATTAAAATGTGTTCATGAACAAATTTATGGGCCACTTAATAAAAGTTTAGCAAAAAGGCATGGAGATAAAAATAGTTGGGATTGTTTATACATATATTAGGAGCAGATGTCACAATATGCAAAATATGGTACCGAACACATGTTTAAACCGGTTCATTGAAATTCGAATTAGAT
Organism: Pollenia amentaria; assembly: GCA_943735925.1. Lineage (NCBI taxonomy): Eukaryota > Metazoa > Arthropoda > Insecta > Diptera > Polleniidae > Pollenia > Pollenia amentaria. Next base: position 56,002,213 of record OX031006.1, read on the forward strand.
CACAAAGCAAAATTGAAAGTTTATTAATGGATTCTTCAGTAGAATGATACAAAATGTCAATCAGTTCAAATATAAAATTAAATTAAATTTTAACCGGTTAATATTTTATTGAATGAAATGTTAATAGGTTTATATATTTAATTGAATAAAATGTAAAGTGGTTCTTAAAGTATTAAATTTTATAAAAACCCGTTGATATTTGATTTAATGAAATGTGAAGCTGTTCACATAGAATTAAAAAAAAATATTAACCGGTTCTTATAGAAAATATTCAAGTCCGTGGCCAAAAGAAAAAAGTACTTATGTGGACTTAAGAAATATTTGATTTTTTGGCATCTTTGTAATCTTCATGTTTAAAAGTAAAGTTTCAATTATTGTGTACGATTTTTTTTTAGGAAGTTAAGGCAAATTCCTTTTTGCTTATTTTTTTCAACGTGCAATAACATTTGGAATAAAAACTCGAGTTTATATCCGATCTGTGACATTTGGAGGAATAAAGTGTTGAAACAGAACTGAGTCTTCAACTTCAGGCAAAAATTCTAAAGCCCATGAGTAAAACGTCGGCAGTAATTTCAAATTCTCTCTCATTTTATTGTGTAAGTTTTTTATTTTGTTTTGTTTTTCATTTTCTGGTTATAAAACTTATGAAATTTAATGAAAGTATGACAGCATTGTTGTGAGAATAAGTGTCTATACGTGAGAGCACTAGAAAAACATTCTCAAAATAAAATGGATTTTATTTCAAGTCGACTTTTTACGAAAAATATTTATGTCAAATTGTATGGCAAATGTGATCTCGATACAATTCTGTTTGAATTCAAAAACTTAAAAACCTACAACCGATGAGTTACGATGATTTTTTTAGAATAAAAATATATTTTCAAATATCTAATCGAACAGTTTAAAATGTGAACTGGTGGTTCTGTAATCGGATTTAATAGGTAAAATTAAATCCGATTCATATTTAATTAAATGAAATGTAAAACGGTTTACATAGAACTCAATTAAATATAGACCGGTTCATATAAAATTAATCGAATATACAGTGATGTGAAAAATAATAAATACACGAAATAATATGGGACCGAACATTAAAATTCTAACAGGCATATTTTTAAAAACAAATTGAGTATTTGAAACTTATGAAATGTAAGAATTTAATAAAATGTAAACCATAAAGTTGATTGAAATGGGAACGGGTCCATACATAATGAAAAAAAATTGTTATAATTAATCAATTTAAACCGGTTCGTATACAGTGCAATCACGTATGTATATTCCCAAGAAATTTTTTTCATAGGGAAAAATACTTTTCTCGAGAAAAAATTCGCCAATTATAAGTTCCATGGGAACAAAAAAATTAATAAGTGGCATCGCCGAAATTGTTTTGCCTATTTACATTGAATTTTTTGTTGTTGTGGCTGTGCAAGTTGAAGTACAAGTCATTTAATTCAAAATAAAAATTATAAGAACATATCACAGTCTTGCAAGTTCTTTATTAAAAAGTTAAAGTTATTTTGTGACAGCTTTATCGGTAACACCAACGGATTTTACCGGCACAACTTCGACGTATGATTTTATTCCACCTGTGTATTTTTTTGTTGTTTTATGCTGCGCCTTTTGCCTTACTTGCTTTTTTGGATTGATCAATTTCTTTTTTCCACTCAGTAACACAATTATTTGGTGGCCCCATATAGTTAAGCTCATTTTCAGTATCCCTCAAAAAATCCTATTTACAGTTTAACTCCCTTCAGTTTTGCAAGGGATTTTTTTTTCGGGAAACAGTGTGAAATTTAATGCCGAATTTCGGTTTGTAATAGGAGGTATGTGGAAAGATAAAAATTTCCCGCAAAATTTTTATTCGTGATTGGCTTATAGAATCCGAATAAATTTAAACATCGTCATAAAGATTCGCATTTAATGTGAACCGGTTAAATATAATCATATGTAGAATGCTCCATTTCATATACAACCGTATGAAATGTGAACCGGTCGATAGAGACTTGAATGAACTTACCAATCTTATAGTGCTGGTTCACACTGTTCAAGTTTTAGCCGTCAAGTGTTGAGCCTTTTGGAGAGAAGGGAAAAGAGAATTCCATATATTTTCATCTCTCTCCTTAAAACTCAAGACTTGACAGCTAAGACTTGAACATTGTGAACCAGCACATAGAGAATTTAAAAAAAAAATGAACAGGTTTATTAAGAATTGTTGAAAATGCGAACCGGTTTATGTATAACCTTACTACAATAAGAAACAGTTTTAAAGCAGAATCGAATTAAATGTAAGCAAAATCTTATTAAATGTAAACAGGTTTATACAGGATCATATGAAATGTGAACCGGCTCATATTCAAACCGACTTATATTGAATCGAATAAATGAGATCAATAACATTTACAATTGAAATAAAGGGTATCATTCAATATCAAGTCGAATTAAATAAATTTTCGTTCCTACTGCCGCCATAAGCATTTGTGCTTTAAAAACACTTACTTACATTTAAGATTAATATAAATAAAAATCCCAATAAATTCTCTTTAACTTATATTTCTATATACAACAAATACTTACATATGGCTGCTTGCATTAATATTCATGATTTGATTGCTGTTATTGTTTATACATACACAGCCACGCATACCACGGAATATACACATAAACAAACTCCACTCGTACTATCCAAACTTCTAACAGCAAACCAACTCAAGAAAAAAAAAATGGAAACAAGCATGGATTAACTTAATTAAATATTACCAGTTGTACTCATTTAGTTAGTTGGAACTTCCTATTCCTAATAATTACAACTTTGAACAACATCAATGAAACTCCTCCCAAAAAGCACACAACAGACTTACATAACACTCAAGAGCCCAGCAATTCGGATGAGTTTAAACAGGCTGGAAATATCTATACCGGATTATAATCGGCAAAATCTCCAGCATGTTTAATAGTTATAAGAAATCATATACCTATGAGAGATCAATGGGTTATAACATATGCAACCGAAACTCTTGCGGACACCACTGTTACATATCAAGCCTCTACGACCGGCGAGATGAATCCTTTGAGAGCAATAGCAGGATACACAGTGTTCGACCGAAAATCTAATGAAGAGGTTCGACAAGCTTGTAACATCGATGACGTGACCAAACTGACTAGAAGAAGAAGAAGAGAGTAGAGAGATTACGTGAGAAGAATGTCTGAAAACAATCCTGCAAAAAAAGCCCTTGAAGGAAAAGTCAATAACGCTCGACCGCGAGTCCGACCTCCAAAAAATGGCATGAACGCTGGACATCGGCCTCAATTGAGGAACCGTTTCATGTGCTTAAGATTGAGTCAGAAAAAGCCTTTACACACTTTTCCAGTAAAAATGTGCCCTTGGTTCAGCAAATTCTTAATTTTTTAATCACGTTAGCTTTTAGAAATATGTCAGATATTTCTGTCTTTTCTAAATTATCAATTTTCAACTGTTATTTCGGTCAAAATGGACAATGAAAAAAGGAAGTGAAAATATATTTAAAACTTTTCAAAAAAAATCCAATATGGACTTAAAAAAAATAGCAAAAGATCTGAAGCTTCATCGCCACACTGATTCAAACGCCATTAAACAGTATTAGGAAGACTTGAACATGGAAAGAAAACCTGGATCAGGAAGAAAAAGGGTCTAACAGGTAAGGGTAAGGCAAACAAAGTCGAACAACTCTTCGAAGAGCCCGTAAAGTTAAATGCTCTGATCCTTTTGTACCAAAGCTGGTGCTGGGTTGCAGTTGTATAAAGTTCAGAAAGTTCCAGATCGCAATGCTGTAAAGAACTTAGAACAAAAGAACGAGCGAAAAAATTTAGGACAACTTTTATAAAAAATACACCTGTTGTGCGATGGATGATGAAACTTATGTACTGGCAGACTTTTCACAACTTCCGGGTCAAGATATTTATGTGGCTGATGGACGAGGTAATATTCAAGAACAACACCAGACTAAAAATTAAACAAGTCTGGCAAGCCATTTGCAGTTGAGGAATCAGGCACGATAAACCCAGACATTAATACTACGGTGTGTTTAAAAAAAAGCGGCTTATATCTTTCATTAAATAGCACAGAGTGCTTGCATATCTCTGACACCGCTTTGGCATCATGGAACTATGGAAAAAAGGCCCTTGAGTGATATTCAAACAATAATGTCAATTTTGTACCACGGGAGGCAAATTCACGCAACTGTCCAGAACTACGCCCTTTTGAAAAGTATTGGTCTCTTGTAGAAAAAGAATTAAAGAACACAGGAAAGGTATCCCACGGCATGTCCGATTTCAAACATAAGTGGACTTCTTCGTCCAAAAAGGTAACGGAGGCCACTATAAAATCTTTAATGGGAGATTTTCCGGAAAAAGTGGATACATTTATAAATACCGAGTGATACGAGTATACCAATATTTAAATGTTTAATTAATTTGTACAATAGTTAAATACATTTTTTTTTAAATTTTTATATTGAACGGTTTAAGTTTTATTTAACTTAATAAGAGTATAAGTTTTTTCTAACTCTTTAATTAAAAGCATAATAGAGTAATTCACGTCACCATTTTTAGTCTTGCAAAAATGCGAAAATACGAAGTTTTTGTTGTAACATAATAGCAACTATGTAGAATATAATTTCGCACTAATCTTGCACCTCGAACTTCCCATGAGCAAGTGCGAAAAATCAGTGCAATTTCTTGCACAAAATATATGTTCAACGTCAGTTGAATGGCGTTGCTAATCTCATAAGATATAGCTTTTTTTTATCTAAAGAAAGTACCAAGAAGAGCAACGTTTAATGTAATCATCACCAATAAGCCAAAATTAAGCGGACTTTATTTTTAATTTTATCAAAATGACTGACACTCTAATAAAAGATGGCAGCTGTTATTTGGCGTCTGCATTTATGCATATGTTGCTAAAATGTATGCTCATGTCAACTAGAGCAAAACTTCGCATTTTTGCAAGACTAAAAATTGTGACGTGAATTACTCTATGAATATGAAATGAAATGCCATCTTAAATAATGAAAAAAAAGAAGCAGAGATCACTGAATGTAGAAAAAACAAATTTTTTAATATGGTCACCTCTGACAAAACTATTTGTAATGAAAAAAGTTTAAATGTATTATAATTGCTTTAAACATATTATTGTCAAGGCGCCACAACCATATCACGACAGAGATCTACACGAGCGGTTTAAGGAAACGGAGATGTTAACTGGCCACAAAGATCATACTATTTGATCACGTTAGACTTTTACTGGTGGGATTTTCTTATGCCGAAAAACTGTGTAAATAACAGCCCTACCTAAACAATAGCGGCAGGCGGAACGTTTTCTGCCGCTTAGGTTTTACGCTGAACCCCGCTAGATTGACCAAAAAGTAGCTCAATTGACATTATTATTAACCATCCCATGGGTGAGAAGGTGCCCGGGGACCTTTTTCATTTTCAAACTTAAATTACTCCTTGATGGTCCATGGGAAGTATACCCGACCCCTATATGTATTCCAAGGAAATTTTATCTAGAATCATTTAAAAAAAGTTCAAGGCGATCCGACCATTGTTAAGTGTATATTGAGATTTAAAGGTGCTTAGTACGGTAACGTGCGAAAAGTTCCGCTGGGACCTTGTACTGAATCTTCAAGAAATCATTAATAAATGCACTTTCTTTTGGCTTGTTTAACTGTTTGAACACATCACAAAGGTGTTCTTTGAATTTTAGTTACTTTTTGGACAATTTTATTGTGCCTTTTCTTGAAAACATAATAAATTTTCCGTCTCTTTTTGAATTGTTGGTACCTGCTTTATGTTTGACCACATTTCAAACGAGTTCTTCGAATTTACCCCTACTTTTTGTTTTGTTTAATAATTTTAATAACGTTATTAAATAATTTTTTTTTGTTCTAAAATTCATTATACATGCATAATTAGTAAATAATAATATAGCAAAACATAAGCAATGGCGTTTTCACATAAAATTCCATACCAATAGATATAGTTCCCTATGGACCTTGTACTTCGTATAAGGGCAACGGATGACTCACTCATAGTAGGGTTAACAATAGCGGGCAACTTCACTATTAAACGCGCCGTCAAAAACGGATTTTCCAATTGCAAAGCCGTGACGCCAAGCTATTCAGGGATGCATCATAGAACTTGTATCGACATGATAATTTTTGACAACTAGAAAACGCTTGCCTCTTTTGTTTAGGTACGGCTGTAAGTCACAAGCCTCAGCGGCCCTCAAGGCCAACATAATCCATTCCATCGGTCAAATTTAGCCTGATTTATGTGCCAGAGTCATAAGACATTTCAGAAGTGCTAAGGAATAAAATATTTAGATGATATTTCACACAATTTTTTTTTTATTTAAGGGAAAGGCTTAATGAAAGGCCCTTTAGTTATATTACCTTAATAGTAATCAATGGTAACCCTTATTGCGAATATTCTGTTTGTCTTTAAATGGATTACAAAAAGGTAATACCAAAACTGGTCCGGATAAGTCAACTGCTCAATTAATGCTAGGAACACAACTAGGATGAACGACGAATATTTGGCCGCGAATATTCGTCGCCAAAACTAAAACATATTGGTGTATATTAAAATTCCCACAATAATAACGTCCGCCGAAATTCACCATAGCGGCGCCTTTGCAATAGATTTATTTATACACAGTAAAAAGTTTTCTATCAATTAAAAATGTGGCTTAAAAAGTATTTAAATTTAATTAATGCAATAATTGAATAAATTATTTTTTTAGTTGAAAGAAAATTAAAAATTTAATTTTGAGTTAATTAACATTTAAGTTGTGTTGAAGAAAATTGTTAATGAAAATATTAATTAAATTACAAAAAGTCTTAATTGACCTTTTTTCGTTTAAAATAAAATAATTTAAACTTGTAGAATTGTTGTGGAGAATTGTCAATATTTAATTAAATAAATTAACATAAATTTTGAAATTGCAAAGTTTTTTGATCATTTCTTTAATTAAAATTAAAAATATCCTTTATTGAAAAAAAGGATATAATCAACAAATAGTTTGCTTGATATTATGAATTTGGTATAAATTTGCCGTTTAGCAAGGCGAATTCATACAGGTGACCGCATCATGAGATAGAGTTATTCTAGCTATCCCTTTTTTAAATACTGTGTACCTATTTTGTTTTTGTAAAAAGTTATAGTGAATGTCAAAATTATTTGTTGAAAATATAAACAAGGGAATTTTTTGGTTTATAAAATATACGCAATTGCTTTAGAAGACAAATCTTTTTCCTGTATTGTAAATTTATTGTGTCTCTACTTATTCCTTAGGGACTTTTAATTCCTTGATCTTATATTTTATATTTACTTTTCTTGTTTTATAAAATTTAAATAAGTTTTGTTTCTAGTACTTAGATTTTTACTGAATTTTAAATTTTAACTAATTTTTTTTACAAAGTGCAAACAAAGCTTGACATTCAGTATACACACAAATAAATAAACAATAAACAGATGACTCGAAAATGTCACCTGTTTGAATTCGCCTTCGTGATTAGAGACAATTTTTAATTTTTTCTGTGTATTTCATACGCTTGCGAACGACGAACAAATCCGTACCAGGTGACCATGTTTGGTTAAAGTTTAGAAGTATTTTAGTAAATAAAGTTCCGTTTTACTTAAATAATTTTTCTGTTTTTTTTTATTTATTTTGCTATAAAAAAGTTTTTGCTGTGTTTTTGATTATGTTTTAATTTTTGAGCATTATTTTTTTAATATGGTCACACTATTTCTTTGCACAAACAGCAACCAACTTTCTGATATGTAAACTCTGCTAGTTATTTGTCGTTATTTTGCTTCATACGACGAATTTACTCAGCGAATTTTTACTGAAAATTTCGTCGTGTTGGGCGAAATTCGTCGTTCGTCCCAGTTGTGTTCCTAGCATAAGACATTCCTAGTAAACTATAAAACCTACAATAACATTTTAACATAAAGCTCTGCATTACAAGAAAGACATACGGCCATGTTCTGAAATTCGAAAACGAGTGAAATTTAAATCGATGGAGATTTTAAACTCTATTTTTTGAAAAATCAACAAAGTATTTCCTGATTAAAAGAATAGTTTGGTTGAAAATAAGCGGTCGTCAAAGTATAAATTAGTGGCCCTTTGTTCCTCTTAGTAACCACAGGACAAGAGGACAAATATTGATGAACTTATGAACACGGAATCGTTTTTAAAATGTGAATGATTTCAGAACTTGCCTAATAGTTTGAAAAAAAAAATCTAAAAACACATAAATTTAAATTCGCAATGTTACAACTTCCAGTCAAGTCGTACAGACTTTTTGCAAACTACTGGGTCATTTGCAAAATTATATCTGAGAGAAACTTCTGCGAGCGTCTGTTTGTGTGTGTTTTGAATGTATGAGTATTTAAGTTGAAATTAAATACGTTTGCTAAATTGAAATTGTTTATGGCAAAGAGGTGTTGATGAATTAATTAGAATTTCTCTAGTTTTTTTTCTACATTTTCATTAATTTTCTTATTTGTTGTTGCTTGTTAAAAGTTGTTGTTTTAAATGTAGATGTTCATTAGTTCATTAACTAAACAATAAAGAATGAAGTCATTAAGTATACAAAAAAAAAAAAAAAAAATAAAATCGCTTGAAATGTCAAAAGGGAAAACATGAATTGGAAACATATTCAAAAGGGGTTAAATGTAGAGGGGAAAATACAATAACGCGTATTTGAAAAACTGAAAACCAAAGAAAAAAAAACAGAGCAAAAAAAATCAGTTTTGAAACAAAAGAAATGGTTTTTATTTACATCGTATTTGCATTTTTATGCGGCTTTCAAGTGGAAAAATGGGGTCATTAAAAGTTGTTCCATTCTTTTTTTTCTTGCTGATGGAAATTTTTGCAATTAAAAAACTTTTGGCCAGATTTTGTTTTTCTTGACAAAGTATTTTCCTTTTCTTTTCACAGTTTTTGTTTAAGTTAAGCTGAACTCAAACATTTTATGAATATTTATTAGTTAAGGTTTAAGTAGAATATTTGTTGAAAATTGTGTTTGGATTTAAGGAATTTTTAAAAACTTTTAAAAATTATATATTTTTTTTGTGTAACAAATATAAAATAATTAAATTAATTTTAAAATTTTTCGCAGTAGAAATAATAAATTTACCTTAAGTGTTCAGTATTTTAAAAAACATACCTGAAAAGACAAGAAGGAAACAAATATTTAATTATCCAAAACTTAAGTTCTTTTAAAAAATAATAAAATAATTGATTAAATTGACTGAAGGAACACAATTGCACCGTATTAATGTAGTTTTTAAAAATAAGGGCACATTTATACGCCACACAGTGGGGTAAGTGCCCAAATTCTTAAGAAATAAAAATATATATATACCATTTAAAGAGCCACGACATTCCCTTACTACGAAGCAGGTTTGTAAGGGAGCATATTAAAGAATAATGGTAACAACAACAAATTCAGTGTGTAAAGCTGGTCATAAATTTCATCATTTTTATATGCGCTAAACAAAGCGCTTTCTGTCGCAAAAATGTATCACTTAAAAGTGGGAACTCAACATATAAAATTCTTCTCGTCCATAAGCAATATGGTTAGCGAAACTTTTACGTTTCTCTCTTCCTTGAAAGCTCCATTTTTTATTGGGTAGATACATTCTCCAAATAAAACGTGTTAACTTTGTATGCAAAGACACACAACAGCTAGCGGAAATGAAAAAGCGTATCTACGTCGACTTAGATCCAATGTTATTTCATAACCCCCCTGCGACCGTATGTCAAAAGAAATAAAATTGGAAATATAAAATAAAAATATTTCTTTGTTCATGAAACAAAGAAGGCAAGACAGCGCATTGAGCAGATTCGTTAACTTTTTACTCTCATTTTTACGTTATTCAGACGTTATTTTAACGTCACTATAGTAAAGAGATTTAAATGTAAACAAACATTCAGCATATAACATAAACGTGTTTGTGACATCATGTTTGTGCTCATTTACTACTATGACGTACATGCGGAGACAAATAATGTTTAAATGAACTATAATAATAAATTTAAATGCACTATCTTGTTTTCTTTGTTTTCAAATTTAATATGGGCACTTACACCGCAAACTTCTCTTTTTGTCACGTTATGTCACCAAGCAATTAAGCTTGTGTTTTAGACCTTCGATCGGCAAAATCAGGGCGCCGCGGTTTCTCTTTTTTCTTTTATTACGTACGTGTGATAGTGTTGCCAATGAAGAATTCGGAAATTTCACCTGCCTGTGTTCCAAATTATACTTTTAAAGCGCAATTACACACTCCAAACCAATATGTATTGCCCAATCGATAGTCTTAAAACAAACTGCACAAATATTTTTGACAGTTTATGTTAAAAATTAACTCCTCAAACTATGTTTGAACAATTTTTTCGCCATATACATATGTGCACATTAATGTTTTTGCGGTCTACATATGGACAGACGGTGTTGAAAATTAAATTTGAGTTCTTTATATATTTGTGTTGGAAAGTGAAATAAAATAAAAAAAAGTCAGGGCTCAAATAATAAGTTTGACTGCGTTGCAGACTGAAAATATTACAAAAAAATTTATTTTTAATTAGGCTTAAGTTCATTAAATTTAATTTTCATTAAATTATTTTTATGAAGAAAGGAATTTTACAACATGGAGAATTAATTAAAATTGTTATTGATAATTTTCATTCTTGACTGACCTGGGATTCGAAGCCAGGCTGGCTGGCGTGTGATTCGAACCCAGGCGGCTGGTTACCCTGACATGTTTCGACCTCAACCACTAGGTCTCCTCAGAGGGATTTGCCGTCTTACACTCGCAGCCATCGATGACTGCTGACGTCAGTAGTCAAACATCAATCCTTAAACCAAATTGTATTTTAACCTTTGGTAGATCGAAATTTGCTTTTTTTTTGAATGATTATCCATTTTTAATTGATCTCACATGTTTTCCTTACTTCTGTTTTTTCGTACTTTTGTCAAGAATTCTCCTTGAAGTCCAAAGTACATTTTTGTTTATCATGTTTTTGTCTTTCTTTTTTCTTGTTGACATTTTTCAGCACAACTTGAAGGACAAATGAACACATAGAGCTTGTGCCTTAGCTTTAACAATAATTAGTATTGTGGTTATTTTGTTGAACTATTCATGGTTTTTAATCCAAATTTTACTATTTTTAATTAGGCTTAAGTTCATTAAATTTAATTTTCATTAAATTATTTTTATGAAGAAAGGAATTTTACAACATGGAGAATTAATTAAAATTGTTATTGATAATTTTCATTCTTGACTGACCTGGGATTCGAAGCCAGGCTGGCTGGCGTGTGATTCGAACCCAGGCGGCTGGTTACCCTGACATGTTTCGACCTCAACCACTAGGTCTCCTCAGAGGGATTTGCCGTCTAACACTCGCAGCCATCGATGACTGCTGACGTCAGTAGTCAAACATCAATCCTTAAACCAAATTGTATTTTAACCTTTGGTAGATCGAAATTTGCTTTTTTTTTTTTTGAATGATTATCCATTTTTAATTGATCTCACATGTTTTCCTTACTTCTGTTTCAAGAATGAAAATTAGCAATAACAATTTTAATTAATTCTCCATGTTGTAAAATTCCTTTCTTCATAAAAATAATTTAATGAAAATTAAATTTAATGAACTTAAGCCTAATTAAAAATAGTAAAATTTGGATTAAAAACCATGAATAGTTCAACAAAATAACCACAATACTAATTAAAAAAATTAATGTTTAAAAAGAAAAACCTGACTGTTAAAAATTAATGAAAAAATTGAACTAAAACTAAAATTACACACAGATTACACATGAACCTAATTACACATGGGCTACATATGCAAGTAGAAATTACACACAATATGTGTTATTATACACGTATTGGCAACATGGCCGTCCGCACACATATTGTAAAGAATTAAACAACAGTAATCAGCAGGGCTGCCAGAAATTTTCAGCAAAAAATCTTAATTTCACCAAAAAAAATCTTATTTTTGGAAAAAAGCAGTTTTTTTTATTATAAATAATAAAAACAATTTATATTTTCTTTAATACATAAAATAAACAAAAAAAAAACATAACAAAAAATTTAATTTCTTATACCTACTAATTGTACATTTTTTGAGATCACAAATGTGGGTTTTTAAGTTAGTTATATATATACATAAAAACATAAATTAACATAACAAAAATTCATTTTCTTAAACTAAATTGTACATTTTTTGAGATCGCGGTTTTAAACCAACAGGTATATAATTTAAAATAATAAAATTTCAGTTTTTTTAAATTTCTAAAAACATATATAAAAATTCTTTCAAGGTACAGTCATATTGAAGATTTGTTTGCTCGAAGGCAAATGTATCAACAAAAATTAACAAAAGCAACGATTTATTCCATATCCTTGAGTAATTCTAAGTCGATTTAGCCATGTCCATCTGTCTGTCCGTCTGTCTGTCCGTCTGTTGAAAACACGCTCACTTTCGAAAAACGCAAAAGAAAAGAACAAACTTGATCTCAAATTGCTTGTAGTTATCCTATGCAGTTTGGGATTGAAATCCAGCAATATCGGTTCAGTAGGACTAGAACTATGAATGTGGAAATGTGGAACCACACCCTAAAAAAATTGATAATTTTGATACAAAAACTAACATAAATTGTGGAATAATGCACGGAATGAAAAACAATTTTATATAACTGCAAATCATAATGTAAAATTTTTGGAAGATCGGTCCATAATTTACACTAGGCCCCATATTAAACTAATTACACTGGTGTATTGAAATTTATTAGAAATCAGTCTTCAGAATTTTGGGAAAATTGGTCCATAATTTACCATAGGTCCAATACAAATTACCCTCCTAAAAATCATTTTAGTTCGGCTAAAAATTTTACCAATCTTGATATTTTACTCAAGCCAGTTCAAAGTTCTAGCAAGAAATGCATAAAACTTTCTAATTGTCGGTCAATAATTTAATATAGGCCTAAATAGCACAAATTACACACAGATATGTAAAAAGTGACGTGTGAAAATGGGCCAAATCAGTTGTGAGGGCAGCTTTCGAAGAAAGAGAAAAAAAGCGTTTTTTGGTAGTGAAGTGGCAATGTGTGAAAATAGGCCGGTACCATCAACATAAATTGCTTGATCAAAACAAAAATAACAAAACACAAACCACGTTCAACAAAGGCATTAGTTTAACAAACGTTTTATTTTGTGCAAAAAAATTTATTTAGTAATATTTTTTTGGTTTATAATGTTATTTATTTACTTAAATATTATTTACTAAAACTTAAAAGTTAATTTTTACAAAAGTTTTGCAAAAAAATCTTAACTTAATAAATTTGTGTTCATTGTATTGCCACATAAAAGATGGTTCAAAGAGAAATAAAAAAGGGGCAGCTTTCTAAGAAAGAGACAAAAAATCTTCCGTCTCGTGACATATCTGTGTGTTATCTGTGCTAAATAGCCACCAATTTTAATGCTGACATCCGTTTTTGTGAAGCTTAGTTAATATATATGTATTTATCATACAAGCCACATAGAGTCATATGTATTTATCAAAGATTCGGCACAGCCAAATATAGCAATCTAACTTGTTTTTTTTGTCCAGTAAACCGCAAGGTTGCAATATTTAGTTTAAAAATTTTCAAATGGGAGCAAGGAAGGTTTTTTCAATTGAGCCTAACCATCGTCTAGACAAAACAAAAAATCTTGTTTTTGGGGTAAAAATCTTAAAATCTTTTTTCGGTTAAAAAATCTTAAAAATAAGGCAAAATCTTACTTCTGGCAGCTCTGGTAATCAGTCTCGCTTGAGCATTCAACAGGGCTGGTCGTGTTATCTTTTTTTTTTTTTTTTAATAAGTTTAGAATAAGCGTTGCCATAAAAAAAATTGTCCCTAATAAAATGTTTGATTGGGAATCTGAATTGAATTTTTTGTTTTTAGAAGATTATGTTGTTTTATATAACAAAACAAATAGAGTTTATTTTTTGGAACTTCACTATAAATTTCTAATGATCTTTCTTAACTTATCAAATTTTTATGTTTAAGGTTTTGTATTGAAATTCCCCCTTTTCAAATAAATTATTTTAGTGCAGAAAATATCAATATTTCTGTATACATAGCTAAATCTCCATATTCAGCATGCACGGCATCAAGTAAATCTTTGTATTTTTTATGGCCTCCTCGTATTTTGTTAATTATTTGAACGATAGTTTTCATTGTATTCATTACGTTCAATCGTTTTTAAGATAATGCCTGTTGGAGAATAATTTAATGAAAACCATATATGTATATTTTTTTATAAATTTTTAGCATATTTAGACCCATGTTATTCAAATATTTCCACTCTTTCACCAAAATGTTAAAAATTAAATTATATATAGAATTTATTTTTTGAAAAACAATTTAAAATGCTTCGTGGCGCAACCTGACAAAAGAGTAGACTTTTCTGTGGAAATGCCCATATTTGAAAACATAATAAATGTTGAAAAATATAAACAATTTAAATTAATTTGGAATTTTCTAATATTAATGCTCAAAGAGAATTGAGTCATCAACTTTAGGACAGATTTCTAAAGCCCATAATTAAACCGTAAATTATGAAAACAATTACATCTTTCTCTACACCTTTACAAAATTTTTTAATCAAACCAATAAATATCGGCTAAGCAGATACTTTTACATTCTGATGCCTCATTTTATTTTTCCTGCCGCATTATAATCAGTAAGAATAACTACTTAACATTTACGTGATCTTAATCCTAAAAACATTAACTGATGTCATAATATTAGATACGACAAAACCGAATGACAAGTGCCTTAAAGTTTATAAAAGAAGTTTTTGTGGAAAAAATGCTGAGCAAAAAGCTTTTAATTCAAAAAATAAGAAAAGCTTTTAGTTTCTCTACAAGGCAAAGGCAAATTGAACACAAAAGTGTAGGGTATTAATAGGTATGAGAAAATTAGAGCAAGATAATATAAAATTTCTTATATTCTTAGACAAACACACACACATGCTTATGTGTGTGTATGGTGTTAAAAGTATGTATGGCTGTGTATCAGGGATCAAATCATGAGGGAGTCATAAGAGAATTTATGATTATGATTGGATTTGGATTCGATTGGAAACGAGCTGGCAATTCCAATAAAGTGTCTGTCTGCCAACTATGGATTGGGTTTTTTTATGTTTTTTTTTCTGTTGCTACTTTTGGTCTTAATTTTGATGATGTGTTAAAAAAAGTAAATTCTTTTTTTGGTAAAAAAAAAAAAAAAAAATACAAAAAATGTATAAGTTAAGATAGTAACAAACTGAGATTGTTAAAAAGAAACTATACGAGTATTATTAGTATTTTGTGCTGGATACTTTTAAACAGGAAAAAACACTATAGGTACTTTATAGTAAAGGAATTTATAGAAATAGCAATAATAGTATCAAAAAGTAAGATAATATAAAAAGAAAAAAACAGTTAGATTGCTATTCTATTCGGCTGTGTCGCAGCTTTGATACCCTGCAACAAAAAATCAGAATTATATTTATTTAGAATAACGGAACTTATCTTACATTGAAGCCAATTATAAAGATATCTTTAAATATATAACTGCAGATTTTTTTTTCTTATAAAAAACTTAGTTATGGCATACATGGTGACTCATAACACTTTGTAACAAATTTGAACTTTTGTCATGGACTTTGATCACCACTAGATTTTTTGATGCTCCCCTAATTTATTATTTAAAGGCAGCTAAGCAAAATCTTTAGTTGCAATTTTTATAGAAAACAGGTAACTTCATTATTATGGCCATATTTTAGTCCACTTCCGAGGAATATAAAATAGTTTATTTAAGGGATACTTACACAGAGAAAATTATTGCTAAGCCAATTTTAAACAAACGTCTCGTTTGAATATTATATTACATTTCTCTGAAAAAAAAATAACGATTTGCTTGCATGTTTAGTGGCAAAACCAACACTACAAAATTAAGGCTCTAATCATGTAAAACGCAGCACAACGCCAAATAATAACATTGAAAGCACAAACAATGTCATAAATATTTTGTAATTTTGTTGTAAAATTGGATAACTCCTTCTGATAAAATCGGTGGAACAGCCAACCCAAAAACATCAAATTTTAGAAATTTAAATTAAAATTATCCAGAGAAAATTAAATGTTAACTGTTTTTGTAGTCTGGGGATACATTAAAAAATATAGTTTTACTTCTGTTTACTTTTCTTATAAACATAGTGTTATTAATGTAATGATTTCATTTGTAAATAAAATTGCTTTTTCATAAATTAAGAAATTTTGTGTTTAAAAAAGTGATATAAGTGTGACATGCAATACTTATATCAACTGGTCCAAGCTTATAAATATTTTAAAATATAAATATTTTCCCTGTAATAAATTAAAATAATGCACGTTTAAATTCTAGAGCTATTCTGGCACTATTGTCTTTTATACTTATTCCGATTGCAATTATTTTCGATTTGTAAATTTGTATGTGATGCTTGGAGCGAAGACTGGTTTTCTGATCATACTTTCAAGAAAAATAATTTCGCCACACTAAAAAAATCATTGTCCGGCTTTACAAAAGCAAATTAATGTTTTCTCAGACATTGGGTCAAAAAACCACCAGCTGTTCAGGAAGTTCAGCGAATCAATCTCTGCGCAGAATGTGCAATTTAAATTGTGCAAGACATTTTGCTATTGCGTAAATTATCACAAACTTTAAATTTAAAAATTTAAAACTTATTTCATATAACAATTGAAAACATTTATGTTTCCAAATAAGCATATTTAAAAAAACCCTGTCGTTTTTAGAAATCACGTTTGGTGCGGAACATTTTTGAACCCAAATCCCCTAATAAGTGATATTCATTACATGTACAATATTTGCCACCATTTAGTTGTATGCCAAATAAATTTAGTTGTCTACTGCGCATAGAATAAAGATTCGATTATTTAAGCACAAATAGTAAAATGCATATAGTGCCATTTGTTTTAGCGTTTCGGGCATTTTGTAATCTTTCTCGTGCTATAAGAGCTTGCTTGTGCATTTTAAAATGATGTAAAGATGGTATTTAGGAAGACCCTGATACTTCCACTAGGACATATTTGCAAAAAATGTTATTGCACGTATTTAACATATTTTACCATAATGATACAAATGGTTTACCAGTTGCAACCAAATGATGCTTTTACTATAGTCGCCTTTTTCTAGAAAATAACAAGCAAAACAAGGAGTTTATTCACAAGCTTATATTGAGTGATGAGACCTACTTTCACTTTAATGGTTACGTTAAATCCAGATAATCGTCGAACATATTTCATCGAATATAAGAATCCCGATTCCTTTAATGCGAATGGCGTTTAATAGCGGTAAAGAAATCCAGTATTCACAATCCTACCCAATCGTACTATTCAACAGCATGAAAATTTGACATAATTGTACCCGACAAAAAAATTTTTTTTCAAAATCTGTTGTCAATGCCAAACTATTCACACAACAAATTTTAAAACACATATGGCTCGGCTGTGCCGAATCTCACCCTCCACCGACAGTTAGAATATTTCAGGAGTGGTCTTAATATGAGGCTTTGCAAATTAAGAACCGATCATCACGAAAGTTGATAGTGTGATTTCCAGTCATATAGAACTGTGACAGAGCGTATGAATATGTATTTCGAAAGTGGGCTCTATAGGGGCCTATAGTAAATTATGGACCGAGATTTACGAAATTTTGTGGTACGATTTCTAGTCATATAGTACAAATTTTTGCAAAATCTTAAATCAATATTTGTATTGCTACACTATTTATGTTACGAGTAGTTTTTGTAACATTAATTATCAATATTTTTAGGGTGGTTGTTCCACATTTTAATTCATAAATCTGATCCAATTGGATTTCAATCCCAGGCTGCTTAGGATAACTAGAAACAATTTGACACCAATATTGGTAATTTTTCAGTTTTTCTAAAATGGGTATGTTTTCCACAGACGAACAGACAGACGGCATGTCTAGTGGCTGAATACGTACATAGCCAAAACTTATTAGAAATATGCTAAAAACATGAATTTTTAAAGGAAGTTTAACATTCTTTTTCTACTGGAAGCGTTTTGCTGGATTTTAATTTGAACAATGAAAGCAATTTTCGCAAACGTGCTTTTAACACACGAAACGAAACAGGACGAAACGCGAGATCATCTGCTCCGCTGTTCTGCCCTGGGTACTACCAGGCGGAAATTTTTCGGAGGTAAACTGAGGAGCCCAGATGAAATTTATGATCTTCACCAGGCAGGGTAATTGTCTTAATACGTAGCCTTGACCTGACGTGGAGAGATACACAGGCTGCAAGAAAAATGCTCTGGGTCGCGATCTTTCTAACACATTTTTTATTATAATTAACGGATTTTTCAAGTCCCTTTCTATTAGGTAATTTTTTTCTGATTTTAAATACCTAACTGCTTAAGATAACTAGAAACCAAATGCTGTCTTTAAAATTAGTGTTTCAAATGGCAGGCGATTGATGTGTAGTAAAATGAATACGAATATAAAAAAACTGGGTATTTTTCTTATACTGCCTGTTTTTCAAAATAAAATAGAAATTGTGGCTTGGGAATTTATATTGAAACAACATTAAATAAAACTCAAATTTGTTTTGTGTTTTCAATATAAATTTCCAAACGTTTATTGTTGTGACTTTGTTGAAGCTTTGATATTGTTACAAGTAAGACCTGAGTGTTTCAAATTCTTATTCACTTTATGGTCTTACTTGTATAATATTTTTAGCTTTTCTAAAGTAATTGGAAAAAGTTTCCTGACGAGCTGGCCTAAGCAACCAGCGAAATGCGCATAGAAACTAGCTTTCCCACAACAATAAATTTCAGTGTTTTTATCATAAATGAAGATTGGGAGTATAAGCACATCATTAATAATCAACTTTACTACACAATCAATCGTCTGTCACTTTGAAACAACACATAAGTCTTTCGGACGTAAACATTTTTCTCAAAAGTTGGACAGACATGTGGAAATCGACGCTTTCTCAAGCACCTAGAATATACAATCTTTAGTCTTAGGGAAATATTTCCTAGTGTTACACAAGGAATAACAAACTTAGAATATACGCAAAAAAAAAATAAAGCAAACAAAAATATAAAACATAAGCTGCATATTATGCAATAAACCTTTTATACACCATGTTATAGTAGTAAATGATACGGTGAATGTATGAAACTGTGTGTGTGTGGGAAAATTTAATAATTGAAGTCCAATACAACAGAGAACTGAGGAAAGTCAATTTATATTCGACTGTATAAATTTTGAATTCTTTTATTTTCTAGTTCTTTGTTGTTAGGCAAAAAGGTCTTAAGTCAGAAACAATAGTTTTTCATAATATTAATATTATAATATTAATAATAATTATTATTAAAAGTTATTTATTTCGTGTATTTAACAGACTTTTTTCGTAATGACCAAATGATAACGTTTAGAATCAGGCGCACGGTGCTCTGTCCCATAGGCAAAATTAATAACAATAAATCATAATTTTCACTTTTTGTTTACAGTAGAGGGCACCAAAGGGAAACAATTTTTGAGCTAAACTGTTTAATAAAAAAACACTTTTACCTGTTTTACTAAAAAAATTGCCAAAAATTCATTTCTAAATATATTCTTTTCAAACTTAGTACTTTTGTTTACTACAAAACGTACAAAAAAAGGAAACGATTTTTGGTAAAAAATATTGCTGAGAAAAGTTTTTGTATTATCGTAAACGTTCATATTTTTTTATTGAAACTCCACAAAATTGACCAAGTTTGGTAGACTATAATTTACTAACTTTGCTGACTACCTAATTTTTTATTTCAAATTTGAGTACTTTTTTAAGTGATATAACAGAATCTGCAAAGAAGTTCTAGAATTTTTACATTTTGGAAATGTACATTTAAAGAGGTAAGTTTATGATACTGCAAAAATGGGAAAATATTAAGTTATAAAGCTCTTGTTTCTTCGTTACTACAAAAATATTAACTGAATTTTTATGTACTGAATATTTTTTTTACAGGAAAAACATGAAAAAAATTGAAAGTACATAATGTATTATTTTTGGGTGACCCTAATATTTTACAAAATTTGACGATATATATATATATATATATATATATATATAAACATGATTGATTGTTTTATATTTGACTTAGGTACAATGTTAGGAGGTCTATTTAGTGTTAAAAAAAAAGATTTTCTGCCGAAAATTTGATATTTTTTATTTTTTACTCTCTCAGAAAACAGATTAATTGCACAGGACTGCGATGAGAAAAATTTGTTACATCATTTCCTAGGGATGGGCAAATTGAAAAATTATATCGATATATATCGTATCGATATTTTTTAAGAGTATCGATATATATCAATTAAAAATATCGATATATCGATGTATCGAACGTATCAAGCTGAAATTATTACTAAATTTAAAAACTTAATATACCTATGACAATAAATTTTTACAAAGGCACAAACGTATTACAATTACAAAAAAATTTTAAAAAAAGTAAAGAATACAAAAAAGTTTTTACTTATTCGCCATATGAAATTTAAAAAAAATAATTAGGATTATATAATGCCGGATTATATACTGCCGGTAAACAAAACTTGTAACACATACTATACAAGTAAACTGTGCAATATTTTATTATTAATATATAAGAACATGCTTAAATAAAACAAAACAAAATATTTTTTTATTATTAACATTCCAACTTTCATGAGTCGATTCTTTGCATAATTCTAGGAACCCTTTCCAGAATATTTTTTCCGCGCTTATTTTTTTGTTGTCATCTCTTAAAAAACCAAGACAAAACTGACCTGTGTAATCTATGAAAATGTACAATGGAAAAACGCCTTTATTTTCTTAATATTAGTTAAAAAAAAAACCTATGATGCAATTCTTAAAAAACAACAGTATTGTAAGCAGTTGAGCAACGGTTAAAATGTTGAATTTTATTATAAAGTGATCTTAAAAATATCGAATTCGATAGTCGTAGATAAATATCGATGTATCGATATATCGGTATTTTTAATATCGGCGATATATATCGATTATAATTTTCTTAAATATCGATATTTTGATATATCGATATTTATTGCCCATCCCTATCATTTCCTATTAAAAATGTAGATGTTGACCAATATGTTGCAAATATAAACTTCGTTTAAATTTACCATGTCACATATATCACATAACGGTACATTTGTGTTTTTCGATTTATACTTCTCTTTCAGCCGCCATACAGTCTCAAGTGCTGGTCTAATTAAAATTAATTATATCTTTTTTTAAAGCTGCGATCGGCAAAATCAGGGCGCCGCGTTTTCTCTTTTATTCTCTTTTGTTACGTACGTGTGCACACACATTGTAGAGAATTAAACAACATTAACAACAACATATGTAAAATGCATACAACGCATACAATCGCAAATGTAATAGTATATGTTGCCGATCGCAGTTTTAAAGGATGCTAAATTAAGCGTCGAATAGTGGTTAATTGGATAAAAAAATACCTGAGTTATAGTGGATCAAAACTTAGATTTTATGAAAATTTTATCGCCAATTATTTTTATCATTTCGGAATATGTTTTGTACCACAGCTTATAAGAAAATCCATAGGTTTATAATTCTATTGTATAGTCAATTTGATTACTAAAATGTTTTGCCATATTTGACCGTAATCGGATCAAACTGAACTTAAATTTATGTTAGTAACACCCACCATCATATTTTCATATTTTTATCAAAATGTATGCACCGAATGAAACCAAATTTACAACAGATCTATTACGCATTATTTTAGAAGCACTTATTCATTTTTGTGCATTATAATCATGAATGCAGCTAAAACGTATTTTTTTAAGAAAAGGATATATGGGAGGTAGGCATGTCCTTGCACCCAATGCAACAATATTTGAAACAACGCTAGAGTGTGAAATTTTACAGACAGATACCAGTTGTTGCTACATTCTGATATAAATTTTGGCTAAAAATCAAATTTTTTAAATTCAGGATGTATGGGAGGTAGACATATCCTTGCAGCGATTTTTCTCAAACTTAAAATTTTTCTTAACTTACCCATTAAATATTAGTATTCTTAATTTTGTGTTCTGCGATAAGAACTCTAGTTCTGTCGATTCACGATATGTGGACAGAATACTGCGAGGAAAGTTATTGATACTAAAAATTGCACAATTGAAAACTTAAATTGTGTGTTTTTTCGGACTTAACCCCTTTTTACCTAACGGCAAATAGTAATGAAATGTACAAAATAATTTAAAATTAGATTTTCTAGTTGGATCCTTTTCTTAAGAAAAAATGAATCTTCTTTACTCTATTTCCTTCGTTAAATGTTTAATTCAATAATAATCCTAAATGTATGCTTTAACAATTCAATTTTATTTTTATTTACTCACTTTATAAAAAAGAGTACTGTTGTAAATGCTTGGGTAGTGTTTGTATTTTGTATGTACACATGCTTTTGCATTTTTTAAGCAACTTTTTTTCAGCTATTTTATTTTAGATTTGTTTTGCATTGTTATTGTGTGTATTTATATCTTTATAGTTTTCCTTTCGTTTTAAATTTTTGTACCTTCTACTACTAGAGGTGAATGGGGTATACTAAGTTTGTGATTCCGTGAGAAACTTTTTTAATATTTATTTAACCCCCCATGAAATATAAATACACAGAAAAAATTTTCAGTAGTTTTTTCTCAATTAAAAAATTGTTTGAAATGTATTTTAATTTAAATAATGCGATAATTGAATCAATTATTTTTTTAGTTGAAAAAAAAATAAAACTATAATTTTGATTTAATTAACATTTTACTTGTTTTGAAATAATTTTTAATTAAAATATTAGCCAAATATCAATAAATCTCAATTGATGTTTTCGCTTAAAATAAAATATAAAAAAAACTTCCAGAATTGTGGTTGGGAATTGTCAAAACCTGAGTTATATTTAATTAAATCCATTAACACATTGTTTTGAATGGCAAAGTTTTTTTGATATATTTAAGTTAAAATTAAAAAAAAAATTTATTGGAAAAAAAAACACAGTTTTCAATTTTTATAATCCTGTCAATCACTCTTCCGAATTTTGAGATGGCTGGTCGATAATTTACCATACGCCCCATATAAAGCCAACACTCTGGACACACTTTAATACGCCTAACACCGTTAAACGAATTATACTTTTATAGTAAAATGTTTTGGCCTTTCAGAGTTTCATAAGACTTCACATCACACTACTAAATTGGGTGGAGATTGGTCCATAGTTTGGAATAGGTCCCATATAAAGGCCACTGTCGAAAAACCCTTTAGTACGCCTAAAACCTTGACGAATAATTATGTTGTGGTGAATTTGGTTTAATTTGGCTTTATGTGACTAAAAATAACACGATCTTATTTTATGATAATCGGTCTATAACAGAGGCCAACAAATTTTTAATCCAAGGATACAGTACACTTAGCTTAAAGTTAACAAAACATCCTGTTTTCAAGACGCAATATTCAAGACGCAATACCTGCGCGAATTAATTTTTATTTATAAAACTTGAAATGTCTTCTGAAAGTCCAACCAGCTAACTATAAAATAACCGCCTTATGCAAAAAATTTAAATTTCACATTAGTTAACAATACATCAGGCCCAGCAAATGTGTGAACTTTAACTTTTTTTGCATAATGGGGTAAATGTTTAACAGATACGGATTCAGCTCAACTCACACCCTAAGAAAAGTACACTCCCAAGATTTGGACTATTTCTAAAGTTTGTCGGCCTGTGTAATTTACCATATATCCCATATTAAACGGACCTTTGAAATTCATTTGAAAACGAATAACGCTAACAAATTTTAAAATGCTGTTGAAATATTATTATATTATTAATAACAGTAGAAATCCCTCTACCGAATTTTAGAACTTTCAATATGTAGCATATCACTTTAATATGCCTAACACCGAATGGAAGCATGATCTTTTATTAAAATGAGTTCTCCCCGGTTTGTAGGGATCATCTCCGTTCGGAAACGGAATTCAATCCGTATTTTGGTGCTTCAGAAAATTAGGAAAAAACTTTGCGGCATGAAGCCATTTTTGTTTTCATGAACGGAATGGGAGTTTTCTGTATCTTAGAGGCCAAAAAACTATAAAAATATACTTTCTATCAATAAAAAAATATGTTTTCTTTAGTTCCGAACGGAATCATTCCGAACGGAATTGTGCTCTGTGACATGGCTGATTAATTATTTTTTTTTTCAATAAAATTGAGTATTTTTTAAGTGTTTTTTTGTTGTTTATTAAGCCATGTTGTTTTTATTTTATTATTATTTTTTTTATAGAACTTTAAAAAATAAACAACTAACTGGAAGTTAGTTTGCTTAACTAAAATAAAATTTAAAACATATGGAACCTCATAAAAATTTATCTGCAAAAAAATGTAACAGAGATGAACAAGATAAGGGTCACAGGATGAAGACGAAAGCCGGAACACAGAATCTACTTTTCATAACTGACGCGAAAAAATATTTTAATACAAAATTTTTCAAAATTTAAATTTTAAAAATTTTATGTAAAAAAATTTCTCAACAGCAGGTAAAGGGGAATGCAACAATTCTGCTTGTTGACAAAACCAATCGACCGAAAATTGGCGTAAGTGCACGCAACGAAGTCCCGTTAGAAAGCGAAATTTTAATTTGTAAACCTGTTTAAATGAAATAATGTTCCATGATTAAATAACATAGACTAACGTTTTAAAATGTAACAGAATGCCAAAGCAACCTAAACTTCTGCTTGAGAAACAAGATGCGTCATAAGTACTAAAAAGTAATTTTTGATGACCATGCTTAAACTGCATCTGCATCTGCACTCATAGCAAAATGCATCTTCATATTGATGATGACCTAACATCAGAATTGTAACATTGATGTGTTATTACAAATGGCATAAATTAGGCAAAAAGTGATATCATACGACGAACTTCATCCTAAAAGTTTGTCATATTTTATGCGTAATCGACGCTATGGCTACAGCGACATCAATTCGATGCCACATTTTGTGTACACAGATAGAAAAGGCGTCATAACGCTGATGCATTTTGACATTAGTACAGACAAACTGTCATCAGTGCGATGACAAACTGTCATCAGTGCGATGATATAATATATCATGTCATTAGTGCGATGACATCATATTTCATGTCATAATATATAATTAACATTATTTTCATGTTTAAAAAGTAAAATTAGAAGCAAAAATTCCCATATTCTATTTTTTTAATTATTTATTTTAAAACTTAAAATTTTTAAAGTAGAACTATTACTAAAACCATATTGGGCATGCTTCTGGTGTCTTATATTTAAGAGTTCTTCTGTTAACAAAGGGCGGAATACAACATAAGTGAAAAAGCATATGTAACGGGTAACATGCTTTTTAACACCGACTCCGATTCGTCATTCCTGTGATGCCAATGTATTATCCCGTTGATGACAAAATTTAAATTTTTGACCCTGATGACAATTTAGCCAGTGATTTTAAGGGCTGACATCACAGTGATGTAAAGTGTCATGCAGTCAAAAACGAAGACACTTGTCATAGTACTAATGTCAAAACACATCAGCGTTACGACGCCTTTTCTATCAGTGCGAAAGCTAATATATTAAAACTCTCAAAAAATTAAAAAAGCTTTACTTTTCCTAATTCATATTTCCAAAACAATAACGTCAGAAATATGAACATTTAAAAAATTAAAAAAAAAAAGATTTAATTTTTTATTCCTGTCATTATTTGAGAAAGAAAAATTTTGAAGTTAAAGTTATAAAAAATTTATAGCAAAAAACACTACTATTCCTGGCATGTTTGTCTAACTGCCTGTCCGGCTGTCGTTTCAACTGATATTTTTGTACTATAATTTCTTGTGTATGTATAGGTGTCTTTCTGTCTGTCTCTTAAAAGCTTCACTCAAACATAATGAGCTAAAGTTTGTGTAACATTTTTGGGGTTTAACTCCTGACACAATATGACATTTTGGGGGTTTTATACCACTGACACATGTGGTAGCACATGCTAATACAAACACAGAAACATACAGGCATATAGCTGCATGTTAAACTGCAAACAGTAACGGGCAACAAACTCTTATAGAATGAGTAGAAGTATGAAAAAAGTAAATACAAAAAAAAAAACTAAAATAAAAGCGAAATACTTGAGTTTAGAGTGATAAATACAAGTATGTTTGCATTAGTAGGTTAGATTTACTAAAAAGGATGTGAATAGTAGAAATTCAAAATGCCAGTTCAAGAAATATTAGACAAAAATAAACTCGAAAAAGAGAGCAACCATTATTTTGCATATACTACACAACAACAAGATGAACTAAAACAAGGATTCTTGTTGGAACATCAAAAAGTTTTAAAAAAAAGAACTCAACATTTCCACAAAACAATTGGGAACATGAAAAATTTTTACAACCATCCATGTTTTTTGTAATTTGAACTTTAGCAATTTTTGTTTCAACTTCTCATTTTTCTTGTGCAATTGTTTTTTACATTTGTTGCATATCTTTTTTAAAAGCTTTATGGAGGCATTGTCCCAAAAACCCCCGAAACAAAAAAGAAATCGGGCAGCAAATTTGTAAGAAAATTTATGGTCATTTAGGTTTTTCTTTTAATTTCTTTTGGCATTTTTTTCTCTTGATTGTTGCAGACAATACAGGCTGATTTGCCATGATATTTTATGGTGCCCTTAATATCCGGTAACACGAATTTATGCACATGATGATATTAGCACGTGCATGAAGACAGTGAATGTAGAAAGTGAAAGCTATTGCTGCACAATTCACTGTGCAACATACGCCTGTAAAAATCGATAAAATGAAACTTATGTATACCAGTTTCAAATTTACATAGTGCCAAAACTAGAGCTAAAGCTTGAACTGAGCTAGAACTGAATTGGAACTGAACTAAACCTGAAATAGAACTGAACTAGAACTGAACAAGAACTGAACTAGAACTGAACTAGCACTAAACTAAAACTGAACTAGAACTAACCTAGAACTGAACTAGAACTGAACTAGCTGTGAACTACAACTAAACAAGAACTGAACTATAACTGAACTAGAACTGAAATAGAACTGAACTAGAACTGAACAAGAACTGAACTAGAACTGAACTAGAACTGAACTAGAACTAACCTAGAACTGAACTAGAACTGAACTAGAACTAAACTAGAACTGACCTTGAACTGAACTAGAACTGAACTAGAACTGAACTAGAACTGAACTAGAACTGAACTAGAACTGAACTAGAACTGAACTAGAACTGAACTAGAACTGAACTAGAACTGAACTAGAACTAGAACTGAACTAGAACTGAACTAGAACTGAACTAGAACTGAACTAGAACTGAACTAGAGCTAAACTAGAACTGAACTAGAACTGAACTAGAATTGAACTAGAACTGAACTAGAATTGAACTAGAACTGAACTAGAACTGAACTAGAACTGAACTAGAACTGATTTAGAACTGGCACTTAAACTGCACTAGAACTACATGCTGCTATTCTCATTAATATCGTAAATTTGTATAAAAGCCTCAGGATTTTCTATTATCCAAAAATTTTAAAAAAGCTACAAAAAAAACTTAACTTTCTTGAATAAATTAATTCTTCATTTCACAAAAAATATTTTTCTATGAACATTTTCGCAGGAAATCGCCAAATTTATTTAAAAGAGCAAGTTTAATTTTATAAAAGGAAAAAAATTAAATTTTTAGTTAAAATACAATATTTTTCGTATTGTTTTTCCTTAAAATTGTATTATGTATTCACTTAACATCTTTATTTATAGCAAAAAGTTTTATAAATTAGTTTTCAAGAATTCATGTAACATGCATTTTTAAGAATTATCCACGACTGTACTTTTTTATTAATCTTTATTTTCTACTTGATCAAATAGTTTATATTTTCATAATACTTTATTTGTTATTTTGCTTGTTGGTTTGCTTTTTGATATTCTTCAATCGATTGCCAATAATTTCATTTTTCTTTTCGTTTAGTATTTTTGCCAAAATTGTGTTAGTTTACAGAATGATTGCGCTAAAAGATGAACAAAGCACGAAAATATAAAATTATTATATACATTTTTTCACTACATTAACAACTTTGAAACTATTGTAAGTTTCTTAGATTTATATATTTTATGAAAATTATGGTGTGTTGGCATTCTATTAAAAACTGATATTCGAGATTTGATTTGTTGCATAAAATGGTATATTTTCTTTATAAGCAGAATGTAAATAAATTATACAAAATAAATATTTCCTGCTCACTTAAATCAAATTCTATAAAATTATTTCCGCAACGGCAGACAAATAAAGAGAATATCGGGCATGTTTCAGAAATCGAAGTGAAGTGAAATTAAGTTCGAACGAGATTTTAAGTTAAATCATTTATAAAATGACCGTAGTTTTTCCTGGTTTGAAGTGTTGTTTTCGTTAAGCTAATTAATACTACTATTGAAAATCTGAAGTAGATAAAATGGAATATTTTTAGAGACTTTCAGTTCAGTTCAGTTTCCAGAACATGCCCGCGAATTTATTATGTTATTTTATAGCAAAAGTTTATGAAACAAGAATTAGTAGTAAACTAATCAGAAAGAAACTAAGACTAACATTAGAAATTAACTACAAGAAATCTAAAACTTAGTTTAAACTTATCTAAAATTTAATCAAAACCTAATTACAACTGGACTTGAATATACAAAACTGAAAAAAATAAAAAAACTGACAAAAATTATTTTCGGGAATGAAATATTTTATTAATTAATTCATTTAATTAATGATGTGCTAATAATCCCAATTTTTGAATGAAAACACTGAAATTTATTGTTGTGGGAAAGCTAGTTTCTAATAAAGACCTGCACGAGTGTATCATAAAGTATTGTCAAAACAGATACACCAGATATGTACCTGTTACTATTGATATCAATGAGAGAATGAGTGTAACTGATATTGTATGGTTTTGCTTTTGTCCACTCACCATATCCTAAAAACCAAAACAGTTGCTTATGGTATTGGATTGAGTATATCATAACCTTTTTTTTTTGCTCACAAATATCTGTTGTCACCATGGTATTTTAACAATACTTATTGTTATCTGTTGTATTTTAAATATTGTTGGAGAGTTGATGCAAATAACAGAGCTAATAAAAATTTATATACGATCTCAACCAGGGGTGCCAGATGGTTTTGGTAAGAAATCTGCATATCATCAAAAACAAATCGGCAATTTAATATAAAAAAATTTAAAATATTAAAATATTAAAAAACCAGTGATGCCATTAGGATACGAAAGATACATTTTTCGTACCTTTTGATGACTTCAGGTACCATGTATAATCCTGATATTTTTCGTATCTTTTGAATCTGTGCGCAAAATGTAGAGAAATCAAATTTTAAACTTTCCTACTCTGACAAAGTTTATTTAAGTTATCATTTCGTTATGAATACTAAAAAAACAGTGACAACTAAATACAAAAATAACATGTATTTTGTTGTTAGGTTTTCTAAGTTCTTCTGTAGCTTGCTTATTCTTGTGTATGTGTGTTAAGATAAAATTTTAGAAGAAAAATTTATTTGAACTTTTTGATATAATCGCCTTAGTATAAACGCCTTAACTCGTATATTAATTTTTACAAAAATGAATTTATTTTGATAACATTAAAATGGATTTTCAAAAAAGCGTATCTCTTTGGAAACTAAAATGTATCTTTCTCGAAATTTCACTGGCAACACTGATAATAACACTCATTTTGTGTTTCTTCTTTTTTTAATGACAATTTAATTGCAGCACAAGCTGATTAGATAATACTGCTATACAAATTGTAAAGATCTGACCAGCGGCAAGCTTTGAGTGTCGATCTTTTATTCCTCAACTGAGTTTTAATTTATGACTGCTAAATCGAACTCCCTTTTTAAGAGCTTAATTTGACCTTTTATATTTACGTTAAAGAGGTAACTGTTTAAAAAGGACTTTTTTGTTTTTAATTCACAAAATAACTCCGGGACTGAAAATAATAATAACTATTATTTTTTTGAAAGGCTATGGAGAAAAATTCCTTTATTTCCAGTTGGGAATTTTTAACCATTGTCGCTACATATATTTTATTTGAGTTATCGTAGCCAATTAAAGTAACAATTTTTTTTTTTTGTTATTGATAACCATTATTTCAACCAAAAAATTTTTCGGTTAAAAATATGTATTGTAAAAAAGCATTTATTTTTCCATTATAAACAAATAATTTATTTTTTTGGTTGCAATTATCCATTACAAACAAATAAGAAAGTAGTCTGCATGCCCGACCCTACGATGCTCCACACCACAATATTTAGAGATAACTTTTCAAGAGTGTAGCTTAGGGACCCATGGGCAATCATGGACCACGCCATTATTTTATGAAGTTAAGATTCATGTCAAAGTTCTCACCATTGACAATATGCTTGTTCCTTAGGACAATTAGAACCTTTGTACCAAATTTCAGCAATTTATCTTCAAAACTGCGACCTGAACTTTACGTACAATGTTTACATAGTCAGACATTTTTTGTATGATTTTTTTTGTCGCTTATTTTATAACTGTTACGATCCTTGAAATAACTGTTATTAATGAACTTTTTTGATACCAGTTATAACTGCCACCGTTCCTGGTTAATTGTTTTTATGGATATAAAAAGTTTTTGTTTTAATTTTTTTATTATTATACATTAGACCTGGCGCAGCTAATATGGAGTTTTTTATTTTTTGGTAGTTTTTCAAAATTTTGACCTTTGACCTCATTGTGGCACGGGTTGGCACGATCCGATCAGCCTGAAAATTTGCTATATCAATTTTGGCATCAAATCGCATATTTTCATCGCTACCCACATTCAAGTTTAAAAAAAAAGTTTTTAACGCCAGGTCTATTATACATATATGAGTTTGACACTTTTATTAAATAACTTTAAATATAAGCATAAAAATCGAATTATTAAATTTGAAATAATCTTTAAAAAAAATAATTCCTTGCAAAGATTAATTTTTCAGTGGATATCGAAATTTGATTTTTAAGGCTGAAGAATTCTCGCATTTTAAATCTGATTTTCTTTTTGCAAAAAAACTTGAATATTTACTTTACTTTCTTAAATTAAATTGGCTACCGGAGGTATAGGCCTTATCCTCAATTGCATATAATCCTATAAAATTAAATATTTACATTGACAGTGAATATAAATTAAGCTTAACTTTACTCTTTTGTAAGTAATAATCCCTTTTTCCTTTAGAAAAATAAATTATCTCTTCTTTTAGCTTTGGTCAAAAAATCGTTGTTTTTTTCTTTCATTTGGAGTTAATTCTTTTATTCTTTATACCTAGTTGAATATTTTTCTAAATGTGTGTGTGTGATGGGTTAGACAAACACTTCATATGTACATATGTATATGGAATAAATCTAACCCATTTTCCTTAAGTATAAGCGCTGAATTAATAACAGTTGTCTCTTTGTAACGTTAAAAGTTACCCAAAATTAAAAATGTATATAACACAAACCAAAAGCTACCGTGTTTTAAGTTCTTATCAAAAAATCGGTAAATAGGCACTTTGATAATTTAGAGAAAAAAATCGGCAAAATACCGATAAATCGGTAAATATGGCAGGCCTGATCGCAACGCGTCTTGCTAATTTTGTTGTTATTGCTCGGCAATTTTCACTACCACACCACGAAAAAAACCCATCCTTTTAAGGGCATCAATGAATTTGTTACAAAAACAAAATACATGTGTTGTTTTTTTGGTAATTTTTTTATTATTATATTTTCCAATAATTTTTGTGTACATGACTTTTGAACGAATAAACGCCATCCTTTTAAGGGAATCGAAGAATTTGTTACAAAAACAAAATACATGTGGTTTTTTTTTGGTAATTTTTTTCAATAATTTTTGTCTACATGTCTCTTGAACGAAAACAAAAACAAAATATTTTCGTTGAAAGACAATTGAAAATAACGGCATCGTACAATAAGTAACTCATTGTATTCGATCAGTATCAACTAGTATCTGCTTTTGTAAAACAGATATAAACAGATATGTTACTCTCATTCTCTTTTTATCAACTCATATCCACTATGTTACAAAAAATATCCATATCAACTTATATCAGAAACACTCGACAACTCATCCATACACACTCACTTTAGTAAACACTAGAAACTTGTACAAACAGATATATCTGTGCACGTCTTTCGCGAAATGCGCATAGAAACTAGCGGACACTAGCACTAATACAAGGACTAAACTAGAAGTGAACTTAAACTATTAGGTCGATTACGGATGGCAAATAAGCTTAAGATGTGTTTCCAGCAACGAAATCAGGCAACGACTTATTCTTATTTTATATTTTAACATCAGCGGCGTTGCCTGATTTCTCTGCTGGCAACAATACTGAAGTTCAGTTGCCATACGTAATCTACCCATAAATTAAAACAAAACTAGAACTTAACCACAACATAATAAGAAGTGAACTAAAACAAAACTAGAATTAAACTGAGCTAGAACAAAACTACAGAAAAAAAATTATTAAATTTCTCCAATCACCAAATTTATTCCAAATTCATAATATCCAGCAAACAAGTTGTTGATTTTGCACCTATTACCAAAATGTTTATATTGATTACTAAAAATTTTAAAATATTGAAAAAATATTTTCAATAAATAATATTTTTAATTTTAATTAAAAAAAGTGATCAAAAAACTTGGCCATTTCAAACAATGTTTTAATTTATTTAAAAAAATATTGACAATTCCCAAAAACAATTCAACATGTTTAAATTATTTGATTTTAAACGAAAAAAGTCAATTAAGATTTTTTGTTATTTAATTAAAATTTTAATTGAAAATTAATTTCAAAACAACTTAATTGTTAATTAAATCAATATCAAATTTTTAATTATCTTTCAACAAAAAAAAAAAAAAAATACTTGATTCAATTATCACATTAATTAAATTTAAATACTTTTTAAACCATTTCTTAATTGATAAAACACTTTTTTCTGTGTAAAGATGAACTAGAAATGAACTTGAATTGAACTGGAACTAAACTATAGCTGAACTAGAACTGAACTAGAAATAAGCTAAAATTGAACTAGAACTAGAAGAAATTTTTAAAAATCAATCAATCAATCAGTATTTCCTTCTTGATTTATTTTGCCACACTTGTATAAATATTTCGTTCATTGTCATTCCTTTTTTTAAATTTTTTTAATAAAATTTCTTCACTTCTCAGGCAACAAAAATTGAATTTTATTTCCAAACGACATACAGAAATTCAAAAAAGAAAAAATAAATGCCCTTCCTTAGGCTAAATCGAATGATGGCAAAATGAAAGTTTCAAAAGAAAACCACTACTAAAAAAATTCCAATTCCTATTTTTATTTCCTCGTAAATTTTTTAGTGTTGTCTTCTGTTGTGCCTGAAGTCGGAACATAAAATTTGTGTCACTGAGTTTTTATTTTATTATTTTTTCCTTTTTTTACTTTTTCTATTTTTCAAGTTTGTTAAAGAAAATATTTGTTGGCCAACTAACAAATATGCAATAATAGTTTCTATTGAAAGGAATAAAAAAGAGAACTACAGAAAACTATTTTTAATAATCTTTGTATTGAAATCAAATAAAGTTTAAATTGTTTGAATCCACATATTTACTCACTTAAGTTTTAAGAGAGAGAAAAAAAGTTTCCTCAAGCCACATATTTTCATTTTCTAAACTTTTCGTGAGCCATTAATAAGCATTTGAAAAAAAAACTAGTTTAAGGAATCGATTGAAATAACTAAGCCAGATGTTAAATTTTGTTCACTTTCAGTAATAAATGGAGCTCACTGGTAAGCAGTTTTGTAAGGAGTGAAGCAAAAATCCCGCTTACAAACCTGCTTACAAGAGGCATGATTTTAACATGACGATTCCCCACTTGGAAGCAATTTTTTCTATCTGCTCGAAAACAATTTGATGACTGATTGCTTAATAACAATATGTAATTTCAAGCATCTGTTGTGTTCAACAAAATTTCGGGAATAATCGTAAACACATTTCAAAATCATTGCAAGACAACCTGCTTCCATGTAAGGCATTAACAGAAGCCCTTTGAACTTATTTTTTTATTATTTATTTAATTTCAATTAATTATTTTCAATATTACACTTTATTGCCTCAGCACCGAATTGGCTTTATAGAGGCTAAGGGCACCTATTTACATTTGTTCACAAGGAAATTATAAAATAAAAAGAAGATATGTAAACTACATGTCTAAATAAGTATGAACATATATTTAAACAGTGTTTTAATTATTGTATGTATTATAGTTAAATCTAAGAAGTATTTCTGTATTCTGTAACAAGTGTTCTTTTAATTTATTTTTAAAGGTTGATATTAACAGAATAGTCTTTAAGCTTTCTGGCAATCTATTATATTCAGTTGGTCCACTGTAACCAATGCGTTGTTTAGAAAGTTCAAGACGACACCTTATAGTATGCAAATTGCTTGATTGTCTGGTACCTTCTTGTGTTATTGATGTATTCCGGATAAATGAAATAGTATGTGAGCCAATTCCTTTTAAACACTTAAAAACATAAAGCTGTAACTGTTGCTTATAGAGTCCTCTTACAGGAAGTACATTTTTTGCATATTCTTGATATAGGTTTATTGTCGGAAACCATAACGGGAAATTGAAAACAATTTTCAGCGCTTTATTTTAAGCTGATTCCATCGTCTTTAAGCTAGTATTTGTTCTAAATCCATAAGGTATGTTAAATGCGAATGAATTATGGACTGGTAAAGTAGAAGTTTGGTTTTAGTATTCAATTTATTTTTTAACTTTGTTCGTGAATTTTTGCTTTGAAGAAATCTTTTTAATTATTTACTTACCACGTGCTTACGTAAAAGGGATAATTTAAAGTCATTAAATTTTTAATTTACTTATATTAAATATTTACTTAAATGGTTTTCACTTCTCTGCTGCTTTTACGTTGTATCCCAATAAAAAATTGAGCTTCCAACAAAACAGGCTTGTAAGGGAGAAACGTTGAAGTTTCTCTTTCCATATCGCTTATGGAAGACATGAATTTTATATGGTGAGTTCCCACGTTGAAGCAGTACATTTTTGATACAAAAAGCGCTTTATTCAGCGCATATAAATATTGGTGAATGTAACGATCAGATTTCCACACTGAATTTTTTGTTACCGTTATTCTTTAATACGCTCCTTTACAAACCTGAATATATTTTTCTTAATTTATGAAGAATTCGTTCACTTACCTTCCTGCATCTCTGTATGTCTTACTGCGTAGCGCATAAATGTGTACCATTTGCGCTTCGCAAAAAAAACAATTTTTATTGGAATATAATAGTCAGCGCATATATCAGCGCTCATGTACTTTTCTTGGTTCCGGAAACTTTAAAATTTTTTACTCGGCTGTCTTCGTATTGTTCACATGCGAACCAATTTCTGTGATAAGTTCTAGTTCATATTCATTGCAGCAAAGTTTGGCAAGACGTATACGTAATAAAATTTAACCTTAAATACACATACGCTCTGGTAATATGTTCTGGGGACTAGTTCGTGCAGTCGTAATCGAATACTTTTTCGATTCGAAAGCAATTTCGTTTCTAATTCTTTCAGGCAATACTAATCGAATCGAAATTATTCTTTCAGTGTTGTGAAAACTTAAAGAAATGCTTTACAACACTTCGTTCAGTAGCGACTGAAAGAATTAGAAATAAAATTGCATTCGAATCAAAAAAGTTCACGCTCACGACTGCCATTATAAGCCCCCTGAAATTTTATTTAAAAAGAAGCAACCATTTAAAGCCAGCACTAACTTCATCATTCCCATTACCCAGAGCCCATAAGTCACTAACGAACATTCCTCGATCATTTTACAGAAATAAATCCCTGTTCTTCGTGTCACTTCTCTGTGTTAAAGCCAAAAATTCAATAAGAACAACATTATGAGGATTATTTCTAAGTGTTGGTTATTAACAATAACGCAAATGTCAATGTGTAACAGTAGTAGTGGTAAGTTACCACAACCACTTTCAATTACCCAACAGAGTAGTAGTATCACATTAGCACCCATGCGAACGACAATGTCAACAAGAATAATAGTGATGATGATGATGTTGCTCCGTACTTTTGCTTTTGCTGCTGTGTTAACATCATATTAATTTTTAGTGACATTTAAACAAGTCAAACGATGCGTATGAGAAATGTTTTTTCTCTGTTTCTTTTTAGTTTTCTTATTCTTATATTCACTATTTCTACGTTATAGTTTAGAACTCTGTGAGCAAGAAAACAACATAAAAGATATAATATTCCAAGCCAGTTGAAACGTGAAAATCAAAACTGAGCTGGAGAACAATTACTAGTTTAGTTTTAATATTTGAGTTAATATTTGAGAAAGTTTCAGTTATATTATCGGTCTTACTGTCAAGTCCAGTTCAGGTCTAGTTCAGTAATGCCAAATTAGACATTTTGTGGCTAATTTACCAATTTTTCATTTTTCATTTAATTTACCCATGAAAAATCCATTTAGCGATTAGCCAATTTTAAAAATTTTATAAATGCTCCATAGTTGTGTTGTAACTTTTTTACTTTTCTTAATAAGTCAACGCAAATGACTTTTACAATAAAAAAATAAATTTGATCAATAATTTGAATTTTTTTGTTATTTAAAGATTGTTCTAATGTATATACGAGGGCGGATCAATAAGTGACTTTTTGAATGAAAAACAGTTTTTTTTACATAAAAAATTTATTTTTCAATATAATCTCCTTTTAGCTCAATACACTTAGTCCAACGTTTCTCCAATTTGTGTATCCCTTCCAAAAAATAGGATTTTTCGAGGTCCATAAAAAAGGCATTTGTTTCACCAATAATTTCATCGGTGGAGCTAAATCTCTTTCCACCGAGCCATTTCTTTAAGTTCGGAAATAGGAAATAGTCACTGGGGGCTAAATCCGGAGAATATGGAGGATGAGGTACCAATTCGTAGCCCAATTCATGTCATTTTGCCATTAAGACTGCACACGTTTGGACCCGTGAATTATCTTGATGAAAAATAACGTTTTTCTTGGCCATATGGGTCGTTTTTTTTAAATCCACGTTAAATCGGTCCAATAAATTGGATCCAATTGGTTGCCATCACCTTATTGGCCGACAAACTTACCTTGGCCTTCTTCGGAGCGGGATCACCTGGAGAAACCCATTGTTTAGGCTGCTGCTTGGTCTCTTGGTCGGAGTGTTGTAATGGATCCATATTTCATCCACAGTTACAAAACGCCGCAAAAACTCATTCAATTGAGAGCAACCGCGGCACCCATCTTTCAGTCAGCTTTCTTAAACCCAGCTGATCATTAAAAATCAAAACCACACTGCCATGTAAAATGCCTATATGGCATCAACAATCTCACGCACTTTTACTCTTCGATCAGCCAACACCATATCGTGAATTTTTTCGACATTTTAGGGTGTATTGATTTCAATTGGCCGTCCAGAACGTTCAGCGTCATTTGTACTTGTGCGACCACAACGAAAGTCAGTAAACCACTTTTTTGCCATTGAAATCGATGGTGCAGAGTCCCCATAGTATTTATCAAGCTTTTCCTTGGTTTGATTGACGGTTTTTTTTCGCAAAAAATAATGTTAAATGAGAACTCGAAATTCACTTTTTTCCATTTTTAAAAAAATCTACGAGGTCGTATGTTTTGAACAGCTGTTAAATGCAAAGTAAATGACGGAACTTGCTCAAAACTTGATAGTAGGCTATTAACAGGTGGAACTTGATGTGAGCAGTGTTGCATTTCGAAAAGTCACGGACTTATTAATCCGCCCTCGTAATATGTTTTTCATTCCACCTTTATTAGTTTCAAGTATTAATAATTTGTCGAGCTTGAGGTCTTTTTTAAAAAAACTTTAAACGTTTATTTTACATTTAAAATTTTTTTTAAAAATATTAGTATTGTGGTTATTTTATTGAACTGTTAATGGTTTTTAACCCAAATTTAGATCTTTTTTAATAAGGCTTAAGTTCATTGAATTTAATTTTCATTAAATTATTTTTATGAAGACAGGAATTTTACAACATGAAATTAATTAAAATTTTATTGATAATATTTCATTCTTGACTGCGCTGTTTTTTTTAAAAGACCTCAAGGTCGACAATTTATTAATACGTGTGTGTTAGCAAGGAAATTTAAAACCCTTTTTTAACTCTTCTATTCCAAGAATATAGTAAAAAAATTATATTGGGCATATCTACACAAAAATACTTTTAAAACCATAATGTATCTTTATAAAAATTGGTGTACGATAATTTGCATCAAATTCAACTACAAAAAAATTGCTCCCGTCTTTGAATATAAAAAGAATACTTGGGTAAGAGGTCTTTTACAGTAATAAATGTAATATTTAACTTATTTTAAGATTTATACAAAAAAGAAGAAGCCCTAAAATTTAAAATTTAATTTTGATTTAATTAACATTTTAGTTGTTTTCAAACAAATTTTCAATTAAAATTTTAATTAAATAACAAAAAATATTAATTGACTTATTTCGTTTAAAATAAAATAATTTCAACATGTAGAATTGTTGTTGGGAATTGTCAATATTTAATTAAATAAATGAACACATTGTTTGAAATGGCAAAGTTTTTTGATCACTTTTTTAATTAAAATTAAAGGTATCATTTATTGAAAAAAATTTTCAAAATATTAACATTTTTAGTAATCAATATTGTTTGATCGCAAGATATGAAAGCGATTGAACACCAAAGGTTTCCTTTGGAGTTCAGATGTTTGTTTTTGAATTGTTACGAGTTAGCCCAGGTAGAAACACCATGTGCTAGTTAATATTAAAAATGAGCCTGGGTAGAAGCACCGAGACTAATCAAGCAATCATCAGAGTTAATCTTAGTTTGCCTAAAGTTCTTTATTTTTAATTGCCTTTTCTACAATTTAATTTCTTAAGTCTAATTAACAGTAACAATAATAATAATAACAATAATATTTAAATATGCGATTGCAATTATAATAAATGCTTTAATTGCATTTATGGTAATATTACACCTTTTTACGGGTTGATTGACTGAATTTAATAAACATTTAAAGGTAAATGACTTACAGTAAACATTTTTAAGGTAAATGACTGAATTCTGTCATATAAGCATTTCTGTGTTTTTTAATAAGTTAAGCTAAATAAGTAGGTCATGGTTTTTTTTTGTATAAATTTGTATTTCTTTTGAAATTTTAGATTTTGTGTTAACATGTGTTAACATTCTCCGCCGCGTTGAGCGAATGGCGAAAAAAAATGAACAAATTAATTAAATTAAAGTAAATTAAATAGTAATGTAAATAGCTATTTTTAAACTTCAGAGTTACGCTGGCGTGGCGTAGGCTGTGGTGGTGTTGGAGCCAGGTTGATTGATGTTCCTTTGCAGCGTTTAAGTCGCCATCCTATTAGGGCCACGGTGATTAGAAATGACAGAAGTAGAGCCACAGAGCCGATGTACGGATGATGAAGAGCAGGGTACTTTATATCCCTTGGAAGATTCTTTATCTCTGCTAGTTGCCCTTGGATGTTCGTGAGTTCATCCAATTTGGTGTCTAAATTAATGTTTGGTGCTAAAAGCCGCCTTACCTCGGACGGTTTACCAATTGCCGTGATATTGCCAACCATGGCATATGAATTATGAAGAGTAGTGACACTAGTTTCATGTCCATGGATAGCCAGTATATTTCCCTTTATGATGCAAGACGGGTTCATGTACAAGAGACCAGAATGTTTGATATGGAGGTGTATGATTTCAGAGTCGCAGACTGCAGTTAGTTCTAGTGGATATGTTGTTGAATAAAGCCAATGATTGATGGTGTTCAGTGCGACAAAGGAGACCTTAGTCGGGATGTGACCGAAACTACATTGTGGTGATGTTTTGTTGTTGAATAGAGCCATTTCACAGGAAACGCTGCTGGAGTCTCGAGTGACGCTGACTGGTAACATAGAGCATAGGTATATATCGCTTTTAACTAAATTACATTTATTGAATTGAAGTGCATTTAGTGTCAAATATTCATCGCGGTGATGGTTCGCAGCCAGGTATTCACAGTTGGTTGTTATAGCAGTAGTGTTGTTGTTTAGCTTGGTGGGTATAGGGATAACCTTGAATAGTTCAAAATGTTCTTGATTTACTAAAGGCAGT
Organism: Pollenia amentaria; assembly: GCA_943735925.1. Classification (NCBI taxonomy): domain Eukaryota; kingdom Metazoa; phylum Arthropoda; class Insecta; order Diptera; family Polleniidae; genus Pollenia; species Pollenia amentaria. Next base: position 56,042,575 of record OX031006.1, read on the forward strand.
TCAATAATGAACATAACACTTCCCTGGGCTACTGTGCCTTTTATAGTCATGATGTTGTATAATTCTAACAAATCGGTATCTTCAACTGGTAATGCGCGACCCTTGGGAAGATGTCCCTTAATTTTAGAAATTTCTGCTTTTAACTGCTTTGATGTGAGGATGAGTGGACTTATATTCCCGTGGTTCGTATGTGTGAGGGCAGCGACCAGCTCTGATTCAATTCTTTGTAGATCTGACGCAAGTGTATTTAATTGAATCGCCAAAGATATTAGATTCTGGACTTGTCGTAGGTTTGAGTTCTCAATTTTGACTGTGTTTAAATCATGATAGATGCTTTTTTTCAGATCTGAAAAGCGCACCTTAGTGTTGTTCTCGGTTTGCTTGAGAATATTTATTGTCGAGTCTATTACTGAAGTTTGGTTTTTTAGTAACAGATTCAGATACTCCTCGTTTTCCTTTACGTTGGCTATAGTTTGAGCCATTTGTTCTGCATAATCCGAGTCAAGGACTCCGAATAAAGCGTGAGCTATGTTTCCCATGATATCTAACGGAGCTCTCCGCCTTCTTCTTGGAATAAGGAGGTCTGATTCTTGAATAAGGGTGTCCCAAGTGTGCTGAAGTTGTAGGAAGAGTGTCTCACACGATTCAATGGCTATTGATTGCTTGCAGAGCTTTGAAAATGATGTTATTCCGGCTTCCAGGACCTTGTTCCTATCCCAAATTGGTGCTAAATCGTAATATATGATAAATTTCCAGGTAGCTGTTATTAACTTTGTTGATCCTACGCCTTCGAAATACAATCCTGGATCGGTAGAAAATTCTGTAACATTTATTGGAGAAGCTAGTATTATCGGCAGCAGGAGAAGTGAAATGATAATTGTACTGAAAACTCCCAATGAAGCATATTGTACTGTCTTTCGTTTTGGTTGTATAGCATCACCGTCTGATGAGTGTTGCCTCTTTTGTGGCGTTGGAGTTTCATATTCGGGATATTCAATGTGGGAATCGTTAAACAACGGAGCCAATTTATGAATTGGTCTCTTGAAGGTTCCCTTTGCTGTTTTGACGTCGCAAACTCTAATAAGTCCATCCTCTCCCTTGTAGATTCGGTTGATTCTGCCCAATGGCCATTGTAATACTGGAATGTTATCTTCTTTGATGATAACGAGCATGCCTTCAATGACGTTTGGTGAAGATGATTTCCATTTCCCCCTTTGCTGTAGCTCATGTAAATATTTTTGTGTCCATTCCTCCCAGAATTTGTGTTTTATTTCTGAGGTTATTTTCCACCTTGCATTTAATGATAATTTTGGTGCTTGAGCATTAGCATCTACGGCTGATGTTAAAGGTTCGCCGACAAGAAAATGACCCGGTGTAAGAGCTTGGAGATCATCATCATTTGATGAAAGTGGAGTCAATGGTCGGGAATTTAGAATGGCTTCTATTTCAACTACTATAGTTTCTAATTCCTCATAGGTAAGTGACGCCGCAGAGACGCTTCTCAGTAAAAGATGTTTGGCGGATTTGACTGCCGCTTCCCAAAGTCCACCGAAATGCGGGGCTCTAGGTGGAATGAATTTAAAGGTTATGGATTGATCGCTGCATATCCGTGTTATTTTTTCTTGTGCTGATTGTGAATATATTGATTCCTTTAATTCACTCAATTTATTGCTTGCTCCTACGAAATTAGTTGCGTTATCGCAGTACAAGGTTTGACAGTGACCCCTCCTGCTGATAAAACGTCGTAATGCTCCTATGAAGGCTTCTGTCGATAGGTTGGACACGACCTCCATATGGACGGCCTTGGTGGCGAAACAGCAGAAAACTGCGATATAGGCCTTATCTGGTCTTTTCCCTCTTATTTTGTGGTGGATCCAGATAGGCCCAAAAAAGTCCACTCCTGATGTTATGAATGGCCGCGCGGGTGTCACCCTGGCCGCTGGCAGATTTCCCATCAGTTGTTTGAACAATACTGGTCTTGCTTTAGTGCATCGTATACACTTGTGGACTGTGCTACGTGCTAAAGTCTTTCCATTCGTGATCCAGAATTGTGCTCTGGACGCGGCTAATAATGCCTGTGGACCGCAGTGACGATTTTCTACGTGTAGCATGTGCATTAATAACTTTGATGTGAAGTGATTGTGAGATAAAATTGCGGGGTGTTTTGCATTAAACGTTAACATTGATTGTTCTAGTCGGCCACCGACTCGGATTATCTGATGTTCATCTAAAAATGGATTTAATGATGCCAAAGAACTAGATTTATGAACAGGTGTTTTACGTAACAAGTTTTTCAGTTCTTCTTCGAATTCTGTTGCCTGAGCGAACTTGATAATAACGTATAGAGCTTCTTCCATTTCGTGAGCATCGAGCGCCTTGTTGGTTGAACGAAGGTTATTGGTTGTTTTTGAATTTTTAATGAACCGTATTATATAGCCGATTGTGCGCTGAAGGGTTTTCAATGAATTTCGATGATTAATTCGATCGATTATGCCTTCACCATCCTGATGCGTTGTTGCTATTGCTAAAACTCGTTTCGTCAATTTCCGTTCTTCATCGCAAGGTATGTCATTGGGTTGAAAGACTTGGTTTGACCATCCATCTTCGAATCCAGAGAGAAATAATGGACCATAAAACCACATTGAATGTTGTGTTAAGGTTTCTGGTGATAGTCCTCGGGAAATTGCGTCAGCTGGATTTTGTTTGGAGCTGACGTGTTTCCATTGACTTGGACTGCTTGACATTTGAATTTTTGCTACCCTGTTGGCCACGAAGGTGTGAAAAGATGCTGCTGGTGAAGTTATCCAAGAGAGGACAATTTTTGAGTCTGACCAGAAGAAGTTTGCTGCATTTTGTAGACTTAAATCTTTTTTCACTCTATTTGTTAATTCCACCCCTAGTACCGCGGCACATAGTTCTAGTCTTGGTAGAGTTTGTTTTTTGATTGGTGCAACTCGTGACTTGGAGCAAATCAATCTAACTACTACAGTCTTATCTTGGTATACTGAGCGTATGTAAATTGCCGTTCCATAGGCTCGTTCAGAGGCATCAACAAACGTATGAATTTGTACTGATAGCGCTCCTTCATGTTTCAGCACGAATCGGTCTATCTTAATGTTGTTTATTGCTTCTATATTTTTTCGGAACTTATTCCATTCGTTTTGAAGATTTCTGGGTAATTCATCGTCCCATGAGATTGGTAATTGCCATAATTCTTGTAAAAATATTTTTGCCTTCACAATGACCGGTCCAAAAAGTCCTAATGGATCAAAAATCTTTGCCAGTTCTGAGCTGACTATTCTTTTCGTCACGCTCGTGTTTGCTGAGGTTTGCGCTCGTCCACATAACTGATCCGACCTTGGCAGCCATATCAATCCGAGTCTTTTAATTGAACAATTGGAGTTTTCGTCCAAGTCTAGATTGACCTCTTTATCTTCAGGAGCAATGCCGCTTAGTAGTTGAGGATGATTTGAACACCATTTCCTAAGCTTGAAACCAGCTTCTCCCAATAATAAGTTTAGTTGACGTTGTGATTCTAATGCAGTATGGATAGAATCAGATCCGCTAAGGCAGTCGTCTACATAAAAGTCATCGCGTAGTGTTTTAGCTGCTAAGGGGTATCTTGTGATATTTTGTGACGCTAAGTGTTGAAGGCACTTTGTTGCTAGATATGGTGCTGACGAGGTGCCATAGGTTACCGTTTTTAGACGATAGTATCGGATATCTTGATGTCTGTTGTACCTCCAAATGATCAGCTGGAACATCTGATCAGCATCGGCTACTTGTATTTGCCGATACATTTTCTCGATATCTGCCGAGAATACAAATCTGTGCATGCGAAAACGTAATAAAATTGAAAATAGTTCACTCTGTACGGTTGGTCCGGCATGTAGTATGTCGTTGAGGGAGGTGCTGCTAGATGACTTGGCCGATGCATCGAAAACTACTCGTAGTTTCGTAGTAGAGCTTTCGGGCTTCAAGACACAGTGATGAGGCATAACGTAATGAGAATCCGGAATATCCTCTTCCTGAATTTCTTCCATGTGCCCCAAGGATTCATATTCCTGCATGAATTTGTTGTACTCTGTTCTAAGTGGGGCATCGTTGTTCAGCCGCCTTTCAAGTGATAAAAATCGATTGAATGCCATTGATTTTGATGTTCCGAGAGTGATTGGGTTCTCGGAAAATGGAAGGCGAACAATGAATCTACCTTCTGTATTTCTTCTTACATTCTGAATGAAGTGCTCTTCACATCGTTTCTCAGCTAGAGACAATGTTCGTTCAGTATCATGTGTATCTTCAAGCTTCCAGAACTTCTCAATTAGTTGATTTGTTGTTTCTTCTTCTGGGCTGAATACTGCACAGGTAACTACGTTGCTGCTGCCTCCTTGTAATCTGCCTGTTACAACCCAACCTAGCACTGTGTTTTGTAGGATTGGTAATTCGTGACTGATTCTTATTTGTTCTGGGCGCATCCATTGATGATAAAATTCTGCTCCAATCAGCATGTCAATTTTATCCGTACGATTGAACCATGGGTCTGCCAATTTAATATTTTCAGGAATATTCCATTCTGATGTATCGAATGAATTTGTAGGCTGTGGTGACACTATGTTTGGAAGCACAAATGCTTCGACCCTTGTTGTATAGTTGCTTGAACATGCTTGAAGCTCGAGATTTACTCGTTGGGATACGTTGTGGATTTTGCGTCCTATCCCTTCCACGCACAGATCTGAATCCGTTGACTTCAGCGATAGTTTATTTAGTAACCTGTTTGTTACTAAATTGACTTGTGATCCGGAGTCCAGAAGGGCTCGGAATGTACATATGCGGCCATTGGTTCCAAACACCTTTACCCTTGCTGTGGCTAAGACTGTGTAGCTGTTACCAGCATCTTCCTTGTTTGCAGAAGCTACGACTGGGGCATTTTTATTTCCGTTTGGAGAGGACTCTACGTTGGTCTTTTGAGGGTTTCCCCCCGCGGATGGTGATGGCTTTCCGTTTGATGTTTCTAAATGCAATAACGTATTGTGTTTCTTATTGCATTTTAGGCAGGAGCGTGAAGTGCATGCCTTGGCGACGTGACCTGATCGGAAACAGTTAACGCATAGATTTTTTCGTTGTATCCATTGTAATCTTTCAGGTGGCGGCATTTTTTTAAATTTTTCACAATAATATATGGGATGCCCTGTTGATCCACATATCTTACAATTGGATGTTGATGTAGTTGCTGTGATCAATTTTGTTCTATTCACACCAGTTTCTAGAGTTTTTCCATGCGTTTCTAACGCTTGGAAACGGTGCTCTATGAATCTAAGTAACTCGCTTAGACTTACAAGGTTCTTATTGTCCTTAAGAGATTGCTCGAACAGTGTTTGGGTTGAGGAATCAAGTTTCCTCAGTAATATATGGACTATTATGGCGTCCCATTGATCCACTGGGAGGCCTTGTGCCGACAAACCATGGGTGCATTCTTTTGCGAGGTCGTGGATACATTTGAGTGCTTGTGCTGTCTCATTTTTAATTTGTGGGTGTGATAATAAATTGTTCAATAATGTGGTCACAATTAGTCTTTTGTTATCGTATCTGCTCACCAAGATGTTCCATGCGATTTCATAATTTGCTGATGTGATCGGTAAGTGTTTTATTAAATTTTTTGGCTCGTCTGCCAAGTGTGTAGTTAAATAGAACATTTTTTCCACTTCGCTCATTGTCGCGTTGTGGATCAGCTGGATGTAAAGGTCTTTAAAGGCTACCCATTGTAGGTAACTGCCGTTGAATTTTGGTATTTGGATCTTTGGCAACTGTGGTTGACAATGTTCACTTCTTCTGACGATTTGTGCAGTAGCTTCGTTGGCGATATTGGCACTCTGTCGTAACACACCTTGTATGTTGTGCACCTCCGCTTGCATTTCGTAAAACTCATCCAACGTATACCCGTCAATTTGCTCTTCAGATGCTAACTGCCATAAGGTGTCGTTGTTGTACGAGAAATCGTGCATATATTTGTCAATGAGCGTTAATTTGCTCTGACAATACCACTCCTCTCGATTTTCCTCAGACTGTACCTCTTCGATCATTCGCCTTAGCGCTCTCATTAGAGCCCGTTGATTACGAAGAATTTTGCTTGTGATTTTGTCAAGTTCTGGTTCTCCCTGCTTACCGCCATTTGCACCTTCTGTATCTATGGATTTTCTTATTGATGGTTGCGATAATTTTCTTACTTCGGATTCAAACAATGCTTTGTATTTAAGTGTGTCATCCGAAATGCGTAAGTATATCTCAGTAAAATACTGGTGATGCAAAGGTGGATTTGATAGACACCTTATTTTGTTGTCAATGTTCTCAAACTCTAGCCATTGTGTGTCAAGTCGTTTTATACGTTCCAAATAATATTCTTTTGTTTTTCGTGTAGCCGGGTCCTTTTTGACGTTGCGGATTATTGTGTTTATTTTTTCCGCCGTCTCCTGTTGGATAGCTACCAATTCTTCAAAGGATTCCATGGTCTTAATTGCTGAATAGATTTAGATGCGATGATGATATGTTGTCACTTGATTACAGTTCTGTTGATCCTAAACTGTGGTTAGGAACGCTCAAATGTATATACCAAATGTTGATGTCGCCCCGTTATGACCTCAGGACTGAAAGTTTTAGGACCGCTGGATTCTGATGATACCTGTCTCTTGTAACAGGCCCGTTGGTTTCTGATGAGATCCTGTCTCTTGTAACAGAACCTTTTGATTGATGATGAGATCCTGTCTCTTGTAACAGGACCTATAGGTTGACGAGATCCTATCTCTTGTAATAGGATCTTTGGGTTGATGATGAGATCTTGTCTCTTGTAACAAGACCTTTGGATTGATGAGATCCTATCTCTTGTAATAGGACCTTTGGATTGATGATAGAATCCTGTTTCTTGCAACAGGACCTTTGTGTTGATGAGATCCTATCTCTTGTAATAGGACCTTTGAGTTGCGTTTACTGATGATATCCTGTTTCTTGTAACAGGATCGTCGGGTTCACCAAAATGATTGGTGCCTGTTGACTGCTGTCGGTTGCTGATGAGATCCTGTCTCTTGTCACAGGACCGTCGGGGTCACCAAAATGTTTGATCGCAAGATATGAAAGCGATTGAACACCAAAGGTTTCCTTTGGAGTTCAGATGTTTGTTTTTGAATTGTTACGAGTTAGCCCAGGTAGAAACACCATGTGCTAGTTAATATTAAAAATGAGCCTGGGTAGAAGCACCGAGACTAATCAAGCAATCATCAGAGTTAATCTTAGTTTGCCTAAAGTTCTTTATTTTTAATTGCCTTTTATACAATTTAATTTCTTAAGTCTAATTAACAGTAACAATAATAATAATAACAATAATATTTAAATATGCGATTGCAATTATAATAAATGCTTTAATTGCATTTATGGTAATATTACACCTTTTTACGGGTTGATTGACTGAATTTAATAAACATTTAAAGGTAAATGACTTACAGTAAACATTTTTAAGGTAAATGACTGAATTCTGTCATATAAGCATTTCTGTGTTTTTTAATAAGTTAAGCTAAATAAGTAGGTCATGGTTTTTTTTGTATAAATTTGTATTTCTTTTGAAATTTTAGATTTTGTGTTAACATGTGTTAACAAATATAATCGTAGGTGCAAAGTCAACAAATTGTTTGCTTGATATTATGAATTGGGTATAAATTTGGTGATTGGAGAAAATTAATTATTTTTTCTGTGAATGCTGTGTTCATTGATTCGCCATAACTATACAGTTGAAATCTAAATTTTAAGCGGTTGCCCACAGCAGTCATATATATTTCTTGTAATTATTTTAAGACATGACTTTATTACTTTATGACTACCTTGTTTTTTCATGTTATCCCTAAATAAAATTGTTATATAAAATTTTGCAAACAATGATTTGGATTAGTATTTTAAAAACCTAAAATAGAAGATTTAAATTGTAAAATGCCAACATTTTCTAGACTTTTGGATTGAAAAAATTATGAATTTTAACTCACACATACACACAAATTCGCACTTGAAACTAAAAACCAAAGCTCGTGTTTTTTCCATTGTACCAAAACAACATGATAACAAAAACACTGAACAAGCTGTAACAGCAATAACAATTTTTCTAGGTGGATGTAAAACATGTACATGCCCAGCGGAAAAACTCAGAAGACCTTCTTACTTCAGGCCTCATTAAAGGCCTGCTTAAAAATTATTTTGATTTAATTTCCATTCGTAACTGCTTAAGAATACCTCATTGAAGGCCTCGGCTCTTTCCTATAAAGGATAATTTACACTTCTATGAGAAGGGAGAAGAGATGGAGTAATATTTTTTTTTTTTTTTTTTTTTGCCAAAGCATAAGTAAAAGAATTATTTTTTTTATCTAGTTGTCATTCTTATGTACCTGAAGAAGGCCTACTCCGCAATGACAACGTGTTTAAAAAAAGATGTGAGTATGGAATGGACCGAGCAGGCCTTTAACATCCAAAGTAAAGACTTAAGGGCCTTCTAGAAGGCATTCGTACTCATCTCTTCCCGCTGGGTGTTAGCGGGCTTGTATGGCTTTGGATAGGTGTGAATGTGTGTGTGTGTAAAAATGCATTTTGTATAACTTGCACATCTACACTAAACTTAACATGTTTATACAGTACAAGTGGTTTGAGTTGGCATGAAATCTTTTTAATTTGGTTTTAAATTTTTTTTTTGTGTCCAATTTATACTGGGCTTAAATAATAGAAATAAAAACTAGAGCTATTCATATTGTATAGAATAGAACAAAAATAAATTACATGAAATTGTATATGAAAAAATATGAAATATATTAAAATTATTTAATACTAAAGACTAGAGTTAGTTGAGAGTTTGATGTTAGCTGTTTGCTTGTGTAAATACCACTGAAGCGCAAGAAACTGTTTTTGGCAAGCTGAGCAAGCAAAAATACCCCCCCCCCCCCACACTCACACTTAACACAGAAAAACATGTAACAATTTAATGCAAAAATATTTTGTTGTAAAACAGCAGATTTCTATTACATTTATTTATTTAAACACTTCAACAAGAATATCAAATGAATTATAATATTTTATTTCGAACCAGACGTAATGCCACCTAAAACAAAAAGGAAATATGCAAAAGAACAGAATTTTTATAAAACTAACAAAAAATATTTGAAATAATTCCAAAGTTTAGTTTCCAAAAACCTTGATTACTTTAACTTTTTTTTTAATTTTCTAAAGTTCACATGTTAATAAAAAAAACTGGGAAAATGTTTTAACAATCGTGGCAAAGCCTCAGCATAAGTCCCATACACATCCTAGTAAGACAATCTAGGGTTAATTTCATTTCAAAACACATTATACATCAAAAAGCATTTCTAAACTCCATTCTTCTTTCAGAAACCCGCTAACTAACTTTTGATAAATATTAAAACAAAAAAATAATCCAATTTAAAACTTTAGTGAATTACCTTAAAATTTTTAAAAATAGCAAAAAAAAAAAAAACGTAAAACTACAACCAGTTTGTTATTATAAGTTAAAATATTTTGTTATTTATTATACAATTTATTTGTTAGAAACAGTATACAATTTTGCTAAGCACGAAACAATCTTTATAATTGCTTCTTAAAAGAACTGGCATTGTTTCCATTCTCACTCAGAAAAAAAACCTTTTTCCAGCATTTTATGCAAAACTCATTTTACGGTTTCTGCCTTATTATGGCAATTAATTCGCAGAACAATAAGAGCATCAGAATAAACAAAGTTTTGTTTACGTTCCAATTAACCAGTGCCATGTAACGGCAATAAAAATATTCAACAAAACAAGCAATAATTGCGACACAATTTCCAAAATGTTGAAAATAAATGCAAAAGTTCAAATGCGAATTAAGACTGAAATACATGATATCAAAAATTAAAACTTAACAAGTACTAAACTAGAACAGATCAAGAAACGAACTAGAATTAAACTACAACTCTAAAACTGAACTCGAATTGAACTGGAACTGAACTAGAAATGAACTAGAATTGAACTAGATCTTAACTAGAACTGAACTAGAACTTAAATAGAACTGAACAAGAACTTAACTCCCAATGGCGGTGCGCAAAATCACCTCAGGAAATATGACCCCAAAAAGAAAATGAAGAATGGCCCCAAAATTTTACATGAGACACAACAACACGCAATTTTAGTGATGTTTTTTTTATTTATTGGAGCTCTTTTTCATTTTTTCGTTGGGGTGTTTTTGCATTTTAAGTGAAATGAAATATTACCTCAAAATCACGGAATGAATAATTAAATCACAATTTTTACTGTAATAAAATTTCTTAAAATGTTATATAAAAATTTCAAGGAAGTATCAAATTCCAGATTTCTTATTCCAAATTGAATGCATGCCAGCTATGCAGAGATGACAGCTGTGAATGTCAAACTATGTTGACATTTCTGTTGAGTAAGGTTTGGCAAGTCATCATGAATCGTTTAATGCTAGAATAACGCTTCCGAATTGTGGAAATTTACTCTGAAAAAAATAAATCTGTTCGCGCAGATCATAGAGAACTTCGTAAATTTTACGATGAACATAATCAGTTATTTATTTTACTTTTCTCGATTTAAAACCATCAAAAAGAAAGAAATGCACATATCGAGGAGAAGGGTGCTCCGGTAGGCTAGTTGGAAGTGAGCTAGTCCATCAGTGCGGTGGTTGCGGGTTCAATTCCCACCAGAGACTCCGGTCTCCTGCAGACAAGCGTACAGCTTCGCGGGATTAGCACGAGAAAAAAATATTGCTGCTATAACACGAAGTATTAAAGAAGATGCCGAAATGTCCATTTGTCCTCGTACTAAACTTTGTCACTCGATAGCGTGCAAAATTTTATGTAACGATCTTGGCTGACGTACCTCAATTAATCCAAGAATTGAAGACAAACGAACAACGTTTTATCTAGATTATTACAGTTTATAAACTACCCTAGCACGAGTTAGTTTTGGAACTTGACATTATTACAGACAACATAAGACTACAATAAAGTTTTCATTTACACACTAGACACTTCGCATGGCTTAGATTAGAAATTATACTCCTTACCTGATTATTTTCTAGACTTTACTCTTAACTAGACTCTAGACGATACTCCCAAATAAGAGTTTAGCCTTAATTACCACCTAATCTGGCTCTTGATAAATCACGGAAGAAATAAAAGCTACCTATTAAAATTTGGACACGCTATCTCACCAAACTGTCCGAGAGGCCTGGGGACGTGGTACGCATTATTTTTGCATGACCTAGATTTGAAAGGAACAGACACGCAGTGTATAATTAGTTCAGAAAACATATTGGATGGAGGTAATGCTGAAATTGGAGGACAAATGTCAGATAGTACCGAACTTTACAGGTGAAATAAATTTTCTGCTAAGGTCAGAGCAAACAAGATGCAAAGGAGAACTTAGACGAAATTGGAGTAAGCTTAGTTGCTGTCCAGCCTTGCGTTGAAATATCTAAACGCAGTACTGCAGGGTATGTTGTTGATGAAGGAAAGGCGGTTTAGCGAGTAGGAGAAGCACAACACCTAGTCGGCTTTCACACAATGAATTACATTCATTCGAATCTTTGAATATTCCGCATCCCATATAAAAAAAGACTAGACTCTAGTCTATATTCCTTCCTCATTGTTGACTGGCTCCTAAACTAGTTTTAAGAAGAGATTGGATTTTAACACTAAGCGGGATATTTATCTAGACTAATTTTTTCTAGACTTTGCATTAGATAAGATATGATTTCTGGTAGCATTTTTTTAAATTGACTTCTTAAAAGACCAACATTTTAAAACCAAAGGTTGGCAAAGCAGATAAGAGTACGAGAAATTGAAAATTGATTGTCATTTACATAAGACTGGATATTGATGTTTTGATATCTGTTATTTAAAAGGTATTTTTCCTAATAAGACTAGCAAATAAAAACTTTATTTCTATAAAAAATCACAGGGGCAATGGAAAAAACAGACAAGAAAATGTACAAAAATTCTTTAACACTCACATTAAATTTTCTATAGAAAAAAATTCAGAAAAAGGATAATAAATGCTTTTCTTTTGCTTTGTTTCGTGAATTTTTAGAATTAAAGAAAATATATTAAAGGAATAAAGCTAAAACACAGATTAAACTAACAATTTTCCAAAAATAAAAAAAAAAAAAAAATGAGGTGGAAATTGAGGGATATAAAATTGTTCGAGGATAATCTAACGGAAGAGAATATTACGCCATGATACACCAAACACAAGCTGTTTATTTTTTTTTAATTTATTTTCTTTTGAAATTTAGTTTTAAGTGAATGTGCGTGTATGTTTGTGTCTAAGAGTGTGTGAGTTTATTTATTCGTGTGTGTATTTTCATGTAGAACCAACCCAAAAAAATGATTTTAAAGCGCTTTAAATTTAGAATTTAAAAGTATTTTCAAGAGATTAATTGTAGTGTTCAAATACATCTGAAGGCTTCAGAAGAGGTCTAAAACCTGGCATGAAATATTTACATTTGTATTTTTTAAAATGAAAACAAATTTTACCTTGATGGGATGGTTTTTTTTGGAGCTTTAAGAACATACCTGTAAGAAAAAAGATGTAATAAAATTGTAAGAAATTGGAAACAAAACAGGAAGTTACAATAAAAAAAATTAATTTAATAATAAAGTATTTTTTCATATAAATAAAAAAAAGATATGTCAATGATGCATTTAGGAAAGGCCGCAGAGTGCTGTGTCCCTAAACTAAACTGAACTACACAGAAACAAACTTGCCCCAATTAAAGCATTAATCAAAAAAAAAAAAAAAAATCAGTTTTAATTAAAAATTCAATCAACTGAACTAAACGAGTAAATTTTACTGATTACTGAGCAAAACATTTAAACAACATTTTTGTTTGTACACATAAAATTATATGATATCAATAATTGTTTTATTTTTTATCGTTGTAAAGGTTTTATCAATTAGTATGAATTGTTACGTTTGTTTTGTTTTTTTTTGTTAATACAATATTAAAATACTTGTAATTAATAACGTTTATTTACTCAAGTACCAACTTTTTCTAAAATTATCGAAAAAAATCTATTAATTTATAAAATTTCTGTATTTTGAATTATTCGATTAATTTTAAAATATTATTCGTTAAATCGAATAAGTCAAAAATGCCATATATTGATTAATTGTTTAATCGAACAAAAAAGCCGATTAATTAATATAACACCCCCTGGTGGTACTAAATAAAATTTAAGTTAAATGCTGCTGCTTTTGCTATCTGATTATAGAATTTTTAGCTTTTATCCGATATCAGTCCAATATGGATTAAAATTTTTTAAATCAAATTGACTATACAATATCATTATACTATTCTATTATAAACCATGGACTTTGCTATTTACTGTGGTACAAAACATCTTCCGCAGTGATAAAAAAAATTTGTGATAAACAATGAAATTGTCATGAAAGAGAAATATAAATCGAATATCACACATTTATCGTTATGTGTTATATGAAATTTATATTTGCAACATATTGACCAACATCTACATATTTTATAAGAAATTAAGTAATTTTCATCGCAGTCCTGTGCAATTAATCTGTTTTCTGAGAGTGTAAAATATACAATAATTCCATTTCCGGCAGAAAATCTTAATTTTTTTTTCTTAACGGTCGATAGAGTTCCTAACGTTGTGTCTTAATCAAAAATAAGAATATCACTCATTTTTTATTTATATATATTTTTAGTATCGTCAAACATTGTATAATATTAGGGTGCACCAAAAAAAAAAAAAAAAAAAAAAAATTATGTACCTTAAATTTAAAATTTTTTTTTCCATGTTTTAAAAAAGAAATACTTAGTACATACAAATTTAGTTAATTTTTCATCGTTACGAAGATTTATAACTTAATATTTTTCAATTTTGGCTGTACCATAAACTTACATCTTTGTTATTTTTTTTTTGTAACTTAGAAAATATGTCTCAAGAAATGAACGCAATTTTTATATTTCCGGCAGAAAATTCTTGGTCTTCTTTGCAGATTTTGCTCGAGCACTTAAAAAAGTACTAAAAACCTTAAATAAATATTAAGGTACTCTGAAAAACTAGATTTTTATGCTCTACCAAACTTTAGCGGGGAGTTCAAATAAAAGTTTACGATAATACAAACATTTTTTTTCAGTAATTTTATTTACCAACAATATTTTCCCTTTTTTTGGCCGTTTCGTATGAAACAAAACCATTAATTTTGAAAAGAATATATTAAGAAATAAATTTTTGGCAATTTTTTTAGTAAATCAGGTAAAAGTCGTTTTTTTATTGAACAGTTTAGCTCAAAAATTGGTGCCCTTTGGTGCCCTCCACTTTAAATAAATAGTAAAAATTATGAATTCTACTTAGAAATCAATTCAATGTTTTTAAGAAGATCCATAAATTTATTTTTACCAGATGAGAAAAACAAATATGAAAAGTGAAATTGAAAAATGAAATTTTTTGTTTTTAACAAAAAATTTTTTCATCCCTCTTGGTTTTTATTTATATCCTTTTAATTTATTTTTTAGTGTTAACATTTTTTTCAGCCCGTTTTTATTCGTGAGATTATTTGACAGTTCAAAGCGGGAACATTCTCACAAAAATTTTAAGAGAATAACTTTTTCTTTAAATAAGCGAGTAATTTCCTTGCGTGAAAGTTATTACTCGCTAAAAATATCACAGACGCAGTTAAGTGAGAAAAACAGTTGTTTGTTTCAATTGATTTCGTTTCGATTCTCACATTTCAATCGAAAAGTTTCTCGAAGCGGGAATTACAGAACATGGGCACAGGCATGGAAGTCTTAATTTGGGGTGAAATGATAATAAAAGAAATTTTCATTCAAATAGCTAAAAATAAAATCAATTGAAATGAACTAAACATATATTAATCATTTGTATTTTATTTGTATTTAGCGAACAAATCAAACATTTCCAGGCCTGTTAAAAATACAAAATTTTTCAAAACATATAAGAATCATATAACTAAAATAATATAACGATAAGACAACAAAAAGGACGATAATACGAGCTTGTGAATTTGACAAATATTTTAGTTATAGTGTATAAGCCGAAAGGCTTAAATCCATTGACTTGAGGAAATAACTAAAAAAACAGAGCTATTAAATAGTCGATTCTTAAGCAATACATCGACCTTTAAAATTAAGTTCTTTTTATTGCATTATAAATTGCCGGGATATGGCTTTTATAAGGAAAACATTTTGCAATCCACCAATATCTGGTTTAGAAGATATATTCGTTCTAACTTGTCAATACTAAGTTCGTTATTAAAACGATTCGCAGCGTATATCAGTGTAGGTTTTTATATCATCCAAGTGTTAGATCACAGTTTTAATTAAATTCGACTTAATCTGATAGAAGCCAACTTTTCTTCTAGAAGATTTTAAACGATTGGATTAAATATCTTGATTGCAAACAAATACGTTTGCAGCTAATCGCGATAACGATTAAAATCCAAGTTAAAGGGTTACAAAAATCGAAAAAAAGTTGGCTGATTTTAAAAATAAGCGAAATTAATAAAATCCTCAACTATTTTAGAGCAAATTTAACAATACCTTTTAATCTCTATTTATCTCATTTGAATCACTTTTATCATTCTTTTTAAAACTTTAACATTATTTAAATACAAAACAACTAAACTAAATACATAAATCCTGTTTTAATAGTTTTTCTTTTACCTTATCTTTTTAAATACAATAAATAATAATATTTATAAAATAAATATTTTGTTTATCTCTCCGTTTACTTTTTATTTACTTTTTCTTTCTTAACAAACTTCAGATACGCTTTTCTTTAAACCTTTAGTTTCCTATTTATTTTTATCGTTTATCTTTTCTCTCTCTATCGTTTTTAGAAAAACTTTTTTTATGTACTTAACTTTTCAGGTCAAACACAAAATTTCAATGTATTTTAACTTAAACTGTGGTTACTTGTGTTTTCTGTCATTTTGTTGTATTTGTTAGTGGCTCACCCACATATGCAGACCCCGTTATGCACACACAAACATCCACTTAAATAAGGAGAATGTCAGAGAAAGTTAAGGTATGGATTTTTTTAGGGATGAGGCTGTCATCTCTGCAACTTCAGGGGAAAAAAGTACCAAAATACTTTTAGTCATTTGACAAATGTGACTAATTTCCCTTTAAATATAGTGAACTAAAAACTGTCTTAACTTAACAAGAACTTCCGGAAGTTTTATTGAAACTTTGGTACTTTTCATTGGATCTAAGTTTCAAAGTACCAATTTAATTCGTTCCAGCTACAGATATGAATGAAATTCGAAGTATGAGTTTATGTGTGCCACAGAACATTTAATTTTATCTAACAAGTGTTTAACTACACATTTTAAAGTGTTTGTGTTTGGGTTTTGTATGTACTAGTGTGTGTACTCACTGCTACTACGGCAAAAGGCTTAATTTGATTTTATTTCACATTTCCTATGTGAAAATATGTCCCTTTGTAAGAGAAGTGAGTGGGTGGTCAATATTTAGCTAAGAAAAAACTTTTAAGAGTGTAAACCGAAATCGCTATAGCAAGTAAATGACTTGCCGTAGACTCAAGTCCATAATGCAACATAAAAGATTTACAATGTATGGACCAAAGTCTTCACAGTTGTATTGCCTTGTTTTAAGTTGTCCTTCTGGTGTTACAACATCCGGCGAAGGCAGCTGCAGTCAATACTTGAGATTCGGCAACAATCCAAAACTGACAGATCGCGAAAGATTTTAATGTACACTAATACTACCGTTAACAATGGTCAACCAAATAGCCATTCCTGTACGATTTCTTGCAATTGCGGCTGCCCAGTGGCCCCATCTAATAACACGAGAGTCAGTAGCCCCGGGTCAGTTGGCACCGGTCTGACTATTGTTTAAGGAATGCTTTTTGCGGGAAACGTTTTGTCTTTCAGGAAGATTGCAGTTGCGGGGAGTTTCGCTTTTGCTTTCCAAAGATACTTTCGGGGATGAAGTGGGTTTACTACCCAAAGTCGCGGGAAAGCAGATCCTTAAAATCACACTCATGTGCTGATTTTTCACTACTGACAAGAGGATGGATAATTCATAGGTACTGTTCCTACTCAACATATGCTGCTAGCATAATTTCAAAAGCAGCGCAGATTAGATAGCTTTAGCTCCTAAGCAAGGGCGAGTATATAATCTTGCCGGAATATGCTCTCAAATTCATACAAAATTAATACATGGGTATGTTGGTTGCATGCACATTCAGGGACGGTTGGTAAAGCATTGTTTGTCCCCCAGTGACTAAGATCCACCATAAGATAAGGCCATTTGGCAGGTGCTCATGCAAATCGTTTCCACATTTGCCTGTTTTATTGAAAAAGTACTGTATCACATTTTCGGAAGTGGACTTTGTATAAATGAATTTGGTTGAATTAGGACTCAAGCTAAGTCTGCCCTATAGAACTTTATCAAAGAAGATATGAAAACGAAATGTCATCATAATTGCATTACCTAATTTTAGCATAAAAATTATATACATGTTCCTTCCACTCCCCGAGGGAGTATAGGACCATAACAGGGTGGGTTCAATAATCTCGATCTTTGGTCAAGCATCGATGACTTTGTTCCACTTCATACACAATCGCAAAAATTCTGTTGTCAGTTGCCGCTTCCAGGTATGCACTGGTCTCCCAACTCGTCTTCTTCCGTGCGGTTTCCAATCTAAGTATTTTTTTTGGGAATATCAACGTCTGGAGCCTAGAGATTATGGATTCAAAATATTTTTTAAGCTCTTCTTAAACAAGATTTTTATTGAATCTTAGTCAATTACTGACCTTTTAACGTTAGTTTCCAAAGGACTTCTTTCCGCAATAAAAACAAATTTTCTTGAAAATCATCATTATTTCCTTTTTTTGTTTAAACAAAGTTTTTCAGTTTTTTTAAAGAAAACACAGGTGTGTTCATAAAAAAACATGTACTGAGCATTTTAAACTTGCCGAACACCGAAATCTGTACTTCAAATCGGCTAAATGGTTAAACTCAAAACCTCAATTGCAAACCGACTGTATATACAAAGTCTCGCATTCTGAAATGCAACCGAGTAGAATTTTACACCAAAAAAGATATCGATGCGTACACAATAAGCAAACTGTGCAACGTTTAACTTGAATTGTTAAGCTCCCTTAACACCCTGAACATAGTCTATGGCGTTAACAATTAAGTCCTACAACTCCATAAAATAGGCAATAGAGTTTGAAATTTGAGGCAATTTTTTAAAAATGAATTAGGAATAAGGTTCTTAAACAAATTTTACAAAGGGCTCCTTAAACTCCTTATCAGTACGAAGTGAACAATTTGCTTACAAGAACATACAAAATAAGCGATAGTGTTTTGAACTTTAGAAGGTTTTTTAAAGATGAGAATAGATTAATAAATTCTTCCGAGACAATTTTTTAAAAACTTTCATTAGAAAAGCCATAAACTAGATTTTGAAGTCTGAACTTTGCTTTTAAAGCACCTTAAAGCAGGTAATTAATAAAATATTTTTCTAGACAAGCAAAATATATTGCCGTTGTATAAAAACTCATATATAAAAGTCTTAACACAAAAAGCCTAAATGTACTCTAAAAAGTAAAAAGTTGTCGCCAAAGTTCCCAAAGTAGGTAATAGAATGCTGCAATTTTTTAAGTAACTAAACGATTTGTAAGCTCTTTTAAAACTCCCCCTTTAGGTTGGTTGGTAGTTGGCTATTCTATAAGTCTGGGAATAAATTTTAAATTCCTAAAAACTCTTTAAGAAGGCCATAATTGTTTAGATTTAACACTCAAATGTAAAAGTTAAGATGCAAGAAAACTCTAAAGCAGTCTACTAAGTTCGCACATCGCCTCATAGGTTTTGTCTGTTTAAATTTTTTGTAATAGCCGACATATTTATAAGTCCTTTAAAACTCCTAGTGGCCTGTCTATAAGCCTTGGAGGGGCATGTTCGATTCCAACCAGATGTTCTGATCTGTTTCATTACAGCGGGCGAAGTGTCTCCGTTACTAACGCTTCTTTTATTAAGGTGGAATATACATTTAAAATACCTCCTAAAAGAAGGCAAAATATGTTGTATTTTAACACACCTCCCTAATGTAGGCTAAGAAATTAGTCATTCATCTGCAAAAACTTTTTCAAATAGGCAACAATGTTTACAATTATAAATTTCAATAGATTTTTATTAAAATTTGATTGGTCTTTTATGGCAGGCCATTACGTTTTATCAGAGGATAAAAAGACGGAATTAGAATTATCAAAGTATTCAGATGAGTATTTTTTAATGTTTCAAATGGTATAACGATATCAATGTACTTCCTAGTTTCATGCAGGTGAGCAATAAAAGAATTTTTTCTACTTATTTGTGGTATTTGGTTAAGAAATATTTGCTTGGTTTCTAAGTTAAATGTTAGATGTTGAAGTGTGGTGAAATATTGAAGTAGCAGTGTTAGTAACTGTTCGCAGTTGTTAAATCTTCTTTAGTTTTTCCTGGTTATGCTCTAGTTTGTTTTTTTGTGCTGCAGTTCCTAAGCTTAACTTGTAAAGCTTATAAAGTGTCATGATGATGACTTTAATAGTGTCAAAGTGCCGTATAAAGTCAGTAATATTCTCTCTTCCTCTCTCTCTCTTCCTCTTTCCCAACTTTTACTCTTTATATAAGACAAATAGTTGAAAAAGTTTTTGAAATACACACCAATATAAACACATTTTCACATTGTAGTCTACACAGGCTTTTTAATACAGTTATTACTGAATTTCAGAGTGTGCGAATAAAGAAACTTAAGTTTTATTAAATGAGTTTAAAGCGTAATTGCAAAAGAGAAACATTTTACAAGATTAATAAAATTGTAAGAGGCTTTTTCTTTTTTGTTCTTTCTCATAAGCGCAATCTTGAATATTTGATGCAAATTTATTGCAAGAAGTTGTTTAAATGGAAGAAGGATATTTTAAAATAATGTTAATTTAAAATAAAATAAGAGAGATTTCTTTATAGTATCTGGTTGAGGACTTGTCTTTAATTACCAAAAAATTGGGAAATATTGTAAATTTCCGGACTCCAGAGGATTTCTTCTTAAAAGAAAAATAACAAAAAATTGTTGGTACTACAAACACCTTTAGCGCTTACATTCTCATACAATATTGATATGTATATGGTGTGCAGCAGTGTTGGCAAGTTAGCCATTTAGTGCCAAGATTAAACCATATTCCATCTTGATTAGCCAAGAAAAAATTAGCTTACGCATTAGCTATTTTTTTTTAGCAGTTTTCGGAAAAAATTTTCTTAAGTTTTTAAAATTTTTGGACCAGAAAAAGTGATAAGTTTCCGGTATTAAAAAATTTTACTAATGTAAATATATCTTATTGTTATAAAAAAATGTGTTAGTATGAAGAAAATCATCTCATATTTTTAATTTTATTCTAAAAATAAAATTAAGTATTTAAAATTTAGCCATTTTTGGTCATGAAGATATGAAAACACTGGTATAGAGTGAAATCTCTCATAAACCTTCTCCGAAGGGACCACTGAAATGTGCCCGTACAAATGTCGAAAAGATTAAGATGATCACCTGACATATAGCATATTCTCGTGGTGAATCTTAACCACTAGGTGACAAAAAATGAAAAATTGTTAAAGGGCCGGAGCTATTTTACCTTCGGTACTTTAGGAATAGCCAGCAGTATCTGTTGAACAGAAAGAAGGCTGAAAAATTAACCTTCAATGTGGAAGTCTACCTTTCTGCGGTCTTGGGTACAAAGCACAGCCACAACGTTACCACTAACGCAGATCGCAGAGGGAAAGCATTCCCCGCGAAACAGCATCATCCTGTGAAAATAACATCTCAACCAAAACGCCTCGATACTTTAAACTTTCATCTGCTTTCTATTTCAGAGTTTTTACTGGTCTTTAACCAGTCTTAAATGTACCTCTCATAGAACTTATATCAGGTACGAAGACACCCTCCATAATAGGGTATGCCAC
Source organism: Pollenia amentaria (assembly GCA_943735925.1). NCBI lineage: Eukaryota > Metazoa > Arthropoda > Insecta > Diptera > Polleniidae > Pollenia > Pollenia amentaria. The sequence goes on from OX031006.1 coordinate 56,063,623, forward strand.
CGGGGACCTTAGCCAACAGTCATTCTAGAGCTTTGATCACCGGGAGCTACTGGCTCCCGTGGTACTAGACAGATATGATCACTGGTCGGCCTTCGGTCTCAAGAAATCCAGCAGACTGCAAGAGCCTTATTATTTTGAATCTTTGTCGGATCCCAGGTATGACTACACCTGATCATGTCACGGTGAATGCAACACCAAAAGTTGAAGTATTTCCTTTACGATGATCCCTACACCCCCGTGGGAGATGTTTCCGCACAGTTTTGATTTTGCCTAACATGAGCACCTGCACATGATCGGTCTCAACCACTTCGTGATTTATATATGCATTTACCTTATACCCCCTGCGTATGCGAGAATAATTTTTTATATACAGTATGCAATTTGAGGTTATAGCCGCCAAAATCACGCTCTACCCCTTGTTTAGGAGCTGGAGCTATATAAACTCCACTGCTAAACTGATTCAAAGTCGTACTGACCAGTATTTACCCGCGATGTGGGTATAACCGCAGCCACCTCGAAAATATTCCTTCAAAGTAGGACAAAACCATCGAGTCCTCGGCATTCAGGAAGTAAAGATATTCGTAAAAAATAGTTTGGTTGGAGGTGACCATACTGAAAAATGTTTTTTCTCTGTGTGGATACTAACGGAGACTTAACCAACAGTCAGACCAGTTTGCTAGGCCGGGAGCTTGAAATCATTAGACCCTAAAAAGCCCTGTCATTGCGGATGGTTGGCGCATCCTCGGTCTGCATACAGCTGATCGCCAGAGCATAGATTTATAATGTCAGAAGAAAGAATATCGATACAACAGAAAACTTACATGCTCCTCCAGCCCGCTTTCATGTCACAGTTCTGAATAACTCAATGAAAGCACGACTATAAAGCAGAAAAGTGAAATTTTCCGATTCTACTTGACGGCTTATCTAAGTGAGCGTTAACAGTTGCTGGTAATTCATTTATGATTATCAGGAATGATCTATTCCTGATTTGCCCCGGAGAATGTAACACCAAAATGTGAAATATCCTTTAAATGATCCCTTCAACCCCCGGTGGGAGAATGTGGCCATACAAGAGTGAAACTGTTTTGAAAATTTTTTGAATACCTTAACGGCCACCTTCCCTAAGCGAAAATTCCCTTTCGACGGACAGTGTTGAACATTGAGTTATTTTGAGAGGGCATTAACGTTGTACGGAAACATTTAGTTATTTTGGTCTAAAATCCACAGAGAGTTTGAGATTTTAATTTGCGTTGATTGATATGAAAGTTCTCTTTTTTAACTCTTTTTTCGAGCATTTGAAAATATTCACTTAAAATTAATATTTTATAATTGTATGATTGATATAAAATTTTCATATTTTGTGTAAACACAAAATAAAAAAAAATTAAATGCTAAGATTTCACGAATTATGTGTAACTGTCAGCATTTTGTTGCCCAATCAATATCTGCAAAATCTTCTGGAATGTAAATTTTATATAGTCTGGGCAAATATTTCTAAGAGTAACTATGCTTTTATCTAGACACCACGAAAGCTCAAAACTGCCCTTGAATTGCAACTTATAAATTACAAATTTCGGTAAAATGTATGATAAAATTCGTTGCACTAAATTCCCGGAAAAGTGAAATTAGTTACAATTGAATTTGGAGATGAATTCAGGAACAGGATTTCCTAAAAACTAAATACAAACATTTAACATTTAATTTGTTTATTAAAATTTTCCACTTTTTTTATCTCAATTTTTGAAATATCTATTGTGCTTTTTTTTCATTTATCAAACCAGATGGTTTTAATTTTATTTTTTCCTTTGTTGTCAAATTAAATAACATTTTCAAAGCATTTTCATTTTGTTCGAATATTTTATTTTCTAGCTGTTCCAACTGATATTAAGAATAGAGAATTCAATTTAAATTGCCATTTACTTTATTGTTACTATAATAATGTTAGTAATTTTGCCAATACACAAACACATTCATGTACCACAACAGGCAGCCACACAAACTTGAATGCAAAAACAAAAAAGTGTGAGGGAGTGGATATAAAATAACGGCAGTTTTTTAAATTAAATTATCAAGAAAAAGAAACCAAGAGAATATTATGTTTTATGAAAGGAGTTTTAGTTTATCATAATACACTGATGACATGGTATATTATGTCATCGCACTGATGACAGTTTGTCATCGCACTAGCATAGATGACGCATAAAGTATGACAAAATTTTAGGATGATGTTCGTTATTGGATCTATGTCAATTTTTGCCTCATTGATGTCATTTGTAATAACATTGATGTCACAATTCTGAGAGCATCATCAATATGAAAAGCATTTTTCTATGAGTGTACATATAAATATTTAGTATAAAAATTGATTAAAATCGACGGTGGACTAAACAGCCCCTCGATAGCAGAAAAATTATCAAGATTTGGTTCGTGCCACTAGTGCCTAATTCCGATTACAAACATAAAATAGCAGACCAGGAATCGAACCTGCAACCATCACGTTTATAGACTGACTCACTACCAACTAGTGGTCTTACCTGTCATTTTTAAATATACACTCTTCCTGCAACAGCCACGCGATTCCCGATTCGAACTTTCTAATAACCAATGTTAAGTCCTAAAAAAGCTTGAAATAAGTTTAAACTTAAAAGAGACTTATACATTGTGATCTCTTCAGCTCTAACAATAACCAGCCTATAACCAATAAATTCTATAGGCGACTAGTTGCAGTGGAACTAAACTGTTTTCTACACAATCTTTTAAAGATCTGACAAATGTAAGCCCTAAATAAGCTCGACATATCACTGCCTAAATATTATAAGGTTATTTGTAAGATTCTTTTGATTTTCAGTTAGTAATATTTAAGTGTTGTATGGGACAATTTATAACTTTTTGTATTGATCCAGAGACGGCAACAATTTATGGTCCACCTTGCTTAGCTAAATAAACTTAATTTGGAAATAGTGGAATAAAAATAAGAGATTATAAACTTGATTTTCTCCATATTTTTGCATACAACTTCGAAATATTGAGCCGGTGATATGAGTTGGTCGAGCACCTTCAAACTACATGGAGCTGCTGCCGCTTCGCGTGGACTTTAGTCATTCTGAACTTGTAATTTTTAAGTCTAGCCAATCTTAACGAATAGAAGTTATGTAAAAATGAAACGCAAAGAGAAATATGCTTTCCCAAAACTCTTTTTAATCGCAAACTTAGATTCTAGTCAACTCCAGAGGTATGTAGGGAGACACCCTAAAGATTTTGCACCTTTTGATTTCACATCCTCCGGGCAAATCAGTTGAAGTTAATATCTGACTTTAGGCAGAGTTGCGAATTGTCAGATCTCTGGAGTTTGTGGCTGACCAAAATCTCGCCTGGTGGCACATTAGCTTCTGACTTCTGTGGTGGTTGTGGTTTATTCTTCAATTCCCGGGAAGGAAGATCTCAGAAAGTCGGCAGACTGCTGCCGGATCTCCATGGCTCGTGTTGGTAGTCATCATTCAACAAATACGGCTTGTTTCGGAAAATCGGAAGCGGAGGTTAGATGCCTCTAGTCCGAAAACAAGATCGAGCATATAATTCTGTCAAGTTCAGTGTTGTCATATCGTAAGATTTATATTTTTTGCAAGTTTTTTTGAGATGCAAAAAGATTTTAAGTTTTTTTCTAAAAAAAAGTTTTTCTGAATTTTAAGTAGTTTACATAAATTTAGTTGTAATTTGAAAAACATAAATAATCTTCCTCAGCTTAGTTCGTTTCAAAATATAAATAATACGTGATATAAACAAAATGGATGAATTAAATTTTTATTTATATATTATGTAGTTCAAATACTTATATGTATGTATATTTTTATATTATGATTTTTAATAAATAGAATCAAAGCACTTGCGGTGTAACTGATTCTTTTTTAACGATTTGTAACGATTTTTTTTTTCAGAAATTAAAAGATTTTTTTAAAGAATTATGACAACACTGGCCAAGTTATGCACTCAATTTGATACCTGTGTATGCTGGTTGCGCTCACACAAGGGGGCGCATTGTTTGGCAACCGGTGCTAAGACCACCATGGCAAAAAATCATGTAAATCTTTTAAATCATCATTTGGGTAAAAGTGTTCATTACGAAACTTTAAAAAAGAGCAATCTTATAATTTCCAAAGCCGGCTTTTGCATTAATCGGTTAATCGCTCGATTAATTATTTATTATTTGGAGTTTATTGTTTAAAAAAAGCAATAACACAACAAACATAACAGTTCTTGAACTAACACGAGCAAACAAAATAAGAATTCATAAATATGTAATGCATATTTTTTAATTAATACATACTCGTTAATATTATGTAGTAATTAAAAAATAAACTGTTTGATATTTTTATTAGTTATTTCAATAGTTCAAAGGGACCTTAAAAATAATCATTTAGAAAAATGTTTAGGATTTAAGCGATTATTTTCTTTAGTTTTGATATATCTTGACTTGAAAAAATTCTTTTACTTATCTTTAATGTTGGAGAAATCGAACGTAATCCATAACACAGAATATCTAATTTCTCAGTCCTTTTCCTGGATTTCTCTAAATCTTCCATTATGTCATTAAAGTCCTGTTTTAATTTTTTTAAATTTTCAACCCTTCTAATTGTTTCGGTTAATTCTGTTAAAAGATTGATATGAGAAAATATGAGAAGAAACCAATAAGTAAACACATACATACATACTATGGGAAGTTCCAGTGAAAAGTCTTCTTTTTTTAACGTAACGCCAGAAGTAATTTAAATCGTTTATCAAAAATTGTATATGTATAATTTACTTTTTTATATGTTGTGTACAGCGCAACTAGCTCTTCATTAAGTAACAAAAGGGATAACTTATGAACAACATGGTCCCAAAATACAAGCTTATTTGCATTCTGGCGTTATATTACAAAGAGTTGACTTTTCGCTGGTAATTCCCATATGTACTTAAAACGAGAAAAGATATCTAAATTTGATAGCTTGGAAAATAAATCTTTATAAGTCCAAAGCTTATTAAAAAAGTTTTATACAAAAAGTACTGCAAGTCAAAATCAACTTCTGTTTTTTGTAACGTGACTCCAGCGCATATTTTTGCTTATATCTTCAAATCCTTACGGTTGGTTATTGTAAATTTTTTTCTGAATATAGTGCTGCTTCATTACTTTGTAATATAAAAAAAATTTTTTACAAATTTGACTTCTTCATTTAATTTTTCTACATTTTTTCGTACAAATATCACGCCACGTCACAATGGAAATGCCCCTATAAAAAGAACGTGAAACAAAAAGCAAATACCTATTTAAAATGAGGATCCCTTCTTTGTTTGTATAAAAAAATATTTTCTAAACACATATCTTTTGTATATGAGACGAAGCAAATATTTAAAAACACAAAAAAATATGTTATTGTTGAGAGTCACCCTCGTACATTATAAGTCTTATTTTATTTAGAATTAAACACTGAAAAATTATGCTGACTCAATTATGCGAGTCAGCACTTTAGGAAATACTGACTTTAGTGCAGTCAGCATTTTAGTTTAATTATTAAGTTTTATTTTATTTAGAATCAAACAATGTAAAATTATGCTGACTCAATTATGCGAGTCAGCACTTTAGGAAATACTGACTTTAGTGCAGTCAGCATTTTAATTTTAAGAACTAGGTATAAATAGTGGATAAGAATAGTTTTAAAAGGAGAAGTTGTAATTAGTGAGACAATAAAATACCTGCGATCTCCACGGAGCACTCCAGGTTGAAAAAAGAAACTTAAATTAATAAAACAACTTTTTTAATAAAATACAGCAATTGTCTTTTTTTTTACAACCCCAACAATTGGCGCAGCCGGTAGGATAAATAAAGATCCTGCGATTCCCAAGGGACCCTCCAGGAATAAAATTTATTTATTACGCGAAATTTTTGCCGGACTTAGATCCCTGCCTGGTATGGTGACTGGTTTCGAGAGCAACGAAAGTAATAGAAACCAGTAAACACGGAAGCGAAGTGCTAAAGGTCTTAAGCAGCCACATTCTGGTACGCCTTTAGTGTCTTTGAACAAGTGCGAATTGGTGGAATTGCAAGTAACTTGCCACGGACTTTTCACCGCATTAGGAGGCGATTTATTTCGGTTGGTTTTTTCCTCACAGGATCACTACAACGCGCAGTATTGGTTTTTAGTTAAGAATTGAGTTTTTTTTCCAAAGTTTAATGATGGCACAAGTCGTTTTAATACTGGTAAGTATTATTTTGAAAATTTTGTGGTTATAAATGGACAACCCGCAGTCAAGGACGGACGAACTCTTGACCAAGCTTAACAAATATAACTATTCGGTGGACAGTTTACAGGTGCTCGCGTGGACAGAATTGAACGAGCTACGACTAGGCAAAGAATTTACGGAACAACATAGGGAGATTATAAGGCAACAGAGATTGACCAAGTTAGAAGAGGTTGGTTATGTTTTACAATTGTTAGGTGACCTGAACAAGGACCAATCCGCGGACTTAATTAAGAGGATAGAAGACTTAGAGAGAACAAAAAAACTGTTGGAGAAGCAAAGTCGTAAGCTTAGGGAACAAATAAAATATACGGACAATTTACTGGAACAGGTAGTACAGGAAAACGTGGCGTTGGGCGAAAAATTGAGACAAAAGGGGTTGAGTGAGAAGGAATTCACGAAACAACTAAAACAACAACAACAAATAGACGTACAAGACGACACCGTGCAAAGACTACAAACTGCCTTGGAAAACGCGCATCGTGAACTCGACATTATACACAAAGCCAGGTCACCCACTCCATCCCTAAGTGAAGAACTGGAGAAAGAGGGTTTTAGAGTTCCGAGGATAGTAGTAGAGCAAGCAGACGGCAGCCATACAGCTTCGGGTGGACGGACAGAGTGCAACGAAGAAGTCCAGATAGACGAGGAAGCAGCGGCTCTTGACTTGATAGCCAAAACACGGAATATTAAAGTAAACGCAAGAAAGGCGGGTAGCAGAGGATATACAGCAGAAACATTAAATAGGAAGTTAGCCGATTTATCGCAGTACGAAAAGGAATTCAAACAGCTTAAAATCAAATCACCTCATATTAAAGCGGATTTCGATAGCTATATAGAGGAATCCCGGAGGACGCTCCAGAGACTGATATCATCCCCCACTTCAAGCAACTTAGTTATTAACACGCAAAACATGGCGTCAATATCAACCATCACGAAACTTGTTAACAATATAGTCCCTACCTTTTTTGGCACCGAAGGACCGGATTTGACTTCAGAAGTTTTCCGTTTTATTCAAGGATGTAAGTTGGCAGAGCGAGAACTGATTACTGACGATAGCAGAGCTATAACTCCAGAAGTCATAGAGTGCCTTAAGTTACGGTTAATGGGTTCAGCTTACGTGCGAATAGCACCCCATTCCTTTGGAACAGTAGATGCTCTCTGTAACGCGATAAAAAAACTGTACCTAAAGACGAAAACGCTAGACCAGATCAGGGAACTTGTTACCTCGTGCAGGCAAGGAGCAAAAGAACCAGCAAGCCGTTTTGGAGGCCGAATAGAAGCATTACTTAATGAAGCAGAAGGCATCGCAGCGAATGAATGGAGCGATGTGAACAGTAGACAAATCATATTGAAAGATTTTAAGAGATTGGCAGTAAAAAGTTTCATTAAAGGGCTCCGGGATCAGGCACTTAGAACAAGGTTTGTAGGCGAGGAAAATGAGGATTTGGAAAAATTAGTTCAGATAGTGGAAAATGCAGAAGACCTGTTTGGCGATAGTCAGATTGGGATAAACACGGTGACCATAACAACAACGTGTAGTTTCTGTAACCAGGAAGGCCACAATAGGACGAATTGCGAACAGAGATTAAACACACCATATTGCGTAAAATGTGGCACATATGGACATGAGATAGGTCCATCGTGTAGGAGTAACGCAGAAGAAAAAGTAGAACAATGCGATTTCTGTCACCGTATGGGCCACAACCAAATGGAGTGCCTAAAAAGGTTACGCACGTTGACCTGCAGGATATGTAGAACAAATGGCCACACGGAAAACAAATTTTGTCAGCAACCACAACAGAGATATCCCAACAATCAAGTACGTGGCCAGAATACGCAACCGAGTACCGATTGGCAAGGGGCTAATAATTTCGGCTCCAGAGGGAGTAATAATATGCCAAGAGAACGGCAGGACCATTCACAAAGGGGACAACAGCCCGCGACTTCACCACATGATGAGCCAAATAGGGATCATTTCCGTCATGGCAGAATGAGGAATGAACCCATAAGATGCTTCGGTTGTAATGGAGCAGGACATATAAGGACCAATTGCCCATTGGGAAACCCGGGAAACTCCAGGCGGCCCAGCCAAAACTAAATGGCTGGGAGGCCGAAAAAATTCAGTCACCCTCAGAAAGACTTTGTAATAAAACCCCTGGTAGTAGTGTCAGGAACAAAAACAGAAGAGTACGCTGGAGGGAAAATATCTACACATACATTCCGGAGCCTAATGGGAATTTTGTTTACAAATCGGAGTCACAGAAGGAGCAGAAACTACGCATGGAAAGCAAAGAAATTATAGGAAGAGATGACGCCTTCATACAATTCCCATGTGATGAAGCGCTCAATAAAAATTTATCCTTGCTCGTAGACACGGGAGCGGATACCACGTTAGTAAAAGTGGAGGCTGTAGCACCACACATTCAGATAAATGCGAACGAACAAAAAAGTCTGTCAGGAGCTTTTGGGGGAAGTATTACATCCATAGGAACAATAACCGCACGGCATGCAAGTATAAGCAATTTGTCACTACAAATGCATGTAGTACCCGAGGGAAGCCGACTCCCGGCAGATGGCTTGCTAGGCAGAGATATGATGTGGAACAGAACTGTTACCGATACCATCAGTAAGAACATAAAATTTTTTGATAACGAGCAACAAATAGCCTCCCTACCTCTCACATCGGAGGAAAAACACCCACAGCTATACATACCGGGTAACTCGTCTATAAAAGGACGCTCTCACGCGATTGTGTCAGCAACAGTTGCCTCGGCCAAAGGGGATATCATTGTGAATAAATCGGATATATACCCAGGAGTTTTCGTGGGGGAAACCCTAACATCAGTCAAAGCTGGCAAGGCATTTGTCCCCATCCTTAACACTAACGATTTTGCTGTAAGACTAAGTAAGAGGGTAATCCTGAATTACGAAAACTACAAACATTTTGATGAAGACTCCACAGCAGCAATAAATGCGATTAGTTCGGCGGAAAAATCAAGAAGGGAAATACTACTTTTAGAAAAAGTGCAGCTAAGTCAGGATTTGAATCGGGAGGAAAAGCTCGCGATAGAGGGCATCTTGAAATCATACGATGACATTTTCCAACTACCAGGAGATAGTCTAACCTACACGGATGTCCTTAAACATCAGATACCCACACATCCCGGTCAACCTTCAGTAAATACAAAGCAGTTCAGATTGCCCGAAGTCCATCGAAACGAAATCAACAGACAAGTAAGCCAAATGCTTAACGATGGAATCATATCACCGAGTAACTCCCCTTGGAACTCCCCGATCCTGTTAGTTCCCAAAAAAGCGGGACAAAATGGCGAGAAAAGATGGCGTCTAGTGGTAGATTTCAGAAAGCTAAATGATGCCACAATAAAACAGGTTTTTCCGATACCAAGGATTGATGAAATCCTAGACCAGCTAGGATGCAGTCGATACTTCTCTACCCTCGATTTAGCAAGTGGATACCACCAAGTTTTAATGGACCCAAAGGATAAAAAAAAAACAGCATTCAGTACCAATCTAGGACATTTTGAATTCAATCGTATGCCTTTCGGGTTGACAGGTGCGCCAGCCACTTTTCAGAGAATAATGAACTCAATATTAACCGGGCTGCAGGGAATCGACTGTTTTGTCTATTTGGACGATATAGTTATATATGGCAGAAATCTAACGGATCATAATTCACGTTTGATGAAAGTTCTGGACGTTTTGCGAAAATACAACCTTAAATTGCACCCCGATAAATGTAATTTCCTGCAAAGAGAGATAATTTATCTAGGCCACCAGTGCTCGGAAAGAGGAGTGTTGCCAGACCCGAATAAGACTAAGGCAGTGAGGGATATACCACCCCCTAGAAATATCAAGGAGCTACAAGCGTTTCTGGGGCTGATGAATTATTACAGAAAGTTCATACCAAACTCGGCCAAAATCTCTCTGCCACTTAACCGAATGCTGAGAAGGGACGCAAAATTAGAATGGACACAAGAATGTCAGGAAGCAATGGACAAGTTAAAGGAAGCCGTAACAAATCCTCCTCTGCTCCAATACCCCGACTTTAACAAGCCTTTCATTCTAACAACAGACGCTAGTAATGGCGCTCTGGGAGCAATTCTCTCCCAAGGAGAACCTGGAAGTGACCTACCAATCTATTTCGCTAGCAGAGTGTTAAGCGATACGGAGAAACGATACTCCACAATCGAGAGGGAGCTGCTAGCCATTGTATGGGCAACCAAAACGTTTAGATCATATCTATTTGGCAGACATTTCACAGTATTTACTGACCATAAACCGTTGAAGGGTATAGCCAATCTAAGGGATCAGGAAGGTAGATTGGGGCGCTTAAGACTAAAACTATTGGAATATGATTTTGAGATACGTTACAAACCTGGCAAGACAAACCAAAATGCGGATGCTCTCAGCCGCCTGCCAACTGAAGAAGTAAACATAGGTGCAATAACCAGGTCGAGAGCAAAGAGTATGGAAAACCAAAATGGGCAAACCAGAGGGGTGCAGGAAGAAACGGAGACAGATAGAAACAGTTCGCAAGAGGATAATACGACGTACCTAACGGACGCGGGGGATATACAAAATGTAATTAAAACATTTCACGACACCCCGTTGGGAGGACACCAAGGCGCACTTAAAACATATTTCCGCATAAGATCACAATATAAATGGGCCGGTATGCAGGGTCAAATTAAAAAGTATGTTGCCTCCTGCAAACTTTGTCAACAAAATAAAAGTTCGAGAATAGATAGGGTGCCAATGACCCTGACCACAACCCCTAATATGCCCTTCGAGAGAGTTTTCATGGATATTGTGGGACCTTTACCCGAATCTTCAAGTGGCAACAAATATATAGTAACCTTCTTGGACGATTTTTCTAAATACCTAGCCTGCGCAGCTATTCCCGACATGGAGGCGACAACAGTGGCAAGAGAGTTCTTCAAGGAAATAATTGCACGATTCTTCATCCCCAAGATCCTGGTCACAGATAACGGAAGCAACTTTACTTCGAAATTATTCAAAGAAGTTTGCAAAATGCTTGGAGTGAAAAACATATATACCACACCGTATCATCCTCAATCCAATGGTTCGTTGGAGAGGACGCATAGACCCCTGGCGGAATATTTAAGGAGTTTTGTGAAACTTGACGGAACTAACTGGGATGAATGGCTGCATCATGCCATGCATGTGCACAATAATACCAGACATTCGTCCACTAAACAAACACCGAACAGGGTCCTGTACGGATTCGAATTTGAAATACCGGTAAGGCTCAAAAAACGGCCAGCGCCTCTCTATAACATAGATGACTACAGTAAGATCCTAAGGTATCAGATTCAACGAAGTTATGAAGTCGTGAGACAAAACCAGGTTAGAGCAAAGGAAAAATCAAAACAATATTATGACAAAGGCACGAGAACTAGACATTTTAGGACAGGACAAATGGTTTGGCTAAAGAATCAGGCGCGAAAAAATAAATTCTCACCTATATGGTTGGGACCCTACGAAATCACGGGAATACCAACACCGGTCAATGTGAGAATAAGACATAAGAACTCGGAAAAGGTTTATCACAACAATTTGATAAAGCCAGCGAATTAAGTGCTGATAAAAAATGGTAAAGTGCAAGGGGATAGATTTCGATACGTTCAAGGTTAGTTTTCATTTTTTTTTTATCTTCTGGATATTATATTTGATTTTAAAGAGTATGAGTTACTCCCTTTTTTGGTTTCAAGTTACTTTGGCTCGAAACCAAAGGTACAGGATGAAGAGGTAGTACAAAGAGGATACTAAGCAAACATTGATTAGGTTCCTATGCTGCCCCGCTATGGGTAGTGGCCTACAACAGGGGAGATTAGTGCGAAAATTCGATACGATTTCAGCTGAAGGCAAACGCAATGGGTGGTAGAAAGGAAAAGTTTGGGGTAGACATAAAAAGGATCAAAAAAAAAAAAAAAAAAAAAAAAAAAAAAAATATCAAGAAGATAACAAAGAAAGGTGGTAGCACCCTAATAGTAAACTGAATATAAGGGCAGTGTATCAGTCAACTCATTCTCTAATTCTAGGTACTTTGGCTCGAAACCAAAGCTACGGGATGAGGAGAGAATGTAAGGGCGATACTCGAGAAAAATAGCAGAAAATGTGAGTAAAAATAAGGAGATAGACCAAGGGCAAAACAAAAGGGGGAATATAAACAGACGGGTCAGAAAGGAAAAAAAAAAAGGAAATAACCTAAAAGAATGATAGAAATAAACACAGGACCTGGACGGTCACATAATGAAGATAACAAAAGGAAAATATAAGCTAGATACTAGAGAGTAAAACTAAAATATATAAACAGAGGGGCGGAAATGACCAGAAGGGTCGTATAACGAAGGTAGAAATCTAAATAAACTCCCCATTTTTAACGCACTAAAGCACTTTGACGGGAGCTCCTTGGCTCATATATAGTAAAATTACAGAGGTACATTAATTGCGAATTGGGGGACTTACCCACCAATTTCTTGCCAACCAATTATTATCTCCAATTGAAAGAAAATCTTTTCCGCAAACGGCTTGTCTACCTGAAATAAAAACCGGACTTTAGTATAGGTTCCTCTATAATTTAAAAATACATTAAAATATAACTCGCAGTTTTTTCTGATTCACTCGAGAGTGGACCTACGGTGGGAAGGGCAACGGCTCCAGAAGGCTAAAAGAAGATAAGAAATTAGTATAGATTCAATAATAAAAGTCAATTGAAACAATACGGACCTGCTAGGGTCCATTCGGCCGGGCGTGGTCTTTAAACCCTAACGGTGCACCATCCAGTCACATGATCATCCTCGGAGCATTCTGGTCGAGTAAGAATTTCCTGCTAAAAGTAGCAAACATATATATATGGAAAAAAAAAGAGGGGAAGGGGAATGAAAAAAGACCTAGAAATAGGTCAAAAAACCTATAGGTTAACGGTAGGCCGATCGGGAAAAGCCTGTATAAAATTGCTCTAAAACAGGAATTCTAATGTTCATGTTTCAGATTTCGGAAAAATGATCCATTGCAACGTAAAATTACTTACCTTTCCACTTTTAAAATTATATAAATCCATTTTCTAAATTGTTTCATTTTTTTTGTGGAGCTTTTGTTTCATATATTTATATATAATTTTTTGTTGCTCTTGGAAACAATTGAAAAATTTTTTCATTAAAAATTGTGAAAAAAATATTAAGGTGGCTTTTTAAATTATTGAAAGCTATAAATTATTGTTAACCATAAATTAAACCATCTTTTTATAAGTGCCTCAATAAAATATATTGAAAAGTTAAGAGCCACAACAAAATTTTCTGTCAACAGCGACGTTGTTAATCAATGTATTAAAATAATAGAAATTCATGAATAAAATTGGTGCAAAAAATAATTACAAAACCTTAAGAAATAAAAAACGCAGAATTTAGGATTGAAAAGCTTTAAATTGTTAAACACTGCAAAATGTTTGATTAATTTTGATAGTGAAAATAAAAGGCATTGCAACGTAAAATTACTTACCTTTCCACTTTTAAAATTATATAAATCCATTTTCTAAATTGTTTCATTTTTTTTGTTGAGTTTTGTTTCATATATTTATATATAATTTTTTTTTAATTTATAAGTTGTATGTTTGTTTTGTTTTTATTTTATTTGTTTAAAAGAAACTTCTTACAGTACTTTACTACAACTTTTGCAAATTTTGAATGCAATTAATGTTTAAAATATTTACTCTTTTCATTGTTTATTTTCTTTTTTTTTAAAACTTTTAAACTGAAGTTTAATCAAGTAAAATTCAAAGTTAACTCAACAGAACAGTGCAATGTATGTATATTTTAAAATGTGCATACCTAAGCACTATAACACAGACGTTGGAGTATTGTATTTCTTTAAAATTTTCATGTTTGTGTAGATCTCAGCAAGCATTCCATACACAACCATAAACATAAACATAAATACTTGTTGCTACTCAGTGCTAAAATTATACACTGGGAGAAACAAATGTGTCAATGACAGGAATTTATGTGATTCGGGGCATAAAATATTTGCAAAGAGTCAAGCTCTTTGTACATATTTACAATGCCCAAATTGAAAAAAAAACTTTTAATTAGTTTCGTAAAAAATTACTACAAAAAACACTTTTTAAATTTCTATAACTTTGAATATATGAGGTTTTCCTTAGGCAAGTATTGATTTTATAACAGAGAATTTAAAAGGTTACCTATTCCTTTTTTTTTCCTATAAATTTAATACTTACGCGATAAAACTTTCTGCATGCAAATAAATAATTTTATTTTTTTTATAACAACAAAAAAACTACTTAAAAATTATTTAAACTGAATTAAAAAAAAAAAAAATTTTTAATTTTGCAGAAAAATTAAAATATTGAAATTATTTATTTGGATTTTAAATTGTATCACGAGAACGTTTTTTATACATATTACTTTAAAAAAAAAAAAAAAAAAAAAAAATGCATTTCAAATACAAAAAAAATCAATTTCTATAATTCATACATAATTATACTTAATCATTAGAATAAATAACTTTAATTTTAAAAAAAAAAAAAACAAAAAACTGCATTTTAATACAAAAAATGCAAATTCATACATAATTATACTTAATTATTAAAATATTTTGTTGAAATATAAAATCTACAAAGTTTAAGAATGCCTAACACAAATAGGAATCCAACTAGAAGATATGAGTTTATGTTGATATTGTTTTATATGTTATGTTCTTTACACCTATTGTTTACTTTATTTTGCATTTTAAAGTGCGTTTTCGTCTGGTGTTCGTCAACATAAAGACGCGTTTAGTCCACTAACGGCAACAATTCCGATGGGTATCAATTAATACCCTGCTCTCATCCTGCTCAACAACCGACGGGGTAACCGCGCAGGAAGGTATAACGATGCGGCATTATGTCTCCACACATGGTGATTCTCGTTCGGAGGTCTTGGATTATGGTAATTCTGACGTATATGATATGAAGGATAGTTCAGCTCTGCAAAACGATGACTCTGGGGGATTTTAATACATGTCTTAAGAACTTCAAGATCATAAGACGGAAAACTGTGATGATAAAAAAGTTTCGATTCGGATGAAAAAGATAAAGAAAACCCCCCCCCAGATAGCCAGCAACAAGATGGTCAAGCCGAGAGCAGCTCTCGCGATTGCATCGGGGTAGCAAATAATGCTAATAATAATTTAACAGATGAAAATGTCCATTACTCTGAACCGCATATAGACTTTAATGGAAGTCCAGCCAAACAAAATTCTTATGAAACAAGGCCTAGACCTCCAAGTCTACCTTCGGTCCTTTAACAGGTATGTTACTATGCCTCTGCCCGCAAAAGGTGGACCAGAGGGTTCCAGACCTCCAAGTCTACCTTCGGTCCTTTAACAGGTATGTTACTATGCCTCTGCCCGCAAAAGGTGGACCAGAGGGTTCCGAAGATTACAATCTGAATACGCGGCCCATCTAAAACAAAATACCCCTGAACACAAATCCACAGAATCCGATACGCAAAATCATACACATCTATCAGAATCACCACTACTGGAACAAAAACCTTTTCCTTAGAAAAAGCTTAACGGGATCCCAGCAACAACAACATATTAAGAGATTGGTTCACAACAATGGAGACGCAAAAAGAAGAGAATGTTTACACGCCAACACGATTAAAACGCAGATCCATCAAGAACAACATCAGCAGCATCTACCATGAATGCATCAACACCAGATGAAACCGCACTTTTTCATAAAGGGGGGAGGGATGTTGAGAGTCACCCTCGTACATTATAAGTCTTATTTTATTTAGAATTAAACACTGAAAAATTATGCTGACTCAATTATGCGAGTCAGCACTTTAGGAAATACTGACTTTAGTGCAGTCAGCATTTTAGTTTAATTATTAAGTTTTATTTTATTTAGAATCAAACAATGTAAAATTATGCTGACTCAATTATGCGAGTCAGCACTTTAGGAAATACTGACTTTAGTGCAGTCAGCATTTTAATTTTAAGAACTAGGTATAAATAGTGGATAAGAATAGTTTTAAAAGGAGAAGTTGTAATTAGTGAGACAATAAAATACCTGCGATCTCCACGGAGCACTCCAGGTTGAAAAAAGAAACTTAAATTAATAAAACAACTTTTTTAATAAAATACAGCAATTGTCTTTTTTTTTACAACCCCAACATTATAATACTACAAAAAATTAAAAATTTTGTTACTTCGGTTAATCGGTTAATCGACTGAAATTAACCGGTTTAATCGTTAATCGAAAATAGCCAATTTTAAATTAACCGGTCAGTTAATCGGGTAGTACTTAATCGGTTCACCGATTAACGGTTAACCGAATGATTACCCTAGTGTCTAAGGAGACACACTAGAAGTAGTGTGCATTTTGCAATGTAACCGTATAGAATTTTTCAATGTTATCTGTCCCAATGTGCACCAACAAAGTTATCGAAGCAAACAGTGCATCGTTAAACTCTATGATACATTTTTGACTTTGACTGCAAAGAATTATCAAGTCGTAGAACTCAGCCACTGGAAATATATAAATTTACTTTTTCGATGGTACTCGTAGCTGAATTCGGAAACAAATACCAAAGTGTTTTACGGTTTTATAACATTATTACAGTGGCATCTCTGTTGAATGGACACTAACGGGACTAATCCAATTAGTGCGTACAATGGGAATGTTTAAGAGTACAAACATTCATTGATTTTCCTTAGAGAACTGACAGGACCGGGGAAAAGTGTCCGTAGATAGGGGTTTCCTGCTATGGAGGGTTTTCGGTAAGGAAGATTTCACTGAATTGTTTCCTCTCTTCCTTTCTGTTACTCGCGTTATAACTTTATAATTTTGCTTTTCCTTGAAAGTCCTAAAAATTCAACAATAACTCCATTTCCCACTAATTTTGTTCACTGGGTTGGTTTTTTAACATTTGCCTACAGCTGGAATCATCATTTGTTTTAAGTTAGCTCTAGAAAAATATTCAGCGAATAAAAATGAAATATACATAAACGAATAAAATAATTTGCAAATGATTACAAACAAAAACTATTGTTATCCAATTACAACAAAAAAATTGGATTAAGAGCAAAAATGTTACGCGACTAACACAAATACATGTAAACACATCCATACATACATACAAACACAAGTAAATCTATACGGGTATTATTTAAATAAATTTAATGAATTTTGTGGTAATTTTTATTTGTTTTATTAAAACATAAAAATGCCACTATTCTAATTGGTTTAGCAAATTAAACAAAAATATTGAAATCAAATGGTTTTTGGGTTGCAATGGAACCTGATAATGAATCTTTTTAGAGAGTTCAGAAGGGAAGGCAACAATAAATTTTTAGTTTTAGATTTTTTGTACATTAAATAGATTTATTCAAAGCTTTTGGTTTTCTTAGAAAAATTTTTAGAATTTAAGTTTTCTAGGAAAACTTCTAAAATAAAATAATTTTTAAAAACATTTAGGAAATTTTACTTTTTATAGGGAGATTCTCAAAATGTCCCTCTTTCTAAAGAAATTTCGCTTTCTATAAGGAAATTTTTAATTTTCGCTTGTAATAGGGAATTTTTAGATTTCCTTTCTATTAATAAATTTTTAACTGCCAGGCCCACAATGCGTCAAGAACATTTCTTTCGCATATTTATATTGAAAACAATAATAAAAAGCTAAAATTTGTTTTTGTTTTCAATATAAATATTAGAAAAAAAATTTCTTGTCGATATCGTGGGCCAGGCAGTAAATTTTGCTTTTTTGGATGTGTGTGAAACGGTAGCAAAGTACTCATGGAAGTAAAATTTTGACACTGTTGAGGTGAATAAAATTTCACTTGCCCTGGGAGCTGGTATAAATTTTGACATTAGCGTAGAAATTCTTGACAATTTTAATTCACCATAGAACTTTGCTACCGTTTCACACACACCCTTTAAAGGCAATTTCCGCTTTGTATAGTGAAATTTTGCAAATTTTATCTTTTAATAAGGAAATTTTCAAAATTTTTGCAATAAGAGCCAAATTGTGAACCTTTCGCTTTTTCGACAGAAATAAAAATTCGCTTTCTATAGCGAAATTTTTAAATTACTTTTTCTATAGGGTAATCTTCAAAATTTTGCTTTCTATAAGTAAACTTTTAAAATTTTGCTTTTTTATATTCAAATTTACAAACATTATGAGGTCATAAAATTGTGAATCTCTCGCTTTTTTACAGAAAAAATAGTATCACCTTTCATAAAGAAATTTGAAGAATGTCGTTTTCTATAGGAACATTTTCAAAATTTCCCTTTTTATAGGAAAATCTTCTTAATTTCGCTTTTTTATAGAGAAATCGTTTATATTTCTATTTTTTTTTTTTTTTGAGAATTTTTCAAAATTGTTCTTTCTATCCCTTTCGGACCGTGATGCATCGATTGTGCGGGTGGATTTCGATCTCAATATTTTCGCTTCTATTTGGCTACTATCAAATAGACCGGCATGGATCGATTGCGCTGATTGTTCTTTATGTTTTTCACACATTATTCCGCTATTCGCTTTATCGTTACTTGAATTATTGCGCAATTCTCGTATCACATTTTAGTTTTGTCAAAATGAGCCGCAGAAGTATGTTCTGTTATTAATTCCAAAAGTACTTATGGTCAAAAAGTTGTGAAGTGGGCATATTTTAACTGAACAAAATGGTAAATTTTAATGCTTCAGGCCGATTGAAGTCACTTGATGCAATAAAAATGCGTCTTGGCTAAAAATTTTAACGAGATGCATCAATTGTGCGTGTCGTAAAAATTCTTGATGGATATACAAATGGTAAAACCTAAACATTGAATATATTTTCATACGATATACTATATATTCCAAAATGTATGACAAAATGCCCAGTAGTTTAGCGTCAGGTCTGCAAGGGCTATAGGAAATTTGTCAATACTTTGCTTTCTATAGCGAAATCTTCAAAGTATCGCTTGCTAAAAGAAAACTTTTTAACTTATGCCTTTATACAGACATTTTTTAGAGTTAGGATTTCTTTTTACCAGTTTCTGCAAATAATTTTATTTATTAAAAGATTTTATTTGTTGTTCCAACTAATTGTAATGGGGAATGCAAGAAAAGATAAACACAATTTTTTTTTGTTGGAATTTGGTATAAGCTCTGATATCGTTGCATTAGACTTTTTGAGTGTTTGTAATTCTCATTCCCTCTGTAGTCTTATTTGCTGATATTTTCGGCTTTTCAAAAAATGTTTGGGAAAAACGTTTCCTGATGATCTGGCCTAAGAAACCAGTGAAATGAGCATGGAAACAGCTTATCCTCCAACAATAAATTTTCAGTTGTTTTATCAAGAATAAAAATAGAGAATTAAGCACAACAAATAATACCTCTTAATAAATAATTGTATTCCCAAAAACAACTTTGATAAATAATTTAATTTTTTGTATCTATATTAAACCCGACCTTGTTTGTTTGTTTGTTTTTAAATTCGATCTTCTTCAATCAACGTTTTTAATTTTCCATTTTATTTCCCGTCTTTTGTCTAAACAACAACTCAATGTCAATTATGTGTTACTAAATGGTTGAAACACGCAATCGAGAAATTTTTTTCTTGCTTTTCACAATCTTTTTTTTCTAAAGTTTTCCCCTTCTTGTGAAACACGGAATATTTTCCATTGTTTTTCTCTGCAGAAGCATGTAAAAGAAAAGGATAAGACCCAAACAATGTATGAACTTTTTTTACGTGCACCATAATAAATGTAACGCCAAACATTCTCGCTTGTTGTCTTGCCTTGCATCCACACTTTATAAAACCAATAAAACTCATAAAAATTTAGATACAAAATAAAATACAGTGTAATTTCCCTTAACGGGCACTTGCCTTAAGCTAACATCGAAGGATAGTGTTGCATGGTCGCGGGAGCTTTCTCTAAGAAAACATTGAGTTGTTTTGAGAGACCATCCCCCTTGTACGGACACATTTCAATGGCCAGGATAGATTCCACTGTATACATATTCGTTAGTACATAAAAACTATCAAGAACCTCCCTCGTATTTAAGCAATAAATTCACTCCGTTCTTATTGTATGCAACAGAAACTTATACATTATACTCATGATAAGTATGCTATTTTATATAGAGTATATAGACAAAAAAGAATATTATTAACAAGAAGGTCATAACGGAATTATTTTCACAGCAAAAGAAAATAAATGCACTGGTTCAAAAAAGTGCACAAAATTTTATAAACACTAGAGAACAGAAAAGAAACCCATAATAACAAAAAAAGGAAGTAGTTGCACTTTTACTCTTTGGAAACGAGGGAGAAAATTTCTATGTTCTTTATTTTGTTGTACTTCTTGTTGTAGAATATTTCAAAGATGTTTGTTTATTTTCTTTAGAAGTGCATATAATATTGTATCGATTTTGTTGAAAGTGAAAGAAATTTTACAACATAAATTAAGAGTTACTGGTTTATGGGAAAATAATTTAGTGCAAAATTTAATAGCATATCCAAAGGAAAAAACAATATTGATTACAAAATTAAAACATATTTTCAAAAAGAATATTTTATAAACAAAACATGTTGTACATATTCTTAAGCAAATTTCAAGGAAGAATAAAATATATATTTTATTTCTTCTAATTATGGGCATCAAGCAAAAAACTTATTGAAGTATATCTTAATGCAAAATTCTACAAATTTGACGTTTCTAAGCAAAATATCTAGAGTTTCACTTTTATTGAAAATTTTCCAATTTTCTCACTTCAAGGGGAATTTATAGGGGTCTTTGTTATTTTTTTATAGGGATATTTTAAAAATTTTACTTCTATTGGGAAATTTTTAAATTTAAATTTTTCCAAAGGAAATGTTTAATTTTTTTTCAAATGTCTAGTTTTTCAACCTTTATATGCCAATTTTCAATATTTCTCTCTTCAAGGCGCAATTTCTAAAATTTCACGTTTAATAGGTGAATTTTTTAATATTTATCTTTTTATAGGGAAATTTTAACAATTTCACTTCTAAGGGAAATTTTTAATTTTTTTTATGTCTTGTCTTTCACCTTTTATAGGAAAATATTCAAAATTTCTCTTCTCAATTGGAAATTTTCCAAATTTCTCTTTTTACAGGGAAATTTTTAAAATATTACTTCTTAAATTTAAAGATTTTCTATTTTCAAAGGGAAATTTTAAAATTTTAGGAAATTTATTTATATTTCACTTACATAGAGTAATTGTCTCAATTTCTTCTTTCATAGGAACATTTAAAAAATGTCTCTTTTCATTATGAAATTTCTACATTTAAAAAAGAAATTTTTAAAATTGTACTTTTTATAGGGAATTGTTTAAATGTTCTTTTTTCATAGAGCAATTTATAAAAAAGAAAATTTAAAGGGAATGTTTTAAAACTACAACTTAAATAGAGAAATTGTCACAAATTCTGTTTTAATAGGAAATTTTCGAAACTTATCTCTTCATAAAGCCCTTATGACACTACATTTTTTATTCATTGAATTGATATAGAATTGATGGAAAGAAACAGTAAATGTTGGAAAGAGCAAACTATAAAAAATGTAAGCAGACATTTTTTTTTAGTTTTTCTTTTGTTTTGCTTTAATTCATTTTATTAAATGTTGTCAACTTTTCGTTTATAGGAAACATAAAAACAAAACAAACAAAAAGCGGTTAATCGCTGAATTTCCACATTAACCGCTGATTCAGCAACACTTTTAATATTTCAAGCTTGAAATGTCAATTTTAAGTTGAACAATTTTACATTGTTTTTGGCATAACTTCATTTTTTATCGATAACTTTAGTAAAATTTTTGACAGTTTGCTATTTATCTTAATACAGCTAAACTCTTTGCACTTGGTAAATTTTTCTGTTACATTATATTTGCACTGTTCACCAAAACTGGAACAATGCACTAAAAATTAAATGTCATATGGCCTTAAGGAAGTTTTTAAATTTTCACTTTTTTAAGGGAAATTTTTTGAGTTTTATTTTTCATAGGGTAATGTCAAAATGTCTTTTTTTATAGAGAAAATTTCTAAAATAAAAACAAAAGTTGAAACAAAAGTTTTTTTTTTAGGGAAATTTTATAAATTTAAAATGAACACTTTTCAAAGGGATATTTTTAATACGTTTCTCACTTTATGTAAAAAAGTTTTCAAAGTTTGTCAATTCCTAAGAAAATTTTCAAGCATTCATTTTTTATAGGTAAACCCTTCCTAGGGAAATTTTCCAAATACTACAATTAACAGGGAATTTAAAAAATCTAAAAAAAATTTTAATGGAAAATTCATATAAAAACTTTTAAAATTTTGCTTTTTATTTGGAAATTATAACTTTACACTTTTCAAACGAAAGTTTTCAATTTTTCACTTTACAAAGAAAAATGTTCAAAGTTTTACTTTTCATAGGGAAATTGCACACAATTCACTGGGAAATAACAATTTCACAATTTTTTTTTTCCTAAAAAAAATTTAAATGGAAAATTAAAACAGTTCAGTTATAAAAGAAAAAAATTCATTTAGCATGATTTTTTTTTTTTTTTTTTAATTAAACTTTAAAAGGAAGTTTTCAAAATTTTACATCGGGGCTAATTCTGACAGTCGTGAACGAATACTTTTTCTATTCGAAAGCAATTTTATTTCTAATTCAGTTGTAAAAAACTGAAATAAATGCTTTACAACACTGAATAAATAATTTCGATTCGTTCGGTATATACTGAAAGATTTAGAAGTAAAATTGCTTTCAAATCGATAAAGTAATCGATAACGGCTGCCAGAATTAGCCCCCTGTTACAAAAAATTTCGCTTTAATTTAATTTGCCATTTCCAATTTTTTAGGAAATCTTTAGAAATTTACTTTGGAAGAGTAAAAGAAAAAATTATGATTACAGAACTCCGTCCTGGCCTTAATATAAATGCTTTACCTTCATGTATTTTTAAAACATATCAATTCTCATTTCTTCAACTTTTCAAATAATTTCTTACATCATTTTAAATTAATAAATTTATTCTTTGGTTTATTTAATAAATTTTCTTTCTATAACTGAATAAGATTGTGCCTAAAAAATTTCCTTTATTGGGTTAAAATTTCGAAATTAACATATTTCTCTCTTTTTACTTATTCGCCTTATTTTGAGGATAAGCTAATACATTTTTTACTGATTTCCGTTACAGATGACAGTTTAATTTCCGTTGGCAAATCAAACAATCAATGTGGTTCGTTCGTTTGTTTGTTTGTAAAAGGATATGTGAGTTATCAGCTTGCAAGCATGCAAACAAATATGATTAAATAAAATGTTTGCCTTTATTAGGGAGCAGTCGATTTTCCTCTCGTTTTGCATATTAAATTATTCTTTTAAAATAGGGATAGAAAGTTTATTTTAGTTCTTTACAAAACAACCAATACTATGACTTAGTGAAATATTTTGACTTAATGAAACGATTTTAAGAATTTAATTTCTCAATAAGAAATGGACCTTCCAACAAAGCAGGTTGTAAGGGAAAAACGTAAAAGTTTCGCTTACCATATCGCTTACGGAAGACATGAATTATATGGCGATTTCCCACATTGAAGCAATAAATTTTTGACACAAAAAACGCTTTATTCAGCGCATATAAAAATAGTTGAATGTAACGATCAGCTTCGCAAACTGAATTTTTTGTTACCGTTATTCTTTTATCTGCTCTTTTACAAACCTGCTTCGTAGTAGGGGAATATTGGAGTTCCTCAAATTTTATATATTTTTCTTAATTTATTAAGAATTCGTTCACTTACCCTACAGCATCTCTGTATGTGTTATTGCGTAGCGCATATGTGTGCTTACTAGGGTATTCATTCGGTTAACCGATTAACGGTTTAATTTCTACCCGATTAACTGATCGGTTTCCTTTTTTCGATTAACGATTAAACCGGTTAATTTAAGTCGATTAACCGATGTAACAAAATTTCTAATATTTTAAAGTATTATAACATATTTTTTGTGCTTTTAACTGTTTGTTTCGTCTAATACACAAAAGGTTGTGTTTAGAAAACATTTTTTCATACAAACAAAAAAAGTATTCAGTGATATAAATTTGAAATAAGTGTTTGCTGTCAACAGCTTTTTGTTTCACGTACTTTTTATATGTATGCGTTTAGTTAGTTGTTTCTTCTCATATCTTCTAAAATCAATCTTTTAACAGAATTAACCAAAACAATTAGAAGTGCTAAAAATTTTAAAAAATTAAAACAGGACTCTAATGAAATAATGGAAGAAATGACTGAGAAATAAGATATTCTGTATTATTGGTTGCTTCTGAATTCTTCTTCATCTACAATAAATTAAAGTTTTTTCAAAGTCTAGTTTTATCCAAACTAGAGAAAATAAACGCTTGAATCCTAAATATTTAAGCAAAATTATTTGTATAAAAGATTATTTTATAAGATCATCTTAAATTATTGAAATAACTAATAAAACGATCTTATAGTCAATTTTTTAATTAATACAATTTATGTATTAATTAAAAAATATGTATTACATATTTATGAATTATTCTTTTGTTTGTTCGTTTTAGTTCAAGAATTGTTGTTTGTTATGTTATTGGTTTTTTTTTTTAATAATAAACTCCAAATAATAAATAATTTATGCATTTTTATGTATTGAAATTACTTAATTTATAGAAAAAATGTATTCATCGGTTAACCGATCAAAAACAATATTAACCGATTACACTATGCTAGTTGAAAAAACAGACAAGCCGGGCACATGGCGTTTTAACATAATTCGGGTACGCTGAATCCAGTGGTGCCCGCGGTTTTTTAAGATTGGCTCTGGTTTTCGAAAGATTGGCTCTGGTTTTTTGAAAAAAAAAAAAATTTTAAGAAAAATAAAACCTTTTTTTTAATATGAGTAGCCGTTATTGAAATATAATTTTTTTTTTTTGAAAGAAAAATTAATTTTTTTATCAAAATTTCGAAATTTTTGTTTTTTAAAAATTCATAAAAAATTAAAAAATGCAGCTAGGCTTTATTTAATTAAATCAGCGTTTTTGAGTTATGACTCTATTGCAGCAAAGGCTCGATATATACATTATGTTGAATAAAGAATTTAATAATTAAAAAAAATCCTATGAAATGCTCCATATAAATTATATTCTTCATATATATTGAAGAAAAAGTCCCACAAATTCCCAGAATTCGCCCCTAGTGGTATATAATGTATGACCGACCTCAATTAATTTTTTGTCCTTAACATTTTCTCAAGTGATTAAGCGGACCCAAATGAGCAAACAAATAACCGAAACTTTTAATATCTGCACAGAGAAGTAAAGTTTGAGAAGTTTTCTTTAAAAAAATTAACTTAGTAGCAAAGAAAATCGTGCTAATGGACCGAGTAATCAGCAAAATTCAAAAAAGTCGAGAAAACCCTATTTTTGGGTTAAATTCGATTGTAGCGACCCCTTACCTCTTCCGAAAAATCGAAAGAAAATCACAAAAATGCTTCACACTATAAGCTTTCAAAAAAAGGCATAAAATAATATTTTTTTTTGGTACACACTAAGTTACATATTTGTGAATAAAAAATTAATTACAATGAGTAAACAGGAATGAGGAACAGGAATGAAGAACAGGAAAAAGAAACCAAGTATTTCGTCTTCGTCAAGAATTTCAAAACGGACGGAAACAACGGAATTTTATTTTTCAGCAGCAGCCATGGTACCGAATGTTTAGCTGACAGTTTCTATATAAATAAATAATATATTTAAGTTTCAAAAAAAAAAAATATTTTTATTTTTGTATTACAATCGACATTTGAGAATAACGTTTCAAAATAAGTTGAAACTAAATGCAGTTCTCAATCATTTTTAAATGTTTGTCGTTTAAGAAAATTTTTGTTTTTAAATCATTTTTAAATTTAAATCAAACCATCGTGCTTTTTTGTCTCCCATCTACCACAAACAAAAATATAAATCTTTATGCGTATGTATTAGTAAATTCTTTTTGTTCTATAACGTATTAATATTTGTTAAACAAGATGGTGTTTAGTTGATAATAATGTTAATATTGTTGTTGTTGGTGAGGTTTCCTATTGAAACCTCCAACAATATCTAAACTTATACATACAAACAATCAGCCGCACCAAAAACAAGTTCTTAAAATGGAATTCGTCGTATTCAGTGAGTAAATAAGTGAATATGTCAATAACAACAATAAAACATTCCATAAAAATTTATTCATATTTAGACTGGATCCAAACAAACGTGTGTCCTTAATATCCGGCAAATATGGAAGAAATCTTACTATACAAAAAGTACCAGGCCTAAAGGATGCTTCGAAATTTAAAAGAAACACACACACACACATACAGATACACATATTGAAATGAAATTGAATTAATTGTAGAAGCTGATAGGAAGAGGAAAAACATTGTACATTTAAAGCAATAATAAAATTTTCTTACATCAGCGCGTACTAACAAGTTTTAAGGGAAATAAAGAAAAGGAAGAAAACATACTAGAACATGATGTTCTTAACAAGTTTAAGCTTACAGATGGATGTGCGTATGTGCGAGTGTGTTATTTTTATTTATTTGTGCTCACAAACACTTGTATTGATAATTGCAGGACCCAGAAGGGAATATCAACAAAATTTTATGTATAAAACCACTTAGAATTTACATATTTTATGTGTAAATATCACATGTAAAACTTATGCGCTTACACAAGTTGCGGATATTGTGTAATTGAAAGTTACTCAAATTTATTACAATTGGTTTTGTTAATAAATGGCCTTTTTACGTCAAGTAAAAATTGGGCAATAAAAATTGATTTTCAGAGGGAGCAAAAATTCGTTAAAAAAGATATATGTTTTATTGAAAGGTAAAATATTTACTAGGAAATTGCGTATTTAGAATATTAAATCAATAATTAAAAGAAACAAGTTAGAAAGTAGAGTCGAGCTAAGTCCTACCTTATGATACCCTACAGCCCTTGTTAGTATTGAGTACTCACTTCTTGGTACCTTTAGCCTTGAATTATGGAATTAAAAACACAAATTTTATTATAAGATTTAGATTTATATGAGATAAGTGTGCCAAAGTTTATATATATACCAACGTCTACATAAGGCATATAACTTTTTACAATTTTTGCTTATAGGAAAAATGGCATAGCATAGTCGAATAGAGCATAAAAAAGTATAAAGACCGCCTTTATATTTTTTCTTCGAAATCGCAAAAAGTTTCCGCACCAAACGCAATTACTTTTTTAATAACATCATATGGCCATTTGCTTTATCATAAAATTTATAAATTGGAATAAATGATTTGTGTATAAATGTTTAAAAAAGTTATATGAGTATGACATGCAATAATTATATAGGCTGTTCCAAGCTTTTAAATACTTTAAAAAAAATACAAATTTTCAGCAATTTAGCGCAATAAATCTTAATATTATAACAAAATTTTGTGTTGTTAAAGGCATAACTAAAGGCTAAAGGTCCCAAAAAGTGAGTACTCTATACTAACAAGAGCTGTAGGGTATCATTAGGTAACCCCGAAATATATTTTACCTTTTTATTTTTATTACTGATTTAATTTTTAATAGTAATATTTTACATTTCAATAACACATTTGGGCATTTCCATGAGAATGTCAATCACGACTCAAAAAATAAAAACCCTTGAATATTTTTTTCAAATGTGGTAAAAAGTAATAAAACACTCAAACTTTACTATGCAAAGGAACTTATAGCTTATTAGCCAAAAATAAAAGTTAACATTTTCTATCTCTGATTCATTTTAAGTAACTGCAATCATCAATTTTAACTTTTCCGCCGATTAAATACAGATACTGTTAACATTGGAATTATACTTAAAAATTAATGTTGCAACAACAATGAACTAGATATATGAGGAAAGACCAAATATATACTTCGATTAGAGGTATTTTTTTTTGTTTTTTGTTTTTTTTTGATGATATTCTAAGGTCACGTACGTTGTGCCACAATATAATTTGTATTTAATCAGTCGCAGGTGTTTTAACATAAAAGTTCAAAGCAAGATATTCGTTGCAAAAAATTATTTATCGGAATTTTTTTTAGATTGGTATAATAAAAATTGTATAAGCTTTTAAAGGTTGTCACGTACGATATTGTAAGTACTATAAATGCAACTAACGGCCCTTTTCACAATATATGATTAAATTTTAATCGAAACATTAACCGTAAGTTAGTAAAATTAGCTTTTCACAATTTACGATTAACATGTAACCGAAACTATTTAACGGAGAAGTTGTTGTTAAATATAACCAAATGAAAAGTGCTGGCTAAGTTTTTAATAAATAAAAAATATTGAGAAAATGAAAACAATAACCATAAAAAATGTATTTTGAATAATTTTTAACTTAAAATGTGTAAAATGAGAATTAAATGACTTATTACACATCCACTTTTGTTTCTCAGTATAATTTACTACCATTAAAAATGAAAAAACTAAAGCAGGTTAATAAAGGGTTTATGAAACGGATTTTCATACAAAATCCATTTTATAAACCCTTTATTGACCACTTTTATTTTTTATAACTTAGGCTGCAAGTCTTTAAATTAATGCCCGTAATTTCTACAAATAGATATCTAGCTGTGTATTGATATCTATTGTGTAACGTATTTTAAACCCTATTTCTTAACTACGGGGTAAAGTGTAGTGTATTTTAAACCATCGATTTTCGATAGTTCATTCACGTGGGCCAATTTAACGTTGAAATTTCCAAAAAAAAGTGTTACTGGATAAGTAAAGATAACTGTTAGGTACGAACACGACCAGATATCTGTTAATAGAAATTACGGGCATCAATCAGATTTTTTAGACTCCAAAAAAATTTAATTTTAAAATATGGGGCATTATTTATGAAGCGGAGAACCCAATAAAAAAATTTGGTTAGAATTCTTTTATATTTGTCCTATCTATAGTTCTAGTAGATATGAATGAGTGTGCAAACATTTTTTTATAGATATTTATTTGTCGAGTAATAGGGAGGTAAATGTGATGTTTTCACAACACAAGTGCTTGAACACTCAAAAAACTGAGTTCTTTTCATATAAATTTTACTACTCGTCCAAGCACTCGTGTTGTGAAAACAACAAAAGTGTTGGATGTCAAAAAAATTTTCTTTTTTTAAATTATTTTTTTTTTTGAACTAAAAACTAATCAAACAAAAAAAAAAAATTAAGTGATTCTTATAGGAAATCGATTGAGCTTTAATTTAAAAAATCTAAATTAAAAAAAAATTTATTTTCATCTACAAAACCAGAAATTACCAATTAAGTCAAAATTTTTTTTACTTAGTCCAAAATAGATTTTCTTAATTTTTAACCGAAATTAACATAAAGTGTCCTTACTATATTGCAAAAGTTTTATTACGTACTCTCAATTAGTTTGAAAGTTATGCAAATTTCTTTACACTCGTACATGTGGTTATTGCAATGTTGTACCGTAAAAGACAGGAAATGACGATTATAAAATGAAATTTTTCTAACTTCGACCTAAATTTTTAATTTTCTTTTTACCGAAATTAGCTTATTATATTGTGATACTTTTATTATCAGGTATGTGATAAAAATCGATCGATTTCAAAACGAACCTTTTTAAAAGGTGTGATGAATTTCGAGCGATTTTAAAATTCATTTCTGACTTATAGTTTTAAATTTTTGTTCAGAATGCACTTCAGTGAACATATATAATATTCAATTTAAATAATTAAGACAGAAAATGAAAGGAATATGTATTAAAAATCAATTTTAAAAGATACTGAAAACGATATTTTCGGTTTCAAATCGTTTCGTTTTTAAAATCGAATTCCATCACATACCTGTATGTTATCTCCATAAGTTTATAAGCTATGCAAATTTATATATGCGCATATACCACTGAGTATAATTTTAGGCGCTTGCTGGTTAGTTAAGTTTGTACATTTATACAATTATCATATGTCTCTCATACAAACATATATATGTTTAAGTTTTTGAGTCCCACCCTTATAAAATTTAAATTAAATATATTCAGCCTTATTACGGTTGTCGATGTCGAAAACGACTCTGTTGTAGATTAAAGTAACAAACAACCTGTGTCTCTAATCTACTACAAAATTCGACTTACGTTGTTACCGACATCGAAAACCGTAATAAAGCTGAATATAATTGTTTGTTTAAAAAGGCACTAAATTACTATTTTATAACACATCACGCGCCAAGCCCCAAAGTTGCAATTCACTCATTTGGGCCAAATTTTTTTTTCCTGAAATATTCTGTTTAGGTCTACATATTTGAAAACAGAAAGTGAAATTTTTTTCCTTGGGTTTTCAGCAATTTCCCGTATGTGCACGGGTGATCACGCGGCGCCAGGAAGTAAAATTACTTCTATGGCTGCGTGTTCACCGGTGCATATATACCATTTTTTTTTTTATTGTTTCAGACGAATTAATTCAGCAAATTTGAAAAAGAAATAAAAGATGTCAAGCAAAAAACTTAGTGATAAAAAGATAAATGAAACTTTGAATGCTGATCACTCTCATCTGTCAGATTTTGGTGACTCAGAAGATGATGATGATAGAGACAGGGATTACATGCCCTCTAGTAGTTGTGATGAAGAATCAGATGTAAAAGTTGTTCCGTCCACTTCAACGAGTGTGGACCAAATAATATGCATCACAGTACCACGTCCATCTGCATGCGACGATTCTCAAGAAATACTACGCAATCTAAATTGTTCTCATTGAACCAAATAACCCGCCCCTGACGCATTATGGGTATACAAAACGCTCAGGCCAAGCACAAGTCCACGTTCTCCTGTGCCCATAGATTCATTACATGTATATAAATCCAATGTAAATCGTGTGCACTATGCCACATTCACTCTTAAAGACATCACGGATGCGTGTGGATATGTGAACACGCGGCCCGAATGAGTACTCAGGTCGTTTGCACCGGTGCCGCGTATGGCGCTAAATGTGTTAACCATTAAGTGTACCCAGTACCGCCCCACCCCCTTCAACAAAATATAACACCACAAAATCACTGCCATTATGTGTAATTAAATAGTGTAATCTCTAAGACAAAAAGAAAAAATAAAAAAACATAATCATTTAATTGCAACAATTAGCAAGAGCCTAGAAAACCGAAACTACAAGAATACAATTAATTACAGTTAAACAAGTTTCAACTTATTACACGACCTTTAAACAGGGACTACAAATAAATTACAATGACCTTTGATGTCTAGAAAAAGTTTTTTACTTTAATAAAAGGCCTTTGAAATTGCAAGCAAGTTAAAAAGAACTTAATTAAGTGCAACAATTTTAACATAAGTGTTGAGCGATTTTATTCATTTATTTAAAATTAAAGCAACAAAGAGTTGAAGCACTGTTTCAGTATATATCTTTAAGAAGTCTAACGCCCACTGGTCTTATTTAAGCAATTTTAAAGTGAATTAATCTAAGGACATCGATTATAAATATATATATATTCAAGATTCAGCAGGTAAAAAATCTTGAATTTTTTTAATTTAATTTGAAAATTGACACTTAATTTCAAAGCACATAACCGAAACGTTAAAGGCCTTAAACGCCTTCTGGTAATATAAAAATGATTTACAAACATATTTAAGTCAAGACTCGACAGGGTGACGCATAAAGTAACATTATGATTAAATTAGTGAAAACATTTTTCTGTTCGCATTTTTTATTTCATAATTAATTTCAAGAGTCCTTATTTATGTTGAATAATCTTCTCACAGAGCAAAAAACCAAATTTTCCTCTTTTATATTGAAAACCAGCCTACGATTTTTTAGATCATATTGTGCCCCAGTAGGCTAGCTGGTAGTGAGCTAGTCTATCAGTACCGGGGTTGCGGGTTCGATTCCCGCCAGAGACTCAGGTCTCCTGCAGACAAGCGAAGAGCTTCGCGGGATTAGCGTAGGAATAAAAAAATAAAAAATAAATAAATAATAAATTACCCTTATTTTTGCACGTTGAGCTCCACCAATTTACCGATTTGCTGAGCATTTTTTGCACAAAAAATGTCTATGATATTCTGCGTGCAGGAAGACACCTTGCACATCAAAGAAAAGAAAATTCCAAATCGTCCAACTGTTGGTGATGTCAGGGCGATCACGGCAAAGAATTTCCCATAGGATACATAGATTTGCGTAAAAAGGTTAAAATGGTTTACGAGTCTAAACCAAATTATGCATAAATACGCGTTTAGTTTGGTTTCCGATTTTAAACAAGCGAGGAGGCCTGTATTCATCTCAATGGTGAAGAAACAAAATTCCATAATAATGGGCACCAAAAATTCTAGAATTAACATCACATGTCAAGAACCACTTACCCGTAAAAACAAAATTTGGTTGATGTATGACTATAAAAAATCACATTAACCTGGAATTCGCCAGAGCTTAAAATAGAGAGATCTTTTGAGATCGCAGTTGACCAGAGATCCCAGTACCACGGAAACTTCGGGTCTGGGCTGATTAATGATGAGGCACCTTGGGGCCTCACGTGGTTGTTGTGGCCCAAAGACGTGGGAAGAGAGATCTTAAAAAAATCCGGATTCACAGGCTGATTTTCCACTTAAGGGGAAATTCGGCTGCTGGTGGAACTCCCTAGGTTCTGTTGCTATTTCAACAAATGCTTTTTGCTTCAACGGCAACGGAGTTAAAATAGCTCCAGTTCAAAAAAAGGGACGAGTGTATAATCATGCCGAGTTACACACCTTATTTGCGATATGTTCGTTATATCAACTTCGCTTTTGATAAGAATCCAGAATATATTTATTTCAGAGGGCCTTATATCAATTTTGTGCATATTACAAACGGAATGACACACTTATATATACCCTTTCCACCTGTGGTGCCAAAATATCAGTTTTATCAAGATCTTTTAAACTCAAACACAGGACTAAAACTTTTAAAATTCGAACTTTAACGCTAAATATTTTAAACTTAGAACATTTTTATTTCTTTAAACACTCTCTTCATTTCTTTCACTTTACTTTTTTCGTATTTTTTTATCTGACTCTGCTTTAAAGTGAACCGCATTTCCGTTTACTTTTTCGTTCTATTTCATTTGTTCTTGCCACTTTGGCCTTTTCCTAAGAATGAAATAATTAAAAAAAGCAATGCTCGACAGCAATTGCGTCATTAGATGTGACTGACTTTATAGTTTTAATTTCTGCTAAGTATTTTTTTTAAGTTCTCTTTTGTTCTCTTTGAGATTTTTTTAAATTTTTTTTCTTCGTTTTTTTAACGACTTTGGTATTTGTGGGTAAGTGTGCTACTAAGGAGCTTTTATTTTATTCCATTTCACTTCATTTTAGTTTCATTAAAACTGTTGTGGCTGTTTCAGTTCGTTTTTTTTAGGATTTTTTTTCTTTATTTGTCATTCTTCTCAGTTCAGCTCAGTGTGCAAAATTGTAAATAGTTGCAAGCGGTTTTAGTGGTTTTGACAGAACTTGGCAGTTGTTTGTACAAGTTGTTTACCAAAACGAAAAGAGACTTAAAGATATATTCAGGAATGAAGAAGTTTTGTAATAAGAAAGATAAATTACAATAAATAATATTATATGTGTACGAGGGCGGATCAATAAGTCCGTGACTTTTTGAATGAAACAGTTTTTTTTACAAAAAAAAAATTTATAATTAACATAATCTCCTTTTAGCTCAATACACTTAGTCTAAGGTTTCTCCAATTTGTGTATCCTTTCCAAAAAATAGGATTTTTCGAGGTCCATAGGCATTTATTTGACCAATTATTTATCCTTGGAGCTAAATCTCTTTCCACCGAGCCATTTCTTATGGTTCGGAAATAGGAAATAGTCACTGGGGTCTAAGTCCGGAGAATATGGCGGATGAGGTACCAATTCGTAGCCCAATTCATGTAATTTTATAATATAATAATATAAATGAAAGAAATTAAAGCTATAGTAAAGTTATCAAATAAAATTTATAAAATGCGGAAATCAAAACAAATTGCATATATTTTACACATGGTTTATGTCGTTAATAACGTATATGGGGTATTACTTGTGAAGCGGACAACCCAATAAGAAAATATTGTTGGAATCCCTTTATATTTGGCATAACTATAGTTCTGAAAGAATGGAGATAGCGGATATGTTTGTTAGAAATTAATGATGGATAGGAAAATTAAGTGGAGTTGGCCATACATTTGAGCCATCTAGGAGCATCCTACGCGCTACAGGGCCAATATTTGTATGGTTAACATTTTAAAATTAGGTCCCTGCAGTAGGATTGGAGATATCCATAAGGTATCTCCAATACAAAATTTTCAGCACAGGCTATAAATATATTGAAGAAAAAGTTCCATAACCGCCCAGGAGTCACCCTTAGGGGGATAAAATGCAGGGCTGTGGAGTCGCCAGAAAAAAGTACTAACTCCGACTCCAAACGCTGGAATTTTTGACTCCCGACTCCGAAACTGACTCATACTCTAACCTTGATCCTAAATGTATATGAGATTGGTCCTTGTTTGACTTTAAACTTTTTATACCCTCCAATACTAGTGGTGAATGAGGGTATACTAAGTTTGTCATTCCGTGTGAAACTTTTTTATTATGCATCTAAGACCCCATAAAGTATATATATTCTGGTTTCTTGAGTTACTCTAAGGGCTAATAAATCAGAGCAAGTTAAACTCTCTTTTAGGTTTAAAAAGTGTTTTAACCAACAAATATATAAATTAGTAAATATATAAACCATTTAAACGCATAACATTAGGCGTTTACGATGAATTTGTCAACATTTATCGTAGTGCTGCCACATGTTACTTTTTAAACTACATGTAATACATGGGACACTGATTTACAGATGTTGAGTTTAAGCTACATATAAATTTAAGTATAGTTTAA
Organism: Pollenia amentaria; assembly: GCA_943735925.1. Classification (NCBI taxonomy): domain Eukaryota; kingdom Metazoa; phylum Arthropoda; class Insecta; order Diptera; family Polleniidae; genus Pollenia; species Pollenia amentaria. Next base: position 56,098,849 of record OX031006.1, read on the forward strand.
CTAAACCAGCGTTTAAAGTCTCACTGATTTATTTGCCATGAGTCGATTTAGCCATGTTCGACTTTCTGTCCATCTTTTTAAAACACGATCACTTTCGGAAAACTCAAAATTGGAGTCAAATTGCCTCTAGTTATCCCAAGCAACTTGGGATTGAAATCCAGCAAAATCCGATTAGAAGGATCAGAGTTATGAATCAAAATGTAGAACCAACACCCAAAAAATTGACAATTTTGTTACAAAAACTAACAGGTGGCATAATGCACGGCATGATATAAGATTTTGCACAAACTCGTTCTATATGTCTAGAAATCATACTGTACACCTAAAAACGGAAAATAGTTTAGTACGCCTATAACCGTAACAACATTAACAACAAGGAATTAACAACATTAACAACAACTTCCCAGTCAGCATGTGAAAGATCGAATCACCAAACTGTGAATTTTTCGACTAGATGGTCAAAAACTGATTAATCAGTTCTGCGCTTAAAACAAGACTCGAAAATGATTCACAGAAATGCTTGGAAAGTGACCTGTTTAAAAAAAAAAACAAAACATTAATGTGCGCTATCATAAACTGATTAAGCAGATGATCGAAAGTGACTGTTTTAAGCACTACTTTGCAGTCATGCTTAGCGAGTGCTAACGATGAAAAAATGTTTCTTTTCGCGTTGTTACTGTTTATAACGGAACAATTTTTGTATAGATTTTTTGTAAATTTAAGCTCGTGCTGTAAGGAATAAAAATAATGTAAAATTTTACTTCATTTGTGAGTGAATTTATACAAAAATCTTAAATAAAAAAAGGAATGTCAAGTCAGTAGCACACAATGTCTCGAAAATAAGTCATAATTGTTCAGAAACGCGAGTCATTAAAGACTCGTTCAGAAGAGTCGCGGGTGGGCACCATTTTCTCCCTAATGAACTGTAATTTTCGACTCAAAGACGAGCGCAGAGGAGTCAAAGAAGATTCGAATATTATCAATAATTCAATAAATCAATAAATAAAATAAAATAAAAATGTTGATTGGGATATCTCTGCTAGCATTTGGAAGATCGTTTTTTGAAAATCATCTGTGTGAGTCTTTTTAGGGTACTTTTTTACCAAAAGTACTCAAAGTCGCTTATAATTTAAAAGTGTTTGATGTAAAATTCAATAACAAATATTGTTAAAAAAAAGAGTCGAAAATGTCTCTAAGCTAATAAAAATTGAATCACAAATGACTCATTAAGAAGAGTTGCGGTTAGAGTACCATTTTCTCCCGACAAAAGTATCATTTACGATCAGAAAATGAGCGCAAATTCTGGTTTTTTAATCGCGCTGAAGAGTCAAAAAAGACTCGAATATGATTAAAAATTTCAAAAAATGCTAGCTGGGATGTAGAATTCATACAACGCATGCAATCGCAAAATGTAATAGTATAGGTTGTCTATCGCTTGTAGACATATAGATTCGCTGCGAAAGGACTTGTAGACATCTAAAAAAATTGAACACGTAGCAAAATATAATTCAAAAAGGTGAGATATGCGCTATAAACATAAAATATGATGAAAAATGCTCTTTTAGATAAATTATGCAAAAAATTCTGCAAAGGGTAAAAAATGCTAAAATGTGCACTAACAATTCAATGTCAATATTATTAAAAATTTCGAAAACGGATAAATATATTGGTTCTACCTTCATTGGTCACACAAGGAAAATCATAAAATTGCATATTTACGGTTGTCCTGTACATACCTTTAACAACTGAAAATGTAGACTTTTTTGCGAACAAAGCCGTATTACGGGGAGTTTTGCTTGACTTCTCCAATTAATAAAAAAATAAAGGAAGTTAGGAAGCACGCGAGTGAGGTCCTAATCCCTAAACATAACATAACTTTCAACAAAGTGTTGAAGTACAACGTAAGCAATTTTGCATACGTTGCATAGCTTAGAAAAATTTTAGCTTTATAATTTAATTCTTAATGTAGTCTTAAAATTCCATTTGATAAATTAAGATCAAGTATAATAAAACAGAAATAAAATTGTACGTGTCTGAAACGCTGCCGGAGCACCCAAAATAGAAGAAATCGTATGCGAAGCCCGGTAAACCAAACAAATTATCACCAAACCTGAATATCCATTACGCAAAAGTAATTCTGTATATTCAGCAACCTCCTGGCCATTTATTATGAGAAATTATAATTGGGCTAAGCGATCACAGGACCCCTGTACAGAACACATTTAATTTGCTTCAAGCGATAATTGGTTAAACAATGTCAGAGTATTCGATCAAGCATGAAGCTGCAATATTCTATCATAACATCCCAGCCCCATGTTGCAAGATTAGTTCAAAACTATTTAGCTAATATTCAGACGTTGCACCAACGACAACCATTTGGTGTGACCAATGCAAAATGCTCTTACTGGGAACACGCTTCACTTCAGAGCAGGGTGTCCAAAATTACTTCGATGCATTTTTGACGCTTAAAAGCGGGCAGTTCTTTTGGCGTGAAAAATGTAATAGCCATTACTTTAAATAAATTTTCATTTTAAATATATATGTAGAAAAAATATAGACATGTTTATATTCTCTATGGAAAAAGTCATTGAAGCTGTTTTTGTTCCCTTGCCTTTTTCGAAAAAGATAGCGATGATAACTTTGTTCTTTAGTCTATATAGAAAAAGTTATGAATGGTAACTTTGTTCAATATCGTAAAGAGAAAGTATTCGGTGACAGCTTCTTTTATTAATCTATAAACAAAAACGATTTATATTTTATAGAGAAGAATTTATTGAGGATAACCTTGTTTTACGATCTATAAAAAAAATTATCGATGATGATAAAAAGTCTCGAGATAAGACCTTTAATAAAAACAGAATCTCCTGTAAGATTTAATTTTAAAATGCGTAAAATGTCATGTTATTTTTTCAAATAAATCAAACACTTGAAAGACAAAAAAAAAGATGGTTGTTGGTTGACACAGGAAATTGTTGGCAATGTAAAAAGGAAATAACTTAACATGGATATAATATATGAAGAAAGGTAAAGAATCATTTAAGAAACAGCTTGACAAATACACGTTAACATCGACATAATAAAAGATTATACAAACTCATGCACATAAAGCAAAAGTACATTAAAATGGATGTCTAGCTTACAGGTAAACCAGGTAGAGGCAGTACTTTAAAGGACTTCTTTAATAACAAAGAACTTCTTTATAACTTATCTTAAAGCGATTTCTTTTCTCTGTTACATTTATTTAGCAAAAAAGGAAAAAAAAAATAAGTTTGCAAGTAGTAGACTTGCATCATTTTAAAATAAAAATCCTTTGTTGTCAGGGAAAATTGATGCTATTGAAAAATGACAACGCAACAGAAAACTATAAAGAAAAAAAATATTGTACCTTCCAAAAACATATCACAATGGCTTAAAGTTTTCTTTGCTGTCAAATGATTTTTTTTATGCATCAAAGCCTGCGGCATTTTATCAGAAGAAAAAGAACACTTTCAATGCAAACTTTTTTTTTAAATTTTGTGAAATATGTGCCTTTTTTGAACAATATGAAGAGAGCATAATTTTATACATTGAGCTGAACGAATAATTTGTATGGAAAAGAATGTAACCGGTAGCTCAAGTTTCTTGAAAAAATAATCTTTTCTATAGAAAGATTATAGATAACTTAGCTTTTCTATGGAAAAGTGTTCGTAAACTTATGTTTTCTACAGAACAGTTGGTGATAAATTATCTTTTCTCATAGAAAATTTGTCAATAACTTATCTTTTCTATAGAAAATTTGTCAATAGCTTAACTTTTCTATAGAAAAGTTATCGTTAACTTATTTTTTCTATAGAAAAGTTTTCGATAACTTATCTTTTGTATAGACTTGTCTTTTCTATTGAAAAGTTGTCGACGACTTGTCTTTTCTATAGAAAAGTTGTCGATGATTTGTCTTTTCTATAGAAAAGATGTCGATAACTTAACTTTTCTATGGAAAAGTGTTCGATAACTTAACTTGTCTATAAAAAAGGGTTCGATAACTTATCTTTTCTATAGAACAAATGTCGATAACTTAGTTTTTCTATAGAAAAGTTGTCGATTACTTAGTTTATCTATAGAAAAGTTTTCGATAACTTATCTTTTCTATTGAAAAGTTGTCAAAAATGTTATCGATAATTTATCTTTTCTACAGAAAAGTTATCGATAACGTATCTTTTCTATAGAAAAGTTATCGATAACTTATCTCTTCTATAAAAAAATTATTGTTAAATTATTCTTTTTATAGAAAAGTTATCGATTACCTACTTTTCTATAGAAATCTTTTCTGTAGAAAGTTAGTTTAAGTTGTCGATAACTTATCTTTTCTATAGGAAACTTGTCAATAACTTATAGTTTCCTTGGAAAAGTTGTCGATAACTTATCTTGTCGATATCTTTTTTATAGAAAAGTTGTCGAAAACTTTTATTTTCTATAGAAAGGTTGTCGAAGACTTATCTTTTTTGTTTTACAGATTTTACTTAAATTGTTTTATAAATTATAATAAATTGTGACTAAAAAGAGTTTTACCCAAAATGAAATTTCGTATGAAAATGGATAGTTCTCATGTTAAGAAACATTTTACCCGTCTTGTTAAAAAATAGAATATTCAGGGAATATTAGAAATGCCCTCATTATGTTGATTGTAAATTTTATTTGCCCTATGATATTACGATATAAAAGTACAAAGAAATTTCACTTTGTATTTAGAAAAAAACTCTATAGTGTAAATGTTTGAACAATTTTGTTGCTCTAAACTGCTGAAAAACTAATAGTTTTAAAACTACAAATTTTCTATAACTTTCAACTATAAGAAATAAAATATCTAAAAAATATATTATAGCAATATAAATAAAATTGTATCCGGGGGTTGCGGGCCCCCTTAATTAAAAATTTAATCTCAACTAACTGTGCAAATATTTATATGTATCAAATGCTTTACCAAAATCTACCCTCCTGTTTAAATATAACCACTCATTTCAATTTCATTAAAAAATAAGTCACTAAAATGTATTTAGTCTTGAATAAAGTTTACTGGTAATTAATTTATAACAAAAATATTTAAAAAATTTTTAGCATTATTTTGAACATTTTTAAAATCATTTTTAGCATTTTTTGGCCATGTCTAATGCCAGATTTAGCTGTAAAAATACGATCTCGTCACACTGCTCTCCATAATTCACTTAATATATTACTCTTTGTTAAATTATTTTTCGAAAAGTAGAATTTTTCATTTTAAACTTTTAACATATCACAAATAATATTTTACTTTTGGCTTATTTATTTCCTTAAAAAATAACGTGAAGCCTGACAAAGGGGTGACACAACGAGAGAAGTGAGTATTCATATGAGAAAGTAATTATATGTTTTCTGTTTTAAGAAAATATATAAATATACGTGCGTAATAAATTTTTTACACACGATAATGTGTATTGAGGCAAAATTAAAAGGGTGGCTCATATTTTCTGAGCAAACAGAAGTAAGCCTATTCTAAATTCGACAACTAAAACAGCTAAAATTCCGTCTTAGGAATTAAGCAAAAGGCTTAGAGTTTAAGTTTTCGGAATCAATTAAACAAGAAGTTTAAATTGTCTATATATAAATTTAAATAGTATAAATTCTTGTTAGCTTCACCCTATTATATATGCCACATTTATCATTATAATTTATATTGTAATAAATGAGAGCAAGTATTCCTTTATCGTATGATTTATACAATTTTATGTATGCGGTGCAGCTTCTTTTTATGTTGATGTTTAACATACCCAGAAGTTCTGACTGCTTGCTTCATTAATGGCCAAACTTAAGAATTTATTCGAGAATACGGTCGACCCTGAAGTAGAGAATATAGACTTTACAAGTCTACACTCGAAAATATGGTAGATACTTTAGTTAATATTATAGTCGAGACTATAATAAAAAAAAAATATATATATATATTGTATACTCTCTATTTTAAATGGGAATGTTGTCGAAACCATAGTTGAGAACAAAGTCTATGGTAGACAATAGTAAATAACTTAGTCGGGGTTATAGTAGGGAATATAATCTAGAATAAAGGCGAGAATATTGTCCGTACTATAGTTAAGGACATAAGGTATTGCAGAGTGTTGAGACTTTAAAAAAAATATTGTAAAGACTATAGTCGAGGCTATAATCGACAATATAGCCGAGACTTTAGTCAATAATATAATAGTTCCAATGTACCAGTTGTTAATAATGTCGAAATTATAGCTAAAGATACACACGATAATGTTATCATAAAATAGCTGCAAACCTTAGTAGGGAATACAATAGAGAATATAGTCAAAAATATGGTCAAGAATAAAGCCGTACTGTAGCCGAATATAGAGTTGTAACTACAGTGAGAATATAGTTGGGCTTATATTTGAGAGTATTGTTGGGACCAGGGACCGTAAATAACAGTTATTTTTAAATTTTAAGACAAGAAAAGCATATAGAAGTAAATGTCGGCAAACTGATTCAAGTATACCATCAATGTGGTATACTTGAATTAGTATGAACTTTTCTATGATAAAATATATTGATTTTTATGTTCTGTTTCTAGGCGACAATCAATTGATTGTGAAGATGAATTTATATGAAAATCACTGTTTTTTGAGTGCTTTTCATATAAATTTCACTAGACAATCAATTGCCTGTCACCTGGAAACAGCACATTAAAGTTTAGATTTCTATTTTCTCGATCAATAATTACAAATATTTTTCGATCCAAAATCACAGTTATTTTCTGATTTAAATTTTTTTTGAACAAAAATAACAATTATTTTTGGATTTTCTTTTTTCGAGCAATAACTGTTACGGTTCCTGGTTGGGACTTTAAGCGGGAATATAGTTAGGTCTTATATAGAAAATGTAGTCGAGAAGCTGGTCGAGATTGTAGCCAACAATATCGCCGTGAATATAGTCTAAAATAAAGAATATAATAACAAAATTAGTCAGTAATAATAAATTAAAATAGTCCAGACTATCAAATATATGGTCTAAAAAAAAAGTTAAGACTATACTCGAGTATAATGGAGGCTATAGACGAAAATATGTGTAAATCTATAGTCGACAATTTAGTTCAGACTCCAGTCATGAATGTCGGGATTATTTCGGCTATATCAAATATGCCGGGTAGCATTTTTCTATATGCATATCTTTAAATGATATGTAAAATTATAATAAATATAATTTTTAATATAAAAACATACATTTTTTTTCTTAATTTTTTTTAATGATATTTTCCCATTTGGGGTGTTCATTATAATTTTTTCGAATACTTATTTTGTTAGCAACGTGAAACATTTAAAATAAAGCCTATTTAAGTTGCCCTTGCTACTGCCGTTGTTGTTGCTATCGCATTGTTTTTAGTTGCAACAATAGCAGGCAGCATTGCAGCAATAAACTCATATAATACGGTTGGTTGCTTGTTTGAGTAGTTTTATTTGTTGCTATTTTTTTTTCTTTTTTATTAAATGACTTGGTGAATTGTTTGTTGTGAGGATTTTACGCTTCATTGAATAAATTATGCCAAACCGCGTGAAAAGTTATAAATTAAGGGATACAAGATGAAGTAAGAGTATTACATAAATTGTATATGTTTGTGTACTTGGATATGTAGTTTTTATTAGTGATGTTACGAATAATCGTACTGTCGAAAATTTACATATTTAAAAATATTCGTATTCGCCAAGTTCAAGCAAATATTTCGCGAACATTTTGCGAATTCGTTCCAAAACAAAAAAAAATATTACAAAAGTGTAAAACATACATAAAATGAAACAAAAAAAACTTACTGCCAGGCCCACAATGTCGACAAGAATATTTCTTTCGCATATTTATATGGAAAACAATAATAAAAAACAAAAATTTGTTTTTGTTTTCAATATTAATATAGGAAAGAAATGTTCTTGTCGACATTGTGGGCCAGGCAGTTAATTTCTAATAATTAAAAAAAAAACTTTTTTTACAAATTATATATGCGTTCACTGCGTTGGATTAAACAAAGTATCGGCAATAAATTGGAAAATATAATCGAAATGCATGAGACATTTAATATTTAAGGGTGGGAAGCTAAGCAGTCTTATATCCATTATTAAACACTGGAAAAAACAAAAAAACATAAATTTAATATCTGAAAAACCACCGATAAAGACTAAAAGTCTTCGCAGGTCTGACCTAATTTCTCTTGCAAAAACTTGGTCGGGTTTAGCATTATTGAAATCCAAACTTCGATTAATTGCAATATTTAATTATCTAGATATATAATTATCTAGTCTAGTAGGCAAATAACATAAAATTAAGTTTTATCGTCGAAACGAAATTATTTTAAAAATTGGTTGAAAATTTAAAACTCGCGAGAATTTTAAATTTTTAAACAGCGAAATTAACGAAGTTGATTATTTCAAATTTGGTCATCGGAATGTCATTATCAGGGAAACCGTTAATATGCAATGATAAGTTTTTCTCCCAATGCCCCCAAAGAAAGCAAAACAATCCATTTATTAGTTTTAAAGCTTTTTATGCATTTGACATCGATTTGTTAGTGCATATCTGTTTTCAAGTCAAGCGGCCTCTTTTTGCTTTCAACTGTATATGGCACCTTTTGGAAGCATATTTTAATACTTGTTAAATAAAATAACTCTTTCATGAATCTAAGCCTCATAATATAAGTAGTTTCTTTCAAAGAAACTAATTGTTGTAAAGTTATGGCACGAGCTCTATATGTTTACATTTGTTCTTCAAGTTGTATAAAGGAAGTTCATAAAGAAAACATAAAAACAATAGTAGGAAAAAAAACAGAAGCAAGATAGAAACATATTAAAATTAAAAATATACATTTAATAATTCTTTAAAGTTAAACCGTAAACCACTCTGATGATGAAAATGTGGTCACTCTCTAAGCATGTAACTTCGACCCGAGTTCAACCACCGGTTTAGACACGAATAGAATTATAAATTAATTTTATTTCATTTCATGTTGTAAAAATTCCTTCCCTTATAAAAAATAATTAATGAAAATACATTTAGATGAACTTGAGCCTGATTTTAAATAAAATCCAATCTGGACCATAACATCATTTTATTCTGGCTGGTCGGTCCATTACTGCCCATGTGCACCAAAGGAAAACACTCGAAAATTGTCTGAAACACTGTGGAATAGGCTTGCCCTACAAAGTATAGTTTACTCGTTTATTATATGAAAATATTTCCATATTTCCGATCTTCCTGGTCATATTAATGTTTAATACATTTAGTAGTGTAATGGTATTTTTTTTTTCAATTTATTTTTATCGACGTTAACTAGAGATTTTTTCCAATGAAATTTGATATAATGGATATTCCTATTCTGCGAATATTTGCGCAGATATTCGTTTTCGCGAATATTAAAAAGTGATATTCGTAACATCACTAGTATTTATAGCATGTAGAGCATAAAAAATTAATTGTAATAATAAGGCATACGCAAAATTTGTATTGTAAGTGTAATATATACACCTAATCCTCGGAAGTCAAAATGAAAGGGTGAAATTTAAAGGTAAAGCTTTATTAATACTAAACTATACCAAGGTTTAAATCTAAATAGCTGATGAAATTCCAGTTAAGGCTATAGACTAAACTAGAAGGTTGAAAAAATTATAAAAAGACTAGTTAAAATTAAGTCAAAACTATATTTTGTTGAGAATATATTGGAACTTGACGAAAATTAGACTTGACAAATGAATGAGATTTCATGTAGTTGAGAATATTACTGATACTATAGTAGAGAGAATATGTACAGAGGCTAGACTATGTATGAGAATTAATTCCATAGTTAAGGAAATAGCCGAAACTATAGCAAAAATTGTAGTCGAAACTAAAATTGAGATTATAGTCAATACTATCAGAGGTGTTCTGGAAATCGAAAACGCAAAAACATTGAAATTTATTGTTGATCGAAATCTAGTTTATATGCGCGTTTCGCTGGTTGCTAAGGCCAGCTCGTCAAGAAACTTTTTTCAAAGAATTTAGAAAAGCTTAAAATATTATACAAATGAGACCATATAGTGAATTTTTAACACTAAGGCACTAAGGGGTTACTTGTAACAATATCAAAACTTGGCTGGTTTTTTCGAACTCGTATTGTAGTTGCAAGAGGGTAAAAAGAAAAAAACAAAAATAGTTTTGTCAATATAAAATCATTGCGTAGTTTTCTGAGGCCCAAGTGTCCCAATTGCACTTTTTCGCTGTTGTAAGTGACAAACGAAGCATGCTGTGTCTTAAATTATATTAAAGATTTTTATCGCTATCGCTGTGTTGCTGGTTCAGTTTTTTTCGTTGTATTGCTGACAAAGGGTTAAAATCAGTCGAATGGCTATAAATGCTGATTAACTGTACGCATATTAACCCTAAGATGATATCAACACAGGAATTGTAAAAAAAGGCTTGAATAATATTTGCAAAAAAGATGCATATCTATTATATGCAAATGATATGCAACTAAGAACACTCTCGTTAAAAAAAGCTCAACAATTAAAACTGTGACACAAATTTTGATCGGCAAATCTTAAATATTTTTATTCAGTAAATGGTGTTTTTTTTTTAATTTTTAGAAAGCTTCAGCATGTAAAAACATTTTTAGAGATTTCAATTAAAATGTCTGTTTTAAATCTATTGAAATCTTTTTTTTTAGTCAAAGAACTTCACACTTAAGCCTTTAATGCAAAATGGTCTGTATATTCAGACTCACTCATTATTTATGCCCCAATTGATCTCTGTAGGTTTAAATAGTCTATATTATAATGCTCCACATTTTCAACTTCATTCTTATATTCAAATTTTTCTCCACGTTTTTTATTTGTTTAGTTTTTTTTTTACTGCAGCAAGAAAAAACATTTTATCTTTTGGAGGGGAAGCCTTTTATACTTCTGAATTTACACTGCCATCAATAAGTGATAATTTTTCCATGGTAATGTGATGATGGTGATGGCATTGAGCAGGACGAAATCCTAAATGTGTCATGATTATGATTTTATTGAAACATTTTTTAATAAAAACAAACTAATAATAGATTAATAAGAGTTTAAGTTAATTGCATTATATTTTGTACAAAGATTTTCTTTGAGAATATAAATTTGTTAATTTCTATGCAAAAATAAGGCTTAATTTACTGTTTTGGCTTTCATAATGTGAAGAAATCATTAACTTGTTTTGAAAGGTTTAAACTGCAGCAGATTTAAGACGAAACTAATAACAATCCTTTTGATAAGTCTATAGTAAATACGAGAGTACAGACGAGGGTATAGCTGACGAGGGTATATATGAGTTCACTATAGATGGCTAGACAACAGAAGGGACGTAATAGCGAATATAGACAAAACTATAGATGCGACTATGGTCAAGTATAAATACGTTCATTACAAGAACCCAATAGATTATTCTTAAGACCATAATTAAGACTAAATGCAAGACTTAAGTCGAGACTATATCCAAGACTGGAGTCGAAACTAATGTCGCGATCAGGTACACAGAAAGAAAAAACTCGTACTAAATTTAAGTTTTTTCCACTTACTTTTAGTACGAGTCGAACTTAAAAATTTAAGTACGAATAACACTAAAAGGCAGTGTTCGAAAATAAACATTATATGTATAATATTCTTTAGTGTTCGGTACGATAGAAATATGGAAAACACAAACGCTAATAGTGTTTGTATAGTGAATGCCTAAAAAAACAGTTTGGTTGTGATCTTCGTACACAATAAAAATAATGTATAAATCCAACTCAACATAAAGATGAGAACATTTCATTGCTTTCGATTATCCGTAAAAAAAAGACAAACTGCATTGTGTTCGGTTCAGCACATTAGTGTTCGTTCGTTTTAGATGAGTTCCGCGCCCTTTTGGCTGGTAAACACAACAAAAAATGTATCCAAAAAAAAAAAAGAAAAAAAATACACATAAGTAATAACATTATTTAAAAAAAAATCGAACAAACAATTTTACAAAAACAAAACATATACATGTTAACAATACGTACACAAATTATTCATGCAAATTGACAAGCAACAACAACCATAGAAGTGAGAAAAGTTGCTTAAATTTAATGTTATGTAAGAAAACACTAACGAGCATTAAAATATAATGTATTTATAAAATTTTTTTGTCTTATAAGGGAAAACTGAACAATACAAAGTGATTGTTACTTTTGTGAAATATTTATGTACGGTAAAAGAGAGTGTAATAATGCTTAAACACAAAAACAATGTTCTCCCTAAAAAAATCGTTTCTGGGTGTGAATACCATACACTAAATAATGTTCGGTTAATTTTCGAACACTGCTAAAAACTACTTAAAACTATTTAAAATGGAATTACTTTCGAAAGCCAATCCCGAAATTTCTTAAATGAGTATTAAATTCTTAAATCAAGTATAAACACCAGAGTATACTAATTCGAGCGAGTTTTATTTTCTACATTGAAAAGAACTATTCTTTACTGCTCGCGAGTTTAAAAAAAAAAAAGTTTTATTTTTTTTTTTAAGAGTCAAAAATAAAACTCAACTCGCAAGTCGAGCTAAAAAGAATTGTTCGCGAGTTTTAAGGTGTGTTCTTCCAAAAAAAAATAAAAAATTGATTGAGGAAAAACTTATACTCGTTATTATTTTTCTTCCCCCCAATAAAATTTAAAAAACCACCAAATTTAACGTATTTTGGAAAAAATCTCCAAACTTTAAAAGTTTAGATATTAGCTTAATTTCAATAAGTTTAACTTGAATCAGTTTTAATTTACCTTCTAATATCAAATAAAACAAAAAAGGCAAAATGTTTAACATTTTACTGGAATTCCCCCAAAAATTTTTTTTTTAAAGTTCCTTGAATATTAACTTTAATATTTTATATTATAAAAAAACTTAAAAAACAACTTTTAACCAAATTAAAAAAACTGTAAATAAAAATTAAAATAGGGTTAGTAGCAATCTGCTTTTTAAATATTGGAATAAAATTTCTTCAAAAATATCGAGTGTTGCCAAATCATTTTCCTTAAATTTTATATATTATCGGAATTATTAAGTTTGAGCATTTCAGGTGTTAGATTAAAGTTGTGACGCGTATATTTCCATGCATACTTCACCCTTAAAACGCTTTTATTTATTTATCTTTTCAAAATTTTTGCTCAACCAAAAACAAGCTGTAAAATATATATAGCAATACTTAGTTATAGTTATGCACTGACAAGTAAATAGTGAAACCCCCTAAAAACACCCTAAATATAAAGTTATGTCCCCCAAATTTTCCCCCTAAGAATTTGTACCACCTAAATTTGCCCCTAAATAAAACCCCCTTAATCTGGAGGGAAAGCCCCTAAACTGGACACTCTGCTCCGAGAGTTCAATTACAAAGTGGGCGTATTATTCTCAGAGAACTTATGTATCATCTCTCATATAAAAATTAAATTAAAAAAATTAACAATGTGTGACAAATTAAAATTTCTTCTTTTTGGCAGAAACGCCACTATATATCCTTCAATCTAGAGTCAAAACTAAGTCAAACTGCGTGTTTTATTTTAATTTCCTCATTTTTGTTTTAACCTTTTTCAAGAATACTTATTTTAAATAAATTGTTTAATATAAGTATCTAATATTTTTTAGCAAACTCGGTACCAAAAAAAAAAAAGAGTAGGATCTATAGAATTTTAAAAAATATTACATTTTAATATTTATTTTAAAAATATATCCTTCCACATCCTTAAAAGTTTTCATTAATTTTTTTTAAAAATTCCAAATTGTATATTATATTTCTCTTAGTTTAAAAGGTGTGATTATTTTTTCTCGGCTATGGAAATTTCATGCATTAAATGAATCGTTTAATAATAAATGTTTTCTGCACTAAAAAGAAATTGCAAAACAATATACAATCCTTTAAAAGACTAAACAGTTGATATTTTTAAAAAATATATTGAAAATGAGATAACATTTTGAAAATTCCCTACATTTCGCTTAAAATAAAAAATCTGTCTACGTTTTAAATTTTCCGAAAATATCCCTACCAAAGGGAAAATTCCCAACTATTTGCATCACTGGCATACCCCATCAGATTGGTGCAACACTACAGACATTGTTAGCGAAGGTTAAATGGGTCCGTCCAAATCAGATGCTGGAGCATGTGTACACTTTATTTAAAAATGGGGTAGTAATAAGATTAATCAGATTTGGATACAAGCTTGTTTTTTTATTTTTCCTATTGACATTACTGTAAACAATCGTCTGGATTTAAATTTGTAATAGCTAGCGGAGTGCTGGGATTCTATATGCGTGCATACGTGTGTGTTTGTACAAATTTGTTGTACTACAAAAGTTGGTAAAAAACGATACGTTTATGTAGAAACAACAACAGAGGTACAAATAGAAAAATAAACATTATTTGTATGTTTAAAAAGTAAAACGAAAAGCAAAAGTTTAATACTTAATTTTCTTTAAACATAAAATTTTCAAAAAAGACTGATAACGAAAATAATATAAAAGTAAATTAATGTTCTCTCTTTATCTCTCTCGCTCTGGTTCCATGAGGTAAGTGTTAAGATTAGAATTAGTGTTTTTCATACGGGACAAAAATCCCAGGATCCCGCACATTTTTGGACAAACAACCCGTGAAGTTTGTGCGGGAATTCCCGTGATTCTTAATTTACGTATGGCAACTTTACTGCTGATATAATTGTAAAAAAACTTTTGTCAAGAAATTGATTTAAATTCAACTCCGATAAGCAGGGCAATGTTATATGTATGTTGCTCTGAAATTTCAAACTAGTAAAAGAATCCATCCGTAGAAAGTGAATGTGTTTTCTCACTAGCAGTACTCTTCTGAAATTATAGCCTCAAAACAAAAAACTAAATTGAGCCCAAATTTTGGGCTATTTTTCATAATGCAATATCACCCAATTTTTTTTTTTTAAGAAAAATTACCTTAAAAGAATAAAAAATAGTTCTAAGAACAAAATAAATTTGGGGTAATTCTTCATTATGAAAAATCCCCTCACGATACATAGAATGGTTGGGCCTTCGGTCGAAGATTTTCTCCTCTATAGTATAACGAAAACCGGCTTCGCTAAATAACGTATCTCTGCATATCTGGGCTGAATTTTCTCCACTTTGGTATAAGAAATCGGGATATTGATACTATTACAAGAAATTGTTATACAAAATTTATAGAAAATTTTTTGGGATCATTTTTCATTTCTTTAAATTTACAATTTATATTAGTAAATGAAGAATCGCTCCAAAGTAAAAATTGTGATTTTATTTGGGACCATTTTTCATTCCGTGATATTGGGGTAATTTTTCATTTCAAAAATACCCCAGCGAAAATATAAAAAAGAGCCCAAAAAAAAAAAATACCCCACAATTGCGTGTTCTTGTGCCTCATGTAAAATTTTGGGGACATTCTTCATTTTCTTTTTGGGTCATATTTCCTGGGGTCATTTTGCGCTCAGCCTTAATATTAGATATAGGCTGTCAAACAATTCTTTAAATGCTTATTCTGAGCTAAAATCCAACTTTCAAAAAAATATTTGGCAATATACATTTTTTAAATAATTTAACTATTTTGGCCTTATGACAATCCTTTGCATATAAAGAATTGAAATTTTTTATATCCTTATTTATGAAATCTCATGAACTGTTATTGGTTTTCTGTCCAAGCAAACTTACAGAAATTCAGCGGGAATTCCCGGAAAATTTAAATTTAAATCTTGCTCTCCCCGGGAAAGGAAAAAGTCCAGGAAAAGAAAAACTACTTAGATCAATCTCACTCTCGGATTATTTCAAGTACGAATTCGGGATTAAACCAACAATTCTTGAATCAAACACAGTTTAAAATTCCTTTTTATCTCACTTTTACTTGAGTTGATCCCGTTTTTGGATCATTTTAGGTAACGGGACATTTTAATAATCTGTACTTGAATCAAGCATTTAAGGAAATCTGTACGTTAAAAAATAATTCGTGTACCGCTTCGGCTAGATTTAAATACGGATAATTTAAATTTTCATTTCAGTGTGCGGCGAAACTATATGCTATACAGAAAATTCTAAAGATAAAACTACAGAAGAACTATAGACGAGACTTTAAACACGACGATAGCCAAGATTTTAGAGAGGACTTTAGACGAGACTACTGTCAAAAATATTGCCGTGATCAAATGCGAGAACTAAGCAAAAATACTTTACAGACAATTCTATAGATAAAGCTATTTACAGACTGCAGACGAGATTTTAAATGGTATTTTAGATGAGACTGTTGTCGAGACTCTGGTCGAAATCAAATACGGTATTAAAACCGACTCTAGACAAAACTTTAGACGAGACTTAAGATGAAGCTATATACAAGACTAAGTGAGACCATATATGAAACTAAATGCGAGACTTCAAACGACCCTTAGACGTAACTATAGACGAGACAATACACGCAACTATAAACGAGACTATACTTGAGACTTAAGACGAGATAGCGGTCAATCTAAAGACTAGGCTAAAGACGAAATTATAGACGAGACAGTCGTCAATCTATACTAAAGATTCTTTCCATATCTTCAGATTATACAATTGCGGAAACTTTTGAAAATTAAAACATTGATTCGTTCATGTCTCTCTCTGTTCAACAATTATGTAAAGGGTGGTCGAACGAAAATGCACGATGTACATTGTGAATCACACCTTAACGTCAAAATTGTGACCAACTTAATTTGGCATTTCTTTGTTTCAGTGTATGTCAAATTCAGCCATGGAGAGGTTCACAATTGAGCAGCGCGTATGGCGTTTAAATCAAAATGCATTTCGTGTCAGTGGATTCGTTAACACGCAGAATTTCAGCAGTTGGGCAAATGAGAATCCACGAAAGATTGTTGAAAAACCGATGCATCCACAGAGAGTAAATGTTTGGTGCGGTTTATGGCATAGCGGCATCATCGGGCCATATTTCTTCGAAAATGAGGTCGGCCAAGCAGTTACCGTGAATATCGCGATATGATAACGAACTTCTTCTGGCCAGAAATAGAGGATATAAACCTGGACGATATGTTGTTCCAACAGGATAGTGCCACTTGGGTTATGAACAAACCCATCGTATAGTAAACGCCATAAGAAAAACCTTTGAAGAAAAAAAATATTGTTCCGCCCTCTTCATCGATGTTTCTCAAGCTTTTGATTAAGTCTGGCATGAAGGCTTATTACATAAATTGAAGCTAAATTTACCAGTAAGCACACACAATCTGTTAGAAAGCTACTTAGTCGGTCGAAAGTTTATTATTAAAGAAGGTGCTTTTATAAGTTCTCCTCAGCCAATTGACGCTGGAGTCCCTCAGGGAAGCATCATGGGCCCACTGTTATACCTAATATATACCTCAGACATGCCAACAAACAACCACACCCTAACTTCAACATTTGCTGATGATACAGCTTTTTTAAGCGTGCACGAAAACTGTCATGAAGCTTCTCGCTACTTGCAGGATCATATATTTGAACTGGAAAAGTGGTTAAAACAATGGAGGATAAAGGTTAATGAGCAAAAATGCGTACATATAACATTCACCTTGCGTCGGGAGTCATGTCCCCCTATTAAAATCAATAATCAATTAGTGCCCCAACAATCGCATGTAAAATATCTCGGAATTCATCTAGATAGGCGTTTAACATGGAAATGCCATTTAGAAGCAAAACTAACACAAATGAAAATAAAAGCAATTCAACTTAATTGGCTTATTGGAAGAAACTCTGTTCTTAGTCTCGATTGTAAACTTCTACTTTACAACTCTATCTTAAAACCAATTTGGTGCTACGGTATTCAGTTATGGGGCACTGCCTCGGCTTCTAATATCGAAAAAATTTAAAGGCGACAAAATAAATTTCTTCGAATAATCACAGCCGCTCCCTGGTATGTTAAAAACTCAAATATTCACAAGGATATCAATGTGCCGTTAGTAAAAACTATTATTACGAAGTATGCAGTAAAATATTTAAAAAGACTTGAGTCGCACCCAAATCCACTAGCACGAAATATTTTAAATTACAGCGGCCACTCTAGATTAAGGAGAAGAGATACAGCAGGACTCATCAGACAAGAAGAGCGCTAAACATCTACATATGTGAACAGAAACCGTGAATAGAAAAATTTTCGTCTAGCATTGGCAGGACAAAAATAAAGTATTAGTATAAGATTTGATTAATTATTGTTAGTTCATATTTAATATATGAAGATTCAATAAATAAATAATGAGAAAAAAAAAACTTGCTGCACAGCCAACGAAACAATGGCTTTTTTGCGTGAAAAATTCAATGGCCTTGTTATCTCACGTCATGGCGATATTAATTGGCCGGCACGATCATTTGATTTGACACCGTTGGACTTCTTTCTTTGGGGATATTTAAAAGAAAAAGCGTACGCCAATAAGCCAAGAGCAATTCAAAAGCTCAAAGGATGAGTTAATTTGGCACATTAACGACATTAAATCTCAATTATGTCTCAGAGTCATGGAAAATATAGACCATCAAATAGGGGTATGCGACCGAAGCCGTGGCGAGCATTTGGCCGATATTTTGGGGCACACATAATTGTCATAGATCCTTCTAATCATACAAAAAAGTATTAAGATAATTCTCTGAAAACTTTTTGTTTTATTTACAATTAACATCGGGCGTTTTGGTTGGCCCACACTTTCCAACATTTTGATAGCATTTATTTCGAAAGAAGCTAAAACTTCATTTTTTCCAAAATTGCGTTAAATTGTTTATTTTTCCTTTGATCATGAAAAAGCTTAATAAAGGGTCATTACCATTTTGCTAATTGTTTAATGGACTATTTTACATAATTTCTGCCCATTCATTTATGTCTGACATTTTTCTGACAAATGCTAATAAAAAATAATTAATGATTTTAAATTTGAAATTCAAATGATTTTTCGCTCCCCTTTCACTCGAAACGTTCATTACAGTTTCCCTGTTGTATCCAATCTTCCCAACAATTCATTCATTACCTCATTAAATACGAGCTCTGGGTATTTAAAATTGTAAGCAGACCGTGTTTTTGTCATGAATTTCACTGTAAACATACAATAATGAATAATTTAGATGGTGGGTAAATTTTTTGTGTGCGTGTGTGCATGTGTCTCTTTTTAAGTGTGTAAGATACACTATAAAAGACAGCTTTATAGGAATATCAGAGTTTGTGTCCGGTGATGAACACGATTAGTAAATTAGCAGTCAATTTTAAAACAGTTGAAATAGGCAAGTAGTTGATATTTAACGAGATATTTCACTGTATATCAAATCCTTTTTTGGGTTTGATAGTCTAATTTTGTGCAGTCATTTGTGAAGATTATAAACGGCTTTTATACACTATTGCCATAAATGAAGTTGTAACTGTTATAATTTTAAAAAATAGGTTTAATTAAAATTTAATTTTTTTTTGTTCTGTTAAATTAAGTTATATGTATTATTATAATTTTTTTTCCGACAAATAAGGCTAATTAACAATTTCCTGTCTAACACGATGGTCTTCACTACCCCCATTGCACTAAAATTAGTAAAATATTTTTTAAACAGATCTCGTGTATTTATAAAAATGCATTTTTTGCCAAGTTACCATTCTCCAGATACGTATTGAGCCATTGAAATTATCCTTGTTCAGCTCGCTTTTTGACAGCTCAGAAAATTACTGTGAAAATTTCAGGAAAATCGTCTTAGTAGTTCAGGAGTCTATAGGAGACAAACAAACACACTAGCAAATGCATTATCATTTTTATATATGAGAAGGTTAAAACGGTGAGCTTCACCCATTAAAATAAAATAAGTCAGTTTTCCAGATATACAGAAATCTATATTTGTAAACTTTTCCCATTCAATCTGTTTTTTGATAAATGTTATGTTTTAATAGCCAAGTAATTTGAACACAATTTCAATACTTTTAATGTAACCGTTCCCAAGATATACCGAAAACTATATTCACCGCTATCGCAAACAACTACTCCCATGAAAATATTCCCACATTTTTTATTTCGGCGGCATTAAATATCCCCCCAAGAATTAACTCTCCAAAAAAAATTAAATAACCCCCCAAAAATTTGTACTGAAAGAAACAACAACAATTTTTGGGGGGTTATTTCATTTTGTTTGTGGGGGGTTATTTCATTTTTTTAATTGGGGGATTGTTTCATATGAAATTACCCCCCAAAAATCATTGTGAAATAAAGCCGCAGTATATTTTTTGGGAGATTATTTCATTTTTAAATTAATAACGAAAAAGTTTTTTTCCTCTGTCTTCGCTAAATAAAGCTTCTTTGCATAGTCGGCCTTTGGCAGGGTGCAAGGATTTCCTCCCCTATGGTATAGCAAATACCGGCTTCGCTAACGAAAGCTGCTCTGTGAGGAATGTGTTTCGTGCACTTCAACTTATGGTCAACATATTGGCCTACTGAGCGCACTATTCGCAACACCATCACCCATTTTGAGACTCAGCATTCATTATTGAATAACATTCGACCGAATAGACCACGTCCAGCACGCTGTGAAGAAAATATAGCGGCCGTGCTGAGAGTGTACACGAAGACCGTGGAGAGTCAATTCGGCACCGTTCGCAGTAACTCGGACTGACGTATGGTACGACTTGGCACATTTTACGTCGAAATCTTTAATTGAAAGCGTACAAAATACAGCATGTGCAACAACTGAAGCCGCTCGAACTACCCAAGCGACATCGCTTCGCTCTATGGGCTCTTGAAAAGTTCCAAGAAGATCCGACGTTTTCGGGGCAAATTTTGTCCAGCGACGAGGCCCATTTCTGGCTCAATGGGTATGTAAACAAACAAAATTGCCATATTTGGGACGAAGAGCAACCTGAAGAGATTTAAGAACTGCCACTTCATCCAGAAAAAGCAACGGTTTGGTGTGGGTTGTGGGCAGGTGGAATCATCGGTCCATATTTCTTTAAAAATAATGCCGGTGCGAACGCAACCGTCAATGGCGACCGTTATCGTGCCATGATAACCGACTATTTGATGCCTGAAATTGAAGCTCGTGATCTCGGCGACATTTGGTTTCAGCAAGACGGCTCGCTCTACTTCCCACACATCGTATCAATCAATGGATTTATTGAGAGAACACTTCGGTGAGCACATAATTTCACGTTTTGGGTTGTTCCATTGGCCACCAAGATCGTGTGATATCACACCGTGTCATTCCCCAGTTACCAGTCGAAATGCTCGAACGAGTCATCGAAAATTGGACTCAACGGATGGACCATCTGTGACTTAGTAACGGCCAACATTTGATAGATTTAATCTTCAAAAAATAAATGCCAAAGAATGTTCCTTCAAATGATAATAAACATTCCCCATTAAATTTGAATTTTATGTGTTTTTTTCTTTAAAAAAGTAGGGAACCTCGAAATGGATCACGCTTTATAATCTCTACATAACAATTTTTACTTCTTTCTCTTTCAACACATTTTCTGCAGTTTCCCGCCAAAAGATAAACATTTTTTTTATTATTTTTACTAGAATTGTAAACAAATGGAAATGTTGTAAAGTTTTGGTGTTCTTGTTTTTGTATTTATTCCAATCTAAATACAAAAAATAATAATTTAAAATTTTTGTTCTGGGTACCACTAGACAGAAAAGGGATTTTGCTTATTCATTTACAGCCATAAAATGTGTGTATTTTAGAAATTATGAAAAATCTAGTTGTTCAAAGTACTTGTGGCACAGTGCGTAAAATTAGGGTTTTATTGTAAATATGTTATAAGTTGAAATTGCCACAGTAACTATCTTCTCAATTTCAAACCCTTTTCTTATTAAATATTACTTGAAAATAAATTAACAGATATTAGATAAACAATTTAACAGATATTAGATCATTTTCTTAATTTGTAAAACGTATTGTTGTTTTTAAAAATGGTTTATCGGTGTTTTTTTTTTAATGTGAATTATATATAAAATGGGCGACTCGGTAGAGCAGAGCGACTGGTATCCCGCAAATACCACGATTAATGTTGGCTTCCAGAGTGTCAATCGTAGCTGGCTTATTACTGAAGACATCAGACTTTACATATCCTTACAGAAAATAGTCCAAAGGTGTTATATCGCTCGGTCTAGGTGCTCAGTAGGTCGATTATGCACACTGTAAGTTCCTCGAATCGCATGAAAAGCATTTCTCACAGAACAATTTGGAGACGCTGTTCAGGTGTGAGTCTTTCCATGATGACTTGCCAAACGGTACTGAACAAAAATGTCAAAGCAGTTTGATATGACTCACGCGTGATCTGTAAAAAAACAGCATATTGAAAATCAAACCTTACCTTTACATGCAAAATTATTTCTTTCCTATAAGAAGCATAGGGCTCTAACAAGTCTGTCAGTTCGCCGACTACCTTGTGAATTCCATTCAATAGTCTGCTTAGCGGTATCATCTGGTAGTTTACGCAACGTCTATGCAATCCAGCACCATTTTTGTTTTCGGATTTCCATTTTTATCAGTCGATGGTTTGTTTCTGCCCATAGATGGATGTTGGATATTGTTGTGGGTTAAAATATACGTAGAATATTATGTAAGCGTTTGTTCACGAGCAGTTGCGTAGAGTGAATATCAGCGTTCCATGTTTCACTTCCATACAAAAGTGTGGATTTTAAGTTGGAGTTAAACAGGCTTATTTTAGTTCCTCTTGATATGAATGATGAATTCCACACAGGGCTTAGTTGACCAAAGAATCATCGAGCTTTATTTATGCTTCCTGCTTCAATGCCAAAGTAAAGAACATTTTATTTATTTATAGCCGGGTTTGATAGGTGAGAGTTTAAATCCCTAATATTTTTTTGCTCTTATTCTACTGTCAATTCAAGAGTATTTCTATGTTAATGTGTATATATCGAAAGCGATTGTCTTTAAAATTACTTTTGGCCTCTGTGTGTGGGCGTGTGAAAGCATGTAGTGCGGCTTTAGGGATTTCATTTACTGCGAAAGCATTTTAACGGAAACGGAAGTAAGCCAGTATATAAATGGTGAGACTTGTTTGCATTTTATACCCAATTCTTCTTAATTTTTTTCTCTTTCTCTCTCTCTCCCTTTCTCCCTAAGTTAATAAAGGTTTAACTAAATGAAGACTGTTTAGAAAAATAACAACAGCAGCATAATACCATAGGTCCTTCACCTTGCCAAAGCGCCAGCGCATTATAACAAGTTCATATCACAACGTAAAACTCTCCAAAGTAATTAGACAACGTTTCAGTGTATAAGTTTAAAGTCTGCTTCTTTTCTGTTGACAGAAGTTGTGGTATTTTAAGTCGATATATTATATAAATACAACGAGTATGAGGGATATTTGCTTAAGGTGTTTTCTTAACGCAATATTTTTAAGCAGAATAGGTCACATTTATTGTTAGCTTTAAGGACTAAAAATCAAATTTAAAAAAATTAAAAAAAAATAAATAAAGTACTGCAGCCAATCTTTAATGAAAAGCCATAAAATTAAGTGTTTATGAAAAACGAGGTTAGGAATATAAGGCTTTAAAATAAACAATGATGAGGGGTATATTTCAAATTTCATTATTTTATATTGCGCACTATTTTAAGGACTTATGCTTATTTTAAAGTTCAAAATCTTTCAATAACACTGAACACTTTTCCCCCTAACCTCGTTTTTTAAACTTTCACTAAGGCTTTTAAACTAACTGATAGCTGTTCCTTCTGAATAAAAATACCCATCCTCTTTTCTCTAAATTAAAAAATTATAAACCCTAAGGAGTACGTTTCTTTAACGATGTTTTGTTTTCCTACTTTACTTTTGCGTTTTAAACACTCCCTAAAGTATGCTATTTTTTTTATCTTTTAAATGTATACAAATTTTTGTGGAGATTTTCCTCAAACAAATTCCTTGTTCTTTTGTATCTTCTTTTTGGTATTTTGCTTACATTAAGATAATTTTCAAGTTATTTTTTACATGTTTATTAGCAGCATTTGCGTGTTACTGAAATATTAAAATTCTTGCCTGCTGATTTCATTAATTAAAGTTTGTAAATGAAAACAATTTCTGTAAAGATTCAGCCTAAAAATTAACATATCTGTTATTGTTGTAGGTAAAAATAATTAAATAAAGCCTTACAAATTAAAACAAAATGTTGGAAAATTTGTTAAACACACCTGGAAAGATAAGAAGAAGAAAAAATTCAAATTAATTAAAAATGTATAAGAAGTTAAAAATGTATTTGTATTGTAATAGATCAAGTTTGAATTGAAAAATATTTTTGTATTTCATTAATATATATTGTTACATTTGTAAAAAAAAATTGTGAAATTTTGTTAAATAATAAAGAATTATCCCGAAGAAGAGACATAAAGAAGGGCCGAAATAATGGCTCAAATTAAATTAAAAATGTTGTATAATAATAGGACCTCAAGCTCGAGAACTTAATTATACAGCACGAGAATAAAGTCAAACGACATATTATGTATACTGCCCTCAGAAGATAGAAAGTCACTAACGCCAAAATTCCCAAATTGAGATAAGGACAGATTTGGAACCGTGAATGTGTTTCTGATTTTTGTATTAAGCTGAAAAGACCCATTTTCACCTGCAAATGACTAAGAACTTAAAGCAAAATGGTCACATCTACCACCCCTAGCGTGGTTCCTCGACAATAAAGTCTTATCTGCCACATAATATGATAAAAAGTCACATTGAACAAAATTTTTGGGTCTTAAGACATTTTTCCTTAGTATCTATGATTTTTTTGGATATAATGAGTCGTCTTCTTTGTGTGTGCAATACTACGGAGAAGTTCTGGCAAACACCGATCAGTACGAGTAACTTTAAAACACCCGAGAATCTTGTTCTTGGATCCACGAGCATCATCATCGGGTAATACAGAGTGAGCACAAAATAGTATTGACAGCTCGATTCCAAAACATGATAAGTCTTAAAAGTGAGTTTTGCAGAAAAAGCTCTTAAAGTTTACGGGCGCTGCAACATTCCGTTGTATGCTAATTTACTTTTTTTGTGCATAACTTTGGCTTGCAGCAAAACGTTAAAAATATATTAATTGGAATTAAGCTGTCGGTTTGAAATTTAAATTAACGTTGTGCATTAGTGCAAGCCAGCCTGCTTCAGTTCACACAAAAATAAATTCATTCATACTAATGCTTCCAATCGGGATTGGATTTTCCAAGTCCCGGGATTCGGGATCGAAGAAAAGATTTCGGGGATTTCCCGATTGGAAGCCCTAATTCATACACACATTTTGAAGCTGCAGATTAGAAGTCTTAGTTTTCAAAATTGTTGCTGCTTTTTGGTTTTGAGTGTTTCTGCATTTCTTAATTTTTATTTAAAATTTATAAGGTTTTATTTGTGTAACTATAAAGCTTCGTTTACAATAGGCAGCAACATTCTCACTGGTGTTCATAATAGAGCAACAATTTTTTTTGTAACCACACACATTTTCAATTATGAAATCGTTTGAAAATTTTTCCCAGAACAAAATTACGTATTTATTATTATTTTTTAAAACACTTTGTTAAAAATTTCATTCAAAAATAAATAAAATTTTTAATAAACGTCATCAACAATTTCATACAAATTGTTGCTTAAGTAGAAGTAGACTCAGCTTTAAAAAAAAAAACTTTAGTTAAATTTTTGTTCGAAAAATGAAATTAAAATATATGAAATACTTTGTGAAGAAATAAGATAGAAGAAAACGAAATTGTTGCTAGCATTGTGTACGAGGCGTAAGTCATACGTTATTCATGTTATGTGATAATAAAAACATAGATTGGGACGAACTTTGCACTTTTAGCAATTAAAAACTCCTACCTCTCTAAAAAAATAATAGGATGGAAGTTAGCAGCAGAGAAGAAAAAATAAATCAATAAGGAAAATTGTGATAATGAGCCAACTTTAATATCGCTAAAAAAAAAACAAATGCGAAACTGTACATCCTCGAAAATCGTGATATAACATCGCTATCATCTGCTGATCACAACATACCGCCAGCATTACCTTCACCATTCCCGAATATGGAACAAAAAATAATTATAACTGTAGAGCCTGTCTCGCGACTTTCATCAGAATCTTCATATCTTCAAATGACAAAAAATGGTTTAACTAGGAAAATAAATCTCTCGTAAGATTTTTTTGTTTTTTTTTTTTTTTTTTTTTTGAGAGACTGTTGTGGCAAAAAGTTCATAAGTCCATTTTCTTTACTTTATCATAGAAATTTCCTCTGTCTGATGTCTGTTGTGGTAATAAAATCGAATCAAATAATATATTTTTTAAATCATTTCTCAAATTTTAAAAAAAAATTTAATTTTAAGGCGCGAAAGATAGAAAAAAAAACATAAATATCTCAAAACTGCTAAAATGGAGATGTGACTTTCTTTCCAATGAGGGCAGTATAGGAAAATTGTTTAATAAATAAAGTACAAAGATATTAAAAATATGAAATTTATAGACATAAATAATATCAGACTTCAGATTAAGTTAAATAAAACATACTAAGACTGAAAACAGAATTGTGCCGGCATTACCAAGTTTGCAAACAAAATTTGGCGGAACAGCTTAATTTTGCTTAAAATGTTGGTCTTTAATGAAATAATTAAAAAAGAATCACATGTCGCCTGAAAACTTCGTGTTTCAGAGTACGTTAAACTAAGTTTAAACGTAACCCACAACTCAAACCCGGAATAAAAGTACCTACAGACAACAGATTAGAATACGAAATAGATAAGACTATAGACAAGAGTATCGATAAGACATTAGACGAAATTTGGGCGAAACTATAGGCAAGAATATTGACAGAACTCCAGACAATACAATATGTTTAAAGCTAAAGACGAGAACTAAGACGGGTCTGCAGACGAGACTTAAAGAGAAGCTATAAGCCATAATGTAGGCAAGGCTATAGGCGAGAACCTAGACTGGGCTATTGGCAAGACTATAGACGAGACTTTATGCGAATCTGTAGATGAAATTATAGGTGAAACTTTAGATGACACTACAGGGCAGACTTTAGACGAACCCCTTAATGAGACGGAATATAAAAAAAGAATATAGACGAAGTTATAGACTTGACTATAAATGAGAATAAATACCAAACTATACACAAGACTATAGACCAGACTATAAACGATACAGAAAATAATAAAGACCAGACTAAAAACTAGACTATAGACTAGACAAAAATTTATAAACTTTTTTAACAGCTGTTTCAGAGTTTGCAAATAAACATTTCCACAGATGCAGCAAGTGTTATAGCTGGAGTTATCACTATGGATTCAGCAGATAGATAATTAGCAAATATCCAAAACGATATTAGAAGAGATTTAGAGTCCTCAAGAAGAGCTAAACGAAAACAGAATGACTAAGAGAACCAAAATTGGGTGGCAAAGAAGATGATACAATTCATCCAAATGTCGCCGGACCCCTAGATTAGTCCTCCATATTGATATAAAGTAATGTAATGATATAAAACTATGATATCGAAAACACTAGACGAAGACGATGCCCGCGAACTAGATCGAAGGATTATGGGTATTCGAAACTGGCAACAGATAGCTGTACATAGAGGAGAATGGAAAATAATTATCAAGCAATCTAAAGCTCCCCCCGAACTGTAAAGCTATATGATGATGATGATTGATGTAAAGTTGAGTCGAATCCACTGAGAGGTAAACTATAAAATAATGCAATTCCTTCGGACGACATAACTAAGCAAGTTGTCCCTCAAATAGCGGGGAGCTCCAAACTCATTACAGGATTATGTCGTGGATGTCATTTATTGCAGTCACAATGCAAGCACTACCTGAAACTTGAAAAACCTCAGTAAGGAAGAGGAGGAACAGTAAGCTGGACTATAATCATTCTAAGGGCAGCAAAAGCTGACCTCGCCTTCGAAGTAGTACCGGATGACAGTTCCGAGGGGAGTGCTGTAGTGGATTTGATTAAGTATGTAGGCCAAAAAGCGTTTCGTACATGACTGAATACATCTTTTAAAGATTTTCACTTCCAGCGCAAAGAATGATCGAAACTAAAGAGAAGATTAGACTATAGAAAGATCCAAACTAAAGAGAAGATTAGACTATAGAACAAAAAAATTTTGAATTTACGTGTATTAATATGTATTACAAAAAAAGAATATTCTGTTAAACTGCGCGTAGTTTAAACTTATTTGACAGTTTTTTATTACTAATTGTCTTAATTCATTTACTTAAAAGAAACAAACCAAAAATAAAACTAGTTTTTCCTCAACAATAAATTCCTGTGTTTTTGTCAAAAATAAAAATTGGGAATTTAGCACGTCACAGAGAAATTTTTTTAAAAATAATGCCTTTTTCAAATTAAATGTTCTTATTTAATTATATTTTCTGCTAAAACAATTATATTTAATAAATAAGTAAACAAAATAAAAATAAAATTCTTAAAATCACACTCACAATTTCAATTTTTTATTAACATTTTTCCCCATTCCTTTTTCTTTACACGAAGAAACAAATGTTACACATGAATACACAAATTGTTGTAAAATAAATTTTGTATGTTTTAGAAATACGATACAAAAAAAGATGAGCACGATAGACATTAATAAAGAAAATATATAAAAACCAAGAGGCAACAATGAAATTCTTGAAATCTAGAAGGCATTAGAGGATGACAAACACTCTAAAAAATTATTTCATACCTAAAAATAAACTTTTGAAAGTTGTTTGGAATGCCTAATTTTATCTTAAGGTATTAAAAAAAAAGTTGTTAATAGAGATAACAAAAAATAACAGACGAAATAACACAAAAAGAAGATTTAAGATATCGATTGAACTAATCAAATCTTTCTACTACATTACAGCCACAAATCAAAGCAATACAGAAACACTTTTACACTCATACAAATATAAACACACTTAACACAATCACACAAATAAAAATCCTCAATCAAAGCCAAGCAAACAAGAGTTAAATCTGTGTAAAACACTGGCATATCTTCTTTTTTCGAATTCAATTGAAAAATTAGGAAAATGTTCCGCTCTATGTTGAAAATGCTAACAAAGGATTATCAAATCTTTTTTTTTTGCGTTTGAAAATGGGTTAGATTTTAAATCTTATTAGTTTGCTTTCAAACTCTTATTGTAAGGAACCTAAGGTTACTTCGGATTTGATTTTGGGGTGAAACTGAGTCGCGCCAGAGTCCTTTACATAAATTTTTTATTAAAAAACAAAACTTTTTTTAAATTTGTAGCGATTGAGTAGTCTTCCTTCTTTTTTTTATTTTCCTTAACTACAACACTTTCCGCAGGTCTTCACTCACACAGCTCTTGATTAGAAGCTTCTGCTACTTCGTGAAGCTTCCGTTGTAACCGGAGCTAGTGCTCTACCACCCCTGGCCCCTACCGTTTATCTGGGTTGTAATCCAAGACTCTACACTATAATCTTCTGATTTCTGGGTGTAAAGCTCGGCGGCATGAAATAACTCCCCAAAATATAACGCCCCAAAAAAAATATGAAATAAATCCCCAATTTTTAGGGACTTGTTTCATATGAAATAAATCCCCAATTCTTAAAATGAAATAAATCCCTAATGAAATGAAATAACTCCCAAAATCAAAATGAAATAAGTCCCCAATATTTAGGGACTTATTTCATATGAAATAGTTCCCCAATTCCAGAAATGAAATAAGACCCCAATATAATACATATTGTTCAGTTTTGGTTGGGCGCAAAGACTTTTTCCTCTATGGTATAACAAACACCGGCTTCGCTAACTAAAGCTTTTCTGCTAACCCGGTCTTCGGTCGGGCACAAGGCATTAGTTAGCGAAGCCGGTGTTTGTTATACTATAGAGGAAAAAGTTCTTGCGCCCGGCCAAAGGCCGACTAAACAGAAAAGCTTTAGTAAGCGAAGCCGATGTTTGAAATACCATAGAGGATAAAATCATTGCGCCCGGCCGAAGGCCGGCTATGCAGAAAAGCTTAAATTAGCGATTCGGGATTTTCGAATTCGAAATTATAAAGTTCGGGACTTAGAGATTCCGAGTTCTGAAATTCAGAACTTAAAAATAATCCCAATTTTTTTAGGATTCTGAAATTATGGTTTTTGATACTTAGTCCCTTTTTTATGTTTGGTAAACGTATGCAGTGAATATAACAAAACACAATTTGTCATCATTATGACTTTTAAAATATGTAATTTAAAAATTAAGTAAGTCCCCAAAATAGTTTTAGGGACTTATTTCATTTCAGATTTTTGGGGAGTTATTTCATATGAAATAACTCCCTAAAATAAATAATGAAATAACACCCCAAAAAAAAGAAAAAACCCCCCAAAAATCGTTTTTGTTGTTCTCTGTACAAATTTTTGGGGGGTTATTTCATATTTTTTTTGGGGCGTTATATTTTGGGGGGTTATTTCATGCCGCCGTAAAGCTCAGAAATGTCTACAGCTGAGCACTTACGCAGTGCTCTTTACTCCTTCCAAACTGGATGCAAATCTCAGTCAGGATAAGATGTATGTGAATCCTCCTCTTTCGAAACGATAGCGTTGAACTCTTATTATACATTCGTGCTTGCTGTACTTCAACGATTGCTTGCTTCTGCTTTCCTTTTGCACTTCACTGCTGCTCTTTCAATCCTTTTCTACGGATGCCTCTTTGTTAACTCTTCTGTTGACACTGATCTGTTGACACTTCTCTAGTGACGCCTAATTGTTACCTCATCTGTTGATATTGCGCTGTTAATACTTCACTGCTGACACTGTTAGTCAGTATAACCCTCCACCTACTCCTAAGTATTTTTGACCTCCTGCACCCCATCGACCTCCGGATAACCTGAAATTAAATTAATTAAAACTGGCGGATGTAATTGCCCCAAGTGGTTGGATGTAATCTATTACTCCCCCCCCCACCCCTCCCTTGAACAGTAATGTGCACAATTGTGTTACGAATTTTGTTCATAACTTTGGTCTTCATAGTTTTGGCTCTTTACCAAACAAACACAAAAGTTTGAGATCAAATCAAGGCTGATTTGACATAAAACACATTCTCAAAAAGAATATTTGCCAATTAAATCTTTTCATGAATATGAATAAGTAATTAGAAAAAAAATTACTCTTCATCTATATATATAAAATTGTAACGTTACTGACTGACTAACTGACTGACTGATTCATCATCGCACAGCCTAAACGCCTGAAGCTAAAAACTTGAAATTTGGACCAGGGGTTAGTCTCTCCCCAAATCGATCCACTAAGACGGGATTTTTGGAAATTCGAATGTTTAGGGGGTAAAAAAGGGCAAAAACGGGTAAATTCGGTAACCTTATATCTCTAAAACTAAAAGAGATACAAAAAAAAATGTAATACTTATCGTTGTTCTTTAGAAAAATAAGCGGACAGGTGTCTGGTACTTTTTGGAAATTTAGCCCTTTAACGGAGTAAACGGGTAAAACCTGTATTTTGGTACTTTTTTGTCACCCCATCTATCTTTTAAACCCATAAACATAGAAATAAGGGTTATATCACATTTGAAACTTATCTAAAAAATCCAAATACGAATTTGGTACTTTTTCGAAATTCGGGCGTTTAAGGGGTAAAAAGCGTAACTATTTTTGGTACTTTTTTTATAAAACATTTTTTTTTTATTTATTGACATAAACGTATTAAATTATGGGCTCCCACTACAATATTGAAATTTTTCATGCTTCAATGGGGAGAAAAAAAGTACCAAAAAAGGGATATACGGAGTAAACGGGTAAAATCTGTATTTTGGTACTTTTTTGTCACCCCATCTATCTTTTAAACTAATAAACATAGAAATATAACCCTTATTACATTTGAAACTTATCTAAAAAATCCAAATACAAATTTGGTACTTTTTCGAAATTCGGACGTTTAGGGGGTAAAAACCGTTACTATTTTTGGTACTTTTTTACAAAACATTTTTTTTTATTCATTGACATATACGTATTAAATTATGGGCTCCTACTACAATATTGAAATTTTTTATGCTTCAATGGGGAGAAAAAAGTCCCAAAAAGGGGAAATACGGGAAATTTTATTTCTTACTTTAGGTTTTGGTTCCACAACTGACAATTTGTTTAATTATCGTTAATATTGGACCTAGAAACATAAACTTCAACATGCAATGTCCTAAATGGATAAGAACCTCTGAGGGTACTTTTTGGTATTTTTTGATCTTTAACTGGTACTTTTTTAATTTCCGTTAGTATTAGACCTAGAAATATAAAACTAAACATGCAAAGGCCTGAGTGAATAAGAATTTGTTAGAGGGATCTTTTTGGTACTTTTTCATTCTTTAACTGGTACTTTTTTAATTTTCGTTAAAATTAGACCTATTGACATAAAATCAAACATGCAAGGTCCTGAGTGAATGAGAATTTGTTAGAGGGGCTTCTTGGTACCTTTTGGTCTTTAACTGGTACTATTTGAAGTTCCGTTAGTATTGGACCTAAAATCATAAAATTCAACATTAAATGTCCTGAGTGGACAAGAACCTATAAGAGGGATCTTCTTGGTACTTTTTCGTTTTTTAACTGGTACCTTTTTCATTTTCGTTAATATTGGATCTACAAACATAAAATTAAAAATGCAATGTCCTGAGTGAATGAGAATCTGTAAGAGGGGCGTTTTGGTACTTTTTGTTATTTACCTGTTACTTTTTGAATTTCCGTTAAAATTGGGCCTATAAACATAAAATTAAACATGCAAGTTCCCAAGTTCTTCATCTACCTATAAAATATAAATTTGTAATGTTACTGCATGATTCATCATCGCACGACCTAAACGCCTGAACTAAAATGCTGAAATTTGCCCGGGAGGTTGGCCTGTCGCGAAATCGATTACCTATGATGGGAGTTTTGGAAATTGTTATGGTTAGAGGGTAAAAGAGGTTAAAACGGGAAATTCCCTAACCTGATGTTCATTAAAATAATAAGCGGTTAGGTGTCTGGTACTTTTTTGAAATTAGACCCTTTTGGGGAGTAAACCTGTATCTTTAAACTTTTTTGCCACTACATCTATCTATTAAACCAATAAACATTGAAATAAAAAAATATCACATTCGTAACGTATCTAAAAAATACAAATAAAAATTTTCGAAATACGAACGTTTAGAGGTACAAATCGTCCCATTACAAAGTAGCGGGTTTAAACCTAGAAACATAAACTTTGGCGTAAAAATATGTCCACATAAGAAAAAGGGGCGCTAACGAAGTAGCGGGTTAAATGCTAGTTGCGAATATTATTATCAACGGACTATTAAATATTTTCTACAGATCGACATTTAAAAAAATTGATTTGAATTTTCAAAAAGGGGAAATTTCTCAATTTAGCCATTACGTTGTCTTATGGTTTTAAAGGAAAAAAACATATTTCTCAAACCCTTATACTTTTGTTTGCTGGGTTTTGCACATTTTCAAACATTTCTGCTTCATTTAAGTTTGTTAAATGTCTAACCAATATTATATTTTTTTCTTTTCTAACTTTTCTTTTCAATGAAAAACTGTTAAGGGATAATAATATAATACATTTGTACAAATTATTATTGTCATAAAGAAGCTGTGTTTTATTGATGGTGTATTTTTCTTTAAAATGGGATTTGATTTCCCTTTCCTTGTTGTTTCCTATTAACACGTACACCATTACACGTGATCTAAAGAAGGATGTGTTAACAAATTATTTATTTTAGTTTTAAAGTTCACATATACAAAATAAACAATGAAAATAAAAATATAATAAAATCACCAAGAAATTTGTATTATATAGGAGCTATGATCATAATTCAGCCGATCATCATAAAATTTAATACCAAAATTTACAGTACAATTAAATTTGTTCTGTGAACATTTTATGACAATTCCTGAACTTCCCGGAGTTTTTCCCTTCTTCTATTTTTCCTATTTAAGTGCAATTGTAAAAATATTAATACGAAAAAACTACTGGAAGTTTTTGTACATAATTGGCACGTTTTTTGGTACTTGTGATTTCTCCTGAATTTGTTTCATGCATTTCAACGAACGAAAATAATTAGGAGCGGTGATTTTCACCGACACCTTGGAAAAATACAACTTCAGCCAAACCAGTGTACAAGATAATCAAGGAAGCCATAACTTCAAGAAGATTGTTGCTAAGCCCGAGAAGAATTTCTAATATTAGTCACTTCCGAGAAAGCCACTTACAAAGCAATTACAAAACGTTGTCAAGTAGGTTAGGATCGATAGAAAGCCGACATGAGGACGGCTCACTTAAACCCTTATAGCGGTTCCTAGTGATACCTAGTGAACAGAGTCAGCCAGTTTCCATGACATTATTCCCTAGACATCACTGCAGCCTCGAACCATTTCGACTCCTCATTATTACAATTTCTACAGTAGTAGTTTTAACCCAGGCCCCTCCTCATCGCATGGGGCCTATCAACCAGTAACACGTAATTTCCGATGTCACTGTCCTTATCTGGTCACTTCCAAAACTGAGTACAACGTGGGTTATCCCCGCGTCATAGATAAAACATAGTGTCCTGGCGATCAAGTAGGTTTTTTTACCCAGACATTTCTCCTGAACTCTTTTGTACGACTTTCGTCCCCCGGGGGTTGTACTGATCATCTTAAGGATATTTACCCATTTGGTGTTACATCCTCCGGGGTAAATCAGGACTAGGATACTTCTGGGATCCACAGGGGTTTTATTTGACTATTTATGAATAACTGGGAATAGTTGACGCGACGTGCACTTAGAAAGGCGGCGAGAGGTATCAGAAGATTTATCTGTTCTGCTTCATATTCTTTCTTCCATGTAGCTTTTGCAACAAAGACATGGAAGCAGGCTGCAGAAGCATGACAGTTTTCTGTTATGTCGATATTCTTTCCTCGGACATTGAAAATCTTCGTGTTTAGCGATCAGGTGTATGCATAGGCTCTTGAAGTTTTCGGGTTTCTTGTGTCTGGGCTGCTTACCAGAGCACCTCATTGGCATCTGGTTATACTTTTTGTAAGGTCTGCGTTAATATGCTTTCCAAGAAATGCTTTTTGAATCCCGAGGACTCGGAAGATTGTCTGGTCCTTCTTCCAAGGTGGTTGTGGTTAATTATTCGTAGGGAAGACCTTTGGAGTGGGCACCTGCGGCGATGTTTAAATCATTCCTCGGTGCTGTTGCTATTCAACAGAAGCTGCATTGAATCGATATAGAAGTGGCGGTAAGATAGCTCCAGCTCCTAAACAAGTATAATGTTTGTTGCATTATGCACTCAAATTGCGACCTGTGTATAAATTATGATTAGCCGCTTACACAGGAGCATGTTGTAAATGCATATAGAAATCACCAAGTGCTTGAGACCCACAATGAGATTAGGCTATAGTGCATGAGCTCATGTAAATCAACATCATTTTCGTACGACTCACGTTTGATGAGAGTTCTACAGCGAGCCATCGAAATTCCGATTAGATCGTTGACGAAAATGTCGTCAAAGTGACAGTCCAGAACTGTTTGGCCAACCCGTCTTAAACTTTTGTTTTCCATGCACCTACTGTGTCCTGGTACCCATGCCAGCTGAAGTAGCTACCACAAAAGTTTAAGGTCAAAAGACGTTAAACGACGATTTTGCATTTCCGAAAAGCAGTTTAAACGTCATTTGAAGGATTAGTTTTTACATCGAATGAATAACTGGAGCAAGAAATGGTATCCAAAGCAAGGCCAATCAGCCAAATCAACAGCAAAGCCGAAATTATACGACGCCAACGTAATTCTCTAATTTTACTGGCACAAGATTGTCACATGTATGACGAGCTGACGAAATCGAATCAGACGATTACTGGTGACCTGCACCGAACACAATAGATTCGGTTTAAGCATGCATTGGGTGAAAAACGACCAGAACCAGCCATTTGGCAGTCATATTTTATAAAGACATACACAGGGAAAAATAAAAATTGATTTCAATTAAACAATTTTAATAAAAATTAAAAAAAATAATTAAATTAGCACCAGATAACAAATTAATAGCTTCAACTACACTTTTAATTTACTTGATTAAATGTTGAATTGATTTGACTAAACGTGTAACTCACTTATTTAAATTATTAATTAAAATGCATGAAAACAGATCATTCAACGATATCATGCCCAGACAAAGTGGGGGTTTAAAATAACTTTTCACCAGTGTAACAATAAATGTCAGAATACATATAAAATATGACTAAATTATTGCATAGTTTTTCCAAACAAAACAAAAATACATATCGTCACCTAAAATGAAAAAAGGCGTAACAACACTTTCTATTTTTTTACAGGAGAAGCAAAAAACATTACAGATTCAATTACAACTAGATGTGCTTGGCGTTTGAATTTCTTTAATAAAGTAGCAATTTTTGATCGCAGATTAATAAATTTTAAGTAAATTTCAGGTAGCTTAAAGTAAAAAGCAAAAAAAAATTATATAACATAACATACAGTTTAACATTTTTGATTGTAAGTGAGACTGAAGAATACATATGGAATCTAAAACCTCGTGACTCAGTTTATCTCTTTTTTTTCGCGCGGATGTCAGTAACAATTGAAAATATCCTCTCAGCATCTGCATTGGCATGTGGTAAACTCAGTAGAATTTTGGATAATTTTGAGTGGCAAGGGAATACTAAATTGTCATTGATATTCTTAGTATTTGACCAAAATGGATCCAAATCCATCTTTGAAATATAATTTATTTCTTGTTCTGAAAAATTATATTCTAGAGTTAGCCATTATTGAGTAAGTAGTAATCTGTAGTATATGTTACCGTGTGCAAGTTAGTCCCCTTCAAGACTAGGCAAGTTACTTGCACAACTCTTGATTTGTTGATGTCAGGGGTAAGGTCGCGGAAAGGGGGAAAAATTGAGTACAGACTTTGTTGTACTCGGCAAGTTACTTGCGCAACTAACTTGCCGGGTCTGAAAGGTGGCTTATAAAAATGCAATAATTGCCGGTTTAACAGTTATAAAAGTATTGAGTACTAGGGTACTTGATACTCAAAAACAATTATTAAATAACAAAGTAGTAATATTGTAATTATTAAAGCGATATGCTTTTATACCACAGATGTTTTTTCAGAAGTCAGTTAGATTATATTTGAATTTACATACAAAGAAAAAATTCCCTACATTTTGACGAAAATAAAAAATCTGTCTTTTTTCCCTACAGTCTGATTTTTGGAGAAAAATCCCTAAAAGTAGGGAATTTTCCCTAAATCTGACATCACTGGTATGTATATGTATATATATGTATGTATATGAAAAATATTTTTGTTTTTGTTAGAGGTTGGTTCATATTCTGATTCATAAGGTAAACTTTTGCAACTGGGACTTAATATTGCCAGGTAGCTTAACGGTCACGTGCGTTCAGAGGCCCATTTGGTGATTAGGTGCCCCCAAGAGTTTGCTGGTGACGTATTAGCATCGTTTGAAGCACTGGCTTTCAGATACACCCAGATCTAGGTATGGTTGAATTTAAGGACAATAGATTTGGAGCTATTTTTGGTGAAGTTCAGCCACACTCAAGTAAATGAAATATAATGTGTTGGTTGGAATACATTTTTTTGTGGAGTTGGTACACATTTAAAAAGGTTTAAGGAAAATATGAACTTAAATACTTTAAATTTTAATTCTATTTTGAATATTTAAAAAAAAAAAAAACTCCGACCCTTTTTGAACCCGAATTAAATAGTTTAATATAATTGACTTCATTCCAATAATTTTTTAATTCATTCAACGAATATATAAAAAATATATAAATAAATAAAATAAAAAACTGCAGAGAAAAACAAGAAACGAACAAATTTGTTTCGCCACTATTTTCGCTTCCCTGCGTGACATCCTGAGACAAAAAAAATAAATTTTTACACGCATTCTTGTAGTCTGATTATGAAACCATACAGGCATAAATTGTTTTCCGTTTCCTTTCATTCCTGTTCATTATTTATAATTTTTTTTAAATTCTTCGTAATTGTGTGCCAGGCATTTTTATATTATCTGTCTTTATATCGTGCCTGTGTGATCTGTGGTAATTTAAGTTCATAATTTTGTTCATTTTTTATTAAATAATAAATTATCATATAAAAATATGTACTCTTGTTGAATAAAAAAAATTTTTTTATAATATTGTAAAAATAAAAAACTTAAGTACAGCTCACATACGTTTTTTGTTTTTAATGTTTGGCCTGAGGTATTTATGGAAAGATGGTTAGATAACAGTTGATTGTGTGGGTTCCACAGCCCGCATAATGCTCAATTTATATATAATATAAACTTTTATGTACCTTTTCTTTGTTAATTTTGGATATAATTTAAAATTTAATGACTTCATAAAAACTCAGCCAATTAAGAGATAATTACAGTTTAAAAAAAATTTAAATGTCAGCAAAAAAATTAACTTTCTTTGCATCCTTAAAGGTTAAGAAAAGAAATGTATTCGAGGATAGTCATCTATAGATGAATCTGTTATCAAAATTATAGATGAGTACCGAAAATGCCATTTTAGAGTCGCAGACGAGACTAAAGTCAAATTTATAGTTTAGTCAATAGTGAAGATTACAGCGGGTGATTCGTCGTTAGGATTAATTTTTAATGTAAGATAAAACACATAAATTTGAAAGCGAAATAAAAATTTGTATTATGGGTTAAAAGAACAATTTGTGAAATTTACTGTGTGAAAACGATATCATGTAAATGTTGGCCATGACTACGTCTGAGGTGGTCCATTCGGAAGGTCCAATTTCGGGCGGCTCGTTCGAGCAATGGGACTGGTATCTCACGAATAACACGAGTAATTTTGGCTTCCAAAGCGTCAATCGTAACTGGCTTATTCCTGAAGCCATCAGACTTTACATATCCCCAGAGAAAATAGTCCAAAGGTGTAATATCGTACGATGATGGTGGCCAATTTACCGTAGCAAAACGTGAAATTAAGTGCTCACCAAAATTAATTCTCAACAATGTCATTGCTTCTCGCGCTGTATGGCTCATAGCGCAGTCTTGTTGAAACCAGGGGCCAAATTACCGCATTAGATTTCGATCGAAATTACAATACAATTTAAATGGGAATTTCGATCGATATCGAATGCCGTAATTTGGCCCCAGAGCTCACCGAGACCGAGATCCTTACGTAAAATACGGCAAGTTTTCGAAGACGACGAATCGATTCGTCACGGCCTTCGCGTACACTCTAAGCTACAGCTTCTATGTTCACTTCACTACGTACTGGACGTGGTCTACCCGTTTGAGTATCATCCACTAATTTAAACTGGGACTCTTATTTGCGAATGGTGTTGGTGCTTTCAATAGGTCGATTATGCGCACCGTAAGTTCCTCGAATCGCACGAAAGCATTTCTCAGAGAACGCTGATTTTCGTAATACAGCTGGACAATTTGGAGACGCTGTTGTGGTGTGAGTCTTTCCATGATGACTTGGCAAACGATACTGAATAAAAATTGCAAAGCAGTTTGATATAAGTCACGCGTGATCTATAAAAAAGGCATTTTGAAAATCAACTCTCAAGATAAATCACCCTTTAGTTAGGCTTAACGTCGTATCTAAAGTGGAATCTAGAGTACAGTCTAAAGTCATGTCTGTACTTGAGTTCATTGTTGAGTATGAATTTGCATTTATAATTGTGTCTTTAGCAGAGTTTTATTATAACTATACAAAGGCCATATTCAAGTGCATCCACCATGTTGAGTTTTTAGCGTTTAAAATTGGATCAATGGTCGAAGCAATAGTCGAGTCTATGATCGAGTCTTAAATCTGTAGTGGATGTGTTTCCCCTATTACGGTTTACAACTCAACTTTAGTTCAGATGAAATTTTGCAGTTTTTTATTACAACTCTGTTATATTGCAGTCAATGGAAATGCCAAACAAATACAACTCATCGCAAGCAGCTGTTTTAATTTCAACTCAACTGAGTTGTAGGCCATAATAGGGGATCTAGTCTTTTCTTTAGTCGGCTCACTAGTTAAATCTATGGGCAGATCTTCAGTAGAGATTATAGTTACTTATATACTTGAGTCTATAGTCGAACTTTTAGTGAACAGAAAAACATGTTATATATAGTAAAGTTTATATTCGAGTATATAGTCAAGTTTAAAGTCAAGTAAGTAGTCAAATATATTGTCGAATATTAAATTGAGTAAAAATTCAAGTATATAGTCGATTATAAGGTCTAGTAAGTGACAAGTATAAAATGGAGTAAACAATTTAAGTATATTGTTGATTATAGAGTCAAGTCTTTAGTCAAATTTACATTCCAGTATAAAGTCTATAGACCGGTCTTTAGTCAAGTCTATAGTCCAGTCAATTTAGTCGATTGTTAAGGTTTGAATCGACACTTTAGTGAAGTCTATATTCGGGTTGGAAATCCAGACTAAAGAGAGTGTACTCAAAAGTATATGTTTGAGTCTACGGTCTGATCACATGGTAGTTACAAAATAATAATGGGAAGTCTGTAAAATTTATTTTTTTCTTCAAGTGTGCACAATTAAAATTTCATTTAACAGTTTTCTTTGGTAAACTTTTCTGTAATTTTGTTTCTCCCTTATTTATTCGATTTTTGTTTTTCTGTCAAACCCGTTCATGCATAAAAGCGGCCTACAAGCGAATGAAAGAAATTTTAACAAACTGAAAAGGAAATATCACAAAGATGTTGTGTGCATTCTTAGAATTTTTTTATATATTTCTTTTTCGACTCACAAAAAACTTAAAGACGGGTTAATATTGAAAGTTTAAAAAAATTCATTATCCTTTATTTAATTCCACTCCTTTAGCTGTAACGCAATCAAAAATCAAGTATGAGCAATTTAAATATGAAAATATTTTCCATACGCCCAGATGAACAAGTATTTAATTAAACATCACTTATACGCTTTGGAGGACCAAAATGATTTAAAAGTTTCTTTTATATTTTGTTCTGTTTTTTTGTTTCCTTTACATTTTCCGCATAAATGCTTTATACATTCATATGTACATACATTTATATGTATACTATGAGTATTTACAGACAAGATTTATATTTCCTGTTTACATTTTTGCTAACAAATTTCAATTATTTTCGAAATTTGTTTTATAGTTAAAATTACTTCTACAAAATTTTTGTTTTGTATTTTAGCCATTTATAAATAATAAAAAAGCAAGAAACAACATGAAAACGAGACAATTAAAATAAATACTACAAAGATTATAGTAATAATAAAGACAAAATAAACAATTAAATACAAAAAGTTTCTTTTGCACATTAATATCAAAAGAAGGTGATACTTTATATTTATACTTATACTTGTCTCATATTTTGGGCGGCATGAAATAACTCCCCACGAAATAACTCCCCAAAAAAAAATGAAATAAGTCCCCAAAAAAATATACAGGAAACAGCAACAACGATTTTGGGGACTTATTTCATTTTTTTTGGGACTTATTTCATTATTTATTTTAGGGAGTTATTTCATATGAAATAACTCCCCAAAAATCTGAAATGAAATAAGTCCCTAAAAATATTTTGGGGACTTATTTAATTTTTAAATTACATATTTTAAAAGTCATAATGATGACAAATTGTGTTTTGTTATATTCACTGCATACGTTTACCAAACATAAAAAAGGGACTAAGTATCAAAAACTATAATTTCAGAATCCTAAAAAAATTGGGATTATTTTTAAGTCCTGAATTTCAGAAATCGGAATCTCTAAGTCCCGAACTTTATAATTTCGAATTCGAAAATCCCGAATCGCTAATTTAAGCTTTTCTGCATAGCCGGCCTTCGGCCGTGCGCAATGATTTTATCCTCTATGGTATTTCAAACATCGGCTTCGCTTACTAAAGCTTTTCTGTTTAGTCGGCCTTTGGCCGGGCGCAAGAACTTTTTCCTCTATGGTATAACAAACACCGGCTTCGCTAACTAATGCCTTGTGCCCGACCGAAGACCGGGTTAGCAGAAAAGCTTTAGTTAGCGAAGCCGGTGTTTGGAATACTATAGAGGAGAAAATCCTTGCGACCGGCCGAAGGCCGGCTATGCAGAAAAGCTTTAGTAAGCGAAGCCGGTGTTTGGAATACTATAGAGGAGAAAATCCTTGCGCCCAACCAAAACTGAACAATATGTATTATATTGGGGTCTTATTTCATTTCTGGAATTGGGGAACTATTTCATATGAAATAAGTCCCTAAATATTGGGGACTTATTTCATTTTGATTTTGGGAGTTATTTCATTTCATTAGGGATTTATTTCATTTTAAGAATTGGGGATTTATTTCATATGAAATAAGTCCCTAAAAATTGGGGATTTATTTCATAATTTTTTTGGGGACTTATTTCCTGCGGAGTTATTTCATGCCGCCCATATTTTGCACCTTAAAAATTACCGTTATA
The DNA here is from genome assembly GCA_943735925.1 of Pollenia amentaria. NCBI lineage: Eukaryota > Metazoa > Arthropoda > Insecta > Diptera > Polleniidae > Pollenia > Pollenia amentaria. Next base: position 56,141,258 of record OX031006.1, read on the forward strand.
AATTTAATTTTTTTTACCTAATTTTAATTTTTAATTTTTTTTTACCATGGACGACTCTAAATTTAAGATCAGATTCAAGTTTAGGGTCCAGGGGAATAGTCAAGTCTTTACTTAAATCCCTTTTCCAGTCTATATTAAAGTCAATATCCCAACCCATTGCCAACTCTTTAGGTGAATTAATAGTCGAGCCAATAAAAAATCAGCGAATTAGCGACAGACAAGTCTACAGAGAAGAGGCGTGTCTACAACTAAGTGTATATTTGAGTCTCTTGTTGAGACTGCAGTTATGCTTTTATGCAAGTCTACTTAAATTCTTACTCCACTCTATATTAAAGTAAATAGCCGCGCCCATTGTCGACTCTTTAGGTGAATTTGTAGTCGAGCCAAAATCAGCGAATTAGCGACAGACAAGTCTACAGTAAAGAGGCGAACCTACAAAGAAGTGTATATTTGCATTTCTTGTTGAGAAATTCGACTTGCATAGCCTTTATGCAAGTCGATAGTATGTATGAACTTCTTGGAGTTTATAGATAAGTTTCTAAGAAAAAATTAGTCGAGTCATACAGCCATGTTCTCGAAATCCAAGTCCGATTGAAATTGAAATCGAATTACTTTTGAAAATGATTATCTTCTAAAAGTTCTTAAAAATGCTTTGTTTAATATACTTCATGCTCTGAGTACCACTTGTCTACACAGAAAAAATTATCAGAAGCTTTTTATCAATTTAAAAAATATTTCAAAAAGAATCTCAATTTAATTCATGTGATAATTGAATCAATTATTTTTTTAGTTGAAAAAGAAAATAACAATACAATTTTAATTTAGTTAGATTTGTTTTTAGCAACTGGAGTTCTTTTCCAATAATTGAAACGCAGTAAATCGCCGGTTTTTTTTTTTTTTTTTTTTTTTTTTTTTTTTTTTTTTTGGATATATAAGTAACATCTCATATTAGAAGAGCAATCAAGAAAATTTGCCAGATCTCTCTCGCCCTGAATTTTTTGAAACTCAATTTAGAAATCGAAAAACCCCCATGTCTGTTGTTTTTAAGGGTAACCGCGTATGTCTAAGAATCAAATTTTTTAGGAGAGCCGAAAAATCCTTCTAGATCAAACTATGGGTATTGAACTTTTTGGAATTGGTCATTACGTAAAAAAATCGTAATTGGTCCAAATTTTTTTTTAAATTTTAGGAACATATAAAGAGCGTTTAAATTGAAGCCACGTGCCATCAACATCTCAAAAAAAAACAAAAAAAAAAAGGAACATACGCGGTTGGCCATGAAATAACAGATCTATAGAGCAATTAAAAAACTATTAAACAAATTTCCGAAACATTTATCAATGCAAAGATTATGTAATTGGGCACTGAAATACCTCAAGTGTATGGTTCTTTTATAATTTTTTTAACTTTTAGACTTTTAGAAGACTTAATAGAAAACACTACAATTTGAAATATCTCAATTCAAAATTTTAGCCTTTTGACCGTTAACAGCCAATAAAATAAGTTATCCAAAGCAGTTTTTTTTAGCAGTTAGTGATGGAGAATTTTACTTTCAACCAACACCAAACATGACTGTGAACGATAAAGTTCAGCTTTTGAATAAATGCACACTTTTAGTAAATATTAACCCACATTTATCATGACATTACCGGCAACGGGAAGCGCTAGAGGTCATTGATTCCTAACATCGTATGGCCTGAATTAATACGACGCTAGGTGTCACACTGCTCATGAAACATTGGACATTCTGCAATTTAAGGGCATGACAATCTCACGTAGAGATGTAGGGAACCCTGAGATCGTGAGACTTTTGCTTGTGGGGTTTTCTTAAGTGGCAATGTGAATAGGGTTTATGTGAATAAGCCACATATCACAGCGATCCTCAAAGTCAACATTATCGATGCCATCGGTCAAATTCAGCCCGATTTATGCACAAGAATCAAGGAAAACTTGATACTATGGCCGGGCGCCACCTTGCAAAGCCGTGGTAGATCTTATACACTCAAAATATTATGTAGCTAAATTCAACAGAAAATTAATTTTTAACAACTAAAATTTATTCAAAACAGGATTATGAATTTAATGAAAACTTTTTAACTTTTTTTTTATTTAATAGCATATTCCATAAAATTTAACAGTTGTTGCTTTAAAAAAAAAAACAAAATTTAACCGACAAAAAATCGAACTACATAACAATATAAGTACGGAAAAAACATTATTTTGTGGTAGTTTGTTTTTTGATTTACAAACATAAATATGTATTAAAAAATAAAGTTATTCGCCAAATAACTATCGGCCATGTGCTGAAAATCGCATGATTTGAAAATCACATGCGATCTGAAAATCGCCAATTTTATTTAAGCATGTGCTAGAGTTCACGCGTTTTGTTTTTTTTTCGAAGTTGTGGTCGAAAAATAAAACATATGTTTTAGCTGTCAAATTTGAGCAAAAAAAATAATTATTTGCATGAAAAATGAAGGCAGCTTTTATATTACGTGTTATTTCATTAAAAAAACTGTATTTTAAAAAAGAACGTATCAGAAAACGTCTTCTAAGGTATTATTACAACCAAAGAGATATTCCTGAACTGTAAAAAGTCAAATTCTCAAGTTCATTTACACGTCTGTATGTCTGGCACCATATTTTTTTCGAAGTTAAATAAAAACAGCTGCTCACAATCAAAACGCAAATTTAAAAGAAATTGTTAAACAACAATCAGTATTAAAATAATGTTGTTTTTTAATTTTATATTTTCTATGAAAATTTTCTCAAAAGATTATGAGTTTTTAAAATAAATGGAAAAGAAAAACATTAAATTTCCTTTTTATATGCTATTAATTGATGTAGAAAATAAATTTTAAAGGAAATTTACAAGTTCACATGTGGATCACATTACTGTAGGCTTGTGATTTAAAATCGCCAAATTTAAGGCGATTACGAACTCCAGCACACTTTCTTTGCGATTTCAAATCGTAATCACAACTTTCTTGCGATTTGCGATTTCTAGCACATAGGCGTATATCTTTATTCAAGTTCAACAGTACGAAAAACGAATTAAAAAGCCCACAATCAGTTACTGTAATAATTTTATGAGTGTACTTCAAACAAAATAGCATCGATAGGTCTTTCTTACAAATACAAAATTCCAAAGATAACGTGGCCATCTTTTGTCGTTTATATTAGAATTGATTATTGAAGTAATGGACCCAAGTTGCAACGTCTCTCTTTCCTTGATTTCTAACATCTCATTAGATATCATATTCATCCCACACATACAACAAAATAGTCATATGTGAGCTTGAGAAATTTCCATAATATTTGAAACAAATATCAATTATTGGTCTGCCAGTCTGTCTATAGAACTATCTGTTTACAGATTGACAAAACTCTTTTGAATTTGTAGATATTCTTTGAAAATTATTTGAATTTTATGCAGATAAATTTAATGCTACAAACAACAAACGAAAAAAGAAAACTAATTTCATAGTTACAACAAAATGTATTCAATATTATTTTTATACTTTCAATAGCAAAAGAAAAAGACAACCAAATTATTAGTATGGTCATGTAACTTATTTATTTAAAGGAAAATATTTAATTAAATTTTATACAAATATTTATGCTGGTATTATAATATATCGAAATATTTATTAAGTCTTCTGTGGCATTTATCATCTTTTGAACATCATAGTTCTATTAAAAAGACATAAATAAATAATAAATACATAAAAGTTTGTAATGAAACAGAACTTAAATTAAAAAAAAAATAATTTCAAGTTATTTTACTATAATAAACAATTAAATAAAAGAATTATGTGCTGTTTTTACAACACAAGTGATAGAACGTGTAGAAAAATTTATATGCAAAACACTCATAAGGCTTGTGTTGTGAAAACCGTACATTAAGTAATTTTTTGGGAACAGAAAAGTTTTGTATTTTTTTTTTTTCTAAAACAACAGAGTGTTTTCCAAATTCTATGGCACAGTTTCGGAATTTTATAGAAATATTATCTTTTTGTTTTAAAATGCTAAAAGTGTTTTTTTTTTAGAAAATTTCTTAATATAAATTATTTTAAAATGTTTCCTTTTTTGGAAAATAGGAAAAAAAAATAAAAGTTATTGTTTTGAATTTATTTTCCTTAACATTGTTTTTCATTTTCTTGTAAATTTTTTCTGCTATTTCACAAGTTTCTCAATGAAAATAATACAAAAGAAATGAAATGAGTTGCAGAAGAGGCAGAATCTTGAAATATTCATGTTGCGCCATTTAAATTTATTGTTTGCGTGTTTTAAAACGAAATAAACTGCCAAGAGAAAAAAAAATATATCAAAACTAAAAATATAACAAGCAGTTTCTAAAATTTTATTTGTGGTATTACAATCTTTTGTTTGACACTTTTTTGTGTTGTTTTGAAGAGTACGTTACAATTGGTAGAGAACAAACAGGGAAGGACTTGAGGCACCATTGAAAAAAAATCAAATATACTCGATCACAGACCTGTCTTTAGGTTTTGAAAGTCTTTCAAATGAGATTGTTTTATTTTAAAAAAAAACACAGTGAAACCTCCCATTACGGACGCCTGCCATAACTGGCCATATTTTGTTGATCCAAGCTCATGCAAGGTTTTCCATACAAAATGGGTTTCGATAACAGGAAGCGGACACTTTTTTTATATTTATTTTTATCAAAATATCTCTCATGAACGGACAGAAGCGTTTAAATACACCAACAAGAGTTTTATTTTATGAGTAATTCTTTGTTTTGCAACTCAGATTCGTATTTGTGTTAACGCCAATAAAATTGATGATTCCCTCCTCTTTAACACAAAGGTACTCACTCATGTGTTGATAATGGCAAAAAAGCTGTTTATTTGGAGAAGTTGTTTGTTTAGCTCGTATTGTCTGCTTATGAACCACAAATTGTCTTTCGGAAATCTGGATTCTCATCAGCTGGATATGGACGTATGCAAATTTAAAACTGGCCAATCAAATGGATTTGACAATTTTTTAAAAGTAAATGAAAGCGTCTACACTAAAGATTACTGTATTGAAATATTGAATTCAAGCAGAGTGGTGGAGATTAGACAGCCTGAAGACCCTGAAGGCAAATACGTGTAGAAATATCTGATCCGATAAATTCTTATGATGAAGCATTACAACAAATTGACCGTTTAAAGAAATTTGGTAGGCATGACCCTATTGCATTTCGACACATCAAAAAAAAAACATTTTAAATTCAACATCTCAAATTGAACCGATCTAGGATCAAGTCTACTCCAAATAAATGTGTTCAATCACAACAGACTAGTCTATCATTGTTTAAATGAAATGTATTGGGTTATCTATTTTTCGTTTTCAAAAGTAAAGTTAAAAAACACACATAGAGCTATGATTTCGATGAAACTTTTATTTCATTGTAATGCTTGGACCTTGCCATTACGTCCGAAATACAATATCATTTAAATGACCACCTCTAGATTGGTTGCGGCAATGAATCCTTTTGAGGTAGCTTTCAACCACTTTTTCACACGGGCGGTATTCTCGGCAGTAACTTGACTAATGTTGGTAGCCATGGTTATCAAATGCTCCAACTTTAGGAGATTATACACGTAGATACGGTCTTTGACGCAGCCCCACAAAAAAGTATTACGGCGGCAAATCGCAAGATCTTGGTGGCTAATTTACGTCGCCAAAACGTGAAATTACGCGTTCTGGCAACTTCCCATGCAATCAAACAAAAATCAGTTGTGTTATGTGTTATGTGGAGCCGTGGAATCGACAAATTCGGACTATCCGAAATCACGTGAAATTGAAATCGACGCCGATTTTCAATTGAATTTTTTTTTTAAATGAACAAAACTTTTACTGATTTCAAATTATTGTTAGCTAGAGCAAAGTCGTCTTCAACGTATGAGATATATAAAAGGAAATATTTTGGAAATATTTTATAACATGCCCGAATATCTTCGGCAGTGCGAACATTGCGATGATGCACATACCTGCCCATATCTGTAATGTTTTCAGTCTCTTCAAGTTCCTTTATTGTCGTGCCAATTTCTTGCACAATAGGTTGACTATAACGACCATAATCACCCCTTAATGCTCGAAAAGTGTGGCATGTTTGGACTAGCAATTTTTTAGTAGGTTTAAAAATTCTTTTGCGCGTTCTTAAACGATCCATATTCGTAAACGACAAACGTTTCACTAAATAAATGACACTTCAGAAGACAAACATTAAGCAGCCTTGCAAGATCGGCGGTTTTGCAAACAACAAATAGATAACCCGGTATCATTAGAAAATAATATGTGTACATCTATTATTAGCGGACATCACTTATAACCAGACATGAACACCGCGAAGGTGAGTGTCCGGTAATGGAAAGCTTCACTGTACTTTTTTATTAAATCTTTCACCAAAATTATTTCAATTAAATATTATTTAAACGAAAAATGTTTAACGAAAATGTATTCAAAGAAAATTTTTTATCCAAAATATTTTCAATAAATATTTCTTACGAAAATATTTAAAAAAAATTTTTTGTAAAAAAAAACTTTTAATAAAAAAACATTTTTAATAAATAGTTTTCTTAAAAAAAATTTATTGTAATGGTTTTCGAAACTAAATTTTTTTCTTAAATATAATTATCCTTAACTGAACGTACAATTGATCTTTAAAATTATCTTAGACCCTATAAAGCAAATATATTGTGGGCCCCTATGAGTAGCGTAGTTGACTTAACGATGTCCGTCTGTCTGTTGTAGTGGGTTTTCCGAAGACCACATTTATGATGAGGTGTGAGTTGTAATGTATTTCTATCACACCAGCTTCGTTCAATTGAAATTCAGCCAGATCCGTCTATAAATGGCTGAGATATGAGCAAAAACCCACGACTGTTACAAATTTTTTTTTATAAAATCCCATCTTGTTGTTGTTTTTTTTACCCATGACCGAAAGTAACAGGGTATAAGTTGTATGCGTATTTATTTTGTATAAGTTGGTTTTTTTGATCTCCACTTTTCTTTGCTTATTTACACATGACAAATATTGGGTGATTAATCGTGAGGTATGATTTATATTGTAAAATGAAACACATAAATTTATTTGTAAAATTAAACACAATAATTTATGGCATTTACTGTTGGAAAATGGTATCATGGAAATGTTGACAATGACTACGTCTGAAGTGGTACATTTGGATGGCCAACTTTTCGGCGACTCTTTCGAGGATAACAACTGGTATCTCGCGAATATCACGAGTAATGTTAGTTTCTTAAGCGTCAATCGTAGCTGGCTTATTCCTTAAGACCTCAGACTTTACATACACACGATCTAAGTGGCCAATTTACCGTAGCAAACCAAGAAAATAAGTGTTCACCAAAATGATTTCTCAACAGGGGCATTGTTTCACGCGCTGTATGGATCTTAGCGCCGTCTTGTTGAAACCAGATTTCACAGAGACCATGCGCTTGAATTTCAGGAAGAACATAGCCCGTTAACAAGGGGTTAACATTGCCAAGGGTTCGGAGGTAACTATTGTATATATGTGGACAGCCAGACGGCTCTTAGGGCCTTGATGGGCTGTTATGTGAACTCCAGGCTAGTGGACGATTGCAGGAGGGCTCTAGGAGTAATCTTAGGGAATTATGTTGTGAGGCTCTGCTAGGTACTGGGTCACTGCAACATCATCGGCAACAAGATAGCTGATGAGTTGGCAAGACTGGGCTCGGAAATGGAGGATCCTGGCAGTTTGCAGGTGGTCAGGCCTCCAATGGGCTTCTACATTGGGAGAATTAGCGAATGGATTCTGAGTGGTACTAGTCAGGCTTGGCGGGGCCGAACGGACTGCCGAGTATCGCGCACGCTGTGGCCGATGCTTAGTAGGTCAAATTCGGACGCGCTGCTGGGTAAGAGTAGGGCCTGCGTCAGGACCATGATAGGTATTATCACAGGCCACTGTATGATAGGCAGAATGGAGGTGAGAATGGGGTCTGGCTTATCGGATATATGTAGGCTGTGTGAGGACCCAAAGGAGTTGGAGACAGTTGAGCACTTTCTGTGCCACTGTCCCAGGCTACAGAAGCCTGAGGTGGCTAGGTAGCAGATTCCTGCACGAATTGGGAGATGTATCGGGCCGCGGGCTTGAGAATCTGACGGGATTCTTAATGGGAATGACCTGACTGCGCGGCAGGAGGCTGGGGACTGGAAACATGTAGGGCAGTGTTCCTGTTTGGTAGGGTTGTTTTTGCTTGTTCTATCCGATTTCTTATCTTCCACTATCTTCCTTTCCTATGCTTTCACCATTTACTTCTCCTACTCTGTCACACTATATTACTTTCTCTTCTTTCTTCCTTTCTTTCACTAATTAAGGCGTCACAATGGACCATATTGGTCTCTGGGTGAAGGTGTGAAGTTTGCTTCCACGAGCCTTTCTAACCTAACCTAACCTAGCCCGTTAACAAGGTGCGATAACGGTTACCATTGTCGGCAACATTCTGATTTTCCTCATTTTTGAAGAAATATGGACCAATGATTCCACCAGCTCATTAACCCCACTATACCGTTGTTTTTAATGGATGTTATGGTAGCTCTTGGTACTCTTCGGGTTGCTGATCAGCCCAAATATGGCAATTTTGTTTATGAACGTATTCATTGATCCAGAAATGTGCCCCATCACTGAACAAAATTTCACGATAAAACACCGGATTCTCATTAAGTTTTTCCAGAGCCCATTTACAACAATTTGGCAGTTCTGTTGTGGTGTGAGTCTTTCCATGACGTGTCAAACGATACTGAGCCAAAATGACAAAGCGGTTTTATATGAGTCACGCGTGATCTGTAAAAAAGCATATTGAAAATTAAACCTCACGATGAATCACCCTTTACATACATGTATAGGGCAGTTGATTTAACGATGTCCGTATCTCCGTCTGTTTTTCTGTATATTTGGAGAGCGGCGAGAGCGTAGGAATTAAAAAAAAAAAAAAAAAAAAAAAAGTAATTTATGTCTCATGAATGGTATTTATATAAATTTCAGTTTTTATTGCTCCATAGTGAAGGGTTTATAACATGCGGCGTAGCCGAACAACTTGTTTTCTAAAGAATCCTTTTAGTTCAAAGATGTTCTTAAGATATTTCTTTCTTCATTTATCCTTCACCGTTCCTAAGTTATCTTTTTGATTTGAATTATTTTGTTTTCTATTACTTATTATTATATAATGAAGAAAATTCCTATTATACTTTCCGCTTTATTTAGTTATAAAATAACTTTTTTTCTAAAACGAAAAATTCATGTTGAAATCTAACTATAAAATGGAAAGAAAGCAGTTGCACAATGACAGAAAAAAAGAGTTATAAAACAAAAGGATAGCAAGGACGAAATAGTTATTAAAAAATAAATGCTCAAATAAAAAACTGCAAGAAGGCACACACACAAACACTGTTTTACATTAAATAAAACGAGATGACAGACAGAACTATTATTGTAAAAATTATTTAGATTTAGAAATAATTATAAGAAAAAATAAAAATTGTATGGTCGAGAAGGTCAAAGGGATGTAAATGATGAGAAATGAATTAAAATGTACTTTTATAAAACCAGTGATGGAAAGAGCACATTCAAACGAACGTGTATATGTGTGAGAAGTAGCAGAAAACTAAGTTCAAATAGCCGAATGTTAATAATCTTTAGCCTAAAGAAAAAGCTTAACTTGACATTGTGTCAAAATTTACTGTTGCAAACGGGTAAAACTTGTATCTTGGAACTTTTTTGCTATCCAAGCTATCATATACCAAATAGACATAAGAATTATATCAGATTCGTAACGTATCTAAAAATATACAATAAGGGGAAAACGGGTAATTAAACTTCTTTTTTTACTTTTCCTTTCAACACGTGTTGCTTTTTGAAATGTCTATAATTTTGAAAATAGAAACATAAAATTATAGTAGCAGGGTCCTGAGTGAGTGAGAACCTATAAGAAGAAAAGTGTTGGTACTTTTTTGTAAAAACCTAGAAACATTACTTTGACATATAAACATATCCACAAAAGAAAGGGAGGCGAGGTAGTGGATTAAATGCTAGTCCCTAATAAATAATTTTCAAAAAGGGAAAGCTTTAATTAAGATTACAAGAGGAATAAGTATTGCAAGTAAATTTAAGAACAGTGGTAGGCAAAACAAATTCGCAAGGAATGAATGTACTTGTGTAAGAAGAAGCTGAAACTTAAAATTTCATTGACAGAACTTCACTTTCTAATATCTTCAAATAAACTTTAATGTAGATGTTTAAAAAATTTCTTTAACAGCCTTTTATATATTTTCTAAAAATATTTTTCATTTAGGAATATATATATTTATATACCAAAAATAATTTTTTTACATTTAACGTTTATGATTTACATTTTCTCAGTTTTTCTTGAATATCAATAAAAAATTTTATGTAAATTTCCTTATTTTGTTATAAAGCGCCTCTGCAAAAATAAACAAAAATTTGTTCCTGGAAATTAATTAAATTTTCTAAAACACAAACAGAGAAAAAAAATTTATTAAAACTTGTCAAAATTTAACACGTGAAATTTATTAAAATTAACTTAATTAACATTTAATACGTTTTCTTTTCTTAAATTATTTTCGTTGTAAATTTTATTTTTGTTATTGTTGTTCTTTATAAAGAGCATGAAAAGTGGTTTTTATATTTAGAATAATTGAATTTATGGCAGTAATTTTTCATAAGTAACTTTTAGCTGGCATTATATCTAAAATTATGAAATAAACAAAAAAGTTAAAAAGTTAAATGAAAATTTAGAGAGCAGGAAGCCAGGCAGCAGTTAAAACAACAAAACAAACAGCACAAAAATATAACTGTACATGTGTGTTGGTTGTTAGGATTTACTCGCTAAGTTTGAGGTAGCACCTTAAAGTTATGTTTAAAAGTAATTAAACTGACAGATTTATTTTCTATCACCTACACCTTGAGAAAAATTTGGTTTGCTATGGTAAGCCACAAAAACTAATTTAGTACTAGCATTTAACCCGCTACTTCGTTAGCGTCTCCCTTTCTTTCGTTGACATATTAAGATACCAACTTTTAAGTTTCTATGTTATAAAAGTACCAACATTTTTCATCTAATAAATTATTATTCACTCAGGGCCATGCACCTATAATTTTAAAAAATTTAAAAGGAACCACAAGTAGAACGAAAAATTAAAAGAAAGAAATTTAATTTTGCGTATTTCCCCTATTTGATACTTTTTTCTCCCCATTAGAGTATAAAAAATTTCAATATTGCAGTAGGAGCCAATAATTTAATACGGATGTATATGCCATAAATAGAGAAACATGTTTTGTAAAAAAGTACCAAAAACAGGTACTTTTTTTACCCATTAAATGTTCGAATTTCGAAAAAGTACCAAATTTGTATTTTTTAGATATGTTACGAATGTGATATAATTTTTATTTCTATGTCTATTGGTTTTTAAAATAGATGGAGTGACAAAAAATTCTAAAATACAGATTTTATCCATTTACTCCCCAAAAGGACCGAATTTCAAAAAAGTACTTATTTTTGTAATGAACAACGATACGTTTTATATTATTTTTTTAATCGGAATTGGAGTCGCAGTACATACAAAAACTCGTGACTGCAACTTTTACTACACAACTTCTCGGTATTACACGTACAACATTTTCAAATATGTTCCAAAATAAAAATTTTCGAAATTGGCAATTTAATATTTTACAGTTCTTTATGATTTATTTTATGAGAGTTATCTTCTCAAATAAAGTTACACAAGAGTCTGAATTAATTTAAGTTATTTTGTAATTTAACTTATAAGGGCGGGCAAGATTCTAAATTATATTAGCAGAATTAAAACTCGGTTATTGATATAATTGAACTGGTCCATTTGTGCCTTTTTTGACTGATTAATGGTCCTTTGGTACTTTCTAATCTGTTTAGACCCTAACTTTCACTATTATGTAAATACAAACCCAAAAATCAAATAATTCCAAAAATTGTTTTGGCCCTGCTTAAAGAATTTTGTCCCTTTTAAATAGTCAAGTAGTCCCAAACCAAAAACATTTTGAATGAATCGCTGGTATGCAGTTTATTAAACACGCTTGGTTTAATTGCGGGAATTTAGCTTTTCGGTAGTAGCAATTATGCTTGATTAAGTTTTTGACAGAAATTCCTGCTAATTTTAAAATCAAATTTTGTAACCGTCAACACTGAAATATGTTTGCCATTGTATAGAATATGTGTTGCTATGGTGCTAAAATCGATCGTTCTTTTAATGGAACAATAAAATATACAATTCCAAGGCACCCTGGGAATATCCAGAATGCTGCTGTGATCGCCAAGGCATTTTCACCGACACAGTCTCCGTAAAACAACTATTTTCTGCACTCAGAATCATCAGATTCAAACGAGAGCTTCAATGAAGCCATATAGTAATTTTTTATTTTAGATTAACTATTAAGATATTTGTTAATTTATTGATTATTTTAAGTTTCCGTTATTAAATTATTTTGTTTATTATAAAAATATTATATTTCATCAATTACCCACAGACTATACATTTAGCATCGAGGTTGAGGTCGGATTCTGAGTTGGAGTCGGAGTCGGACTTTAAAAGTTTCAGCTGTTGGAGTCGAGTCGGAGTTGGAACTATTTTTAGACGGCTCTTCAGCCCTGGTTTTTAACCTTTTTAACCCCTAATTATTAGAATTTCAAAAATCTCTTCCAAGTTAATCGATTGGGCGATAGACCAACCTCTTTTTTAGCTTCAGGCGTTTAGGCTGTGCGATGATAAATCAGTCAGGGTTTATAATACTTATTGTTACCACAACTATAAAGTGATTGGATAAGTCTATTACTCTACATGATGCCCGCATTGATGTTTAGGTTGCTCACAATTATATACATTTTCGCTTAAGATAGAGCTTCAGTTGTTTTTAATTTGGAAGAAATAACCCGCTTCTTATATTTATCAAGTTTTTGCAAAGAAATTTTAAAATTTCTAAGGAAAATTATATCAGAGCAAACCTTCGCAATCGAAAGACTAATAAGAAGTGGGAAGCGTTTTCTAGCTGTATTTAGGTAGTGTATTTCAGCGAAAGAGATAAGCGGAAGAAAATTGTCCGCCTTCCCCTCTTATTAAGGTATGGCTGCAACAGCCATTTCTTAGGTATTGCTGTAAAAGCCATACCTAAACAAGAGCGGTAGGTGGATCGTATTCTTCCACTTAGCTTTTACGGTGTTATGCCATACCTGAACAAGAGCTTCAACGTTGTGTCACGAACAGTAGTGTTAACCTTCTTGTTTAACAAAACTCACATAATAGATATAAAAAATGGAGATACAACCGCCAAGTTGACCAAAAAATTGCTACATTCTCATTATCTATTAACAACAGCGGCCAACTTTTATTAAACGCGCAGTTAAAATCGGATTTAACAAATTGTATGGGCAACACAATTTTTGAAAAGTTTTGTTTTTTTAGGTACGGCTGTGAGCGACGTGTGAATTCTTCAAAAGCTTTTTCGTTTAACTAGCAAAAGTCGTGCTCGGATGTTTTATCAGTGAACCGTTTGCCAATTTATCGGTATTTTTTTGTTTGCTGTTTATAAGCGGGTAGCTGCTGTGTTGAGCTTGATCTTTTGCTTTATTTTGCCTCTGTTAAATAAATGACAAATCTGATTCGGATTTACAAGATTTGATTTTTTTTTTATTTTTTTTTTTTATTTTTATTTAACACCATGGTCACCCTACTCTCCAATTTCCACACACTTTCCCACACACACACGCGATCATACCCTCAGCAATTGTATGTTTTTGTATATATTTTTTTACATTTCTTTTGTATTTCTTTTCTCTTTTAAATTCAACATTTTTTGTTTGCTTTTTTAGGCAAATAAGAAAAAAGATAAAAATGTATAAAATACAAATAAAAACAATTTTGTTTTTCTTTCCGCATTTTTGTATTCTTCTCTTAAAGTGTTTTTCTGTCACTTGTTAAAGCCGGCATAAGATCATGTACATACGTGTGTTTGAATTCTTATGTGTGTGTGTGTGTTAAATCCTCAAACTACCACTCAAAAGTCTTATAAAAACACACCTACATACAGACAAAAAAACATACTTTAATAAAAAAAAAAATATAGAAAGCATCCAAAGCTTTTGTTGTATCAACACATTTACATACGCATATGCTACAGAAAATATGATATTAACACTCGTTCGTCTACAGACACACTTACACATCTATTTTACAAACAGCAGCTCATGTTCTTGTGAAAATAAATCCAAATAGCGATTTTTTTATAAAAGAAATTGCATTTTTGTTTATTTTTCTTAACACTTTTTTCCTTTTGCCCCAAATGAAAAATAACAACAACAAATAAGTCAGTCTGTCTGTCACATTTAAAACGTTGTTAATATTTTTATATAAATTCTGTATTTTGTTAAGATTTTAAGCACGAAACTCTACAAAAAGGATAAGATTTTGTTGTAATTTTTTTCCACGAAATGCAGAGAACAGATACTATAAACACTCACAAATTTTTGATTGTTCTTTGTAGAAATAAACACACAAAAATATGTATTTGCTAGAATATTTTTGGGAAAAATTTTATAATTTGTTGTTTCAATTAAAAGAATTTGTTTTTTTTGAAAAATAAAAAACTTCGTGGAAAACTGTGTGCGCTGTTAAGTCTAAAAATAATAGAAATGTTTAGAATAGTACCTAATGCTTTTGATTGTAGCAATAATAAACGATAAGATTGAAACATATTTATCGCTTGTATTCGTTTTTTACTTTGCACCTTTTTTGATGCTTTTAAACGAAAAATGCAAACTCGCTTATATGCTCATTTTGTGTTTATAGAAATCTTTAATCTTCGGCACGATATTTTAGGCTATCGATATCAAGATCAAGCAGGACGTTATCAAAACTTAATGCCTGTTTCAAAAAGAAGAGCGCAAAAATCGTTTGCTTGACTTACACTTAAAACAATATTTCAAAATTTGTTTTTGTTTTAAATGTAATAAAAACGAACGAACTTTGCGCACGCCTCTCAAAAAAAAACAGCAGTTACTTGCATGTTATCAGTGGGCCTAAGCAGGGCTTAAAGATTCTAAACCATAATAAAAAAACTATTTAACTTGCATCAAAAGTGCACTAGAAGAGAAGATTTACTTAAGCACCTGACGTGCTCGCCTAATATCAGGGTGGTTTTAACCCATAGATAGGCAAAAGACCGCCCTTTGTTATTCTTTTATTTACACGTAATTAAACACGCATGGAAGAAAAAAAATGAAATCAATTCAGTATCGCATGAGCAGTTTGTGTTACGCTTGCTCCTTGATGCAATAAGTTTTTCTGTAAATTGTGCATATATTTTATTACAATTTGTTTGCTTTAAATATCGTTAGTTTGTTTCTTACGGCATAATTTTACCTTATTTGCTAAGCATATGCTGGTATAACAGTGGCAAGCTTTAATGATTAATATTAGCACTTATCAGCGCAAGAAGTTTGGATAATATTCAATATTTCGATTTTTCTACAAACATGTTTTCATCTTTTGTCAAATACCTCAATTTACAACGCAAATTTGTACAAACGTACAAATCGCCGAAAGTCTCCTTTCGTGAAGAAAGTATATTTCTCCTGATTTTTAACGAATAGTTTATAAAATTTACGCGCTTTTGTTTGTAATGCTTCCCGGAATAGGGTCTTTGTGCCCACTATCAAAACAATCTTAATGAAATTTAAAACATTGATAGATCCATATTTATTAAAAGTACATAATCAATGAGGAGTGGTTTCATACTTCATTCATTTATTCATATATTCATTTATTCATTTATTCGTTTATTCATTTATTTATTTATTCATTCATTCATTTATTCATTTATTCATTTATTCAGTTATTCATTTATTGATTTATTCATTTATTCATTTATTCATTTATTCATTTATTCATTTATTCATTTATTCATTTATTCATTTATTCATTTATTCATTTATTCATTTATTTATTTATTCATTTATTCATTTATTCTTTTATTCTTTTATTCGTTTATTCTTTTATTCTTTTATTCTTTTATTCTTTTATTCTTTTATTCTTTTATTCTTTTATTCTTTTATTCTTTTATTCTTTTATTCTTTTATTCTTTTATTCTTTTATTCTTTTATTCTTTTATTCTTTTATTCTTTTATTCTTTTATTCTTTTATTCTTTTATTCTTTTATTCTTTTATTCTTTTATTCTTTTATTCTTTTATTCTTTTATTCTTTTATTCTTTTATTCTTTTATTCTTTTATTCATTTATTAATTAAAAAATTTATTAATTTACTCATTTATTAATTTATTAGTTTATTAATTTATTAATTTATAAATTTATTAATTTATTAATTTATAAATTTATTAATTTATTAATTTATTAATTTATTAATTTATTAATTTATTAATTTATTAATTTATTAATTTATTAATTTATTAATTTATTAATTTATTAATTTAATTATTTATTAATTTATTTATTTATTAATTTATTAATTTATTAATTTATTTATTAATTCATTTGTTAATTTATTGATTTATTCACTTATTCATTTATTATTTATTCATTTATTCGTTTATTAATTTATTCATTTATCGATTTATTTATTTATTCATTCATTCGTTTATTAATTTATTAATTTATTGATTTATTCATTTATTCGTTTATTAATTTATTGATTTATTCTTTTATTGATTTATCCATTGATTCATTTATTCAATTATTTAATTATTCATTAAATCTTTTATTCATTTAATCATTTATTCATTTATTCATTTATTCATTTATTTATTTATTTATTTATTTATTTATTCATTTATTAATTTATTCATTTATTAATTTATTCATTTATTTATTTATTTATTCATTTATTCGTTTATTCATTTATTCATTTATTCATTTATTCAATTATTCATTTATTCATTTAATCTTTTATTAATTTAATCTTTTAGTCATTTATTTATTTATTTTTTCATTTATTCATTTAGTCATTTAGTCATTTATTCGTTTATTTAATTGCATCATATCATATATTGACAATATAACTTAAAAACTCTAGATTCAGAACAGATGACTTAAATTCTACACATGGTTTGTGTCTTCAATAATTTTACGGCATTGGGACGAGTAAACACCTTTCATTAATTCTCACTTAGCCATTTAAGGAAATGGTGTAGGCAACAAAGTTTTATTTTTTGCTTTAGAAAATCATCATTGAATGGATTTGGCTTAACTTCTTAAATAAAAGAAAGCTACAGCTCAAATCCTCTCTGAGGTTTATAATGTATAGCTCTTAATTATTTCAAAATGCGAAAGATGCCGTCTGTGCGATTCAGAAGTTGTGATTTTAACACGGAAGAGAAAGACTGTCCAGATCAGCCCAAAAACAACTTAAATTATGATGAATTGCAGACATTACTCTATTATAAAAAGGATACCATATCCAAAAGACGTTAAAGGAGGATCTAGCATGTCCGAAAATAAAAACAGCTTGAATGCCATAAAAAGAATTAATTTTTACATCAAATCATAACTGGATATGAAAACTGGATTCATTGCGACAAACCGAAGCATAAGAAACCAGCCTTATCAACTCCAAAGCTGCTACCATCTAACGGGGTTAGACCCTCCTTAGGGACATGTCAGAAAAATTCTTCGTTGGTATGAGAGTGAAGTCCAACAACATTTGGACTCTCTAACCGATCCCATCTCATAAGGGCAGCTCTGTGCACAATTCATTGGAAGTTGGTGGAGATTGCCATAAATAGTCGCCGCGAGTATATTGTTAGTTAGAAGGTGGTGCACGCGTGTAAGCTCATGTTGGTCCAGAATCAACAACACCATCCCTGACCTTTGGCCTGCAGGTTGAATTGGCCAACACAACGTAGCACACCTATTCACCTGCAGTGCAAGCCCCAGCTAGAGCCCTCATCCTTATGGACCAGCTGACTTGTGGTAGCTTGGGCCTTCATCTAGCTAAGTTGGATGAAGAGAGCGAATGAGATATAATTTTTTTTTACAGACGTGTTTGTAAGTCCGAGCTGTTGCAACAACGACAACGCTAAAGCTTAGAAATCTGACCAGAAGCAGCTGAAATCCGGCCAGACGGTCACAAGGGACCTGTACCGAACACAATTAATTTGGCATTGGTGAAAGAAGTCCGAGAATATGCGAACATACATAAAGCCGTACTAGTTCTTTATGACAACAGTCGGCCACTATTGCTGGATAAGTTTTACCCTTTTTAGGAAATTTTCCTTCAACCGTTGTTTAGTCTAGACCTTGTCCCGTGCGACAACCAGTTGATTCGATTGATGCATTCTTACTGTAGAAATTACAAACAGTAGTAAAGACAGTAGTCTAATCAATAGTCTCGTATTAGGCACAGCCAAATATCGATTCTTAACATTAATTTATAGTCAATGGCATGGTCTACAACGGAATTTCAACTACAGTTTTGTAGAATTTTCAGTCTAATCTCTCTAACTCTAACTAACTTTACCTAAAACATTTCATATATCATGGCTTTTTTTCCGAAACTAAAAAGCCTCCTTTTGGTAACATAACGTTAAATTTACTGAACAATGCAAATAAATTGCGAGTGAAGGAAAATAAATTTTTTTCCGTGATTTATACCTCTTACTCCTCTTATGTGCCTGTTATAAAATGGGTTTTGTGTTCCCTTTTTTCTGATTGAGTTTTCTTGTGGCTCGCTGCTTTTTTTTTTTTTTTAATACCCTTAATTATTTCGTATTTTACTGTTTATGTGGACATTTATCATCTGGCAGATACAAAACAATTCTATGGCCAACTACTGCAGCTTAAATTTTACTCACTTTTTACTTCGATTTTTTTTCACAACAACACTGACTGACACATGAGATCGTCCCTTAAAGGAACATTTTATATTCATGCACTAAAGAAGAAGAAAAAAATTCTGGTTTGCTTTTTGCTTTTAAGAGCAGCAAAAGAAAACCACAAATAACGCAGTAGTAACAGCGGCAAAATGGCCGAAAAAAACACCAAATGACAAGAATATTTGTCATCATCAGCAACAATAAGGATTTTAGGAAACAGCACAAGAAGAGTTAACAGCTCCAAAATACTCAATTCAAAATAATCAAGGGGTTTCGTGAAACGAAATAGAACACATAAAATGTTCTTTCTATAACAAAAAAAAAAAAAAAAAAAATAAAAAAAAATGCCGTAAAAGAAAAAGATTCCTTTAGAAAAGTTGTCGCAAGGCGAAGAATGCATGACGCAATTTTTAGTATTTAAAAGTTGTTGCAAGCTGCAGCAGCTTTTTCCATAGAGAATATATTGTCCAACAAGATAAAATTCCCCATAAAAAATTTATTGTGAGAAGGGAAATCTTTCCTAAAGAAAAGTTAACGAGAGAGTAGGCAAAGTTTTTCCTAAAGAAAAGATGATCTAGCCAATGCAAGCTATTTCTAGATAAAAAATAATCTTGAGTCAAGGCAAATTGTTCTTATACAAATATAAAAAACAGAAGTTGTTTCGGTCTTTTTTTCTTTATAAAAAGTTACTTAAGGCAACTGTTTCCATAAAGAAAAGTATCTCGAGTCGGAACAAACTGTTCTATATATAGAAAAGCTTTCGGTGACCAAGCAAACAGGAAAGTTTTTGGGGTCAACGCAAACTTTTCTCATTCACAAAAGTTGCTCGAGTCGAGGCAAACAATTTTTTCTCCCTAATTAATCCCTACGTACAAGCCCTACAAACCATACCAAAAATTAACAAAATCATTCCATCATCTACAAAGACTAAAAACACCATCAGTTTCAATTCTACAAAAAAAAATGCGTAAAAGTTGTTTTTTTTTTTGATATGGCGTTAATAGTCTCTAAAAAGGAAGCATAGAGGCATGAAAATTTTGTTTTGTAGTGTTTGGTAAACGTGAATGCAGCCACCAGCCCCATGTGTGTGAGTATTTTCAATACTCACTGTACTTATACACACTTACAACTGCATACACTGATAGCAAAAGCGTCTTAACGCTGATGTATTTTGATATCAGTACTATGACAAGTGTTTTCATTTTTGACCCAGTGACTCTCATCCTTAAAGTCACTTGCCCAAATTGTCAGCAGGGTCAAAAATTTAAACAACGTCATCAGCGACTCAGTAACATCGAAGAAACGACTCATTAGGCTCAATTTAATGACAGTTTGTCATTGGGATTGACTTAAGTCAATGTGAGAGAGTATTGTTATGAGTATTTCCGTTACAAAAGTTTGTTTCACTTTTTTGGATTCCGCCCTTTGTTTGCAGAAAAACAATTAATTATAAGACACCAGCAGCATGCACGATTTGGTATTCGTAATCATTATACTTTGAAAATTTTGTGTATTTAACTAAATAATCTGAAAAATAGAATATGGGAATTTTTGCTTCTCATTTTACTTTTTAAACTTGAATATATTGTGAATAATACACAAAATGTGGCATCGAGTTGATGTCACTGTAGTCATAGCATAGATGACGCATTAAATATGACAAAATTTTATGATGACGTTTGTCATTGGATTGATGTCCCTTGTTGATTTATTGATGCCATTTGTCACAATTCTGATCGTAGGGCATCATCAATATGAAGATGCATTTTTCTATGAGTGTATGGAATACATATTGTTGAATCTTTTACGTTGGTATTTGTCTATTTCGTAATATGCTTAACTACGCATAAACTGACGTACTTCGAACACTTTGGTGGCGGGCATAAATTATTTCGAACTAGTAAAATTTACTGCAAAAGTGGAAACATTTTTGGAAAGTAGTTGAAATGAGATGCAGTGCTTAGCAAGAGTGCTCATCAATATGGGATTAGTAAATTAAGGTGCTTAAGAAATTTTCTATTGTTTTGAGAATGTTTAGGAAAAAATTAAAATTTGGAAAATTCGAGTTGGATTTATGTCTTTTTCCATACCTTCTATTGTGTACAAATTAAAAATTCAGAATTTTTGAGCGTTTAGAGTAAATCATTAGTGCAGTATACATTTTTTTAAAGTATTGGCCATCGTTAGCCATGACCAGTTGGTTTTTCCACCTTTCTGAAAACATAATTCGGCGCCGAAAAAACTACTCATTTTTGGAGATGAGAAACTGGCTTGATTAGCTTCAGATACCCTGTTTTGGATTTTTGCATTTCCGTGAGAGCTTTCTGAATATATAGATATAATTGCAAATCAACCAGAGTAAAATTAGACTATAAGGAGGGTGGGTTAAAACATTCCAACCACTTTTTTCCAAACAGTTTCTAACTTGTCTTGAAACATGTTGTCAAGCGTTGTCTTGCTAGCGTTAAACGAGACAATTCTGATCGGTACAGGACGTCTGGGATTGTCTGACGCGATTTTAGCATCTCAAAATAGTAGGATCATTGTGGCCCCCGTATATCTAAATATGATATTGGCGACGTACTCCTATTTGGTATAAATTAAGCTGTTTGGTAAGGTTTCACATAACGATGTCATGTACGCACTTATGCTAATGATTCGATGTAAAAATTGGTTCTTTTAAAGCCATTTAAGCAGCGTTCCGGATATGCAATGCCGTTTTTCTACGTTTCTTGCCTTTAACTCGTGTGATTTCATAATTCCTTGATTTTGTTTGAATACTGCTCAAATTATTGTTTGAGTGGGCCAAGACAGATCGAACGGTTATTATTAGACCGGTTTCAACCAGTTATTTTATTTTGCCCGAGCCTGTTATTTTAAAATGTTAATTTTTCGAATATCGAATAAACCGGTTATTTTGCTTCAATAAACCGGTTATAATAATTATTTTAATAATGTGTAATTTATAAGCGTTTTCCTACTCTTGTTGTAAATGTACACGTAATTAAGGTATTCTTCTAATTGAATATTAGGCAAATTTTAACTTTAACGAAGAATGTCAAAACAAAATTTAACAAAAGACAAAATTCATTATGAACCATATAAATACAAATCGCTTATAAAAGCGTTTATTATGGTTAAAAAAACTAAAAGCAATTCAAAATACTACATTAAAAATGTTCACTTAAAAGGGGAAATAGTAATTTGTGCGAGAGTAAAAATATATTAATATAGATGCTATTTTTGGAGATATTTCGAACGGGACTAAAAAGACAAAGTTAGATGCCTGAAGTGGCCTAAATTATAAGTTGCAAACGTACTTCCACGTCACGACTTATTCACCTTTAATAAGTTCACATGCTTGACATTAATGTACTCCAAATACAATTTAACTCCGTTCAAAGTAGTTCTAAAGAGACGACGGAATAAATGATATGGAAAAAATTTATCAGTCTAATTCATTAAAACACCAAAAACAAAAAAACTAATCTGAAGAAATCAAACAATGTCATGGAAGGTTTTAAATTGTGGTCGACGAAATGAAAAATATTTCATACAAAAAGCATGTTTAGATTACTATTTGTTTCTAATAATGCTGAAACAAAATAATTTAAAATATATAATCCCGGCTAAAAGGTTTTGTTTGTAACTTTTCAAAAATATGGTTGATGTCTACTGATTCATAAAGACATGCTCAACCACCAACAAATTAAAACTTATTTAAAATAAATTTGGGAAAATATCTCAAAAAAAAAAAAAAAAATTATCAAATTCCTATAATTTTTTATTTGCTTTTGTAAAACGATTGTCTAGATCAAAAATCATTTAACAGCTTCTAAATTATATTATACAATTATCTTTTTACGAATAAAGTAGCTTATCTAATTAATAGATATTTTTAAAAATAAAGTTTGGTAAATTTACTGGTCACACTTTTCTTGGATTTAATCGACAAATATTTGTTAGGTCTGAGCAGGGCTGTGGAGTCGGAGTTGAAGAGTCGGAGTTGAGGTTTTTGTACCGGAGTCGGAGTCGCAGTACCCAAAATAACGCGCGACTCCGACTCCAAAATTTTTCGACATAAAAAATTTAAAAAAATTTCTAATATTTTCCAATATAAAAATTCTTCGAAATTGGCGATGCAATATTTTGCAGATCAATATGAATAAGTAGATTTTAATTTATTTTATGATAAATAGTTGAATCAAGTACTTTACTATTTAAGTATATTTAGGTATATTTTTTATACGTGCGGGAAAAAGTCTAAATTACATTAGCAAAACTTATACTCAGTTATTGATCTAGTTGAAAAAGATGTGTGATTTTTTAAATAATTTACTCGTGCTAAAAAATGTTAATGACAGGAATTGCCAATAATTTTAATATCAGAATTTTTTAACCATCAACGCTGAAATATTTTCAACATTGTACAGAATAAGTGTTGCTATAGCGCATAAATACTAGTATGTATTAGAAAAATTGTGACGTAAAATTATTTCTCTTTTGTGTAGAAATATCTTTATCGGCCTGCCTTTAATTCCTATCATAACACTCATGTTTTTCTTACGCACATTACGCGGGGATTCCCATAATTCTTTTTATAAAGATGTTTCTACAAAAAAGAGAAATAATTTTACGTCTCATTCATTTCGCATCACGGTTAGAGTAGGAGTCGGAGTCGTGAGTCGGAGTCGGAGTCGCACTTAAAAAATTTCAGCGTTTGGAGTCGGAGTCGGAGTTAGTACTTTTTTCGGACGACTCCACAGCCCTGGTCTGAGCATTCCTTAAGTCATATCTATGTATTTTGTTGGTTCCCTACCTTCGGGAATTGTTTTGTTTTGATTATCCTTTTATTACAAAAACTTATTTGATTTTTGTGTTTTTTATGTATTCGAATGAAAACCGGTTATCCGGTTATTTTAAAAATGCTTAACCGAAAACCTGTTATTTGAAAATAGCAACTATTCGGAATATTCGAAAACCGCTTGAGTTTAACAACAATTAAAGTTAAGAGATGGATCTTATTCATTACCTTCTGGGATTGTCTGAGCCGATTTCAGCAGCTTAAAATAGATGGGACTATTTTCGTCCCACTCAATACAGGGCATTATCTTGCCGGCTTATTCGATTTTGGCGTTGACAAGTCTTCACCTACGATTTCTTGGGCTTCGGGTTGCCATAATGAATCAATTTTAAATAATGATTCGATGCAAAAACGGCTTCTTGTAACTCGTGTGGATACCCAAGTTATTTGCTTTTGTAGGAGTCCTGCTGAAATTGCCGCTTGAGTGGCTCCCAATGATTTGAAAGTTCCTACTGAGCTTAACACAATTTTAATGAACGATCTTTGTCTTTCGTGTCAAAATAGCTACTAATAAACAGCAAAAACCATTTCTTACGTGTTGAACTTAAATGTTTGGTGCATAATCGGTGTGCTCTTTTTTAATAAAGCAGTTTTCTAAAATATTCCGAAAAGGTGCATTTCTTTTAATTCTTTTTTTCGCTTAAGTCAGATGTCATATGTGTAAGCTCGAAAAGTTATTGAACACCCAAACCATGATATGCTATATGAGAGGCTTAAAGCACAAGGGGCTTAAGTGCCTTTTTTTAATTGAGATAAAGTGCTCATATACCCAGTGTGCTGCAAGCGAAACCGGTATTTTAATGACAGCTGCTGGAATTGGTCGCTACATCTCGATACCGGATGAGAATTCCACATTCACCTCTTGTATTCTGAACTTCTCCGAACTTCACCTACTAATTACATATTTAATTTCAATTTAAAAAAAAAATACTTAAGCCCCTTGTGCTTTAAGCCCTTCATGTTTTTTTTTTTTTTTCTTTTAATTCCGAGATTTTTATTTTTTAGCATTTTTAACATTTTTGAAAATAAATTCTTCCTAAACCATTAAATTTATTTAAAAAAATATCAATAAACAATAATAAGAGTGAAATTTATAGCGCATTTTTTTTGGCAGTTTACGAAAGATAAAATAATTTTAAAAGTAATTCGTAGAGTATAAAGCAATGGAAGCCTTTATTCTCAATTACGACTAGAGACTGCCAAAATTCAAAATGACATGTCATGCCGACTCAAACATACTGTCTTAGCATGTCATTGCAACTTAGATAAGCTGTTGTGTGCTGTTGAGTTCAATACCATGTCGTACAATGTTTTTTTTTTTTTATTCGTTTCCGAGAAATCAAAGTTTGCCTTTTACTAGATTTGTTAAACATTTCTCGAATTTTCTATGTAAAATACAGTTAATTAGTGTTCTAAAAATTATTAATTTTATTAAAAGGAGTATCTCCAAATTTGTAGCTACAATTGTGCCAAAGACAGTAACACAAAATTAAAATTAAAAAAAACCACCCTTGTGTAACTTCATTGGGGTGGGACGAGACCACAGGGCATTTACCGTGTGACTCGTCCGTGTGGCACGTCCCGAGTCGGTGCAACACCGGTAAAATACCTTCTTGGATTCCTCTGGGAGGCAGAGGACCATTTGGCCCACTAAAGGAGGTAGGTACAATAGACCTTGCTTGGTCGCAGTATCGTCTCCGTTGAAAGAAATCTCTCCGCTCTCTCTCTCTCTCAAACAAAAAAAAAAAAAAAAAAAAAAAAAAACTTCATTGGGGTGAGACGGGAAACATTCCGTGATGCCGTTAACCGGTTTGGAGGTATAGAACGGAATGCAGGGTGTCTAGGGCATTATGGTTCTTCCGATTGAACGCAGGGACAACCAGGGTTCTACTAGGATTGGATAGGAGAGGTCTTAAGACACTCTAGGGCTCTTGACGGGTCATTGTTCTGTAAGGACTTTTACGAGCAAATGGGACAATACCACACCGGACTTCTGCAGGTTATGCGACGATTCTGAGGAGCTGCGAAATAACGATTGAGCATGTACTGTGCCACTGTCCTAGGATGCAGGGTATCAGGCAAAAATGGCTAGGAGATAGATTTCACGACGAACTGGGTTGTGTCGCTGGATGTAATCCAGTCGATCTACTTGGGTTTGGCAAAGAAATAGAACCGTTGTTTCTGATGAGGAGACTGTAGTGGAGGTTTTAATTCTATCTATTAACTATCTGAAATCTGTCTGTCATCTCCTTTCTTCTTTTCTTCCTCTCATCCTATATATTGAAGGAATTCACAATGGACCGCATTGGTATACGAGTGGACGTGTGCCCTTGGCCGCACAGCGCTTCCTAACCTAACCCCAACCTAAATAAAATTGAACAGCAGCTAAAACTACCAAAACCTAAATTCGATTAGTTTTTTTTTTCGAAAAGTACTGCGAGAATTTTCACACGAAAAGGAGCTTTTTTTCTTATGCTGATTACGCTTGTCCACAGGAGACCAGAGACTCTAGCGGGAATCCAATCCGCTACCCCCGTACTGATAGACTAGCTCACTACCAACTAGTTTACAGGGCCATCCAATTCACTGGATGACTTCAAAACGTTGCACTGTGTTTTTCTACTACAGTAGAGTTCGTTTAAATATTTTTTTAATAAAGATTCAAAAGAAATTCCTTGAAAGTAATAACAATCATGATAAATATTTTCCTTATTTCATTTGCAGTTTTATTGCATATAATGAGCCATACAAATGATTAGAATGCACTACTAAAAACTTATGCTGCATATGTCACATGTGCTGACATGTTCATTTTCTATGTACAGATTTAATTTTAATTTATTCGACAGTGTCTTCATATCGACATTGCATGAATTGGCAGTTGAATGATGCGACACATGTCGCTTTGTTGTATAGTTCAACATTTGCCGGTCTTTAATTACGACCCCACATTTTTCCATTTTTTTTTAAATTAGCAAATTTTTAATTCCAAGAAATACAATTACAAGTTACAAAAATTGTTTGTTAAATTATATTCAGGTCCCACTGTGATTTCCGTTTTGATTAAAATTTTTCAACTTTAAACACATAAAGGTATATATGTAAAATACATTCTATACTAATATGTTTTCTAATATGCCAAGGAAATGATAATAGAAATATGCTTGTATAAGTGCATTATATATTTGTGTTTGTGTGGTTTTGTTGAAAAAGTCAACAAAGTTCGTATTAACTTGTGACATTTTATTTGATTTTCTTGCAACATTTCTCACAGATGGTAAATGTTTTAGTTTTTTTTTCTATGGGAATTTTTTTTATAAAATTATATTGACTCATATTCATACAATATTTAAGTAAGAATATATATTTTTTTTTTTGTTTTCTGTCTTTTGCCTGCTCTATTTTTTGTGAAGGGTTGAAAAATGGTTTTCAAAAGAAATCGTTTAAGCAGTAATCGGCAAAAAGAGAATACAAAAGAACACTTGTTTATAATAGTAATAATAGTTTAAAAATGAAACAATTAAATAGAACTGATACCTAATTATTTTTTGGTAAAAAGTCTCATTAAATCTCTTTATATTTACCTACCAAAAACCAAAATTTTCGGAAAATGCTCTTTACTATTGCCTGCTACTGCTATTTTATTTCTTCATAACAAACTATTCTTGTTACTTATAAATATGTTCTTGGTTATATTTTTTTTTGAAAAACTTCCATTCGTCTTGCTGGCATCTGACATATGGAAAATTTTTTTTTTGGAAAAACGGAAAAAATCAAACAACAAAATACAAAAGTTTTCTATTGTATTCTTTGACAGTTGGTTTTTTTAAGGAGTTTAAGATTTAGTTTTTGGTTTGGCAGACAAGGGAGTTTGATATATATACATATATTTTAATATTTCCATAAGAAACTAAAAAAACAATTTTTTTTTTATTTTTAATGAATAATATTATTTAAAATCTAAATTTAAGTTTATTTACACCATAAAAGCAAAAAAAAAAAAAAAAAGTAATGAATAGAATTAAAATTAACTTTTTGGAAATCTTCTTACAAAATGTAAAAATAAAATTCCCAAAAAAAAACTGCCAAAATTCCGAAATCATTTTTTTTTTTTTTAATATTTTTCATATCAAGTACGGGTCTCAAGAGTCCCATTACACATCATATATATTATTTCTAAAGTACTTTTTTTTGTCGGTTGCAAATATCTCCCAGACCACCGCATGATATTTAATGAATGTTATCTCATTTTAAAGCTTATTTCTAACACTAATGGCGAAAAATAATTAGAAATTGAAAAATTAATATTTTCATTGATAAAAATTATATTTTATATAGAACTGCATGATAATACTGTTGTCATTATGATTATATGTTTTTGTTCAAGTGTGGTAATACAGGCTCGCTTAAAAGTAATGCAGTTCTAATAGAACTGCTTGATAATGCTGTTGTCATTATGATTATATGTTTTTGTTCAAGTGTGGTAATACAGGGTCGCTTAATAGTAATGCAGTTCTACATAATATAGTATGAATTAAAATCCATTCTGGCAATACCGCTATTTACTATAATGCCGTTTATTACTAAGTCAGTTATATATAATTGCGTACGCTTAAAGATATTTTTGCTTGTATTAAGGATTCGTACGGGCAAAAAGTTAACGATGATCATGTCATTACCTCTAACATTGTATTCAAAGAAGTATTATAAAAGCATTTAAACATATGTATGTATGTATGTAAATATGTATGATATATATTATGATTTCTAATATTTTTATACTTTTAATAAAATGTATTGAAGTTACTAAAATTTATATTAATTATTTTCATTTTATGTTACAAAAATGACAACTAACGGTGCGAAATATTCGCACGGGTTATCTAGTTTATTATAAACATATTAGATCGTACCAAATATTCTTAAAATTTTTGATTTTGGCTTTGTTATTTGAGAAAATTGGACTAAAATTGGAAATTTGTAAAAAAAAAATTGGTTTACTTCGGAAGAGCCTGTAGAAATGGAAATTTTCGAGCATTTTTGCATATCCATATTACACTTAAAGCAGCCTTTTAAAAAAGTATAAATAGTATATATGTTACAAAATAAATTATTCTTAAAAATAAGGAAGAATATGTAAATCAATTAAAATAAATATTCTTTCACAACGAACTTCGACCCACCAAAAAAGCGGAAATACCATTTGGTGCAAAGATTGATTTTTGACTATTGACTGCCAGCCGTCGTCAATGGCGGTGAGCGGTAAACGACAAAGATTTCTGACAAGATAGTGTGGTTACTATCGAAACATGTCAAATCGAGTGAACGTGGGTTCGATCCCCCGGTCAGTCAGGATGGACAAATTATCTTGATTCTACTGGTGCACCAAATGAAACATTTAAGCTTTGCTCTTTACAGGTTTAGGCTTATTAAAGTGTTTTCTGAGAGTGGGCAATGGACCTACGGTAATTTATGGACCGAGTGCATGAAACTAAGTAGTGCAGTTTATACACTACATAATTACCACCGCTAGTGGTGGTGATAATCACAATATGTTTTTGTTAAAATAAGATTGTTATGGTTAACAAAAAAATTGACTTTGTTAATTAATTTCAACTTTAAATTTCAATTATTCATCTTAATGAAAATTTCAACAGAATCTTACAAATAAATCAATTACTATTGCTATATTAAATTTTTTTATTAAGTGTGAACAAACTGAGGTAATTGAATAAAATATAAATTTGATGTTAATTTTTTTTTTAATTGAATCATTTAACACATTGTTGGAAATCGTACGTTGTTTTTTTTTATCACATGTTGAAAAAAATTAATCATTAATTAAGAAAAAAATCATAATTTTCAATTTTTACAAATTTAAGTAATCAATATAATCATTATATTTAACTTTGTAATATGAAATGAATTATAAAATGAATTGTAATCTTTTTTTAAAGACGTTTTTTTTAATAAATATCTATAAAAAGCATTTATCTTTTAACTTTCAAAAACCCCGAAACCCGAAAAATTCCGATATCGCAAAAATTCCGGGATCTCGTTAAATACCGGGATCACGGGATTTTATAGCTTTAAATCCAGAATCCCGGGATTTGCGAAACCCAGTGGCTATTGGCATCCCTACTTGCTATTCAAAAAATAAGCATTGAAAATTAAATTGTTGCTTAAAATAACTCTAAAGAAAGGTTCGTCGTATCGACAGTAAAACATCGCCGATACCGATATATCGGCAAACAAGAAGTATCGCCGATAAATCGGCATTGGTTTCATCCCTACTTAAAATTACCAGATAGTTTTAAATTAATTAAAAGAAATAAGTCCCAAAAATGTAAGAACTATTTTACAAACAATATTTTCGGTACTTTAAAGACTTTTTTTAACACAATTATAACTTTTTATAATATTTGCTTTTTAGAAGTTGTCTAAGCAGCTTAAATTTTAGCAGAGTTCGAAATTAAAAAAAAAAATTATGATTTCTGAAAACACGGGACAGAGATTTTAAATGTTTTTTTATTTTATTTTATATAGCTTTGCATTAATTTTTTCTTAGTTTTTAAGCTTTGGAATTATTATAATGGTAACATCACTTAAAAAACCACTTTTACATTTTTCACCTTAGGGAAATCTCCGAATTGGCAACCAAAATATATTTTTTCTTAACATTTAAACAAGCAGATAATAAAAAAAAAAACAAAATGTTTAAATCAGACAATTTTCCTGTTAGCTAAACTTTTTTTTACCTCTTAAAGCTTATAAAACAATAAATATTTAAGACATAGAGGCAAAAACACCCTCAAGTAACAAACAGAAGAAGAAAACCCGAAAAACATTTTGTCAGTTTTGCAAAAAATTTAAGTAAAAAGTTATAAGGCTACATAGCACGTAGACTACTTTTAGGAGTTTAGAAGAGAGAGAAAAAATTACAATTTAAGGTTAATATTCTGCAGTGCCACAAAAACATATGAAGCACAGCCTTAGGCCAATCACACAAATTTCCTAAATTATTGCATACTTTAAGGCATCGACAAAAAATACACAGTTTCTGTTATGTAAGAGTATTTGTTGTTTCACTAAAGGAAATATAAAAAAAATGTTTTAAAAATTAACACATTTTTTTAACGGTTGGCAAGATAAAATTTACTTTTACAATATATTTTAGCTTCTTCGTGATTTTTTGTTAATGGTCTGTTATTTGTCACTCTTTACGTGACTCCATTAACTGTAAAAGTGTTGCGGAAACATGGGAAAAGCTAAATCAAAACTATGCAACAACGAAAAGGCCACAAATATATAAACAAAAACATTTTAACAAACACACCAAGATTACATGTTTACTTACACGTGCATAAATATATAATACTAAAGGGAATTGTGTGAATAAGTGTTTTTTACCAGGCAAAAAAATTAGCACACCAGACTTAAAAAATATAACAGAAATAACTACCGCAGGACTACTGGGAAATTTGCAATGTACATAAGATGGTTTGTGGCTAGAAAAAAAACCCAACCAGAAATAAGGTAAATGACGGACTAAAACGAATATTTTTAGAACTGAAAAATTACGTAAATATTAGAAAAATTAAAAATACAAACCAATGGCAGCAAAAATGTAGGACTGAAATATATATTTTATGCATTAAAAATTCAAGCCTGATGGTCTTATTTATAAAATATAAAACAGGTTAGTAAAAGGTTTATTAAACAAATTTTCATTCAAAATCCGTTTCATAAATCCTTAATTAACTTGTTTTATTTTTTATAAATAAGGCCATAAACTATGCAGCATTTATATTTAAAACAGCGCCCCTGTATAGCTCACTTTGAAAACCAAATTAAATAAAATAAAAATAAACAAACATTTCAATTTATGTTATTTTTTCACTTTTCGTACCAAAAACCAATTAAATAATGTAAATATATTTAAAACACTTCCTCATTCAATGTTTTTTGTGTTAAAACGTATAAAAACAAAATAAAAACTTAATAAAATTTTAAAATTAATTCACAACAACTAAACCACAGCAATTATAATAATAATAATAATAATAATAATAATAATAATAATAATAATAATAATAATAATAATAATAATAATAATAATAATAATAATAATAATAATAATAATAATAATAATAATAATATAACCATTTGTTTATTCACTGTGTAACCTCTGACTTTAAGGCAAATTGCAATTTTCAATTCTTTTTTTCTCTCCATTTTTCTGTTAGGTTTTGAAGAATTTGAACTTTTGCTACCAGCTTCTTTAAATCATAATTTGCATTTATATTGAAATTTTCCTGAATATATATATGCCATTTTGCTCTCTTGCACTGACTTTTCGTTGTTCTGCCACATGGAGTATAACGAATTATATCTAAGTATAATGGAATAGTGCAACTCATGTCTCAAATGTGTACAAGGTCACCGGAAAACGCAACAGCACAAAAAATTCTCCGGTGCCATACAGTGAAAATATATTTTATACGAAAGCAAAGAGAATATATAATAAAATATAAATTATGTTTTCTTTAAAAAATATACAGAATATATTTTTAATATCAAAGCATAAACAGATAAAAAAAAGAAAATCTTTTGAATATGCAATAATAAAAATGATTCTAGTGTGCCTTAGCATATGCAATATATTTTATAAAAACAAACAACTTGTAGTTAAATCAATAGTACAATCTTTAAACAATTTAACAGTCAAAACAACAGGCTAGTCTATAATTAAATCTTTAGTCTAGCCTTCAGTAAAGTATTTTGGAACTTAACTCTATAGTCAAATCTATCAGGGCTGTTCTGAAAATCACTTTAATTTAAATCACGTGATTTCAAATCAAATTTATCTTTTAAAATCACACGTTTAATATTGTGGGTGTTACGTTTTTGTATATTTCGGTGTCACTTTCGATTGCCGAAAGTACACCGAGAAACACAAAAACGCTATGATTTTTAGAACTCCGCAAAACCACACGTGTGATTTTAAAAGCAAGTTAGTTGAAAATACGTGATTTTCAGAACAGGCCTGAATGTTCTCATATATAGTCTAGTATATAAAGGATGTTTTTTGACGACAACTTACGAACTGGTAAGCCGTGAAACGAACTGTTATACTAATCACACTTTTTGACATTAATTAACACTTTACTCTGGCAAATTATCATAAACTAATTAACGCTTGAACAAAGTTATCAAATTATCTAAATTCCCCTAACAGTCATCGGTCAGTGTTAAGCGATTAGGCTCATTTTTGCCTTAACTGTTTTGTTAATAAGCAAAATTGCCACGTATGGAGTGAGACCAATTAACAAGAGGCCCTACAGACTACTTTATATCCAGAAAAATGCTCTGTGTGGTGCGGTTTATTACACGCTGGTATCATCATAAAACCTTATTTCTTCAAAAATTGTTATATTGGTTATATATATTCTGCAACAAAGGTCCTCAGGGTCCCGGTGCTTATTGTCTTCTACATATTTATATATCATCATCATCATTGATGGCGCTGCGATCCATATTAAACCGTTGCCTCCCGTTAAAGTTTTTTCCATTTATCTTTATCTTTTTGGCAATTGTTCTTCAATTTATGCAGTTCTGTTCAAGCGTACTTTCTTCTACACTGTTCACCCACCGTTGTTTGGCTATTCCGATTTTATTTGGATTGTATGAGTTGTTTTGGAATATTTTCTGTATTGGATTATCTGGGTTCATATATAACGTGTCCTGCCCATTTAAGCTGCCGTATTTAAATTTTTATACTAAAAATGAGATAATTTAATTCACGTATACACTCGTCATTATATCGTATTCTCCTTGATTCATCATAAGGGAAGAATTGTGGGAAGTATACGTCTTAATACGATTTTTCATTCATCTGGTTTCTTGACTGTCCAAGTTTCAGATTGGTAAGATGGGCGTCATGTATAAACGGATTTTTGATGTTTTTATTAATAGATTTGGTCCCAGTATTCTATACAGCCTTCCAAGAGCTTTGTTTGCAGAATTTATTCGTTCACCTACCTCCTGACTTCAATCGTTTGTTGTATTTTATGGTTGAGCCAAGATATTCAAAATGTCCAACCGATTCAAAGCAGCAATTATCTAGTATTATATTATGATTCGATTTTATGTTACTTAGGTATTTCGTCTTTGCTGTATTTATTTCCAAGCCAACCATATTGGCCGCATTTTTTAAGTTTTTGAAATTTGTTTTGAGTGTGGTTATATTTCGAGTAAATAGATCAATATCATCGGCAAAAGGAAGAATTTGTGACTTGTGAGCACTAATGCAAAGTTGAAGGGAGTGCCTGAGAATTATCCATAGCATGTCTTTTTTATCGAAATAAATATTCCGTTGCCCTGAGCATATTTTTGTTATTTCCATTCAATACCTTGTACAAATACCTCGTACATTACACATAATAACGTTACACCTCTATAGTTTGAACGATCCATTTTGCTACCCTTTTTTAATTATACCCTGATTTTATTAATAGATGAATATGTTTTATAATGCGTCACTACCAGATTTTTTTAACTCAGCCCGAATATCATCAATACCTGCGTTTTTTTATTTATTTTTCTTTTTAATGTGTTCTCGGATTTCACCTTCACTTGGTTCTGTATTCGGGAATCTATATATATACACATCCTATAGATTGCCGCTACGCGAAAAGTTGATTTCCAGAAATGGACCAGTTAATTAATCTCCAAAGTCGTGCAATTTGACAAATCTCTAGTATTTCCTGTGGGGCTACGTGAAGCCAAAGATTTACGCTGTTAAATCGGCAACAATTGATGCCTTGGAGGCCAACATTGTTCGTGATATGCGGCTGGCAATGCTTGAAAAAATGGCGCAAAATTGGACCTTCAGCATGCGGTTCGTCCAAAAGCAATTAATCTTAGAAAATAATTTCTAGCAAATGGCAACCGCGACTGCGCCGTATGAACGCAATTCTGTCGGTCCAATTTTGCACTACTTTTTCGAACACACACGGTCTTATTTCCTTTATAGTGCGTCGAATGTTGGCTTCTAAATGATCAATCGCTGCTGCTTAACCAGCATAGACAAGAAATACCTCCACAAAAAGCATTCCAAAGGTCTTAAGTCACACGAACGAGGTGGCCAATTTATAGGTCCATTTCTTGAGGTAATTCAATTGTGAAACGTTTTGCTCAACAAAGTATTGCTTTCAAGCGCTTCATGGCATGTTTCACCCTTTTGTTAGATTCATTTCTCCTCTTATGATTTGAAGTGACGTAAGAAATAAAAAAAATAGGAATCATTTGCCGGAATCATTCGCCATTCGCGGTAATGTTAACACATGTTTGAATTTAAAGGCAAATGGGCTGAGGACGCCTTCGGCATGTAAACCTCACATACAGGTACTTTTTCGGGATGTAATGGAGTCTCATGGGGAGTGTGCTCTCTTAAAATTACAATTTCGCTTGTTTACATAACCGTTAAGCCAGAAATGAGCCTTATCGCTAAAGATGATTTTACGATAAAAATCTGGTTCAATTTCCATTTGGTTCGCAGCCCATTCACTAAACACAAGACGCAATTGATGGTCTGCTGGCTTTAATTATTGCACCAGTTCTATATTACATGGATGTAGGCCAACATAATTCCTCAACATTTTTTAAGCAGT
This sequence comes from Pollenia amentaria, assembly GCA_943735925.1. NCBI lineage: Eukaryota > Metazoa > Arthropoda > Insecta > Diptera > Polleniidae > Pollenia > Pollenia amentaria. The sequence goes on from OX031006.1 coordinate 56,176,715, forward strand.
GGACAGGCAAAACTGTGGAGATTGAACTAAAGTCTCAATCTACAGTCCATTCTATGGACCAATGTCTAGTCTATTCTAACTTTTAGTTCGTAGTCTTACCTGAAGTCTAATTTTGAATCGGATCTTTAGTTTTATTCTAATCAAATCAAGGGTCTTGTCTATCCTCTAAGCTTAGCTTAATCTAAAGTGTAATTTATATTATAACCTTTAATATTATCTTTTGCCTTATCTAAATTCTGATATATAGTTCAGGATGGCCAAACCATAATAATTGTGAGTCACAATGTAACTTTTTACCCAACTTTATTTGACATTTCTTTGTTTCAGTATTTGACAAATTCAACCATGGAGAGGTACACAATTAAGCAGCGCGAAAATGGGTGTTCAAATCAAGATGCATTTCGAGCATATCTTGATTTTTTTGATCAGCATAATCGACCAAATGTCTCTTCAATTGGGAGATTTGTGCGAAAATTTCAGCAAACCGGGTCTGTACGAAATGTGAAAACACCTGTGCATGCTCACCCAGTTAGTTCTGCGGAAAACATTGGTGTTGTTCGCGATATTGTGGCAGATGAGCCGTCAACCTTGACTCGTTGTCGTGCCCAACAATTGAACATCTCACGAAGGTTACTGATTGAGGATATGGACCTGGGCGATATGTGGTTCTAACATGATGGCACCACTTGCCACGCAGCCAACGCAACAATGGCTCTTTTGCTCGAGAGATTGAATGGCCGTGTTATCCTTCAACGGGCGATATTAATTGGCCGCCACGATCATGTGATTTGATACCGTTGGACTTCGTTCTTTCGGTATATTAAAAATATTAAGTGTACGTCAATAAGCCAAGAGCAATTCAAGAGCTAAAGGATAATAAATCGGCACATAAACAACCTTGAACCTCAATTATGTCTCAGAGTCATGGCTAGCATTCGGCCGATATTTTGTTTCACACATAATTGTCATAGATCCTTCTATCATAATAAAATATATTAAAATAATTCTCTGAAAACTTTTTGTTTTATTTACAATTAACATCGTGCGTTTTGGTTGGACCAACCTTTATAATCTTTTCTAAGGTCTAATGTTTAATCAATAAATAATCTTATTTATAGTTAAACCTTTTAGACTTACCCATAGTCCAATATAATGCCAAACCTATATTCTAATCTATAGCCTTGTCTATGGTGTACTTAAGTCTTATCGAGTCTAATCTGTTCTCCAATCTTTAATGAAATTTATAGCGATTAACTGATCGGTTAATTTAAAATTGACTATATTCGATTAACGATTAAACCGGTTAATTTCAGTCGATTAATAGGGGATCATAAGGGGAAGTTATTTCGTATTTTGCTTCTCCAAAAAGGAAATCACTTTCGCCCGTAATTGATTTATGTGACAGGCATGTATGAATTAGTTTAAGGTGTGGTCGTTTTAGTTCAAGAATTGTTATGTTTGTTATGTTATTGCTTTTTTATTCTAATAAACTCCAAATAATAAATGATTTATGCATTTTTATTCATTGCAATCACTTCGTTTAAAAAAAAGCCTTTAATTTATTAAGCCAAAACCTCGGTTAATTAATCGAGATATTAACCGATTAAAGCAAAAGTCCGATTAAATGAATACCTACTACATATATAGTTGCTTTAATTATTATTTTAATTTTTTTTTTTTTAATTTAATAATTTTCTTTTTTTTCTCTTAACAGGCTAATTTTAAAATACCTTCTGATCTTTTATGCAAATTAAATCCAAAGAGAACGAAAAGAAAACCACAATATCTTGACCCATTTGCTTTTCCATGTGGAAAAAAGCCAACATGATTAATCAAAAATTCTATTTCAAGTATGACAAAATGCAATATGATTGCCGGCTGTCTACATTGACGACTACGAAGTACGTTCACAATAAAACTATAGTATACATTTAGGCTTGACTAAAGTAAAAGACAGCAAGCAGCAGGGAGTAAGAGCAACAATACTTGTCAATTCGCGGTCTTGCGGTTTTATTTCAATCAAATTAAAATAAACAGAAAACTTTATTAAAAAAATCTAGAAAAGTAGCCTGCTTTTAAAGAAAGAAAAAACAAAGAAAACTTTAAAAGAAATTCTTTAATTTTTTCATATTTTTGTAGCACGCGTGCCTTTTTTTTTTTTTTTTTTTTTTTTTTTTTTTTGTATTTTACAACTTGTTAAATTAATTGTCTATGTTGACATTTTGTTTGTCATTGGCATCCCAACGCATTAAAATATTTGCTTTGCTTTTTGTTTTCGTGGAATCTTTTTATATGTTGCTTAATTTGTTTGCGTTCTTACAGAGTATGAAAGCACTTTAAAACCCCACTTAACCCTAAAAATTCGATGAACTCTGTGTGCCCGTTAAACATCAACGAAATTCCAATACAAATATTTGTTTAATGTTGGCTACTAAAGTTGAATTCTGTTGGTGGTTAAAGAGGCACTTTGTTTTCATCAACTTAATAAATAAAAGGAGGTGTGGAATTTAAAAGCAAAAAAAAAAAAATAAAGCAAGTTCTTAACATTACTTATGACGCATTTATTAAATGAAAAAGACAACTGCAAAAAATTCATTAAATAGTTAGGACCGAAAGAAACATCATCATTTACATTTTCATTGTAATTTCAATGAAATGAATATTTCCTCAAGATAATGATGATGGCATTGGCGTTGCTAATGATGATGAATGTTCATTCTATCATCATCATTACACACCAGGGAGACATAAATCGTTCCAATGAGCCAGCTTAACAAAAACCAAAGAATTTTTCTCAAAAATTCAACAACAACAATGACAAATAAGAAGTATCACTAGAACTACTAACAACAGCCAAGGCGCTTGATTAAAATGTCAAACGTTAGAAATATTTGAAAAATGTCTCTTGTACATAGTTTCTGTGCTTTTTTTTCATTATCTCGCTTACATTGTTTGTGTTGTTTTTGTAGTAGTTGTATGCCAGGGGAGAAAATACAAAATATTTACGCAAGAATGTCAAACATTTTTATACTTGTGATAAGAGGTCGTGCATTTAAATGTCACTGGGTTTGCAGGACAGACGGATGGACAGGCAGCCGAACTAGCATCCAGCCAGAGATGTAAAATGTAGCCCTTGAGATTTATATGAGCTCATTCTTTTTATTGTTTGTTTTTTCTTTCTTAGTTTATTCCCATTTTATTTTATATTATTTATGGTATCCACTATTTTTTTTTTTTTTTTTTTTTTTTTTTTTTTTTTTTTTGGTTAACGGTTTACAAGAAAACATATTGTTTGGTTTTTATTGAACGAGGCATTTTCCTTATGACTTGTTGACTTGTTTTACATTCGTGCCATAACAGGCAGATGTAGTAGTGCTCTTGTGGGAAGATAACTTAACTGTAATCTTTCAAGTATCTGAGGATTATGTTTTTTTTTAAATATAATTAGTACTTGCCATATGTGTTAGGAAGCCAAAAAAAGTATTAATAAATATTATAACCAATTTTAAAATATTTATTTATTAAGTGGGAAACAACCCAGCAAACACAAAACCTTAAGTTACGACTTGCAATGTTTTAAAAAAGAAACCTTAACTTCATTTCATAAATACCTTTCAGATTACAAAAAATAGAAGTATCGATTTTGCCCTTTCAGCCATTTATGGGCAACTTTAAATGTGCAAAAATCTATCCATTTGCATATGTAAAAGACCACTTTAGTCCTCTGTTTGTCAACCGATTTGAAAGTTATTTACTTACATAAGTGTACAATATATATTTCATTAAAATCTGAGGGGGTAACAAATGGTAAAAACGGGTAAATTCGGTGACCAACTATCTCAAAACCTAAAAGAGATTTAAAAAAATTTAATTTTTATCGTTGTTCGTAAACGGGAGTAAACGGGTATAACCTGCATATTGGAACTTCTTTGTCACGCTCTCTACTTTTTTTTAGCCAATAAACACAAAAATTAATGTTATACTAAATTCACAACTTATTTAAAAATATATATCTATATATATAAAAGAGTTGCGTGAGTGACTGACTCATTCATCATCACCCAGCCCAAACCGCTACCCTAGAAACTTGAAATTTTGACAAGCGATTGGTCACTCTCCAAATCGATCCACTAAGACGGGATTTTTCGAAATTCGAATGTTTAGGGGGTAATAAAGGTAAAAACGGGAAATTCGGTAACCTTATATCTCCAAAACTATTAGAGATGCAAAATAAATGTAATACTAATCGTTGTTCTTTAGAAAAATAAGCGGACAGGTGACTGGTACTTTTTTGAAATTCGGCGCTATTAGGGAGTAAACGGGTAAAACCTGAATTTTGGTACATTATTGACACCCCATCTATCTTTTGAATTAATAAACATAAAAACAAAGTTTATACCACATTCGAAACTTATCAAAAAAATACGAATACCAATTTGATACTTTTTCGAAATTCGAATGTTTAAGGGGTGAAAATCGTAACTATTTTTGGTACTTTGTTTTACAAAACATTTTTCTCCATTCATTGACATATTCGTAATAAATTATAGGCCCCCACTACAATACTGCAATGTTTTGATATTTTAATGGGGAAAAAACTGGTACTTTTTTGAAATTCGGCCCTATTAGGGAGTATACGGGTAAAATCTGAATTTTAGTACTTTTTTGCCACCTTTCTATCTTTTGAACCAATAAACATAGAAACAAAGTTAATACCACATTCGAAACGAATTATTACGAGCAACAAAAATAATTCGTTATGTACTACGATTCTTACAATAAAAAATAAAAAAATTTCGTAAAAAAAACATGAAAAATATGTTATTTATTTTTTACTTTAAAAATTACAGGTAACGAAGAACCGGGCGGGTATGCTAGTAAATATATATTTGGTATTTTTTCGAAAGTTGAACGTTTAAGAAGTGAAAGCGGGGCTGTGGAGTCGGAGTCGGAGTTCAGGTTTTTCTGCCGGAGTCGAAGTACCCACAAAAACTCGCGACTCCGACTCCAAAATTGTTCAACATAACAAATTTAAAAATGTTTTCTTAAGTTTTCCAAAATAAAAATTCTGTGAAATTGGCAATGCAATATTTAAAATATCGATTTGAAATTTTAATAAAAACATTTTCTTGCTATATTTAACCATTCAAAGGTACTGCATTAAAAAAAAGTTTAAAGTCAAATAAGGACCAATCTCATTAGATTTAGCATCAATGTAAGAGTAGGAGTCGGTGTTGGAGTCGGAATAAAAAAATTTCAGCGGTTAGAGCCGGAGAGCCCTGGGTGAAAGTCTTATCTATTTTTGCAAAATATACAAAAATTTTTCTCCATTCATTGACTTATACATATTAAATTATGGGCTCCCACTACAATACTGAAATTTTTAACATTTTAATGGAGAAAAAAACGACCCAAAAAGGAACATATGGGAAATTAAATAAATCTCTTTCTTTTACTTCTCTGTTCTGCATGTAGTAATTTTTGAATTTTCTATAATATTGAACTTAGAAACATTATATTAAAAAAGCAGGGTTTAGAGTGAATGACAACCTATAATATGAAAAATATTGTTTATTCTTTGTTCTTTAATTGTACTATTTACGAGTATTTGAATTTCTGTTAGTATTGGACCCAGAAACATAAAAAAAACATGCAAGGTCCTTAGTGAATGAGAATCTGTAGTAGGAATCCTTTGGCAAATTTTTCGTTCTGTAACTGGTTCTTTTTTATTTTGCGCTTAAATTTGACCTAGAAACACACAGAAAAAAGTGTTTTATCAATTAAAAAAATATTTATTATCAAAGTTGTTTTTGGGAATACAAATATTTATTAAAAGATTTTGTTTGTTGTGCTTAATTCCCTTTTTTAATAATTGATAAAAATACTGAAATTTATTGTTGGAGGATAAGCTGTTCCTATGCGCATTTCACTGGTTGCTTAGGCCAGATCATCAGGAAACGTTCTCCTAAATAATTTTAGAAAAGCCAAAGCTATCAGCAAACAAAACTACAGAAGGAATGAGAATTACCTACAATACCCTCAAAAAGTTTTATTTGCAACGATATCAAAGCTTAAAGAAAATACCAAACAATAAAACAGTGATGAGTTTTTATCTTTTCTTAGTTTAAAAAGTATTTAAATTTTATTAATGTGATAATTGAATCAATTATTTTTTTTGTTGAAAGAAAATTAAAAATTTAATTTTGATTTAATTAACATTTTAGTTGTTTTGAAATAAATTTTCAATTAAAATTTTAATTAAATAACAAAAAATATTAATTGACTTTTTTCGTTTAAAATAAAATAATTTAATCATGTAGAATTATTGTTGGGAATTGTAAATATTTATTTAAATAAATTAACACATTGTTTGAAATGGCAAAGTTTTTTGATCAATTTTTTAATTAAAATTAAAAATATCATTTATTGAAAATATTTTTTCAAAATTTTAAAATTTTTATTAATCAATATAATAATTTTGGTAATAGGTGCAAAATCAACAAATTGTTTTCTTGATATTATGAATTTAGAACAAATTTGGTGGTTGGAGAAATTTAATAATTTTTTCTGTGCATAAACCTCAACATGCAATGTCCTGAGTGATTGAGAATCTAACTTTTTTGTTCTTCAACTGGTACTTTTTGAATTTCCGTTAGTATTGGACATAAAAACATAAAATTAAACATGCAAGGTCCTGAGTTAATCAGAATCTGTAAGACGGATCTTTTTGATACTTTTTCGTTCTTTTACTTTATTAATGCTGAACAAAGAACCATAAGATTCAATATGCAGAGTCCAGAGGGATTGATAACTTACAAGCGTCGTTTCTGATTTTTTTTTTTTATATTATTGAACTTACAAAATAAATTAAAAATTCCTGGACTGGAGTGGAAGATGACATATGGACCGGAGGTTTGTCCCTCGCCAAATCGAATCACTAGGGCGAAAAAAACATATGGTCGAGCATGTAAATTCATTTACATATACTTATATGTATGTTTTATTCATATTTGCAAAAATAATTATGGTCGAATTTCAACCACTGCGCAAACACTTCTATATTGAATAACTTAATTTATAAATTTTAAAACTCAGTAAGATTGGAAAGCACCCCCAAGCATTCGTTGCACATTTTCATTATTACAAGATAATATACCATTATTTTTACCCGGCTTTTCCCTTCTAAAAACTTAAAATTAAATCTATAGAAATCCATTTGTCTTTGCACAAATTTTTGTTCCAAATTTTATGCCTGTAGATTACGTTGTTCGGACTGTCTTCAAAAGCAGCACTTTATCCAAAAAAAAACTACAATATTACTTGTTTTTCATCCCTTAACATTCATATATATAAAAAGTTTCGTAAATAATATAATTTCAATTTTCAAATTATGGTTTGAAACTTAACCTACACTTTGTATCTGTCTACATTGTTCGAAATTTGATGTCATCCCATAAAAAAGCGGCATATTAACCCATTTTCATTCAAATGTATTAACGGTTCTTTAAAATAATTTAATAATGGATTTTAAATAAATTACTATATATTCAATAGAATGTAGATATTTTTTTCTAAATGTAAAATTTGGGGAATTTGTGTTCGCTTAATAATTACTCCCAGCTTTAGCACCAAGACCAGAAATGTTCCTGCTATTTAAAAAATACTCGACATACGAGTACTTTGGTCTATCATAAATCATTGTCTGATTCCAGGAATGATTGTTTATGATCAGTAAAAAAACATTAGTTGTTAACACATACTTACTAAGTCAGTTCATAAGATTTTGATTAATTTTCGAACAATAACGAAAGAGCAAAATTACCTGAAAAGACAATAATGAAAATTAAAATTAATATATTATCAAAGTTGTTTTTGGGAATACTATTATTTATTAAAAGATATTGTTTGCTGTGCTTAATTCCCTTTTTTAATAACTGATAAAAAAAATACTGAAATTTATTGTTGGAGGATTAGCTGTTCCAATGCGCATTTCACTGGTTGCTTAGGCCAGATCATCAGGAAACGTTCTCCTAAATAATTTTAGAAAAGCCAAAGCTATCAGCAAACAAAACTACAGAGGGAATGAGAATTACCTACAAACACTCAAAAAGTCTTGTTTGCAACGATATCAAAGCTTAAACAAAATACCAAACAATAAATCAGTGATGAGTTTATCTTTTCTTACATTTCCCGCTGCAATTATTTGGAATTCTCCCAACATTAATTGTAGTTGTAAGTGGGTAAAGAAAAAACATATTAAAAACAAAAACAAAGTGCTTTTATTGTTTTCGCAAGAAATCAAAATAAAAACAATTTGCCAGTTCAGTTTTTTATGCAGGTTAAAATTAATAAAGTAATAAATAGTCAAATTTGAAAAGTTTTGTTTTGAATGAAAAATTATTCGTAAGGCCGGGTTTTTGAGATGTGGATTCAGTTTAAAGTAAGCTTAACGTAGTCTGAAGTTCGGATTTTTCCGGCGTTATGTGATTTTTTTTATTACTTCATTAAAGACCAACATTTTAAGCAAAACTGTTACGTCAAAATTTTTTATACAAACTTGGTAATGGCGGCACGAATCTAAACCAAGTTTAACTGAGATCTAAAGAACGTCTGTACGAAAAGTTCCTTTGGCGAATTTTTTTTTTTTTTACAAAAAAACGAAAATGTAGGCAACTATTGTTTTATAAAAAAATTAATTTCTTCCTGTTATAATTCTTTAAAAAATTTCTTTTACGAAAATTTTTTGCCTCAAAATTATTCACTAAAATAGTTTTTACACAAGTAAAAATTTTTTATTGAAAAATTTACTTGATTTTTAAAAAATCTAAAACCGATAATTTTTTACCAAAAATGTATGGACTAAGGCCTGGTACTCTGTTTCACATTTCACGTGAAATACTGTCAAAACTCAAATGAAAAAAACTTGTGCGTAATTTCTATGAAAAAATGTTGATAAAGTTGTACTCTGTTCAATTTGTAAAAAAGTTAAGAAATGTTTCTGGCAACATTTTTTTACAACTGTGAAATAATATAAGATGCACTTATTTCACGTGGAATTTTAAGCAAATGAAAAAAAGTTTAAGCTTAATATTAAAATTAGAACGGAAAAACATAAACAACGCAACCGGAAATAGTTTTTCATCCATATTTACTTTCATTTCTATTTAATTTTTTATTTCAAAAAGTACTTTTTAGAAAAATACATGTGGGTTTTGTTTACATACGCAAAACAATGTTGAAAATGATAGGGAAATAAAAGATGTTGCTGAACATTTTTCAAAAATTAGAACAGTGTACTAGGCTGAACAATCAAAATATGTCTTAAAAAAAATGTTCTTTAGTTAAAAATGTTTTTGTTCAAAACTTTTGTTGGAAAATAAATTTTTCGCCGACTGAAATTTTTCGCAAAAACTAAATTCGACGGAAAATTTTGCGTGAAAATTATTTTAATAAAAACCAGTAAAGTTGTGTTCAGACCTAACAAATATTTGACGTAAAAATCCAAAAAAAAAAATTGTTACTAGTAAATTGCTCAAACTTTAGCTTCATTTTTAACAATCTAATTTGGAAAGAAGTTGTTATGGTTAATATGTGAAATTATAGACCGATTCTCACCATTTACATAGACTTCGTCCGTAGTACAAATTAAATGTATTTAGCAAATTTTATTAAACTATCTACAAAATTGCAACATGCACTTTGCGCACAAAGTTAACATTGATAGGCAACCAGCCTGACGGATGGATGGATATCGTTAGATCACTTTAAAAAGTGATTCTGAGTCAATCGATATAATAAAAGATTGGTCCAGATTAATATGTGTTACATCCTCAAAAACGTATATATTTAATTGCTTTTTCCTTAATTTTTGCTTAAATTAATATAAAATTTGAAAGTTTAAGATAACATTTATCATTAATAACAACCTTATTACAATTTGAGAGTAAAAATGAAATGTAGATGACGAAGTTAGAGCAACACGTTGGGTATACAGATAGGTATTAAAATCAGAAAAACGGGTTTTCAAAATCCAAAATTTTGAAAACAAATATTTTTTTATTTGCTGCGAAAGCTCTTGTAAAGTTGCATGTACACGACATGTTTTTTACATGTGACTTGTCAACTTTTCAAGTCACATGTAATTGTGCATGTCTGTCAAAATTGCTGTTTTACATAAGGTTTATAATATTTGGTCACACATGTACATGTAATTTGCTTCTAACAATGTCTCTGTTTTTTCGCATAGTTATTGCAGAAACCAAAGTATTTAGTTCTCGGTTTCAAAATATCGTGCTGCCGCCACAAAAATTTTTATTTGCGCAGTAAAAGAGTTAAGCCATCTTAACATTTTTTTTCTTTAAATTCGAAGAAACTAATTTAGGATATTATAATAAAACGTTTTTCTTTATATATATGAACATAATTTATATTCAATGGTGAAATTATCATACATACATCGGTATTGTAAAATATAAACTTCAGCCGGCTAATGATTCCGCCAATAGTGTAACGCCGTTGCCGGTTTTTTCCCGGCATAGATTTCTGACACAGCTGATGTCAGATGGTTTGTCAGAAGAAAATAGAGTACGCTCTAATCGAAATTTTATCAGATGACTTTGCGTCTGACTTTTACAGATGCAATGTTTTAAAGGTAACACACGACATGTATGTATTTTACAGTGAGAAATTAGACAAGTCATATATAAAAAACATGTCGTCTACGGGCACCTTAAGCATTTTAAAAAAAATCAACATGTATCAAAATATGCCTCAAAAAGGCGAAATATGCGATATAAACAAAAAAAAAAGCTCTTTTAACTAAATTATACAAAAAAATGCTGTAAAGGGTAAAATATGCAAAAATATTTATTAACAAACCGATGCCACAATTCATAAAAAGCTCTAAAACGAATAAATATATTTGGGGTATTCACAAGGTGTGATATCATGGTTTATTGTCATAATGTTCTAACATTTTACAATGGTTTAAAAATATTGTTGTTGGTTTGTAAACAAAAAGTGTCTTAAATAAATAAAACGTTGCTTGCTATGTTTATTGTGGTTATTAAAGACACAAACCATTGGTAAAAGATAGGCCATAAATAGTGAATCCCGCATATTTAAGTTATTCGCCAAAAAAAAAAAAATTATTTTACATAAAAATTAGATTTGTATGAAAACGAATTTTTTTTAATCATAATTTGTATTAATTTATTAATCAAAAATTTGATTAATAATATTTGTTATTAATCGAAAATTTTATTAAACATCATTTTGATTAATCGAGCACCTTTGACTAATCGATTTATAATAACCCATCCCTAGTGTTAATAAAATTAAATATGTGTTTTTGTGTTTTATATGTTTTTTTTTTTTCTTAATTCTTTACTTACCCTAAACGAATTATTATGTATTAGTTTTTTTTAAAATTCTAAATAAATTTTTGATTCACAACTTTCCAATTTACATTTAACAGCATTAAAAGCTGCATTATAGACAAAAACAGATCAAAAAGCAACTTTTAAAACTATTTTGCTAAAATTCTTTGGTGTTTCATAGTTTAGTGTGTAAGGTTTACATACCCCGACACTTATTATCATTAACATTTTTAAACAATCACATCAAGTGCTACAGCAATAACAGAAAATCTGTCGGTAGCAGCGGCAAAAGACAACAGTAAACGCTAGTGAAAAGCAACAGCAATGTAAAGGGTGTTTATTTAATATTTATGATCTGGCAAATCGTCATGTGTAGATTTACGCTTAGCGCAAAATTGTGTTCAGTGCACTTAATAAATCTTTGCCTTTTTGCGGCCAAAAGTAAAAATAATTTTTTTTTTAATTTTTGATATTCTTAATTTAGTACACTCAAAACATATCAAAATAAGCATATGTGTATATTTTTTTCTACAATGTGGATTTGCCGTTACTTTATTGATACAAACATACGTGATTTGTACCCGAGTTAAAATCAATGATTGAGTGCAGTAAAATAAAAGGGATTTTTTAATAAAAGTTTAAATAATAATAACTTATGATTACAGAAATACATTTGAAAATGAAAACAAATGTCGAAAGTGAGTATTTCCCAGGAAAAACTTTTTGAATTTTGGTAATAGGTCGTAGTTATTTCATACGTTACCTGGTAAGTAGTTGTCATTATAATTGTCATTATTCTGAAAACCTCAATAAGTACTTGCTAGTAATGACCTTAGTAAGTACTTCTCACTACTAATATTTTCAGTTATGAATATTTGCTTACTAATAATCAGCTAAATAACAACTTATTAGTTATATTGTTTACAGACCCCTAGCTCCATAACTACTTATTAAGTCTATTAACTAGCCCCAATTAAATAAAAACTAGTTATTTTTTAGCTTCTAGTAAGTATATTTTAAGTACTTACAATTCAACTTACTTGCAACTTAAGTGCATTGTAAGTACTGAATTCTGTGGACACCTCGAACAAAAATAAGTAGTTATTCAGCCGAAAAATAAGTAGTGTTTATTTTTCTCCAACGTTACTTACTAACTTACCAGGTAAGTAAAGTTTTTCCTGGGTTTTTATATTTTTGATATATTGGAGAATTCTTCTTTAAATTAAAGTGGAATGAAAAATTAATAAATATAACTATGAATTGGAATTTCCCTTGGCCCTTAAAAACAAAATGATTGCAATTGGTAATTATAAAACTTAATTTTTTCTTTAGAGAATTAACATATCTTCCATAAAGATCTAAATTTAGCTGAAAATACTTGCAAAACTCTTTAAAAAAAAGCGTATTTTTCTAGGTAACTTAAGTGTGCCAAATTCAGAGTTATTTAATTAATGGCGAGTAAAACGTGGCGAAGCTGACAAACAGGCCATTTCATATCATCATATATTGTTAAAAAATATTTCAAGTAACATTTAAAAGAACAGTGGCGAGTATTTTGTTTAAATCTCAGTTATAGATGGAAGGGATGGGCAATAAATATCGATGTATCAAAATATCGATATTTAAAAAAATTATAATCGATATATATCGCCGATGTTAAAAATACCCATATATCGATATTTAAATACGACTATCGAATTCAATATTTTTAAGATAAAATTCAACATTTTAACCGTTGCTCAACTGCTTCTAATACTGTTGTTTTTTTTAAGAATTGCATCATATGTATGTTTTTTAACTAATATTAAGAAAATAACGGTGCTTTTCCATTGTACATTTTCATAGAATACACAGTTCAGTTTTGACTCGGGTTTTTCAGAGATGACAGCAAAAAAACTCATGAAAGTTGGAATGTTAATAATAAAAAAAAATATTTTGTTTTTTTTTTATCTGAGCATGTTCTTATATACATATTAAACATAAAATATTGCACAGTTTACTTGAATAGTACGTGTCACAAGTTTACTGGCAGTATATAATCTGGCATTATATAATCCCAATTAATTTTTTTTTTTTAGATGTCATATGGCGAATAAATAAAATTTTTTTTGTATTATTTACTTTTTTTTATTGTAGAATTAACTTCCGGTCCCTGGATTTCAAACGAAAACTTCGTTACCTTAAAAACTAAATATTAAAATTGGTTTTTGTTGTAAATAAAAGTAAAGCGAATGGAAGTTTCGTTCGAAATCAAGGGACAGGCAATCAATTTGATATTAAAAGAAACAATAAAAAGTTAGAATTGAATTACATGAATTATGTTTGTACATATGTAAATATGTATTGACATAGGTATATTAAGTTTTTAAATTTGGTAATAATTTCACCTTAATACGTTCGATACATCGATATTTTTAATTAATAATTATCGATACTCTTAAAAAATATCGATACGATATATATAGATATAATTTTTCAATTTGCCCACCCCTAATAGATGGCGTAAGAGTCGTCGAAAACTGCGAACAATATTCTGAGAGCAAAGATGAAGAAATTGAGAATATTTTTTTTAAATTTGTGTTGTTTTTAGATATAAGAAAAAAATTAGAACTAGAAAACCAAATTTTGCAATTAGACTTTATTTAAAACAAAAGTTTCTTTTATGTGGGAACAAAAAAAAAGTAATAGTTTGAATATAATTGTTTTAAAACTTTCGCACCTGAGCGTGCGTGAACAAATTTTCTTTTTCAAGAACGTGCAGGTGTGTGTGATAAAATAAAAATTTTGTCCGTGAGCTTGAGCGCGCGTGACCAACTTTTTGCCCGTGACAGTGCGTGACAAAAAATTTATTGGGCTTTAAAGGAAGGAAGACTTCCAAAGATCGAATCAAAAAATCATTCAATTTGAGCCAGTCGTTTGGATAAAAGTTAGTTTTGGCCAAAAAAAAATGGAAAATTTTCCTATAGTGCAGCGATAGGTCTTAACAGGGTTTTAAATAAACAAAATTCGGTGCTGTTTACACGCTGGTGGTACCATCGGACCAAATTTATTCAAAAATTTAACCGTTACGGTTAGTGGAGGTTGTTACCTCTCCAGGATCGAAGATTTTTTCTTGCTTAATATGTCTGACATTAATAAGAAGGAGATGCGGTTTCAATAAGACGGCGCCACGTGCCATATGCCGATCGCAACCATCGACTTATTAGTAACAAACTTTTGCTTTAAGTTTATTTCGAGAAATGAGCCTGTCAGTTGGCCTCCAAGGTCTTGCGATTTGACAGCTCTAGATGATTTGGGGCTGTGAGGCCACGCCAGGTCACTGGTTTATGCTGATAAGCCATCGAAAATTTACGCCTTGAAGGCCAACATTAATGGTGTTATTAGGCACAAACGTCCAGCAACGCTAGAAGAAATTAAACAAAATTAGACGGCCAGCACGTACTTCGTCCGGAACAGCCTCAGTACCCAAAGGCATTGAGACTGTACATTTTCAAATGTTATTACCATGAACTTTAAAATAAAAGAATTTTTATATTCAAAATTTCTTTTTGTGTAAGTTTTTACAACTTCAAGTTCTATCAGGCTTAAAGAAAACACGCTCTATTTAATATTTTTTTTAACGTTTTTTTATATTTTTTGGTAGATGGGGAATACTGTTTATCATGTTCTGCAATAACGTCGACAATAATAAAAACATAAAAAACAACTTTAACAGGCAGCGGCAGGAGCAAAATAGCACAGTAGCAGTATTTCCAGCAGTAGTAAGAATAATAAGAAAATTCTTATGAATGGGACATACAAAACTTGCACACATATGTGCTGGTTTGTCTCATAATTTTAATGTCTGTTGTCTTGTTTCAACTACAGAAGTGTCTGTGGTTCAACACAGACAATTGCCAAACATTTTTGACATTGTTTTTCTGTTTGGAGTGTTGAAAATCTCATTAATTTTTAGGTCATTTCTGTAAAACATATTTTATATATATTTGCTACATATTTATTTTTTGTGGTAAGACATTTCTACACTTTTGGCTTTGTTTTAAATTAACGACATTTTAATGTAGAAATATTGAAATGCTCTGTGTTTCCATTCAAAATATAATTTTATAGAAAAATATCCCCTAAAGTATGCTTAAGTATTTATTTCAATATGTCTAAACCATTTATAAACGAACGTTTGAATGTTTGAATGGCTGTTGTTGTTTCTCTAAAAAGTAAAACATACATTGTTTCAAAATTAATTGCTAAAAAGTAAAGCATACCTCCCAGGGGTTAAGAAATATATGAAACTAAATTTATTTAAATATTTATATATGGTTTTTAAGTTTATAAAACGAATAATAAGTAAAGGGATAAGCTTAGTGGGGCAAGCAAAAACATTTTTCGTAGACAAAAATGTCTGTTTTAAGATTTGTAGAATTTATTTTCGTAGCAAGACAAAAACTTTAAACTTTCTGACCGTTAATAGAGTATCAGCCGTTATAAATATTATATTTTTCATAAAAGTCCAATTATAAGTTTTTTTTTTGGAGCAAATATAAAAATTCTTTCTTGATTTTTATTTTTTCGAGCAAAAATTTAAGTAATTTTTTCATTTTTATTTTTATAAGTTATAAGATATAATAATTTAAATAACTTTAAATATTTATTTTAATGTGCATAAGTAGACCTACAAAGAAAACATTTTATCAATTTTTATCAATTAATAATATTGTTTAAAAAGTATTTCTATTTTATTAATGTGATAATTGAATCAATTATTTTCTTAGTTGAAAAAAAAAATTTAAATATAATTTTGATTTAATTAACACTTTAGTTGTTTAATATAATATTTTAATTAATATATTAATTAAATAACAAAAAAATCTTATATGATTTTTTCGCTTAAAATAAAATAATTTAAACTTGTAGAATTGTTGTTGGAAATTGTTTAAATCTAAACTTTATAATTTTGGTAATATGTGCAAAATCAACAAATTATTTGCTTGATTCTATGAAGTTGGTGATTAGAATAAAATGTTATTTTTAAGGTTATTAAAGTTAGTATTTAATATATAACTTATATTGCAAAAAGTGGCGAATAAAGCTATAAAGTAATGAATTCAGGAAGTCATTAAAATTAGGATTGTAAGTAAAGGGCTGGGCTGTTTAGGAAAGGTTTTCTTAAACGTGGAATGTTTGAATGTTAACAAAATACTTCTGGTCTACAAGAACAAATCAAGCACCAATTGTAGGTGAAGATTAAGACTTTGAAGCCGAAATATTCCGAAAAACATAGAAGAATTTGTGATAATGTAAAAAGTCGTTTTAATAAATTAAAAAACTATGAAATTGTCGCAAATAGATAACAAAAAAAGGGCGGGATCCTCTGAAAATGGTGGGTGATGAGCAGTGCGGCCATTTTGGCATTTTTGCCGCTAAATTTAGCATTAAAAATTTTTATTTAGCTGCAAAATTTTCATTTACCACTTGGCATTTTATTTAGCTTTTTTGGAAATTATTTTTAGCTTTTTTTAGCATTATTAATTTTAGAAGTTTGGACGATTTTGGATGATTTTTCTTAAATTTTTTTTATTTAGATAAAAATTCTATAGTGTAAATGTTTAAAAAAAAATTTTTGCTTTAAGCTGCTGAAAAAATAATAGTTGTAGAAACTCAACTTTTCTTAAACTAATAGAAATAAATTGATCTAAAAAATTTTGTATAGCATAAAAATAAAATCATTTAAATTTTGCATCTATCAGGGGTTTGCGGGCCCCCAAAATTTAAAATTTATTCTCAACTTTCTGTACTACATATTCATATGTGTCATAAGCGTTACCAAAACCTACCCACTTGTTAAGATATAACCATTTATTTCAATTTCGGTAAAAAATAAGTCACTAAATGTATTTAGTTTCGAATAAAATCTCATACTGGTAATACATTTTTAACATAACGCTTTAAAAAATTTTAGCTTTATTTTTAGCATTTTTAAAAATAATTTTAAGCATTTTTTGGCCGTGTGTAATGCCAGATTTAGCTGTAAAAACTTTTTAGATCTTGTCACACTGGTGATGAGGGAAAATGGAAATAATTTATGAAAACAGGTTTAAGTTCGCAGAAACTATAAATCCCGGAAGTTTCTTCATAATAGACACCCCGTACTTTTACCAGCACTGTAACAGAGTGTCTTAAAAAAATGGCGAGGGCTTTACCACGGACTCAATTTTATTTTGATAGTCGTATATGATTCAATTTTTCTAATTGCGCTCCTATGTGCATTATGAAACATTAAGAACGGATATTGAACAATATTTTTAAAAAAGGGGTTTTAGGTTGCTCAAAGTAATTTAAATTTAATATTTTCAAAATGTGGCTGGTCAGTTGGTTTACGTGTTTTTAAAATAAACCAACATTATTCTATAAATAAAATACTTCCGGATATACAAAATTATAAGTCGCAAGCGATAATTCATATGCTGGGTAAATAGTTTTAGCACTTTGGATAACTTTTACGGGCAGCATAGAGTATGTGAAAAAACAATAATCAAAAAGATTAGATTATTACACAGCAGCTTGTTTTTTAAAAATCGAAAGGAAGCTCCATAGTTATTAACACTTTAAATATTTTACGCCACTGTACAGCATTGGAAAGCGTTTATATATATTGAGCGCTTACCGGAAAAAAGCTTAAACTACAAAAATACAACTTTACAGGAGAAGGTTTTTTTTTATTACATTTTATAAAACTTTGTATAAAGGTTGGCGCTTAAGCTAAAATTGTCTTTGCTATAAAATCCTAACGGTACCTTATGTAACCATGACATTTTAGGAGATGATGCAAGGGTTGCCAATAAATTCAGGTATTTAAAAAAAACGAAAATTGAAAATGATGCCGCTTAAGCTATTTTTGCTGTAAGGGCACGATATATTCCCGAAGTTTCTATAAGGAACATTGGGCCCGGTTCAAAACATTTGAAGCAGTATTAGACAATTAATTTAAAAAAAAATAGCATATTTTTAAGTTAACATAAAGATATCTATAAATCAAACAGTGCGTATAAATTAAAATAGTAGTCATGGTATGAACTAGCATTCTTACATAAGTATGTATGTACTAGGGTTTTCATTCATTATCCATTGATTTATTACCACCCGATTAACTGATCGGTTAATTTAAAATTGGCTATTTTCGATTAAAGATTAAACCGGTTAAGTTCAGTCGATTAACCGTTTAACCGACGTAACAAATTTTTAATTTTATGTCGTAAAGTGTGATCCATTTCGAGGTTCCCTACTTTTTCAAAGAAAAAGACACAGAAAATTCTAATTTAATGGGGAATGTTTATTATCCATTGAAAGAACATTCTTTGGCATTTATTTCTTGAAGATTAAATCTATCAAATGTTGGGCGTTACTAAGTCGCAGATGGTCCATCCGTTGAGTCCAATTTTCAATTACTCGTTCGAGCATTTCGACTCGTAACTGGCGAAAGACACGCGTGATGTTTTCCTCCAAGGCCTGAATCGAAGCGGATTTGTCCGCATAAACTTTAGACTTTACATATCCCCACAGGAAAAAGTCTAACGGTGTGATATCACACGATCTTGGTGGCCAATCGACCGGCCCAAAACGTGAAATTATGTGCTCGCCGAAGTGTTCTCTCAATAAATCCGTTGATTGATGCGATGTGTAATGTGATCAAGACGACGCTTGCTGAAACCAAATGTTGCCGAGATCACAAGCTTAAATTTCAGGCATCAAATAGTCGGTTATCATGGCACGATAACGGTCGCCATTGATTGACCGATGACCGATGATTCCACCGGCCCACAAACCACACAAAACCGTTGTTTTTTCTGGATGAAGTGGCAGTTTTTGAATATCTTCTGGTTGCTCTTCGATCAAAATTCGGCAATTTTGTTTGTTTACATACCCATTGAGCCAGAAATGGGCCTCATCGCTGAACAAAATTTGCCTCGAAAACGTCGAATTTTCTTGGAACTTTTCAAGAGCCCATAGAGCGAAGCGATCTCGCTTGGGAAGGTCGAGCGGCTTTAGTTGTTGCACAAGCTGTATTTTGTACGCTTTCAATTTAAGATCATTCCATCGTCAGTCCGAGTTGCTGCGAACGGCGCAGAATCGACTCTTCACGGTCTTCGTGTACACTATCAGCTACGGCCGCTATATTTTCTTCACAGCGTGCTGGACTTGGTGTATTCGGTCGAATATTATCCAATAATGAATGCTGAGTCTCAAAATAGGTGATGGTGTTGCGAATATTACGCTCAGTAGGCCGATTATGTTGACCATAAGTTGAGCGAAGTGAACGAAACACATTCCTCACAGAAACTGAATATTCGTAATAAAGTTGAACGATTTGTAAACGTTGTTCAGGCGTAAGTCTTTCCATTATGAAATGCCAAACAAATCTAAACAAAAATAACTTGACAGCGTGAGACGACTCACACGTGATCTGTCAAAAAAAGGCTATTGAAAAAAGTATCTCTACTTAAATCACCCATTAAAACGAGCCTTAATTGCGAAGCTGAAAACGGGGGTCATTTAAGTGACATTATTTTCTATACTTCTGCAGTGTTTTCAAGATCTCAGTTAAACTAAGTTTAGTTAATCTGGAAAGAGATTTCTGCCGCCATTACCAAGTTTGTATACAAAATGTTGAAGGAACAGCTTAGTTTTGCTTAAAATAGTAGTTTTTCATGAAATAATAAAAAATAAATCGCATTTCGCCGGAAAATCCGAGATTCAGATTACGTTAAACTAAGTTTAAACTTAATCCACATCCCAAAACCCCGGCCTTAGTGTAAAAAATTTTGATTTTGTATATTTTGTAATTTGAAAAAAAAAATTAAAATGTATATAGAAACGAAAAGGTTATTAAATTGTTAAGCCCCATTGTGACTTTTGGCCCACCCTATTGTAAATATATTTAGCAAGAAAGATTTTTTTCATCCGATATATATTGCTGGTTTCATTTTAATCCTAATTTGAAAATTTTGTTTCATTATTGCAAATATTTTCTATTTGTTGTTGTTTTTTTTCTTCTGTTACATTTTCAGAAGTGATGATACTTTGTTTTGTCATTTATAATACATATAAATGCTAGGAGCACAACTGGGACGAACAACGAAATGTTTGGCGAATATTCGTCGCCAAAAATTAATTATTTGTGTGAAAATACACACGATCATGGTGTCGGCCGAAGTTCGTTATACGCGGCGAGCTTTGCAATAGATTAATTTATATTTCATACGCTGGCGAAAGTCGGAAACTTATGACCAGGTGACCATGTTGGGTTATAGTTTTCAAGTGTTGTAGTAAATAAAGCTACTTTTTATTTTAATAATTGTCTTATTTTAATTTTCTAACATACAAAATAGTTAACAATAAAAATAGTTTTAAGCTGTGTTTTTGTTAATGTTTTCTTTTTTTAGGTGTTATTTTTTTAATATGGTCACACAACTTCTATCTTTTTCTCCCTTTGCACAAAACGTAAACTATTTTCTCAATCAAAATACCAGCGATTTTTTCGTCTTTATTGTGCATCATACGACAAATTTACACAGCGAATTTTTACTGACAAATTCGTCGAATTGGTTGAAATTAGTCGTTCGTCCCAGTTGTATTCCTAGTCTGCTTCCAAATCTGCTTCCGTCTAACAAACACATTTTTAGAGTTGCACGTAACGCACAGTGAGTCAAACTAAATGATTTTGTCCACACAACTCTACAAATGGCATAAATTTCATATAGAAATATTACCCAATATTACAAATGAAATTTATTGTCTTTTGAGAACACTCAGCAAACATTTTTAAGATCTTTTTTCTCTTAATCTGGACAACTGAACATGACAACTTTTCAGCGTTTCCACGACAATCTGTTCTACGCACCGGAACTACTCGGAGTTCATAGAACACCGACCAAGGATTGTCAACTCAGCAGCACCTGTTCTTCAGGTCTCGCTGCTAAAACAACAACAACAACAAATTTTCAGAGATACCTAAGCCAAGCGTCTTCTTAGTGCTGCCCGAAGGAATTTTATTCGCATTTCAAAGACGACGTGTTCATGGTCAACAAACTTTTTCGACCACAAATTTTGATAGTTTGGCAACTCTTTTGACTGCCGCGATAAGAAATGCATGCTGGGCATATACACGTAAACACAACATAAATACGTATTAACTTGCGTGTCTGCACAATAAAATTATTTGCTTGTATTGCTCACTGTGTGCCTGCATATTCAGCTAAAGTTCGTATGTACGTGTGTATTAAGATAAATTATTGTATATCTATGAAAATGTCATACAATCACATTTCAGTTGAGAGGGAAAGAGAAAGAAAAAGGCATTTCAGGAAAATTTTGCTGATGCATAAAATAAAGAAATTCATTCGCTCGCACACAACAACACAAGAAATACATACAATGAAATATAAAACGTTCGATTATCTTCAGTTTCAAAGGAAAGTCTAAAGGTATTTTTTCTCTTACAATTGTATACGTTTTGCTCAAGAATGCAAAGGTGGATGCATGATTATATTTATGTATGTGTTTTTCTTATTGAAAAGTTTATTAAGTAATGCAATAAAGATTTATATGGCAAAATCATTGTTGTTGTTGCATCTATAGAGCTGCTGTAGCAAGAAGGTGTTAAACTAAAATATTCAACAAAGAATGCAATTATCAACCTGTACAAAAACCATGTTAACATCAGAAGTCAAGACTTACAAACAGCAGAGAAATATTTCTCGACTTTTTATATAAATATTGTACATTTACAAATACTACTAATAAATATTGGTAATTCCATGTCAAATCGACCAAGAGTGGGTCCCGATCCCTTTTGACTTGAATGAAATTTGGTGAGAAGGTTCCTTTCATCCTCTAAGGAAAAATTTAGCCTTTGCTTTCGGCTTATCTAACTTTAAATTTAAATCCACGATCAAATCTATAGTAAAGAATATATGCCCTTTCCACTGTCTGCACTATATCCCAGTCTTATGTCCAATCTATACTGCCAAGTTTAGGAAAAAGGCAGTAAAGTGTAAAAATTTAAATCAGATAAAATTGAAATTTAAAGTTTGTACTTTGTTATTAATTTAAAATATTTGACAAACTTTGAAAATTGCTCTGCGCATAGTTGAGCTGATGGCCGCTAAGGTGTGTTAAAAAATAAACTCTCTTAAAACGAAAACAATGCGGGTCAACACAGAAAATATCCAACCATAAGGCTCTGTCGTTTCGAAGTCGGGAGCTCCTTCCAAGACATAAATAACAGTTTTGGTCTGCGTTCATACGACTCATGTCTTATTAACATGATTCTTAAATTATCTTCTTGGAACTTTCATTGGCATTCAAACAATTCATGTCAAGTTGCCGACATGTTTTTGTTTTATATAGTCTTTGAATACGAATAAGAAAGAAGAAAAAAATTACGAATGAGAAAGAAACACGTACTGACAGTAGATGAAACTGTGTACTCGTTTCTTTTCCTCTCGTCTCTCCCGCAAACAAAGTAGCAATCATTTCAATAAGAAATGAGCCGTCTGAACCAAGGTTGCCAACTCGACAGCAAAAAAAAAGGCTAGATTTGAAATAGAAAATAGCTAGAAATGGCTAGATTTTTAAAATAATTTAAAACTGCATGATTTGTCCCAGGAATTAAATATTTAGTGATTTTTTACTTTAATGTTATATACATACATATGTATACTTAAAATAAATTTTTTATTTACATATTATTAAACAAATTTGTTGATACATATCAAATAAAGCTTTTATTCAGTTTAATTTTGATATAACTTTGTATTGTTTCAAAGCGAAATCAAATCAACTGTCACAGTCTTTAAGAAGCTTACAGCAGAAAAGAAAAGTGTAAATGTTTTTGCTGTTGCGTTAAAGCAGTGGCCTTTTGTTCAAAAATTAAACTCTTGCCTTCAGCTCTGCTGTGAAAATAAATATCAGCTGTTGAAAAGTTGCCTTTGCCTTCTTACAGTTTAAGTTTGCTGTTGCTTCGTACGAACATATATTTCAAAAGAAAGGTATATCCACCCATCCATCTCCATTCGGTTCAACTTTTTCGTACAAAGCATTTGTCTCTAGTTGCTGTAAACATTCCTTAGGTGGTTTCTTATTGTGACAACATTTTCCATTGAGTTTTAAACCATATCTAAGGAACAATTTTTATTAAATTTGTCTCGTTAATAATTTTTTTTTTTCAAGAATAAACATTGCGTATTACGTTAGTGCACTTGCTTCTGTGAAGCTTTACATTAAGGGTGTCCTTAAAACAGGATTTACATAAATCTGTTAGATGGTCTACTGTATAAATTGAAGTATGTTGGCGTATAAACATGCACATTGCAGCTTCTTGGAGCTTTGTGCGGAAATCTTGCGGTAGGTGGTTTAGGAGTTGAATTTATAATTGGAATTTTTTCAATATGCTTTTTTGTTGATGAATGGACAAAAACATCATATAATTAGCAATTTAATTAGCACATACAATATTTATAAAGTGCCTTATACGGATCGCTTCGATCTTCTGATATCCATAACTTACGAATAAGGTGCTGTTTTTATTCAGGTCGACATTTTTGGCGATATTGTGGAGCCATTTCTACCAAACTAAAGTCATATTGTTAGTTAATTAAAAAAAAGATCGGCGATCTTATACCAAATATACTTTTTAATTTTCAATTCCAGCTAAAGTCACACAGAAAATTTTCTAAGTACCGTTAATATTTCAAAGTAGCAAAAAATGTCATTTGACGTAAATAACATTGCTGCATTTGAAAGAATTGAAGGCAAATTCAAATTAAAATAATAACAACACATTTAATAAAGAACCGCCAAAAAAAAATTCTTAAAAAAATAATATACCAAAATTAAAATAATAAATGGTTAGTAAGAAAAAAAAATGGCTAGGTCTTCCGGCTAGAAAAAATCTAGCCATTTTTTTATAGCTAGATGAAAAAAAAATCGCTAAATCTAGCCGGAAAATGGCTAAATTGGCAACCTTGGTCTGAACACAGACTTGGCAAGGCAAAACTTGCTTATGGCCAGCATTACCGTTGTGCGACTTTAATTGCAGTTTGCAACCTTTCGACGCTCTGAGGCTTTTTATGCGACTTTTTTAAACTCCTCTAATTTTGCATCTTTTTAAAACTTTGTGCGACTTTTTCCCCCTTTTTTGTATGTGAAATATATTTTTTCTTTTCATAGTGTACTAATTACACATATTTTCCCTTAAAAATATCAATTTTGTTTTA
This sequence comes from Pollenia amentaria, assembly GCA_943735925.1. Classification (NCBI taxonomy): domain Eukaryota; kingdom Metazoa; phylum Arthropoda; class Insecta; order Diptera; family Polleniidae; genus Pollenia; species Pollenia amentaria. The sequence continues at coordinate 56,201,364 of OX031006.1, forward strand.
AACATTCCTTGGGATATGTTAAACACATTCGATTGATCAGGTGATTATTTTGTATCAAGGCGAATTAAGCCACTGGACTTAATTTAATTTTCTTTGTTTTGCATCGTATTCATTGAATTTCCATGTCAATCTAGGATAATTAACATTTATATTTTAAGCTTTTTAAAACGAACTTTTTTTTTAGCTCTAAGGAAGACATTAACTATATTGATCTGATTGATTTTCAAAAAAATAAATTAACCAATAGGTAAAAAGTAGAATGTTGTGAGTCTATGCTATCAGCTCCAAATTTGCTAGATACGGAAATAAGAATTGCGCACGAAAAAAAGGCATACTTAAAGGCTTTTAACTTTTATAATAATTGAATAAAATGAATACAGTTACATTGGATTTGTTGCCTATTTCTGTCATTAACCACGTGGTAAATGTCATTACTATAGCGAAATAATTAATTTTGAAAATGGACGCCAAAGAAGAATACGGAAGAAAATAATTGAAATTTTAAATAAAAAACCGCGCTCTTCGCAAACAACAATAGCTAAGCTCGTAGGTGTTAGCCGAAATACAGTTTCTAAACTGATAAAACAATACAAAGAGCATTGAGAGAAAACGTGGAATTGGAAGAAAGAAAGGATTTTCTGACCAAAAGAAAGCAAACAAAATAATACGGACTTTTTCAATACACCTTAATATTTCAGGAAGAAAAGTGGCACAAAAATTTGGGTGCTCTGAAACTTTTGTCAGAAAGGTTAAAAAGAAAGCTGGCCTTAAGACATTTAAATTTCAAAAAGTGCCTGACAGAAATGCAAAGAAAAATTTCGAGGCTAAAAAAAACAAAAACTTTACAAAAATAATTTTTCGGTAATCGTGAGTGTTGTGTAATAGATGATGAAACATATGTATTGGCTGATTTTTCGCAGCTTCCTGGTCAAGAATTCTATATTGCCAATTCTAGAGGAATCGAAGTTACCGAAAAAATTTTTGTTGTGGCAAGCAATTTGCTCATGTAGTGAAAGAAGCCGCTCCTTCATTACTAACGGCTATATTAACTCCAATATTTACATTGGCAAGTGTCTCCAGAAACGCTTGCTACCATTTTTAAATAAACATATGGAAACCACATTTGTCTGGCCAGATCTTGCAACTCGTCACTATAGCAAAAAAGCTATTGAGTGGTACAATACCAATAATGTTATTTATGTACCCAAAGAAGATAATCCAACAAATTGCTCAGAATTCCGCCCTATTGAGAGGTATTGGGCATTAGTAGCAAAAACATTTTAAGGACACAAAAGACATAGTTCAAAATGTAAAAGAATTTAAGAGAAAGTGGACAATTGCCTGCAAAATGGTAACAAACGCCACAATAAAATCTCTAATGAAAGGAGTTAAAGAAAAAATAAATTTTTTTGTTAAAACACATTGAAGTTGTAATTATCTTGAAAAAAATTCATCACTTCGTTTTATTTCTATAAAGAAAATAAGTTGCATATTTTTTTTGTGCGTAATCCTTAGAAGATTGGAAGCCAAGGAATAAACTTGTGCGAAAATACTGAGACAGTCACAAAAAATAAAACGTAACTTTCCATTCTTCGGCGCCGTTCGCAGCAACTCGGACTGACGTATGGACTTGGCGCATTTTACGTCGAGATGTCAAATTGAAAGCGTACAAAATACAGCTTGTGCAACAACTGAAGCCGCTCGAGCTTCCCAAGCGATATCGATTCGCTCTATGGGCTCTTGAAAAGTTCCAAGAAGATCCGACGTTTTCGAGGCAAATTTTGTCCAGCGACGAGGCCCATTTCTAGCTCAATGGGTATGTAAACAACCAAAATTGCCGCATTTGGGACAAATTGCAACCTGAAGAGATTCAAGAACTGCCACTTCATCCAGAAAAAACAACGGTTTGGTATGGTTTGTGGGCCGGCGGAATCATCGGTCCATATTTCTTTAAAAATGATGCCGGTGCGAACGTAACCGTCAAAAAAAAAAAAAAAAAAAAAAAAAAAAAAAAAAAAAAAAAAAAAAAAAAAAAAACACCCGATATATGTATACTCTAATTCCGCTAATTCTTTGTGGTTTCAAGAATTGCAAGGCTATAAATTTTTCACTCATTGCAAACGCGAAAATTATACTGTTCATGAGTTTTGTTGTGGAATTGTTCGGTTCATGTGTATTAGACGTAATTCCATCCAGCGTTTCGGCAGTTTTTAGTGCCTTGTCTCGAATTTTCTGCAGTGTACATTAAAATTTTGTCGCTTATCAGGTTACATCTAAGACTATGGCTGAAGATAACATTTTAATTTTTTATTCTCAACTCCGCCTTTATGTTATAGTCTAGTCATAATAATTATCTTATGAGTTAAATTTCAGTTATGTATTTTATAAAGCTTTTTTGTAATAGCCCTATTCCTTAAATTTTTTTAGGAATGACTTTATACACTACCAGACTATTATATTGTATAAAGTCTTTCCTAAAAAAATTTAAGGAATAGAGCTATTACAAAAAAGCTTTACAAAATACATAACTGAAATTTAAATCATAGAATAAATTCGAAAAAATAAAAAATGTTGAATATAATAAAGTTGCTTATGAAAAAGAAATAATTCCCAATATCCATAATAATTATCATTATTATAACAATTTGCATTTATTGTTCTAATTATGATTAGTATTACTAGTATTATTATAGTCTTAGCAATAGCCACGGTTATATTTTTTAATGATCATTGGGTTATTATGGAACTGCATTTCAAAAAGAATGGTTTACTCAAACGCACACAACATCCAAAAAGAAATTTCACTATAAATATTATTGATTTTGAACAATTAAAAAAACTAGCACAATAAAAGAATATTATTGGGTCTTCCAGTCGTTTTAATCCATGTTTTTTTTTTTAATTTTCCTAAAATCATTTGTATGGGTGATATGCACATAGACATAAATAAAGAGATGGTACCGATAGTTGCATGTAACACATGACATTAGCTGCAAATAATTTTTGTCTGAAAGTAAGTCATGCAAAACAACAACAATGAAATTTATGCACACAATTTTTTGAAATGCAGAAATTCGATTTTCGTAATCTTTGAACAATGCTAAAAAGTCATTTATGTGAGTATGAATATAAAGGACATGCTTTATGACTATGAAGAGAAGGATATTACGTTTTTTTTTTTTGGTTTTTTCTGTTTTTTTTCTGATTCGAAAGACTTATTTATTAGCTTTGGAAATCTTTAAGAGCATGACAAAATGTCTGCTGGGCTACTTATGCTTTTCTGTAAATAAGCTGTTTTCGAGATAGACAGCATAGGTATCAGAAGAAGAGAAAAATTTACTTACAATATAATTGCAGACATGTTTATGCCTTTCTTGTAAAAATCACAAAGTACATATAGAAAAATTACCTGAAATTAGAAGAAAATAAATAAAATTGATTAAGAAAACAAATTTTACTATGAATTATAATATAAAAAAGTATATTATGCATTTTTTTATTATAACTATTTCGTTTTTTATGGAAAGTTACATTTTGAATGAATTTTTGTGTAGTTTTGAATAAGGTTGGCAAGAATGGTCTTGTAAAATGTCAAAAATTGTTACGATTTAAAAAAAAAAAAAAATAGAGAACAAAAAAAACCAAATTTTTTGGACTTAAATTTAGATAAAACACAAAACAAATATTTACCTATCTATTGATATATAACATCTAGGGTATTCATTTAATCGCGCTTTTACTTTAATCGGTTAATCGCTCGATTAATTAACCGAAGTTTTGGTTTAATCGGTTAATTTTGTAATTGATCGGTTAACCAATAAATTTATTTATTAATTCAGTAATTTCAATTAATAAAATATCATAAATGATCTATTATTTGCAATTTATAAATAAAAAAAAACAATGACATAATAGACATAAAAATGGTTGACCTAAAACCAGCAACCATATATATTATGTATTAATAAAAAAATAAACTGTAAGATAATTTTATTAGTTATTTCAATAGTTTAAGGAGATCTTAAAAAATAATCTTTAAGAATAATAATTTGGTTTAAATGTTTAGGATTTAAGCGATTTTTTTCTTTAGAATGATGAAACTTGACTTGACATGAAAAAATTCTTTCAACGAAAGCAACCCACAATGCAGAATATCTAAGTTCTCAATACTTTTCCTGGATTTCTCTAAGTATATAAAATCTTTCATTATGTCATTAGAGTCCTATTTTAATTTTTAAAATTTTTAACACTTCTGATTCTTTCCGTTAATTCTGTTAAAAGATTGATATTAGAAGATATGAGAAGAAACTAATAACCAAACGCATACATATATATAAAGTTCGTGAAACAAAAAGCTGTTGACAGCAAACACTTATTTAAAATGAAGATCACTTAACACCTTCTTTGTTTGTACAAAAAAAATGTTTCTAAACATAATAGCTTTTGTATATCAGACGAAACAAATAATTAAAAATACAAAAAAATAAAATAAATATGTTATAATACTAAAAAAAATTAAAAAGTTTGTTTGCAGCGGTTAATCGATTGAACTTAACCGGGTTAATCGTTAATGGAAAATAGCCAATTTTAAATTAACCGATCAGTTAATCGGGTAGTACTTAATCGGTTAGTCGATTAACGGTAAACTGAATGAATATCCTAATAACATGTCTATATTCCTTCTCAAATAGTAAATAAAATGGCCACAACACAGACACCTCAGGTCAAATTTGTCAACAGGGTGCCACAGAGTCACTCCTAGAGGGGCAAAATGTAGGATCGACCCCCATTAATTTTTTCCGACATCTTTCTCGATTATACTAACTCCCTATCTTTTAGTCCTTAACGGGGACCAAAGTTTATGAAATTTGAAAAAAAATTGGCGTCTAAATGAATCAAGTGTATGACCGACCCCACTTCATTTTTCATCCCCATTTGTTTCTAACATATATAAAACACCGTCTCTTTTTCAAATAAAATTAAAAAAAAAACTGCAATGATTTAAAAAAACGGGTTTTTGAAGTTAAAAGTCTGCAAAAACAGATAAATCTGCACATTTGGCAACGCTGGTCTAACTAAAGTCTAACCCCCATATTCATTAAAAAGAAATTTTTAATTGTTTGCCAAATTTAATAAAAAATTTTGAATATGAGCGTAAAGCTGGGATCACACGATTGCCGTAAATGCACCAATATGACACAATTTTGATTGTGCTTCATTGACGCACAATAACGAAATTGCCCCAATAAAATATTCTGAAATCACACGATTTTATACAAATTTAATTGCCGCTAGTTGGTACAAAGAGAAATGTGTACAATAATTGCCGCATCACAATCACACGATTGTTCTTACTTGTGTCAACTGCGAAGACAGCTGTTGTGGTAGCTTTTTTATTTGTTTGAAAGATCTAGTTGGCTTGTTAATTAAAAAAAGAAAATTGAATCATATATTCAAACAAATTTTTGTTGAATAGTTTTATTTAAAATTTTTTAAGTAAAATATATGAAATTCCAAAAATTAAATAAATTAAAATTCTAATTTAAATGTATAAAGAAATAGAGAATATTTATATTCAAAAATAAATTCGCTTTAAAGAATTTCAATACATTTTGCTTCGTTCTCCTGTATATATTCTTTTATATTGTCCTGAACAGCTATTGCACTAATTTAAAAAAAAAATTATATATCAAAAGTTATTTTCGGGAATACAAAATGTAATATTAATTTATTTATTAATAAGTTGCTAAATTCCCAATTTTTATTTTTGATAAATTTAATTTTTATTTTATTCCTACTAAAAGAAACACACAAAGTAAATTTATTAAAAAAAGGTAAATATTGGCGCGTATTGTGTTGTTTAATTGCCGATCAAGATCCCAATAAATATTGATACATTTTCGTCATTTTTATTGACGCGCTGTTGCATATCAAGTAGTCACACGATTTCTGCACCAGGGTTGCATTTTATTAATAAAAGTAAGCACAATATCGCCCTCGATTGGTACATGAGGCATTTGATTGTGCAGTCACACGATTGGGGTATTAAAAAGTGTGAAAATTGGTGCATTGCGGCAATCGTGTGATCCCAGCTTAAGTCGAACATAGGGCATAAACGAATCTTCTCAAATTTACACGATCAGCGGCAAGTGATTTGATTTAGTTCCAGTCTTTTTTGTGTTTTGGCATCCTTTTAGGTTCGTAAGTTGCCAGTTGTTACGTTGGCGACATTTTTAACGATGTCCTTGGGGATTCCATTCCAGGACAGCTCTTGCGATCTGATTTCTAGGTCAAAGCAGTATGTGCCCTATCCAATTAAATTATTGTTTTATTATTTCCGTAGCAACAGCGGACATTTTTGACATTGATGGTAGCTGCTCATTCGTTACCCAGTTAGGCCAGCGATTGATGAAAGTTTGTAACTTGGCCATTTAGTGTTCTGTTGCCATAAAGTAGGACTGACATGACACTACAGCTGAATATCCGTATTTAAACTTTTGGTAGTCCGCAATTCAGTAAAAAAAAAAACTGTGAAATGCTAATCTTAACAAGCCGTGTATGCTATATCGTCTTCTGGTTGGAATACTACCAAGGTAACTAAAGGGTCCAACGTCATCGATGACTTCTTTTTTTAATGTGAGTGGTGAGAGAGTGGTGATTGCTGACCCAATACGTAGTAGCTTGATTTTTTTGGTATTATTTTTTATACTTGCGTTTGTAGCCAGTTTATGAAGTTTATACTCTATATCGGAGAAATGATTAAGCCATAATTTAACTGTGATAAATATAGAAAATGGTTAAAGTAACCATAATATAAATATAAATATTTCATTAGAAAGAGTTTAGTTATCCTAATGACCATTATTACAATCTAATGATAACGTTCCTGATGGTTAACGGAAACAATAGTTATCGTGAACGATAAAGTGGACATTAAGTTTTCTCAATTATTACATTTGTCCGGTAAAATGAAAAATGTAATTCATATACTGTGGCAGCATTGATACCGACTACTTTTGGTTGTTTAAAATACGTAGTCACAACGACTTTTTTTATTTCTTAAATTGAAAGCAGAAGTCAAGTTTTGTGCTTTATTTTTGTTTTTTATGGTAAATTGTTTTATTTTTTTGTGTTAAATTTTGTTCTTCTGAAGCAAAAAAAATAAGGTCAAAGGTAAATAATTGAATTATTCCCCTACGGTCAATAACCGGGTACCCGGGTAACTTTTTAAACTAAGAAATGCTCGCAATTCTTTCACCATGAAAATATGGCGATGAAACTTCAAATTATCGCTATTTAGGTCTTAAAATACATTAGAAAAGAAAAAAAAATTATATATATAGCCAGTTATTTGTTTAAAATCGCTTTACATTCGACACCTACGTAAGTCAATAACCGGGTTCCGTGGTACTTCTAAAAGTTTTATTGGTTTTTTGTTGCAACTTACCACTTGATGCTTTCTTTTTGATTGAAAAATCATTTTTAAACTTTCAAAACATTTTGAAATAGCGTTGGTATGATGGTGGCGTATCAGCTTATGACACATGTTGCATACTTTTTTGATTTTTCTTTTTCCTGGTGGTGAGAGGCACAAGAAACACGAACCAATAATGGGCTTTCTTCTCAGAATTCGGCTGGAGATCAACGTCTGTTCACATGCTATTTTTTTATAACGGCTTTCGTAGATAGCCATTCAATAGCAGATATGGATGAAAGGTAGAAAGTAATTTGGCTATTTGCAGCCTGCTTTTCAACGATAGGGACATCTGCTCCTCGCCAAGCCCCTGAAAAAAGCTTTTATTTTCAAAAAACTCACTGATATCAGATTCTAATCTATATATATAAAAGAGTTGCGTGAGTGACTGACTGACTGACTCATTCATCATCACCCAGCCCAAACCGCTGACCCTAGAAACTTGAAATTTGGACTAGCGATTGGTAACTCTCCAAATCGATCCACTAAGACGGGATTTTTCGAAATTCGAATGTTTAGGGGGTAAAAAAAGGTAAAAACGGGAAAATTCGGTAACCGTATATCTCCAAAACTAATAGGGATGCAAAATAAATGTAATACTAATCGTTGTTCTTTAGAAAAATAAGCGGACAGGTGTCTGGTACTTTTTGGAAATTCAGACCTTTAACGGAGTAAACGGGTAAAACCTGCATTTTGGTACTTTTTTGTCACCCCATCTATCTTTTAAACCCATAAACATAGAAATAAGGGTTATATCACATTTGAAACTTATATAAAAAATCCAAATACGAATTTGGTACTTTTTCGAAATTCGGACATTTAAGGGGTAAAACCGTAACTATTTTTGGTACTTTTTTACAAAACATTTTTTTTTTTTTATTCAAAAATTTAGTTTTTATTGTTGTTCAATAAAAAAATAAGCGGACTGGTGCCTGGTACTTCTTTGAAATTCGGCCTTATTGGGGAGTAAACGGGTAAAACCTGTATTTTAAAACTTTTTTGCTATGCCATCTATACCTACTTCTGTTATTTTTGTTTCAAAACATTTTTCTTCATCTACCTATCTATATATATATATAAAATTGTAACGTTACGCACGTCCTAAACGCCTGAAGCTAAAATGTTGAAATTTGACCGGGAGGTTGGCCTCTCGCTAAATCGATTCCCTATGATGGGAGTTTTGAAAATGTTTATGGTTAGAGGTTAAAAAAGCTAAAAACGGGTAAATTCCCTAACCTCATGTTCATCAAAAAAATAAGCGGATCGGAGTCTGGTACTTTTTTGAAATTCGACCCTTTTGGGAAGTAAATGGGTAAAACCTGTGTTTTAAAACTTTTTTGCCACTCAATCTATCTATTAAACCAATAAACTTTGGAATAAAAAAATATCACATTCGCAACGTATCTAAAAAATACAAATAAAAATTTGGTACATTTTCGAAATTCGAACGTTTAGGGGTGAAAATCGTACCTATTACAAAGTAGCGGGTTGAAACCTAGAAACATAAACTTTGGCGTAAAAATATGTCCACAAAAGAAAAGGAGACGCTAACGAAGTAGCGGGTTAAATGCTAGTATACTATAAAAGTGTGGCAAAGGCTACCTTTTTGTTTGCCCAGCATTTCTTCCATGACATTCACACGCCACCTTTTTTTGTTATACAATGTGATCAAATCTGGGGGCTAATTCTGGCAGTCGTGATCGAATACTTTCTCAATTCCAAAGCAATTTTATTTATTTTTATCTCAGCCGAAACTGAACGAATCGAAATTATTTTTTCAGTATTGTGGAAACTCAAATGATGGCTTTACAAAACTAAAAAAATAATTTCGATTCGTTCAGTATCGACTGAAAGATTTAGAACTTAAATTTCTTTCTATTCGAAAATGTATTCGATCACGACTGCCAGAGTTGGCCCCCTGTTTTCTATTACAACCAACGCTGTTGTGGATAATACAATTACAGAATTTGATGAGAAATTGGAGGATCCAGTTACTTATTTTTTATCCTTCATTACAACATTAATGTAAAGCTTATTTTTGCAAAGCGTTCTCACCAAATTAAGGGTTATAAAAAAATTATCCATTGTGATGATGCGTCCATTTCCATGGCAAAGCCTGTTAGATCCTAAGCCATTCTAATCCTTGTTTAATCTACGATCCATTGCTGTTTTCTCGGTATAAAGGTAGTTACCCTTCTAACAGATAGGAGTTTTTTGCGTCACAAGTTTTTGAGGGTATGTATTGTGTGAACTTAGTTCTGCCGCGGTATTGGAAGATATGTTCGTCGATGTAAAGATTTTCGCTTGTAATCTGCTAAAAGATTTGTGTTGAGCATTATCAATATGGAGCAGCGTAATCCGTAATTTTGCTTTCAGCTGTGGTGTTTACATCGTCAAAGGACGTAAAATGTAGTAGTGACGGGAATCTGTTTATGCCCATTGTTGCTCAGTATATAGAATAATATGCGTTGACCACTTAAATACACTCACGTGGTGATTTTATGTACGTTGCTTTTATATAACTGAACTTAAAATCATAATTTCTAATATAAAAGTAAAAAATCTTCAAAGGGGTATTGGGGTACCCAGTTATTGACTTACGTATATATTTTTGGTTATTGACTGTAGGGTTAAAAATAAAAACTATAATTAAAGTTACCATATCTTCAGCAGAAATTCTTGTAGGTCACTTATTAAGTTAACATGAGGATGAAGCTGCTGTTTGCTTGTCAGTCACTTTTTAGGTTAATGTTAACTTGTAATAACCAAAAACCATTTATCTTTTAAGCCTAGTACCCTGTTCCAATTTCTCAAAAGTGTTCAGCAACATCTAATATTTCATACGAAAAATTTGACATGTATCAATGTTACCTATCTTAGCACAATTTGACGTTTTTAATCTTTCAAAGTATGCAACATTGTTTTGCGTATGTAAACAAAATCCACAAGTATTTTACTGAAAAGTACTTTTTTTTAATATTAAAGTAAATATGGATGAAAAACTGTTACTGGCTGTGATAAATGTTTCCTTTCTCATTTAAAATTTAATTTAAACTTTTTTTCATTTGCTTAAAATTCCACATGAAACAAGTGCAGCTTATATTATTTCGCAGTTGTAAAAAAATGTTGCCAGAAACATTTCGTAACTTTTTCACAAATTGAACAGAGAACAACTCTAAAAACATAATTTCATAGAAATTCCGCACGAGTTTTTTTCATATGACTTTTGACTGCATTTCACGTGAAATGTTGAACAGAGTACCAGACTTTAGATTGAATTCTAAAAATAACTATTTTTAAGTTGTAATAATGGCCCCTAAACATTTATTTTCTTGGCTCGTAAGTTCAAAGAATTGGCTACTTTATAAAACAGCAAAAAAAAAATTACGAAAAGAACAAAAAGAATCTGGGAATTATTTCTTTTCATAAGTTACTTTATTATATTCAACATTTTTTATTTTTCGAACTTATTCTATGAGCTAAATTTCAGTTATGTCTGGTAGAGTATAAAATCATACCAAAAAATTTAAGGAATAGAACTTTTACAAAAAGCTTTATAAAATACATAACTGAAATTTAGCTCAAAGAATAAATTCGAAAAATAAAAAATATTGAAAAGAACCAAATAAATATTTTTTTTTATAAATCCTTAATTACTTTTAGCTTTATACCATTTTTTATATTTTCAAAAAAATATTTGAACTAAGTCTAGAAAGCCAACTAAAATAAAAACAAAGAAAAAACTTCAAAAAATTGTATTTAACAATTTAGCAAAAAAAATGCTGCCAAAAATTCGTTAGATAAAGTTGGTGATGATAAAATAGAAATGTAAAACAAAAACAAAATAAAATTATTATAAAGTTTATTTTAAAAAACAAAATATTTAATAGTAAGAAACTTTAATATTTCCGTTTATTTAAAATTAAATATTTATTATTATACGAATACTTTTTGTGTGTTTTAGCAAAACAGTGCTTCCTGCTAACTGCTGACTGAAATGCTGCTCCAGAGGAAAACCGGATGTTGTGTTGTTTGCTACGCTGGGATGACGCCAACAAAGATGTTAAGATTCTTTATGTTTACTTACTAAGATCCCCAACTTAAGAAGACAGCATTCTAAGTTATTATAAAGATTAACAAAATATTAAATGAAATTTAAAATTTTCTGTTAATGTTTACTCGCATGTGAAGCAACAAATTTCGTAAAAGTTTTTATTTAATTATTGTGTTTTGTATTTTTTTACTCTGAGAAGGGTTGAATTATGTTTTGCGTTTAGGATTTTTGTTATTAAATTTTTGGTAAATATAAAATTAATTTACATAAATGTTAATGTAAATGTAAATGTCGAAGGGATAGACAGAAAAAAATATATCTTCCAATTCAAACAAGAAACTTTTAGAATCAAAACATGTTTTGTTTGAAATAAACAAATTTGCATATTAAAATTTATTTAAAATAAATTCTGGGGACTAATTCTGGCAGCCGTGATCGAATACTTTTTCGATTCGAAAACAATTTTATTTCTAATTCTTTCAGTCGATACTGAACCAATCGAAATTATTTTTTCAGTGTTGTAAAGCATTTATTTGAGTTTTATTGAATTGATAGTTATTATATTTATTGAGTTGAGATCGGCAAAAGCAATAGCGTGGCCAGTGGCAAACTCTGCCGGCTAAAACACAAGACAAACAATAATAACCAACCTTTTTACAAGGCCTTCGCCGAATTACGGTCCAAACACCCTGGGAGCGATGTCATGTTGGGTCTGGGATCCCTGAGGAACGTTGGCTGGAAAATCTTAAGTAATTACGTCCGCGAAACTGGGTTTCTTAACGCCGGACATAACCCCTCACTAATGGAATGGTGGCAGCACTACCCTCCTGATTCCCCCATGTTTCTTCTTAAGGAGCGCACAACAGGGCCGATAGTGGCCTAAGTGTATATCGCAACACATATGAATATAGCTTAGTACTTTTTTCAAGTAACTTTAAATAAAAACTGCATTTGTTAATTGAAAACTACCATTTTAAATAAAAACTAATTAAAACTCAACTTCAAAGTAAAAAATTATGACGAGTATCTTTTTATAAAATATAAAACAACCTTTTAAAGTTAATTATAGCTTTTTTTGTGGTCACTTTCTTAGTTTTTTTTCATTTAAATATAAATTTAAGCAATAGAACTGGCATTTGATGCAATACGGGGCCAAAAGTCAGTACATTCCTTAGCAACGGGACCAGTGATGGCGGAACCTTTCATTTCGCTCTTATTATTCACTATTACCCCCGCATTATTCTCAAAGTATATAAGCACGCCATCCCTTCTTCTGAAAGGTTTTCTCTGGCGAATAACCACAGCGGGCATTACCTTTTTCCTTAATTCTGGTTTTCCCTTCTTAACAGTGGCAACAAACATATCACCAACACCAGCAGCTGGCAAACGGTTCAAACGACCATGGATACCTGGGACAGCAATGACAAACAAGTTCTTAGCACCTGTGTTGTCAGCACAGTTCATGACGGCGCCAACAGGCAAGACAAGGGAGATGCGGAGTTTTCCTCCTGCGGTACCACCATGCCCTCTCTTAGACATATTACGGCTGGTTCACAATCAAAAGGAAGTCAAAAAAAAAGCCAAAAAAAAACTAAAGCTTTTAATAAGTCTAACCATTACTTAGAAATTTAATTAGAGCAACCAAAATTTGGATTATTATCGAAGTTTTGGAATTTGATTACAAAATTCCTATTCTTGTCGCCGCAATACAAAACATGTTGTTGCTGTAATATGCGTTGAATATCCATGATTCTTTGAAACAAAGCAGTTGCAAACGGCAACAAAAACAATCTCAATATAATTTACGTTGAAATATGTCGTAATTAAAAATTGTTATTTGAATGGAATCGGCAACAATGGAAGGATGTAATAAGCAAAAACTCAAGCAGAACACCAAACCCAGGCGTACGAAATGAATTTCAGATAATAATTTCGATTTTAGGTCCTTTATTTATGATATTTATGAAAAAAATTAAATTGTGGCAAGTAGGATTAGAGCAGATATAATCTAAAAGATAGTCATACTCTACTTACACAAGTGCATGTGTGAGTAGTTATGCGTGTGTTAGCTGATGTATGAATGTGTAAGTGTTGAAATGAAAGGCTGAATATGTATAAGTAAGTCACAGAGGCTGTGTGTGTTTTGTATCCTTATAAAAATTTTGATTTATGGCTTTAAGCCATAATATAATTTAGCTGCCAACAATATGATGAAGTAAATTTCCTTTTGCGAGAAGTAACAAAAAACCAAACTTCAGTATATTTGAGACATTTTTTCGATTTCCCCGTTTTGTTGCTTTTATTCTTGGCTCTTAGTTTGCTTTTTGCTATTCCCTTTGTTGCTTTTCCATTCTCATTCTCATTTTTTTCCATTTCTAACACAAACTTGTGCAAATATACAGCATAAAGTCTTCAACTAGGACATCATGAGAATTCTCATAATATTTTCATCAAGCCCGGCAACAATGGCAGCAGCAGCAGGGCGAAAGAAGGAATTTCTAGAATACTTTTATACTAAATCAAAAAATAAAAAACAAACAACAAGAACTAGAGTGAAAAAAGGCACTCGTGCGAAAAATTACTTGTTTCTGGTAAACCATAAATATTTTGACTAAAATAACAAGTGGAATCCCACAAACAGACGCTCACTCACCAACACACTCTCCGAACAAACACCAGCATTTCCGTTTCCGTACAACTTTTAGTGTTTGTCTGCTATGTATGAGTATGTATGTGTGTTAGGGCATGCCAGCCTTAGAGTGTTGAACTTTTGTGGCTTAGGGTGTGTGTGTCTGTGGGTGTGTGTATGTAACATAATCTTAAATATTAAAACGCGTGGATATTCCTAATAATTAGAGAACGTTATACCCAAAACTTGGTCGTCCTTAAACAATCAACCATGTAGCCATTAAAAAGAACCCACAACTAAAAATGAACAATCAGCAGCTTACAGGACAACTAACAGCAAACTGGCCATCAGCAGCAATAACAAAAGCAACAACAGCAATATCAAGAGCAAAAATAACGATGACCTAAAAAAAATTCAAGAGACATCATTATCAAGGCTCAAATAATGCCAATCTTAGTTATTGTTAAGCCTACGAGAATGCTGATTAAGTGGCATGCATTTTGAATAACATGCACTGCTGCTTATTTAGAATAAAAGGGAAGTTGCCTTTATGTTTAATTTATAAGATACTCGTATTAAGAATTCGAAAAAGTTCAGTTACAGATTGTCGGTAGATGGCTGTAAAATGTAATCTCTCTGGTAATATTGACTGCATCAGGCAACACTATAGCTTGTTTGAAAAGTGACATTTTAAGCTTAACTTTGGTAGAAGCCATTTTTCAAATAGCATTCTTTTGTGAAATCTTAACTACGATAAAAAATGAGTGCAAGCTCGGAACATTGCCTTCATATTTTGCTTTTCTACTATAGAAAAGGTAGGAATGTAACGCAGGCTGCTGAAAAGATATTTTTTGAAGTTGGCGTAGACGATGCTGTAACTAGAAAAACAGCAGCGAAACGGTTTGCTCGTTTTAGTTCTGATATTTTGATGCTAAAAATGCAGATCGCTCTGGACGACCCATTACTTGAAAATATGCTTAAATCATGGAAGAAATTGAGAAAAACCGCCACATAAGCAGCATGGACATTGCTGAGGAACAAGACATACATAACCAAACAACCATTTAAAGAAAGCTAGAGAGACAAAGAAGTTCGATGTTTTGGTGCCACATGAAAAAACAGAAACAAATTTATTGGCCCGAATTTCGATTTGCGATTCACTGCTAAAACAGAGCTTGGCATGGAAGTTTTTATGCATCCACTGAGTAGCCCGGATCTTCCAGACACAGATTATAATTTGTTTCGACCTCTGCATAATTCTCTTAATGGTGTTACTTAAAATTCCGTAAAGCCCTGCAAAACACAAATGGATCAGATTTTCGCCCAGAAAAACCAAAAGTTCTCCACTGATGGAATAATGGCTTTAACCAAAAAAACCAAAAAGGTTTTCGATTAAAACGGCACATACCTGGTTCAATAAAGCTCTTTTTATATATAAATAAAAGGTGTTTAAAATAGCCTTGGCAATAAAATAAATGTTAACACCGGGGTACGGCAGAGTTGCGTTATATCCCCTCTACTTTTTAACATTGTTCTTGATGTAATGATGAAGACCGCAATAGATAGTTCCTCTGGAATTCAATGGGGCCGTCAGAAACGGCTAGGTGCCTTTGATTACGCCCATGACATATGTCTCCTATCACACAAATTCAGCGAAATGTCTCGAAAGCTCCTAGAAGCGGCGACAGCGAAAGCAGGATTGAAAAGACACATAGGCAAGACTAAATCCATGCGTGTGAACACCGACAACAGGCAGTCCTTTGTCATGAATGGCACCGTGCTTGAAGATATCAATAGCTTCTGCTATCTCGGCAGTATTATCAGCAAGAATGGAGGATCTAGAGCGGATATAGTAAATCGTATCACCTGTGCCCGGCGATCCTTTGGCCTCCTGCGTCCCTTATGGAAGTCTTCCCATATGTCAAGAAAAATGAAAATTAGGTTATTCAACTCCAGCGTAAAGTCAACCCTGTTATATGTACATATGTGAGACTTGGAATGCAACATAACTTCACTTCAAGTTTTTACCAACAAATGTCTGAGGTGAATTTTGAAAATATTTTGGCCAAATGTGATATCCAACTTCGACCTATGGACAGTCAGAAATCAAGTTCCTTTGCACACCGAAATTCTAAGGCCGAAGTGGAATTGGCTGGGTCACACACTACGTAAGCCAGCAGATGACATAACACGGGCAGCCATTGATTGGAATCCACAGGTTACTAGAAGAAGAGAAAGACCTGCTCAGACGTGGAGAAGACAGTTGGACTCTGAAGAAGCAACTACAAGAAAATCTTGGAACGAGATAAAAATAATAGCTTGTAACAGATTCCAATGGAATACATTTGTAATAGGCCTGTGCTCCAATTTGGAACGACGCGAATACATATATATGAAGATTTGACTATAGGCGGGAATAAAAATTTTAATTTTAGCAAAGACTAAAGTATAAAAATCTAAAAAAATCATCTATAAGTAAAACTTCAGCATGGAATTAAATCTTAATCACGAAATAATATATAGACTTAACTATATTATAAGCTATAGACTAGACTTCAGCAAAGTCTGTTCACAGCACACAGACTAGAGACTTATAAGGGTGCATATTAAAGCCGTTTCAAGACATTCGTTTGTTTTTTAAATACTGATTGTCGCTCACTCTTCGCTAACGAATCAAATGCTATGTTGTGCAAAACACATATAACAAAAAATAAATAAAAACACACAATTGCAAATTAATTGTAATTAGTGTGTTATAAACGACCAAATACGAAGTGTAAAGAGTACGGAATTCACTCCAAACAGCAACAAAGCAAAACAAATCACACTAACTAAACCAAATCACACGAAAGAACTGTAGCAAAATAGGTGATAAGTATGAATTATCTTGTTTTTTTTTTTTCAATTATTAGGTCTGACTAGCTAGATTTGTATGAAGCAAAAAACAATTAAAGATGAAAAATATTTTTATTGAATATTTAAGTTTTTATTTTAAATTATTTTATTATTACAAAAACATATTATCAAATATTTAATTAAAAGTAAAAAAAAAATTAAAAAAAAATTCTATTATTTGCAAAATTAATATAAAAATAATACATACAACGATCAAAATCTGAGAAACAATCGGCAATAAACATCAAGATCACACATTGTGAATTGAAAAGTTTACCGTACATAACTGTATTATAGACACACAATTGTTGTTGTGTGTTGTTTTTTCGTTCAAATCAAATTATGGATTGAGTTGGTTTATTTACTGCTTAACACTGATTTGTTTGAAACGAACTACTGTTTTAACATTAATTTGGTTTTTCATAATGGATCATTCGAGCTGATTTAAAAAAAAAAATTACAGTAGTTGACACAACAATAATTTGGTGTTGACAACTGTGTACAAGAAACAAATGCATTCGTGCAGGGGTTTAATATATAGTCAACTGCAATACCTTAACTGATCATTGGACCATAATTTTAAGTAAAGACAAAACCATACTTTTGCCTGCAGACTAGTCAATACAGTAGACCATTATCTGTACAACACGCAAGACCAATGACACAACTATCAGCTAGACCATAGATCGACCATAGACTAGAAACTACTCGCAAAGAAAAATGTTTTTCAATATGGTGTCCTCCAAAAAGAAATAAATTTAAACGAAAATGTTTTAACAAATTATGGTTAATTAAGCCATATTATTGTCGACGGCAATTATATTTTGGTTAAATTAGTCCTCCATCAAGAAGCCACAACCATATTATGGTTGCCTATTAACATGTTATTAGTCATATTTCAAAATGTTTTTCTCTGTGTGCCCAGCGGGAAAATATAGAATTGATAACATAAAAATAACTAAAAAAAAATAATGTTTTATTTTCGGAAGAATAATAATGCATTCATTGGAATCGAGAAGGTACTTTATTGCCACAATAATTATGCATTGATTCCCACGTTCATTCCCACATTTGCAGAATAAGGAATATTTTGTTTCTGTTCGTAACAATAATTCATGTTTTTTCTTCTGTTCGGGACAATTATTCGTATTTTTTCTATTACCTATTTTCTTAATAAAAATCCGTTATGAATTATTAAATTCATTCACAGGATACATTAAAATTATTTATTACAATCCTAGGAGATGTTCTGTGTTAAGAGTAAGGAATTCCGGAATCAAATATTAAACAAAATATGTATTACATTCTCGATTCATATTGATTTAATTTCCCTGCCGGGTGTAGTCTTGACTAAAGACTTACCCCCATATGCAAAAAAAAAAAGTTTAAGTTCACATTAGTTAACCAGCACATTAAGCTTAAACATTTTTGCTGGGCTTAATGTGTTGGTTAACTTATATGACTTTTAAGTTTTTTTGCATAAGGGGTATACTATAGTACCTTTAAAGACTCGACAATAGTCTCGACTATAGACTAGAACAAAGTTTTGACTATGGAATTGACCACAGTATTGGCTATAAGCGAGTCTATAATTTTGGCCATAGACGAGACCATAGTATAAGAAGTACCAGGTATGTTCATTATGGAGAGTTGTCATTATTTTTCAATGCAATGTCAAATTAATTTATTTGATTTTTGACGCTTGTTTCATTTTTTGCCTTATTTACTTTTGTTTGACGTTATATGGGTTTTAAAGTTGTGAACAAAATTTCTAATGAAATGATAGCACGCACAGATCTAGGCGTGCTGCAAGTAGAGTCGACAGTGACTCCGTTTTGACACCACACCACTCATCAAGAATTGGAACCCCCAATCAAACTTGAACCAGGGGCAATGCTGAGCCTAGAGCCAACTTGTTGCGTTAAGATATTTCAGCAAGTTGCTGTGTTTCACCAGCGATATCTCCGAGAGTCCTTGTATAAGGACATTCCCAAATAATCCATGTCGTATTGAATTAAACGCTGGACAATCACAAAGAAGATGAAATACTGTCTCCTCAGCTTCCGGTTCCCCGGAGATGCGGTCGCATTCATTAAAATGCAGGCCGAGTCTCAAGCATGCTTACCGATCGTTCAGTTACCAGTAAGTACATGTATTAGTCTTGACACGTCTTTCCGACTGAATTTGATAAGTCGCTCAGAGCGATCCATGTCATATGTGGGCCACGTTGCCTTGGTAGCCCTGCAGCCATCCAGTTTCCTCCATTTATCGTCAGCCATATCCAGATAGTGTATGAAGATTTCGCTCTTGATAATTTCCAGGGGTGTTGCGACTAGCACACCCTGTGAAATATCAAGAGCAGCTCTAGTCTTGGCTAGCCCATCCACCTGCTCATTACCGCAATGGTTTCTATGCGCAGGGACCCAAATTAAGGTAATGTCAGATAGACTGCCAAGTCTGGATAGTTCCTCCTTACACTGGCTGACGAGAATGGACGTTGTTTTATGTGACCTTAGTGACAGCAGAGCCGCCTGGCTATCGACGAAAATGCCAATTTTGCCGCCGATATTCCTGCTGAACAGTGTTCTACATGCCTCTCTTGTCGGCAATATTTCGGCCTGAAATACGCTGGCACAATCTGGCAGGCGGAAAGAGAGATTCACGTGCAGTTCCTCAGAGAAAACCCCAGAGCCAACACCACAAGTCATCTTTGACCCATCTGTATAGACCCTCGTGCTGTATTACCCGGCCAGGATTCCCCTGCTCCATTCCCGCCTTTACGGAAATATGAACTAGAATTTTATATCAAAGTATGTACGGGGTATTATATAGTCGGTAGGTCGTCTTAGAGATGTGGGTTGTTTCTGTAAGATCCTTGCATGAACGTACATCCTCTCCTTCCAACATTCCGATGCAGAGAGCCTAACCGCGCTGTTGACGGATATGGCCTTAAGGTGTAATTCTATTGGTATAAGGTGCAGTATAGTATTCAGAGCCTCTGAAGTACAATACAGGCTGATCTTTGAACTCTGCCCAGCTGGTCTTCGACGTATTTCCTGCCCGTCGCGGTCCACCATACCAGAGATCCATATGTAAGAATAGTCCGTACTATTGCCGTGTATTGACCAGTAAAGGATTAAGGCCCAAAGCATTCTAAGGCAGGCATAATAAGCCACCGTAGCATTCCTGACCCTGTGTTGAGTATTTAATTTCCATGACAATTTTGAGTCCAGGATAATTCCCAGATATTTTGCGTGTTCCGGCAGGGGAAGTTCATAACCTCCCAGCTGTGGTAGCCTGAAAATCGAGATTTTCGTCCTTCTGGTGAACTCATTCTAGATCCTAATTTTGACTATTTTATCTCGACTATAGATTTTTATGGGTTACGGAAACTTCTTAGGATTCACGCAGAGAAAAAAAAACATGGTTGAAGTATGGTAAACAATATATTATGGCCCTCGCAATGCCAACAAACAACACTACTTTTTTCACGATAAATAATATTTTGTTTCTGTTTAACAAAAAAGTGTTCACCTGCATTAAAACTTCAAATATGGTTAAATGTAACAATATAATGTTTTAATAGAATGAAGCTGTAACCATACACTTAAACATATTATGGCCAAATGCATCCATCCAAAAGCTATAAACATGTTTCGATAACTTCAAACATGTTATAGTTACTAATAAGAATAAAATGTTGGAAATTATAATATTTAAAATCATTGAATGTTTAATTTTAAATTTGATCGGGATTCTTTTTGCTTCCTGAGCGCTTATATTTTTTTCTTATTCTTACTTAAGGCACAGTTGGGTGCAAATTCCTAATTTTTTAGCAATATTATCTGCAGAAAATTTGTATTTGGTCCTTTCAACAATTTGGTTTTTTTCATTTTGATTGTAAACTAAAGATATTTGCAAAAATTTACATTAAAAGCGTTTGCTGTTAACGAAATCTTACGTTTTACTTTTAAATTTGAAAAATTCTTAATACATCATATAAATAATATCGTAGTCAATAGTTTATGCTGCTGAAAACCTGGTTGGCTTTTAAATATTTCATTAGCTTCAATACGTTTTTAAATAAAAGTGGATACGCATGTTACTGGCGAGCAATAAGCCATAAACTAAAAAATATGAATGACTTTCATACTTAAACTTTTATATGTTTGATTTGGTGTACTTTCCCTTTTTTCCTGTCATTGATTCAATCAAAATCAGCATTTAATGAAAATGTGTTAAGCTCTTGTTGTATTTTCCATTATTGTTGCTGTATTTTACACTGTAAAATTCAATCAATTTCATTTTACACTTAACTAAGCTCAATGGGAAGAACCCCAGCTTTTCAAAACTCACAAACATTGTTATTCGAAAAATTACCTCTTTCAGCGATATTCGTTGACGTTTTCATTAAAAGCGGAAGGGAAGTAATATCCTTTCGTTATTTTTTAATTATTTACATTAATAAAAAATTAAAAAAAAAACAATAAATATCAACAGATCAACAGCAAGAATATTGTTAGCGTCTTCTTGCAGAATTTATAATTCATAAAGATTTGAATTGAAAAACCAAAAAAAATCTCACTTTTCAGGGAGGAAAATGGAGCATAAAAAATATTTTAATTTTTTCCTGCCATTGTCCTAATAATATCAACTAAATTTGTCTCCTTTTTTAACAAAGAAAATTTAAAAGGATTTTCTATAGAATCATTATATGACAAACAGCAGGGAAGCTGATTTTTTTCTTCTTTGTTTTGCTGTTCTCAGTTTAAAGGCGTTTTAATTCTTTGTTGTATTTTTTTTCCCTTTTTTTCCATTCTGTTTATTATTCTTATTTTTGTGTAAGTGTGTTTGTCATTTATTATTGCTGTAATTTTGTTACAGTAATTTCATTAATTTTTCATTGTTTACATTAATTGCGTTATTCCTTTTGGCAAGAGAGAGGGGGAATTGAATCTTTCATGGCCTACAGCCTAAATGTAGAGTATAATTAATCTTTTATATACCCCTCTCTCCGGCAAAAAATAAGCACATTTACGTTTCTATTTAGAATTTAGCAAAAGTAACCGCCCTAAACATTTAACATGAAATATAAGACGCGGATAAAAGCATGAAAATAATATTTAAATCGACAGCGACAACAGTCGTATAAAACGTTGTTTATTTTTGCTGTTGTGTTGTTGTCAATTCTCTTGTTGGTTTTTGTCGCCATCGTCACCAAACAAACAGAATTAATGATAAAAACGTTAATGCTCTTGTATTTCATATATTTTATAATTTTTTTTATTAGAAATATTTAATGAGATCTTGTTGAAGTGACTACAGGAGAGCTTAACAACAAAATGTTTCTAATGTTAAAATAATGTAAATGTGTTGATAAATGTGACTTTATTTAAATAATGTTGTCTACTTTAAGACATTTAATGGAATAGCTTCAATCTTTTTATTTTTACTAGTTAACATAAATTAGCATAATTGTTAAACATGTTAAATTGTTAAATTGTTAAAAAAAAAGACATCCTAACTAAAAACAGCTATCCGAAAAATATAATTCATAACTTATTGAACAAACTAAGCCACAAAAAACCAAGGGAAACTACCATAAACAATACATCTGGCAACACTAAATACTACAGTGTATCATACTTACCAAAACTTACCGATAATCAAAAACTTAGAGAAATTATAGAAGATGAACAAGTTAAATAAGCACACAGACCCAACAAAACAATTTCTACATTATTTACAAAAACAAAAACCAAAATTGATAAAAAAAAGAACTTAACAAAGTAGTGTATGAAATTACATGTGTAGCCAAAGAAGACGAAAAGTGTGGGAAAATATATATAGGGACAACAAAACGAAGCTTAGGCACGAGAATAGCAGCGCATGAAACTAATATCTGTGGTTTTCACGAATAATCGCGTAAGTCGGTTTTTACCGAAATTAAGATAATGATGTCAAAGTGCTACATTTTGCATTAGGTTTTTATAAGTATTAGGCTTTTTAGAATATAATGTAGTATTATTAATTTTTTTCTGCTAAAAACAACTTAAGTTAACTGTTTAATAAAATATTTTGCTATTATAACGATTTATGTCGACATACATCGCCAAAAATTGTAAAATTGCTGAATATGTTTCCAAATAAAAAGCATATGTGATGTTTTGTTGTTATTCGTGCAAAAAATATGAAAGTATTTTTTTAAAATTTTTCTATTAATATCAACTAAAGTCGTAAAAATAACAACGTAAGTCGTCATGTGTGATTAAAATGATAACATTTATTTTCACAAAAAAGAACTTATGTGGAGATATGATGTTATATTGCACACACTTAATGAGTCAATCAAACATATGCATTTTTAATCCTTTTACAGATTGTGATCCTGTGAGGATTTTTTCATGAAAACTATGTATAATACGTAGAAAGTCACTGTTAAGAGGATAGTAAAGAAAAAAGTTTAAAAAAGCATCTACAGAAGCCGCAATTGAAAAAAATAATTGTTTTTGCTCTCCTGAAAAGTTTGAAAGACTTACGCGATTATTCGTGAAAACCACAGATATAAACAAACAGAAATTAACAACAGCATTGTCAACGCATTATTTTGATACTGGACACTATATTGATATTGAAGGAGTTAAAATATTAAACAGAGAGAAAAACACAAACAAACGATACACTCTTGAAAGTCTGCGAATACAGGAAAAATCAAACAACGCAATAAATAGAAAAGAGGATAAAGACGGCACAAATGCAAATAACACAATCGCAATTATTTAGTTTTAGTTCAACTGTGATACATTAGCAGTAACAAACTAGGATATTTAATCACTTTTTATTTTTCAATTA
The DNA here is from genome assembly GCA_943735925.1 of Pollenia amentaria. NCBI lineage: Eukaryota > Metazoa > Arthropoda > Insecta > Diptera > Polleniidae > Pollenia > Pollenia amentaria. The sequence goes on from OX031006.1 coordinate 56,225,268, forward strand.
AATTTTAAACAACTTCGTGTTTTATGTTGTAAAACTTGTGTGTTTGTATTATAAAATGTAAATTTAACAAAGATTGAATGTAAGTTTGGTTATTGTAATGTGGAACTTTATTTTAGTTGTTCCTAAATATTATTTTATTTTTGTTTTGTGTCGTTGCCAGATTTAATAAACTGAAAATCCCAGATGAAGTTGGAAAATACCAACGAAACGTAGAATGAAAATATACATAAATAATCTCTTATTTAAATACAAATGACCTTGAAAGCCTGTTTAGATAAATTCTAGGCAAATAATAACAAATTCAAGAAAAAGGTCGATTAATAAGTAATATTGTTAAAATAATCATTTTTTACTTTAAATTTTATATGATTATAATATTTTCTATGATAGCTATTATAAAAAACTTAAGAATTTAAATCGGACAAATATTTTGCAATCGTGTTCGTTTTGTTACAATAATCCCATAGACTAGACTATATACAGTCCTAACTGTAAACCATAGCTCAGTCTTGATTGTAGACTATACCATAGCCCGGACTATAAAGCTATGACCTAATTTTTAATGTCGTCTTTAAAAGAGATTATAGTCTCAACTATAGATCAGAATATATGTCCGATTATAGACCAGATTATAATAGGTTTGCCTGTGTAATTAAGCATAATCGTGACTGAAGACCAGACCAGGGTCTCATCATAGAACTAGATTATAGTTTTGACTATAGGCAGATTATAGAATGAGCTATAAGCCAGATCGTTGTCTCGATTAAAGACCGGATCATGGTACGAGCAGAAATATGACTCAAGCTAAGAAGCGAAGAGTTTTCCATATTAATTGCAACAAATGTGGAGAACTTATCACAGTGCCAGATAGACCTTCAGCTTAATACCTAATATAGGGCATTGGCCAAAAGGAAAACAAGGGAAATTAAACATCTGACACACATCTAGACTTTGGCCTAGACCATACACAATCTCGGCTTAAGGCCATATTATATTCTCGACTAAAGACTACAAAGAAAAAATTAAAAATTGCCTCTAATCTCCAAATTCATAGAATCAAGCAAACAATTTTTTGATTTTGCGCCTATTACGAAAATCATTATATTGATTACTAAAATTTGTAAAAATTTATATTAGTAAATTTTTTTTTAATAAATTATGTTTTTATTTTAATAAAAAAAAAAATGATCAAAAAACTTTGCCATTTCAAACAATGTGTTAATTGATTTAATTAAATATAGCTCCGGTTTTGACAATTCTACAAGTTTAAACTATTTTATTTTTTCAGCGAAAAAATCAATTGATTTTTTGTTATATTATTAATATTTTAATTTAACATTTATTTCAAAACAACTAATATGTTAAATAAATCAAAATTATATTTTTAATTTTTTTTTTCAACTAAAAAAATAATTGATTCAATTATCACATTAATTAAATTGAAGTACTTTTCAAACAATATTTTTAATTGATATGAAACTACTGGGTTAACTTATCTATATTATTCGCACCGGCATTCATATTATGGTTAAATTAGTCAACAATCTAGAAGCGACAATCATTTTATGGTTACCTCCGAATATGTTTGTGTTACTAATAGCAAAAAAATGTTTAACACTTATAATAGCATGATTTATTTTGCAGCCGTAGTATGTTGCTTTTGGGAGGACAATACTGTTAATAGAAACAATTCTCGCCAATTATTTTTTTTTTTTCAATTAAACCATTAAATAAATATAATATTATATTTAATTAAATATGTTATCAAGTGAATAAAACATTTACCTATATCAACAGCGTTCTTGCAGAAAATGTTGTAAATATAAAAAAAAACATTTAATTGATACTATTATAATATGTAATTTATTTACTGGTGCAAATTTAAGAAATTTTATAATTAAAATCACCAATTTTTAATTGAAATAAATTTTTATTTGTAAATTGTAAATTTAAATCCAAACAATTCCACACAGGTTGTGGCAGTTGATCTTATACGCCAACAGTTTTAAAGTTATTAAAAAATATGTTAAATACTTTTCTAATACTTTAAGCAATTAACAATTGTGATTTTTTTATAGAACTATTGATTTTTAATTGACGTTTTTGATATTTAAATTAAAATTAAGTTACCAAAAAAAAATTTCATTCATTTCATGTTGCAAATTCCTTTCTTCACCAAAAATTATTTAATGAAATTAAATATGATGAACTTAAGCCTAATTTAAGTATCAAAAACTGATTTTTTTAACAATTTTTTAAACTAACAGGTTTGAAATTTGTCATATTAACATTTCTTTAGTTAATGAAAAATGTTGTCAAAAAATTCAAAATAAAATATGAAACAATTCAATATTTTTCCGATTAAATAACTAAGGAACAAAAGATTGAACGATTATTGGAAACTGATTTCTTCTTCAGGGTAAGCAATATTACATTCAAAATAGTATTACATTAACTGACAGTAAGTAATTAAAGAAGTAATCCGTTCAGTCATTTTTAAATAAATAAACATTTAAAATGCCATGCACACTTATTTTTATCTGATTCTAACTTTTATTCAAAAAACTGAGTGCACATTAATACGGATTTTCGGTTGCATTTAATATTGTCAGTTGATTAAGTAAAAGTATTCTGTATGTAAAATTAAATGAATATAAAATTTAAATCAACTGTAAATTTACTTAAAACCAATGTACTTATTTTGCACTCAATTTTAACGAAAAGTTCATTTAATTTTTACTGTCAAAAATTCAACCGCGAATTCAATAAAAAATAAACCACAAATTCCGTAAAAACAAATGAATTTTCAGATATTTTATATAAATTAACCACCAAAAAATAAATTTTTAGTTATCTATTTATAGATCTGTGGCAAAAAGTAAAAGTAAAAAACGATTTGCTTGTTTTTTGTAGAAAATTCCCATATTCTATTTGTTAAAATTATTTTGTTAAATGCATCAAATTTTTTAAGTAAAATAATGGCGAATACCATAATGGGCATGCTGTTGGTGTCTTATAAATGAAAGTTCTTCTGTAAACAAACTGGTCAGTACAACAAAAGCAAAACGAACAGGTGTAACGGGGTAAGTGAATAAAAATAAAAATTAAATAAAATTTTCGTTAAAAATAAATGAAAAATAAGTAGACCGGGTTTCGGTTAACCGATTAACGAATGAATACCCTAGTGTGTAGACTAGATAATAGTCTCGACTTGAGGCTAGACAATAGTCTCCGCTAAAGAGTAGACAAAAGTCTCGATTATGCAACATGGTCTCGACTTTAAAATAGACCAATAATTCGATTATAGACTAGATCGTAATCTTTATTATAAACTTAACTATAATATCGACCAGAACAAAAATAAAAATTTATTTTAAGTAAAAAATTTATCAAATTTATTGGAAAATTAATTAAATTTGCTCCAGTAAACAAAATAGTGGTATCAATTAATGTTTAATACTAACAACATTTTCTGCAGTAAAGTTGTTAATATAAGTAAACGTTTAATTCACTTGATTAATTTTTTAATTAAAACTGATTTAATTTTTGATTAATGTTTAATTGAAAAAAAAATTGACGAGAATTTTTCTGTGTAGGCAATATTCTAGAGCATTAACAAGAACGTAGACTCCACTGGGGTTAGCCTACCCCCATATTCATAAAAAATATTTTTAAATAATAAATGGTTTATGAAACGGTTTTCTATGAACATTTTTAACCTAAATTATTTTTTATGAATTTTTTTTTTAACTTCAAATAAACAAAAAGTATAAATATAGCTTATTTCTATATACAAAGTCCCATTTTAACGAGCTCTCAAGTATAATATTTATTAAATAAAGTAATTTTTCTATTATATACATTATACAAGAAAAATTACTAAGATCATAGAAAATGTAAGCAAAAAGGTTAGCAAAAAAACTTACTTTTATATTGGTAAGGATAAAAATTAGGGTCAAGAGTTAAAATACGTATTTTTTTATGAATATTGGGGGTAAAGCATTATGTTAAATAAATCCCAGTAGTGCGATTCTGTAAAAAAAGTAAACAAAGTTGTCCTTGTTAAAAAATTTAACAGGCAAATTAACGATTTTGCCATTCTGTAACATTTTAAACAACACTTTTTATCGTAAAGTCAGCTGTTTGTGATAAGTAAACGACAACTTTTTTAGTGTTGTTTATTTATTGTATAATATCGAAAAAAAAAAATTAGTTTAAAGAAAAAATATAACTTGAAAATGGCCATTGATTGTTTTGCATTCAATTTGACAGTTTTACTTCTCTTCTTTAAAAAAATAGATAATTGTATTTATTTATTTATTTATTAATTTATTATAATTAAAATTACAATAAATCTTACCCGGCGTTTACACATGCAAGTGCAAGTTCGAAAAACTCAATACACTCACACATTTTTACTAACACCATCACATGTTTCGCACTTGCAGCCCAACTTGCAAGAGAATTTGCTTGCAAGTAAATTTTTGACACTTGCAGCAAGTAAAATGACAAATAAAGAAACAGTGTTACCGTGGATGCCTTTGGTATCAATTTACTAGTACTTAGTTATATAAAAATTATATTTATTGTTGATTTTCTGAGTGTTTTTAAGAATAAAAAACAAACAAAAAACACTACTACAAAGCAACACATCTTCATTGTATTTTAAAACATAAATTGCAAGCATTTACAAAAAATTTAATCAAAATATTTTCACAGAAAATTTTATGATATCGGTAACTGCGGCAATACTGGATTCACATATTTTAAAAATAAAAATAATTTTTTTCATCAAGATGGACCAAAAATAAAATAATTAAATTATTTATATTTAATATTATTAAATAAATTTCGTGATAACATTAACATGATAATGTTTTTTTTTAAGCCAAAAATTAAGCTTTTTTTCATAAGATGTTTTCGCTTCGAGAACATTTGAAAAATAAACTTACAACTGACAGTGTAAACACTCAAGTTACTTGCAAGACTTTCGGTTATTTCTTCGACATTTTCGTTGATAATACATATACACTACTTGCAAGTAATTACTTGCATGTGTGAAGGCAGGGTTAAAGTTAACAAAGCACTAGCAGCATGGGCTAATGGCTTACAAAAAATAAAAATAAATAAAATCTGTTTAGTAATATAAGTATTGTGGTTATTTTATGGAACTGTTAATGGTTTTTAATCCAAATTTAGATATGTTTTAATTAGCCTTAAGTTTGAATTAATTTTAATTAAATTATTTTTATGAAGACAGGAATTTTACAACATGAAATTAATTAAAATTTTATTGATAATTTTTAATTCCTGACTGCGCTAAGATTTGAACCAATGCTTTCACGGACAGGTTGCCCAGACTAGTTTCGATTGTAACCACACAATCTCGTCAGTGGGGTTTGCCGTTTTACTCACTCGGCTATTGCAGCCGGATGACGTCAATAGTCAAACATCAATCTTTAAACCAAATGGTATTTCACCTTGGTAGATCGAAATTTGCTTTTGTATGAATGATTATCTATTTTAATTGATTTACATGTTCTTCCTAACTTCTGTTTTTTCGTACCTTTTGTCATGAATTCTTCTTGAAATCCAAAGTACATTTTTTTTTTTTTTTTTTTTGTTTTTCATGTTTTTGTCTTGGGATTTCAAGAAGAATTCAAGACAAAAGGTACGACTATACCATGAATTGGAATCAAAGGAACAGCATTATAGTCCCCTTGTTTTAAACAAATTTTCCCTTCACACCTACTGTGGCTTTTTATTCAAGGAGCGTGCTGTAAATTTGCATATCTACCCTTTACTTTTTCCCCCTCCCAATAACTTAGTTTATTTATCCACCTGCATTCAAGCGGTTGAAAATTGTAAGCATGTGGTAGGTGTATTTGACAGATTCTTATCAAAATGTGCTCGTAATACGTGTTTTAGTACGGGTTTTAAAATTTGTTTGTAATTTAAATTAATTAATTAGTTGAAGGCGGATTTGGGTGATATTTAAATTAAAAAAGTTTTAATACCGTTTGGTAGCTTCGCCTAACAAATAAATATGATTATATTCATATTTGTTTGCTATTTCAGCTGGATTTTTTTTTTTTTTTGGTTTGTTTTTTGCACAGGGAAAAGTTAATTAAAACGCTGTTTTAAGCATTCACATTTAATGTAGCAAAAACTACATCAAATATAAATGAGTAAATAGCGACTTTAAGTCTTTTTTGAAATTTTACTTAATAGCCAATTTACACTACAACGAAATCTAGTACTTTCGAGATTTCGAGCCAAATCTAGTTGTTTTTGGCTAGATTTCCCGTACAAAACAAAATCTACTCCGTAACTAGATTTTGACGAAATCTATTCGAAATCTAGTAGTACTTATTGATGCAACTATGTTTTTCCCCATATAGCACTAAAAACTACTTCCCTGTACAAGAAAAAAATGACATTTGAACAAAAAACAAAACAAAAACAATAATAGCTGCTTGTTAAAATTATTAAAAAAAATTTAAAAATTTTGTAAAATAGTAAAAAAAATGCAAATGACAAATAATATTGATAAAATAAATGAAGTTCATTATAAAAAAAATGTAATGCAAATTTTTAAATGCCTATTTCTTTATATGTAAGTATGTGTTACACAAAAAACTTTCAGTCGGCGGTTTTTGTTGTGAAAACCAAATCTCGCTAATGTCAAACAAGTATAATGTAAACGACCTAGATTTGGAGGAAGATTTCAAACGAAATCTACTAGATTTCGATGTAATGTAAATGCCCTATAACAAGGGAATTTTTATATTGACAATTTCGGGGAAAAAGGGTTAGGGTTTTATTTTTTATTTAAGTTAATTAAACTTATTACAAAATAACATTAACAAACGTTTTAAATTATGCAAAGCAAATTTATTTATTTTAAAATCCCATATGTTAAATTGTGATGTGTTTTCTAAATAATTGATATTAATTTAACATATACCATTACACATGTAATGGTTAAATGTAAATGATATACAATTTAATTAAACCTAAAAGTTCATAAGAATTTTATGTTACATAACGAAAACTATTAGCAAACATACTGCTTACAATTAAAGTAATATTATTTTCCATATAATATCGATTCTGATTTAATTTTAATAGAATTGAATTTAAAATAAATAAAATATGCAAACAAGGACATACTATTATAATAGTTCTTTAGTATTAAATAAATATTCAAACATTTCTTAATGACATATTTAATATCTAAGACAAAATTCATCTTTTATTGCTAGTTTAATCCCAAAATATTTAAGATCATTTGCTGTTTTTATAAGGGCACTTGTTTCATTCTATTATTGCCATTAACACATAATTTTTGATGTAAATTGAATTGTGTTTAGGCTGTTTAAACGTTTAAAATGAACATTCTGGTCTTTAGTGGTAAAAGAAAACCCCTTTATTGAAGTATTGTCAAAATATTAATGTTCATTTTCATGATTAAGTATTATTTTAGGATCCATATACAAACACTTAGATATTTGCAATGTACTCGTATTACGACATATGGAAAGATGATGTAGAATGAGACAAATCTTATCATGTAAAAGCAAAATAAATTGAGGTAAGAGAGAATGTTCAAATTGTGGTATGAAAAGTACATTTGATATAACCTATGAAGAAAAACAATCTTAAAACAGCTGAGTTGTTATATGTATGAACAAAAATTAACAATAATTATATATGTGACGCGCAAAATAGAAAGTAACCTAAGGGTTTTGTTCAGGAGAGCCATTTTAAAGATTTAAAGACGTGTATCTTTGGTGGACCATCACTGAGCGTGTGGGTATTGGTCTCATTTAAAAGCGACACATCTCATGACGTAGGGAACGTGTTGGTCAACCTTGAAAACGCGCGTAGGTCGTCCCTACCTCTTGTTTTGTGTAGTTAGTTTTTACTGTTCCCTTTACCTTACTGGTCCCTTTCTCTATACGCTGTCACATATAGAGGGCAGATGTTTTTTCACTTGCAAATAGAACTCGTCTTAAATAAAATATGTCATATGTACTGTACAGATAGAAATAACACATGATATTGTTTGGAGGTGTTCTGATGATATGTACAAATTTAACATGTGAAAAAGTGACAATCCACTGATATCTGTATAAACTACAGATGATCCTTAAATTTAAAGTGAATATGCTGGTATTTTATACCTGTAAAACGCGTTCTGTAAATGCAGTTTTAAAACATTTTCATTGGTTACCATCTTCATTCCCTACCCTGGGCAGAAGTGGCACATAAAAAACATTTCTGTACTATCGATAGTATCGATAGTTTGCTTAAAAACTATTCCTTGGAATTATCTTAATGTCTTCAGGTGAAGTATACAATCTCTCGCCGTGTAGAATAATTTGCTGTATTTGTAATATAATTAATATACTTCAGTAACCACTTGGTCTCCACATTAGACCCGTTGGGCCGCGGCGCTTATGGCTTTTATATAATAATAATAATGTTAGTATAAAAATTAAAAAATTTTCAGTAGTGGCATGCAGGTGCGAAATTTGTAATTTGATTTGGTAGTGTGCTAGTTTTTTCTTGTTTATTGTTATGGACGAGAATGGGGGATTTTTTCAGTCAAATTTTATATAGTGTGACACTAAATTTCAAATTGAATAATCGTATTCGACGAATATTAGAAATTGATATTCGTAACATCACTAGTTTCTACAAAAGATTTCACAAACACACGAGTATATGCACACTAGTGTTGCCATTTATTTTTTTAAACTCTTTTTCTATCGGTTGTGTTTTAGCTGCATGATAACATGTCAAACTGTGTTGACATGTCTGCTCACTAAAACTTGGCAAGTTCTCACGAACAGTTTAACACTAGAACAACGCTTCCAAATTTTCTTTCCAAAAACGAAATCTGTTCGCGAAGGTCATAGTGCGCTTTTTTCAAAGAATTGTATTTAGTAATTAAGCTTCTTCCTGGTTAAATGGCTACTTCAATAAGCAAAATTGCTGTATTTACCCTGCCTTTACACATGCAAGTAATTACTGGCAAGTAAAGTGTATGTATTATCAACGAAAATGTCGAAGAAATAGCCGAAAGTCTTGCAAGTAGCTTGAGTGTTTACACAGTCAGTTGCAAAACATCTTATGAAAAAAGCTTTATTTTTGAGTTTAAAACAAATTATCATGTTAACGTCATCGCGAAATTAATTTAATAATTTCTTTTTTAATTTATTTTTGGCCCATCTTAATGAAAAAATTATGTTTCTTTTTAAAATATGTGAATCCAGTATTGCAGTAGTTACCGATACCATAAAATTTCTGAGAAAATATTTTGATTAACAATTCTTTTTTTAAATGCTTGCAATTTATGTTTAAAAATACCATGAAGATGTGTTGCTGTAAAGTAGTGTTTTTGTTTTGTTTTTTATTTTTATAAATATGTAGACAGAAAATCAGCTATTAACATAATTTTTATATTACTAAGTACTAGAAAAGTGATACAAAAGACATCCGCGGTAGTACTATTTGTCATTTACTTGCTGCAAGTGTCAAAAATTTACTTGCAACCAAATTCTCTTTCAAGTTGAGCTGCAAGTTCGAAAAATGTGATGGTGTTAGTAAAAATTTGTAAGGGTATTGAGTGTTAACCCCGGGTTAGATCGAAGACAATCCTCAAGCTGTTAACGAATGCCCATTCCATTGAAGCTGACTGTTTAGTGCGGTTTACACGCTTTTTCTAAATTAGTAAAGAGCCGCCGTCACGGTGGATATCGATGGCTGACTGAATTTAAATTTCCAAAAATTAGTCGATTCCACGTCAACGACATTTGGGTTCAACTTGTCATTCAACGCACTTAACAATCGTTTTATTGAAAAATCAATTTGGTGACAACTTTATTTCTGGAAGTGGTTCTGTTCACTGGCCCTCTCGTTCGTGCGATTTAACGCCTCTGGATTACTTTTTATTGGGCTTTGTTAAGTTATTGGATAGTGTCGACAAGCCAACAGCTCTTGAAGTATTCAGAGCCTATAGTCAAGCCACCATGGATGCAATACGGTCAGAGTTACTGGAGAAAGTAGTAAAGAATTTGACTGATCGAATGGACCATGTAACTCGTAGCCGTGGCGGACATATGGCGGATATAATATTGAAAAAGTTAACGCCATGAAATTACCTACCAGATTATAATAAAAAAAAAACGTCATTCCAACAGTATTTTCTATTATCATTTTAAGCTCTCATGCAGCTAAAATAACAAAAACACACTTGAAAAGTGACAACATTTCATAAAAAAAAACACAGAAATATAATTCGAACTCATTTTGTTATAAAATTCATATTAATTTAAATCATTTCTTCTGAGTGTTTCCACAAAATTTTATTTTTTTTTTCCAAAGTTGGTATTTCTTTTTTTGATAATTTTTATTAAAATAATTTTTTTTTTAAAATACGCCATAAATTTACTATAGACTACCCAGGCATAAAAAGACAATCAGCATGACGTTATTGCGATGATAAAACGAACATCAGTTGTGCATTCTATTCACCAAAATTACAATGCATTTACAGTACAAAAATTATAACGCAAATTGGCGGTCCTCTGAATCTTGTTTTTCATGTAACTATGGTGCTGTTAATTGAAATTGACAATGTTGTCACAATGTGACAAAGACACCACTTATTAATGTAACTCATTTTTTTACTTGAAAAAGTTTAGCACATTTTATGAAGAGGCATAGAGCCATCGCCAGGGAGATAGAAAATAGTTGCACCAATATATCCACGTATTTGACAGAATTTATTGGAATTTCCAGAAATATGTATTTATGAATTCTGGTTAGTTCTTAACTAATTACACCTTTTATAAAATTTCCCTTTTTATCCCCATATTACTTCTTTCACTCCTGCCGCACATTCAAATCTAAATGATAATAATGAACTGTATGCTACAAAATTTACTGTAAATCTGTTGCCACAAGGGTGTTCAATTAATCGGCTTTTTTTGTTCGATTAAACAATTAATCGATATTTGGCATTTTTGACTTGTTCGATTAAACGAATCTAATTTAAAAATTAATCGATTACTCGAATAATTCAAAATCCAGAAATTTTATATATTAAGATATTTTTTTCGATAATTTTGAAAAAAAATTGGTACTTGAGTAAATAAACATTATTACTTACAAGTATTTAAATATTTTATTAACAAAAAAACAAAACAAACGTAACAATTCATACTACTTGATAAAACCTTTACAACGATAAAAAAAATAAAACATGGGTTGAGATTATATAATTTTATATGTACAAACAATTAAACAGATCTTTTAAAATGATCTCTTAAAAATAAAATGTTGTTTAAATGTTTTGCTTTACTTGGAAGGCACACGATCAAGTTTTGTCTTTCTTTTTTATTTGCTACTAGCTGACCTGGTCCGCGTTGCTGGCCCTAAGCAAACATTAGTGTTGTATTACCAGACGATTTAAATTGATCTTTAAACGAAATTTACGGCCTTTAAATAAAAATCCATGAAATACCTATCATAAAGTTTTTTTACAGAACAACTTACATATGGTGTAGATATGGGTTCAATGAAAAAAGAAACACATGTGTTTAAGGCAAATTGGAAATTATATTTATTGACTACTTCATCTTAAGGCTAGCGGATAGACAATGTTTTCTGTTTTTTTATATACAACTGGCCGTGTGAAAAACATGAATTTTCCAAAATTAAGCCAGCAAAAGTCAAAGATTGGCCTTGTAATATTATAAATTAAAATGTTGTTCATATACATATGTTTGATTTACATTTGATTTGAAAATACATATGGTTGTATGTATGTATATATATGCTGTGAATCTTACGAAAAAAGTGAGCTTAAAAGTGGGCGGGGCAACATTTTCTCTCCGCAAAACCTAAGTTAGATCATGGCGATCATTTTAAAGAAAAAATCGTCCAAATCGGTCAAGCCGTTCTCCAGTTATGCGCTTAATAGAAAAAGTGGGCGTAAAAGTAGGCGTGGTACATTTTTCTTTCGATGAAAACTTAAAGTTGATTAATACGAACATTTGAAAGAAAAATTAGTCAACTCGATGGAGCCATTTTCTGATTTTAGGTAAATCGAAAAAAGTGGGCGTAAAAGTGGGCGGTGCAATGGCGATCATTTTAAAGAAAAAATCGTTCAAATCGGTCAAGCCGTTCTCAAGTTATGGATTTTGCCACGACCCTCCGCCCCAGACCGAAAATCAGACTTCACAGTGTCACCCGCCTGAATATTCTGAAGATTCCCTGAAAATATCATCAAAATCGGCCCAGCCGTTTTGGAGCCCATACGTTACATACACACATACATACATACACACATCCTATTTTATATATATAGAAGAAGAAGATAGAAGATACTCTCTCACCTTTTTTACAAACGCACTTACACTTTTTAAATTGAACTGACTGCTCTCAGTTTTACCTTTTTGTTTGCCAATTTTACGTTCAATTTACCAACTGACCAGAAATTAACTTTGGCACTTTCTTTATACAAAATATATTTCTTAAAAAATAAATGTGCTTTATTAAAACAAAAATTGTGTTCTAAAAAATTCTTGTGCTTTTTTACAAAATACTTTGAGACATGCTACTATTTTGAGTTGTTTCTTCGTCGGGGGCATTTTTAAAATGAAATTGATTATTCAAACAGGTTTTGACAAGCAGTTTTTGTGAACAACTTGAAAGTGATTTATTGAACGTGTGGCTGCAGGATTAAAAATATTTTTTTGCATTTGTTTTAATAATAAGTAAAAATTAATGGATAACTGCATTATTTCAGTAATAAGTAAAAATTTACTAGTTACTGAAATTTTTTTCAGTAAGCAGTTCGCCCATGCATGTGAATTACTCACTAGACATGATGGTTTTTTTTAATTCCAACGGACATTTAGTTTGTTTATTTGACTTAAAACTTTAAAAAATTATATATTTGACAGAAAACCCATATATGTATTGTTATTCGATTAATCGGCATAAATTCTTCGATTAATCCTTTAATCGAAATCAGCAATTTTAAATTAATCGAACAATTAATCGTCTAAAATTGTTCGATTATTCGAACAAGAATTAATCGACTGAACACCCAAGTTGCTACTACAGCCTCTGCTCTTACTGATGATAATGATAAAATATTCTTGGGACGATGATAATAATGACAAACACAAAAATTGTTTAAATATTTATATCTGTGTATTACGAACCCATGACAAACTTATGCATTAAATCCTTTTTAAACGTCACAATCAGCAGAAGCAGCTCTAACAGTTGTAGCAAACATTTATGCCCTAAAAGTCATGTTACACTTAGCGTTATGAATTTTCCATTTCCATTCATATCTTTTTTTTCGCTTTTTCCACCCTTGACTATTTCAAACTTTTTTTTTTTTTTTTTTTTTTTTTTTTAATTATTTATTTATTGAATCTTCATATATTAAATATGAACTAACAATAATTAATCAAATCTTATACTAATACTTTATTTTTGTCCTGCCAATGCTAGACGAAAATTTTTCTCTTCACGGTTTCTGTTCACATATGTAGATGTTTAGCGCTCTTCTTGTCTGATGAGTCCTGCTGTATCTCTTCTCCTTAATCTAGAGTGGCCGCTGTAATTTAAAATATTTCGAGCTAGTGGATTTGGGTGCGACTCAAGTCTTTTTAAATATTTTACTGCATAGTTCGTAATAATAGTTTTTACTAACGGCACATTGAGATCCTTGTGAATATTTGAGTTTTTAACATACCAGGGAGCGGCTGTGATTATTCGAAGAAGTTTATTTTGTCGCCTTTGAATTTTTTCGATATTAGAAGCCGAGGCAGTGCCCCATAACTGAATACCGTAGCACCAAATTGGTTTTAAGATAGAGTTGTAAAGTAGAAGTTTACAATCGAGACTAAGAACAGAGTTTCTTCCAATAAGCCAATTAAGTTGAATTGCTTTTAGTTTCATTTGTGTTAGTTTTGCTTCTATATGGCATTTCCATGTTAAACGCCGATCTAGATGAATTCCGAGATATTTTACATGCGATTGTTGGGGCACTAATTGATTATTGATTTTAATAGGGGAACATGACTCCCGACGCAAGGTGAATGTTATATGTACGCATTTTTGCTCATTAACCTTTATTCTCCATTGTTTTAACCACTTTTCCAGTTCAAATATATGATCCTGCAAGTAGCGAGAAGCTTCATGACAGTTTTCGTGCACGCTTAAAAAAGCTGTATCATCAGCAAATGTTGAAGTTAGGGTGTGGTTGTTTGTTGGCATGTCTGAGGTATATATTAGGTATAACAGTGGGCCCATGATGCTTCCCTGAGGGACTCCAGCGTCAATTGGCTGAGGAGAACTTATAAAAGCACCTTCTTTAATAATAAACTTTCGACCGACTAAGTAGCTTTCTAACAGCTTGTGTGTGTTTACTGGTAAATTTAGCTTCAATTTATGTAATAAGCCTTCATGCCAGACTTTATCAAAAGCTTGAGAAACATCGATGAAGAGGGCGGAACAATATTTTTTTTCTTCAAAGGTTTTTCTTATGGCGTTTACTATACGATGGGTTTGTTCAATTGTGCTATGTTCTCTTCTAAAGCCGAATTGATGGTTTGGAATACATCTATTTACATTTAAAATTGGGGTTAATTTTGACACTAACAGCTTCTCAAACAGCTTTGATATATTAGACAATAAGCTTATAGGTCTATATGACTCAACTTTTGTAGGATCCTTTCCTGATTTAGGTATCATGGTAACTAATGATACTTTCCATTCCTGAGGGTAGTATTCAAGGCGTAAAATAGCATTAAAAATAAAGAGAATAATTTTCTTTGCTATGCTGGGTAGCTCCAAAAGCATTTTGTTACTGATCTTATCAAAACCAGGGGCTTTCTTCGGGTTTAAATCATGAATAGCCTTTTCGATTTCTCTTATCTCAAATCTTAGTGGAACAGCTGCTCTAACAGCAACAGGTGGTAACTCGACCGCCATATCGAGAGATGTGTGAGCGGTAAATACGGTTTTCAAATGATTAACAAAAATATTTCCTTTTTCTATATCATTTCTTGCCCAACTTCCGTTTAAGTTTCTTAATGGTGGTTTAGTGATAACTGGTCTTTTAAGATTTCTAGCTGCACGCCATAATGAGTAGTCTGATTGTGGAGTTGCATCAAGTTCCTTAAGATATTTTTCAAAGGATGCAGTTTTTTGGGACTGCAGTAACTTTCTTAGCCTTTTTGTGCAGTCTTTTAATAAAGTCTTAAGTTGGGGGGATCTGTGCAATTGCCACTCTCTTCGAACTCTCCTTTTTTCAGTCAATAGACGCTCGACATCTACAGAATATATGATATTGTTTTTGGTTTTTTTGAGGGTTGTGCTGGAATGTTGAACAGCTAGTTTGAGATAACTGTCAAAATTAACAATAGCGATATCCACGCTCTCCGGTGTGCTAAGCGGAATATTTTCTGTGCAATGGGCACTAAGATATTTTTTATATTTTAACCAATTTATTTGTGAGGGTGATTTGGATAAGTACCCAGACGGCGATACGATTCTATTTGGAATCATTATAGTAACAATTGTAGGTGTGTGGTCGGAAGATAATTCTAAGGAAGCCTCAACATAAATCGTTTCTGCGGGGATGTTTTTAACCACTCCAAAATCTATGACATCTGGAACTTTTTGCTGATCAGTAGGCCAATATGTTGGTTCACCGCTCGCGATCACATTTAGATCCATTTTACGAATTGTGTTAAACAAAACACGACCCTTAGGCGTAATAAGTCGTGACCCCCAGAAAGTATGTTTAGCGTTATAATCGCCAGCAGCCAGGAAGCAGGGTCCTAATGCTTTGAAGTATTTATTATATTGGCTTTCTGATATTGAAAATCTAGGTGGTGAATATATTGATGAAATAACTAGGTTTCGATTTAATTCCTCGACGCAAATGGTCGTTGCTTGGAGATAATCTTCACGATGATCACACATTAAGTAGTGTTTTACTCGGTTTTTTATCAAAATGGCAGAACCTCCACAAGCTCTACCTCGAGGGTCCTTGGTATCATATAATATATAACCATTGATTTTAAACGTATTTCTCGAGGTCAGATGAGTTTCAGAAACCATCATAACATCGATTTGTTTATTTTTAAGGAAGTATTCTAGTTCATTTTTATGTTGGCGGATGCCGTTTGCGTTCCAAAAGCAAATTTTTAGACAGTTCATGGCTTATTTAGTACAGCTTGCAATAACATCGATTGCATTCTTAACATTTCTTGCATCATGTTACCCATTGTGTTGGTAAAATTGTTAACGGTTTGCACTAATGTTTCCATGGTTTTTTCTAGCCGAGTTAAATTAGAAGTGGGAATTTCGTCATTATTTGGTAAATCACCTTGCAATGGCATATGATTAGATTTTAAGACATTAGCGTACGAGGTTCTGTTATTATTTGGCTGCGGTATTTGAACGCCGTTAGTGTTTTCTTGATAAATTGCCTGCGTTTGAGGGGGATTAAGTTTCTGTCCAACAGAACGCTTGACAATAGAATATACCGGACATCCTCTATAGTTGGCAGTGTGATTACCACCACAGTTGCTACATTTTTTTACATTAGGGTCATTTTTTGACTTATCACACTGAACGGTACCATGTAGTTCTCCACATACGACACAAACAGGGGGTAAATAGCAGTATGCCCTAGTATGACCAAATTCTTGGCAGTTTAAACACTGAATAGGCCCATTTCTTTTGTGCGGCTCTTCTATCGTTATTTTCCTGTACAGGATGTATTTTAAGCTGTAAATGGGATGCGTTTCATTTTTTTTTAGCTTAACGTCGCCGGGCTCTAACTCCACTCGAAATAGTGGTTGGGGATTTTTTTCCCTATTTTTAATATTTGTAACATTTTTAATTTTGAAACCCTTTTCTTCTAAAAATGTTTTTATTTCGTCTGGGTCCACGCATGAGTCAATGCCCTTTATCACAACCTGCAGACCTTTGCTGCTTTTCAGCTGGTAAGTATAGAAGCTTTTTTTAAGTGCTTCAAACTTATTAATTAATTTACGAAAATCATTCTCATTATTAATCTGTATTTTTGTTTCGTTAATATTACCACGCTTGATTGCAGCTACGTAAAACGAATTTTCACCTATCACCGATATTAAACTTTTTATTAGCTCACTTGAGTTTTGCTCTCTAAGATATATCGGGGGTGGCTTCGACGATTTTATGACGTTGGGTGTTTCAGAAGATTCATCCTCCAGAATTGCAAAACGATTTTGCGAGTTTATTCTATCAAAAGATGGAACTTTCGAGGCAGAGGCAACAGCTGAAGAGGCAGGGCTGCGACCACGTTTAAGCACTGTTATATATCTATCCATACCAACTTGCACTTGTGGTTTTTGACAACTTTTTTCTTGTTTGTTTAACATTGCGTCTATGTTTGGGATTATGGTAACAGTGGTAACGCTTGTATTGTTTTCTGTTGTTGTGTTTATTTCCACATTGCTTTCACTAGCATAAATATCATTTACTTTTGTTGTTGTTTCATTGTTATTACTCATATAAAGTTGTTTTTGTTTTTTTCACCGTTTTTTTATTTTTTTTATTTTTTTGTTTTTATTTTTTTTGTTGACTGTGCTCTTTTTATTATGTATAATGTTGTTACACCGAGATAATAAAAGAAAAAAAGAATAAATATTTTTTTGCACAGATTATTTGCAAGTATGTATGTGCGTACGTACATACATACATATGTAAGTATATTTTTTTTTACTTGTATTTTTTTTTTTCTTAATTTTTTTATAATTATTCTTTTGTTCACTTTTATATTGAGCGTCCAAATTCGCTTGTTACACTGATATTATTAATTAATTTATGTTAAAAAAAAAGAACCGTATGCGGAGTTAAAAGAAACACGTCTTTTCTCATCGAGCACGACCGATGAGAAAGTAGAATATGCACAACATTTTAGTTTTCT
This sequence comes from Pollenia amentaria, assembly GCA_943735925.1. NCBI lineage: Eukaryota > Metazoa > Arthropoda > Insecta > Diptera > Polleniidae > Pollenia > Pollenia amentaria. Next base: position 56,243,281 of record OX031006.1, read on the forward strand.
ATTTTCATAGATATTTTTTCAGAGTACCAGAGTTTATTTTTCCAATAGTTTTTCTCTGCCAAAAACATGTACAAAATAATAAGAACAACAAAAATTATTCAAATGACATGAAAGTCGTCATGTTGTATAGAAATTATGCAAAATACTGAAATGCAATAAAAAAAAAAGAATCAAGAACTACATGTTCTAGAAGTAACAAAACATTTTGTTAAATGTTTTAGACACAATAATTGTTTTGTTGTAAATCTCGTACGTATAATTAAACATTTGAGCAACATTATTTTTAGGTTGTTTTTTATTTCTTTTGCTTCTTTGTTCTTGTTTTTAATTGTTCTAATTATCTGTAGTTAATGGTATAACAGAATGTAGTCTATTTTGGTGGTAGTATGTTGTAACAGCAATATTTTTGCTGTTTGAAATGGCACACAATTGGCAAAAATATATAAATAAATGTTAGTTTAAAATGCAAAGCATACTTATGGGATTCATATATGTTTGAATAAATAAAGTATATTTGAAGGAAAAACTTTTTAAAAGAATATTAAATTAAGTAAAATTAAAGGTAATTTTTTGGAGAACTTTATTAGAAAATTAGGGTTAAACTAAAAATAACCTCTTTGTAAAATAATAAGAAAATAATAAGAAAAAAAAACATTTCTCTGGTTAGAATTGAATAAAACTCTTGTATACGATTTGCTGATTTTTTTCGATTCGTTGATATTTGTCGTAGATTTTATAGCAGTTTATGCAAAAAAAATATATTTTATTTAGATTTTTTTTAATAAGATAGTCCATCTATAGTATATATGTATATTTTACTCTGCTTCAAAACAAACAAAAAAACAAAGACTGCGTATGAAAAAAAGGGTATCATGCTCTAATCAGGAACTATTAGAACACAAGTTGCCGCTGTCTGATGAAATGGGTTTTACGAAGATATGATGGGGACTTGGTTGTTAAATAATTATATCACATCTGCTCCGTTCAATTTTGCTATTGAAATTCAGCAGGATCGGGCCATAAAATGCGGAGACAAAAAAATACATTAATAAGAGCAAAATTGTAAAAAAAAAAAGCTTCTTGAAACTAAATTAATAAACCTTTCGTTCTAATATGTATGTGAAAAAGAACAAAAGAGGCTTAATTTTAAGGCATGTCATTAAAGTGAATATATTAAAAGCTATGCATATCTACTAAGTTTTAGGACTTTCTTGGCACTTGCAAAAAAATAGACATTTAGAGGAGGGATCCGAGATGGCATAAGTGGCGCCCAGAATTTGATGTCGGATAAAAAAGTCATCAAGGGCAAAAATGAAGCCATTGTCAAGCCACGAACAACGATCAGATCGGACTTTAAATGGCAGCGCTATATATAAAAAACAGAAACCGCTGTAAATGTGCTGCTTTAGAAACTTCATTGACATATATTTCATTCTACACGCAGAGAAAAACCATGTTTTAATATGGTCACCTCCAACAAAACTGTTTAAACTAAATTTTTTTTTTATATATTTCGTTTAATTTAACCATATTATTGTCACCGACAACCGTATTATGATTAAATTTGTCTTCCATCAAGAAGCCACAACCATATTATGGTTGCCTCTAAACATGTTAAGGTTAATTTTTACAATAATTTGTTTTAAAATTTAAATTTTCATGAGCAAAATGCTTTGGTTGAAGACCACATGTTACGATTAAATATGACAATAATTTGTTTTAAAATTAACAATAGTATTTTCCGCTTTTCCAGGAGCAACATGCTATGGTTGAAACCCAACCATGCTATTATAAGTGTTAAACACATTTGTAGCGGAAGAACATCATATTTTACCATATTATTATATTAAATTCATAATTATATTCTAAACTTTAATGTTATGTTTTACCTAATTATTTTGTTGTGAATTAAATTATTATGTTAACTCTTTATTTGCGGTTCAATTTTTTTCTATTAATACATGTGCGTTTATTTATATTTAACAGACTGTAATCTTTATATTCTTTTAACTATTTCACTCATTTCTTTCCAATACATAATCATAGTTCACTCAATTATTATTGCTTAATTTTTATTTATAATGAGCATCATTGAATTATTTCTCATTTATACTTGTTTATTTCTACTTATGTTGTATTTTTCTTTACAATGCATTCCTTGCAATGTGACTCAATATATTTTTATTTTTATTTAAAAGGATTAACGGTATTATTTTATAAATTTGTTTTAGAGCCTAAAGTTAAGTAATTTAAAAAAATAAAATTCATTCGCTTGTGAACTGAAGACTGATAAAGTCGAAAATAAAATTAGCGGTCTTTTCTTTTGGAAAAATAACAAATCAAATATAAAAGAGGTCAGGTTAAGACTTATATAGTCCGATCAGACCCTTTTAATAAATAAATATTAAAACATTATTCAACTAGGACGTTAATCGTCTGGTATGAATTTGTCTCTATAATAATTAAATAAGATAATAATACAAAAACCCCTTCTAGAAAGGAAGATTTATTCCTCCTTCCTACACATTTTAGTTATTATTAATAATAGCATGTTCAGAGGCAACTATAATATGGTTATGGATTCTTGATAGAGGTCGAATGGAACCATAATATGATTGTCGGTGACAATAATATGGTTTAATTAAATATAATATGTTTTAAATTTTCTTTAAAAACAGTTTTAATAGGGGTGACCATATCTAAATATGCTTTTTCATTGGGTGTAGAGGGCGACCAGCACAACTTTTTTTTCGACCCACCTTAAAGTACACTGTCAGTTTTTCTTTCAATAATAAATGTATATTTAATTCATATATAAATTTTTATATTTAATTAATTTTTAATTATTATTTTTTTTTTATGAGCCCAAGATTTGGAAATTCACAACAACATTTAAATAATGTTTATAATTTAGCGGAACATTTTCTTAAATTAAGTCTAGTTTTTTTTTTTGCTTCTTTATAAAAATAAAAATACCCTAGAAAACAACATTTATAGCAAAAAAAAAATTTCAACCGCCTTTTTCTAGCACTAAGAAAATATATTCTTTTTAATGTGTAAAATATCAAAATATTTGATATGAACATTTTTGGTTTTGTTTATCAAAACTGTTAATTTAATTACTTTTTTTATAGAAGAATTTTTTTCATTTCTTTATAATAATTTCTATTATTTTTGTTTTTAAAATTTATATGCCTACACACAAAATTTTCCCTTACTAAAAATAAAAACTGCGAGTATTTTCCACATTTTCATGTCTGTCTTGTCAAGTGCATTTTAGTCATACATTATAAATTTTTTTGGGGAATTTTGCACAGTGAGTGGCTGCCTGGTTGGCTGGCTGTTTGAACCCCAGCGATAGGAGACATGTTTCATTTGCATGATTCTTTATGGCAGCAATGACAATTCATTTAACATTTTACACAAATGACTTCAGTTTAAAAAATGTAAAATTGTTCCTGCAGTTTTTTCTTTCTTGATTTTTTTTCCCCCTTTGGTAGGAAAAAAAGCTAAACATAAAACCAACTAAATTTACATCTTGTGTGTATTGTATTACAAAATGAAAATGTCTGCACAATTTTAGATTTGGACATGTACAATTATGGGAGTTCCTCTTGTTCCCTTATTTTTTTTTATTTTTTCCTTTTCTAGTATAAGTGTTTGCTTTGTGGTTTGCTCCTTTAGTTTGTATCTAGAGGGGAGTGTGTAGCTGTCATAGTGTAAATGTTTTAATTTAAAAATACAACAAGCACTTAATTCATGTTGTTTTCAATGTGCACAGTACTCTGTATTTGTACTTTTCCATCCCCACTGTAGTTACACGAAGAAGAAAAAAAATATCTTTGTTTTGTGCTCTGAACAGGGAGTTAAAACAAACCTGCATGTAATCAAATGTTTATTTATGATGTTTCATTTAAATTGTAATACTTTTTCCAGTTTTGGTTTAAATAAAATCTACAAAAAAAAACAACGCAAACTTTATTGTGTTACACCCTGCAGAAAATCCATCCCACGGGGCATCAAAGTTGACATTTTTGTCAGAAAAAAATATTATTTACAATTTTAAACTTGAGTTATTGTAATATTATTTGGAGTTATCAACAGATATAATGTAAATTCGAAATTATTTAAACGTTGCCTGAAGGTCTATTTAGAACATATTATTTCAAAGTTTCAAGCGGTTTGTATCTCTCTTTGGCTTTATCCATCGAGCTTTCGCCTGCCACACTAACCGGCATGCAGTATTTGCTCAAGCATGGCGTCGAGATCGCGGGCTTTAATTCTTAGAAAACAAAATCTCTACGTTTTCATATTAACCAATTACCATATAGAAACTTGGATCAAACGAAGTTGCAGAGGGCTTGAAAATTAACAGCAGATGTTGATGTGAAGTGCTGAATAAACAAAGCCCGACACGTGTATGTCTCTCTCGACAGGATATGGCGGTCGTTACAAATCTGAAGGAAACATAAGATTCGCATTTTTAACACCAGTATGCAAATTTAACACCCGTATAACATCGGTACTGTTGTTCGGGTGCGTGACATGGAAAGTTAACAGTCCATAATGAGAAAATTGCAGATGTTCGTAACAAATGCCTGAGACGTACAATGACAATATTCTGGCCAAGCGGAATACTTAACGACGATTTACGCTCAATATGTGATACAGTTAAAGCTGAAATCCGGCGAAGAAAGTGGCGCTGGATTTGTCACATCCTGAAAAGGGAAAACTCAGAGATCGTTTAAGAGAGTATCCAATAGAACCAACATTGAACGAGAAACAGAGAATGTCGAAAAGCTTACGTGGCGCAGAGCAACAGAGGCGAAAACGTATTCCAAAGGATTGTTCTGGCCACGAGTAAGACTTTTGGTGCAAGAAAGAACCAGTTGGAAAAAAATTTTTTTTTTTTTTATATACAATTTAAATTTTTATGTAAAAGTATATAATATTTATCCTTTTTGTGTGTACTAGAAGCTCCAATGGATTTATTTAAACTAAAAATAAAAACTTTATAGCACAGAAAAAAAAATTGACTTAAATTAAAAAACTTGTGATATTAATTAAAAAATTTATTAAACTTCCACCAGTAAACAAATTCATAGTTTCAATTAAACGTTTAATTCGCTTGAGTAAACGTTTAGTTTACTTGATTAAACGTTTAACTCACTTGATAAAATTTTTAAATAAAACAGACTTTATTTTTGGTTAATTAATTCGTGAGCATTTTACGAGAATTTTTTCTGTGAGCCCTTGACAATTTTGAGGCCTTAAGAAATAAATTAACTTATTTATTAGTTTTCCTAGAAGTTAATGCACTGAGTAGCTGAACTACATCACTATCAACTTTTTATTTAACATCCTTCGGAGAAATCAAGTGCAGTCAATACCAGAAAGTCTGTACACAGTAAATAATAAACATTTATTTCAGTTAAAAAATTTGTGACATTAATTAAAAAAAATAGAATCTGGGAATTATTTATTTTTTAAGCAACTTTATTATATTCAACATTTTTTATTTTTCGAATTTATTGTATGAGTTAAATTTCAGTCATGTATTTTATAAAGCTTTTTGTAATAGTGATATTCCTTAAATTTTAAATAATGACTTTATACACTACCAGACTATTATCTTGTATCTTCCTGTTACATTTGCTTCGTTGGATAGCCATAAAGTAAATTGTATGTACAGAAAAATTTACAATTAAATACATTCAATTTATAAAGTATCACTATCCAGTGTGACACAAAGAATGATGACGAAGGCCGTAGCGGGCCAGAAATGAATTACATTCTGCTGGTGGCTAATAATTGTAAATTTTTCTGTACATACAATATACTTCATTGCTATCCAACGGATAGCTAAGGTAAAATGTAACAGAAAGATACAAGATAATAGTCTGGTAGTGTATAAAGTCATTCCTTAAAATTTAAGGAATAGAACTATTACAAAAAGCTTTATAAAATACATAACTGAAATTTAGCTCATAGAATAAATTCGAAAAATAAAACATGTTGAATTAAAAAAATAATTGAATTTGCGCCGGTAAACAAATTAATAGTATCCATTAAACTTAAAATTCACTCGATTAAACGATTAATTCACTTGATAAAACCTTTAATTCACTTGATTAAATTTTTAATTAAAATAGATTTTTTTTATTAACGCTTGAATTGGCGAATTATTTATGAGAATTTTTTCTGTATAGATTTTAATATTGACAGATATCTTGAGAGCTGACCAGATCTCCAATCTGATACCACGAGAGTTACTTGCCCCTGAAACTTCGGTTCCAGTCTGACTGTTGGTAAGGACTAGGGCTGTAGCGATACGCCTTTTTGCCGATACGATACCGATACTCAAGAAGAAATGTCGCCGATACCGAAAACTCAAGTAAAGAAATGTCTTTATTATACAAAATAAAGTCTTAAGAATTAATATTTAAAATTGATTTTAATAAGATTTTAAAAACAACGGAATGAATAAATTTCAGTATTTTAATCATAAATAAAGATTGGGAGTATTAGCACATCCTTAATAAATGAAGTAATTAATAGGAATGAACTTAAATTCATGGTAAAATTAATTAATTTTTCAAACAAAAAAAAAATTATAAGTATTCAAAATTAACATTAAAAAGATTTCTGTTTAAGAACAAAGAATTCTCAAGTTTTGCGGAGACAATTTCGCAATTCCGTTTGAAGCAGACCTGCAGTAAAAAATCTTCTCTCAGATGTGACTGAACTCATTCGACAACTTAAGTATTTCTGGGCCATGGTCCTAAATGTTGAGTGGAATATTCAATAGCGGCAGAAACTTACGGATCTGCGTCTCTAGAAAAATCAAACGATCTAAGGTATATCTAGACTTCTTATTTAGCTGAGCGTAGGATCGACAGAAGATCATCTTTCTTCAAATTTTCTGTTAAGATTTGCACAAACGCTCTAAAGGTCAGTTCTTGTAGACTTATCAGAACTTTTACTAGGTGACCGTGTCTTCACAATTTCGGAATGTAGTCATGTTAAGTAACTCAATAAAACGTTATTTTGATCTATTGTCTTTGAAATTTTCTAGCTTTTTATCGAAGGTAGAGAATTGTTGATATACAATAAATTTCATTATTTTCTAAGCCCGCAAATCTTTTGGTCAGAGCTAATCCTACGTAAATCGCCAACTTTTGGCCATCTGAACAATTCTGCATCTCAGTTCGTTAATTGTATTTTCAAATATTGTTCGAAAATGTAGCAGTGGCTTTTCTTATGGATTTTGTGATCTCTTTGAAGTAACCCAACATTTTTAGCGAAATTCTTATTTTCACAAAAATCATTAAAAAGTAGCAGAAAACTTTTAAAACGTACAATTGCATACACGATCAATGGTACAACGTTTTACCTTTATGGTAAAGGCAAAACGGCTGATGCTACGGGTCAACACCAAGCGGTCAATGCGTTTTAGCATCAGTCCTAAAAGTCGTAGTGTAAAATTTTATTGACAAGTTACACAGCAAACGCGTAAAATGCATATACATACGTATCGAAAGCATGATATATGATTACTTTCTACTTTAGCAAGCATTTCGAAAAAAAGGTAAAACGCGTAGTGTGGACCGACCTCCAACTTAAGAATTAAAAGAAGCAATTTATTATTCTATTTGATTTCTTGCTATTAGTTGATATGCTAAAATAAGCATTGAAAATTAAATTGTTTGTTCAAAAAACTATAAGAATAGTATCGGCAAACGTGAAGTATCGCCGATATATCGGTTTCGGTATTCGTTACATCCCTAGTAAGGACCCTTTGGGGACTACGTGACCCCATGTCGCGAAAAGATAGGTTTAAAAAAGTCTTCTGAAAAGGCGTATATTCCACCACGACTGAAGTTTGGCTGCTGGTGGATATCCCTAGGTGCGGTTGTTGTTCTGCAGAGCACCAGCTCCAAAGCAAAGGGCGAGTGCAGAATAATATACTGAAAAAATATTTGTATAATTCTATAATTATATAAGAATTGTATACTGAAATTATTACCTGTGTGTGTTGGTTGCGCTCACAAATAAAGGCGCAATGGTTTTCACCCGGTGCTAAGACCACTGAAAGGTTAGGCCAACACGGCCGGTACTCATGTTTATCTATCAAGTCCTTACATTTCATATGCATAGCAAAAACATGCTAAAAGATGGCATATTTTCTTAAATTGATTCCTTTAAAAGGCTTTTGAATTATCTTTGAAAAAGTGTTGTATTTTACATTAGCCATTTCAAAATTTATCTTTGTTTTAAATTAATTTTAATTAATTTTTTTTTTTTTCTTCTGACTTTATTCATGTTTTATAAAAGTTGACCCCCATGTGTGTTTTTCTAACTCGAACTCTTAAGTGATTAATTGATATTGTGTGTAATTTTTCAAGAAAAATATAATATAAACAAAAAGAAAACAATTTTTTTGCAGATTAAGTTGTTGTTGTTTGAATTGTTTTTTTTCGCAACATTCTTATTTTTTTTGCTTAGTAATCCCCTCTTCATTTATTCAGATTGTAGAAAGAAAAAAACTTTAGTGTTAAAATAAATTTTTTGTTGAATTTTTTAGGGAATGTTTTTTTTTAGAAACGTTATTTACTATGTTTTATATTTTCTTTACATTTTCCATATAAATTGTCACTTAATGCAGGGAAAGTGATTGTTTAATAGTGTTTCTCCCTAAAAAAAAGTTCTTAATCCAGAAAAAAAATACAAATTTTGCAAATATTTCCCTTAAATAATGTTAAACAATAATTAGTATTGTGGTTATTTTATTGAACTGTTATGGTTTTTAATCCAAATTTCGATATTTTAATAGGCTTTAGCTCCTTGAATTAAGTAAGGAAGAACATGTAGATCAATTAAAATAGATCATCATTCATTCAAAGCAAATTTCGATCTACCAAGGTAAAATACCATTTGGTTAAAAAGACTGATGTTTGACTATTGACGTCATCCGTCGTCAATGGCGGTGAGTGTAAAAAGGCAAACCCCTATGAAGAGATTGTGTAGTTGCAATTGGAACTTGTCTGGGCAACCTGTCCGTGAAAACCTGGGTTCAATTCCCAGCTCAGTCAAGATAGAAAAATTATCAATAAATTGAAATTAATTTCATGTTGTAAAATTCCTTTCTTTATAAAAATACTTTAATGAAAACTAAATTCAATGAACTTAAGCCTGATTAAAATATCGAAATTTGGATTAAAAATAATGTTAAACTTAAAAAATGTTCTTTTCTTTAAACATTCTTTAGCCTTTTTAAAAAAAAAAAAAAACCTTGCCTACTTTTAGGTATCATTAATTAAATTTGGTTTTTTACTGGCGTTTAAAAAGTTAAGAATTTGACCATTTTAATTTTTCGAATATGTTCAATGAATCAAATTCTTTATTAAACATTAAGCAAACTGGCTAAAGGTAGCAGTTGGCTTAATGTTTTAGTAATTTACTGCCTACCTTTAGGCTGTAGATTATTTTATTTATAGTTTATTTGACTAAATAAATTGCAATATTTAGTATGCATCCAATTTGCCGATTAATCCAATAAAAAATCGTGCTTCCTCAACTATGTATGTTAACATGTCGTCTATGTGACAATTTATTACGAAGTTGCTTAGAAGCACTAAGAAAACAATTACCTCCTTTATATATGCTATTAATTTTGCAAATTGTTTGTTTCTGTTTTAAGTGATTTTAAAATTCAAAGAGAATACTAAATAATAACGTCGTCCATTTGGATTAGATCTGGTTACTTACTTGTATATAAACATTTAAATAACGTACATACCTGTAATGACAAGAGAGATTTTTAATTAGTACATTTTATAACTTATAAAGGGTGTTTTTTAGAGAGGTATAGAATTTTGAAATGGAATATAGCAAAGAGACATTTTTTAAAATTGGCATGAAATTAACTTTATTCAAAAGATAATCTTCTGGCATTATAATTTTAATATGACTTCTAGCATATGCTCGCCACGCACAGTGGCGCCATTTCAGTTTTTTCGTTGCAAAAATCATATCTTTTGAACCGAATAAGATAATTGAACAGTTTAAACAGCATATGATAGATAACTGTTCAGCCTATGAAATGAGCGTTTGGAAAGGGTGCTACGCTTTGTAGGGGCCTACTTATGGGTTATCAAAGTTAAAATTAGTAGAAAAATCAATTTTATGGTAACTAAAAAAAATTTTTTTTAACATTTTTAGATTGTTTTTATTTTTTTTCTTAAGGGTTTTATGTTTTAAATTATTACCCAACAAATTAAAAAAAAAATTATTTTTTTTTTTAAATTTATTTTTTCAATTTTCTGTAAAATATTCATCACAATTCGTAAGAGAAGGTATATCTAAAAGACTAACCATTTCTAAACTATAATTATTTTGTAACTCTATTCGTGACTTCACATGCCGCAGGGAAGAAATAAGTGGATCGGAAGATGCTGCCAACATGTTGAAGAGGTCCTCATTTTGCCTCACCCTTGATGCTTTGAATGTGTTCTGCAATCTATATTTTTTATAAAATTTGTTAAGAGACTCCTGTGTTTCTTCAGAAAGCTCTCCAATTGGCAAAGACTGGTACTCAATTATATCTTTACCATGCGCCAATATTTTATGGACGGTCGGGGTCAACTTCTTCTGTGGATACATTTCTGCTAAAAGAGATGCAGTTTTCGACGCATATTCTCCATATTTTGTAGAATTGACATTTTCTTTGCAGTTTAAAACATCCAAGATCGTTCCCAATCTTTTCACGATTTGATTGTCAATTCCAATGATTCTAGTTACTGCCTCATCATTTTCAAAAAATCTCCTAGAAGTGTTTCCATCGTTTGAGTTACCGTATCCGTGCTTGGGACAGTCTACTTTTAGTCCAACTTGTTTAAAAAAAGCATCCTGTATTTGCTTCTTTCTGATCTTTTCCTTATCCTTTATTGATGTATTTTCATCGAAGTTTTCTTCCTCTTGTGGTAGGGTATATGCCAGTTTTAGCAAGAATTCCATACACCTTATCCTTGCGTGCAATGGTGACATTCCATATTCGTAATTCTCCTCATTTGTAGAATCGTTTAAATTACCAAAGATCTTCTGACAAATAATAATATAAAATCGATAAAAAAAAATATAAAAATAAAACGAAAAAAGGGGTTTAGATAGGTTTTTGCTAAATTTTTACCTCCAATATAATTCTGTCTATGATAACTAATTGAAATATGTTATAATTAAGCAGAAAAAGATACTAATCTTAAACTCTTTACAACTAATTATATAAAATTGAGATGTAACATATTATATATGAAATAAATTGAATTGAATTGAAAAAAGTTCTTCTGACTCTTTTTGCAAATCGGGCATGACATTGTTGAGGTTGTTCCTGTCAGTTCGTTTACGACTTTTCCGTCAACCATGGTCAGGTGGAACTCGTAATTGCATTCAATATATTTTCCTTCTCCAATTTGCAGCTTTGTAGGCTTAATCTTGCTTATTTGTTCTTTAATGTCCTTCACCGTAGTCCTTATGAGTTCTGCCGATTCCCTTGCAAACTGAAAGATTATTGGTCGGCAATAATGCACTGATGACGGACGTGGATTTTTCCAGTGTAGGGAATCATCCGATTTTAGCCGCAAAGGAACAACAGATGCCATAAACATATTTCCGTCCGATATAGTAGCGTCATCGGGAGATATCCTTTGCTTATAAACGCTTTGTCCGGATGATCCATCGCAGCCTCATTTGCTGATCAATGTCAACTTCTCAGGAAGAATTTTCACTTCCGTGAAAAACTTTGGTGTGGTTGACTTTCTAAACAGTTCAAATAATTTTAAATTGTACAACGCCATGTTTTCAGTACTTAAATTGTTAAATGGTTTCAGTAATTGTTGCGCCAACTTTCAGGCGTAGACTAATCCAGGCATTATGCTTATTTTGCAATATATAGGCTTATGCTACCATGCCTAAAAATTTACCTGTTCCCTGCATACATATGGATTTATGCTGAATAATGCAATTTTGATATTATGCACGTGTCCAAATAAGATTTGTGCCTACCTGTAGGGACCATAAGTCAATATTGTTCCTGACCATTTGTACGCCAAAGTATTGTTTATGTGAGATACGTACCTGCTAATATAATAACTATTAGATCAAACTACTGTCAGTCAAAACATATAAGGGATGGACGCCATACAATTTCTGCAACCATGTCTTTTTAAACTTTTTTACCTCTAGAAGCCAAACGGGCACGTACGGGCAGATAAAACCTTTTGAATTATGTAAAGAAATAATCAAAGAACAGGTTTTGCAAATATGGCAAATATAGAAAAATATAGTTTTTTTTTATTTTCCGTCAAAGTTGAAAAATAGTGAAAAAACGGATAGTTTTTAAATAGTGATTTACCAGGAGAAACACAAAGCAAACAGTTAATTTTTTTTTATCATTATACATTTAATAAATACATCAATCAATACAAACAAAAAATAAGGCGATTCGTTACCTATTTTTCGTGATATTACACCTGAAATCGCAACAAATTGACTAAAAATTTTGAAATCGTTGAAAAGTTTCCTATAACATGGGTTTATTCAAAACTTCGTCGGCATTCATGAAAATTTTGATTTTTGCAACCTCGCTTGCTCTACGGGCGCCACTGTGCCACGGCTGGCTCGGATGTAGTCTAATCTGGAGGTCCTATTTTCGATGACTTTTTCCAAAATTTGTGGCCGTATATCGGATAGCGCGGCGGATGTTGTCCTCGAAGTTATTAACGTTTCGGGCTTATCGACGTAGACTAGAGACTTCACACATTCCCACAGAAAATAGTCTAGCGGCGTTAAATCGCACGATCTTAGGGCCCAATGCATGGGTCCAACGTAAAAATATGCGGTTAACAAACGTTTCCTTAATGATTCCACCAGCCCATAAAGCACATCAAACGGTCAGTTTTTCAGGTTGTAACGGTGCCTCAACATACACTTAAGTTTTGTTTATTGATGTATTCAATCAAACAAAAGGGAGATTCATTGCTAAACAAAATTCGCTTTTAAAAATCGGAATCAACGGCAATCTTATTTTTGGCCCGTTTACCGAATTGTCCAAGGTTTTTTACTAATCAAAGCATTAATCAAAAATAAAACCAGTTTTAATTAAAAATTAATTCATGTGAATTAAACGTTTAATCAAGTGAATTACACGTTTGATCAAGTGAATTAAACGTTTAATTGGTACTATTAATTTGTTTACTGGTGCAAATTTAATTATTTTTTTAATCAGTATCACAAATTTTTTAATTGAAATCAAATTTTATTTTTTTCTGTGTATGTTGAGTTTTGTAAGCACGCAAACCAAGATCTTTCCGCAAATTCTTCCATAAAGTGGATAGACACATATCCAATTCCTATGCACGATAGACTGATTCGCTACGCTCTTCAGCAGCTATGACTTCTTCTGAACGCACTGTACGACATCTCTGTGGAGGCGTATTATCATTTAGAGTAAACGTGGTGAGAAAAAGTTCCATAGTTAATCGAATAAATTACTCTGATGGACAATTATGTTAACCGTAAAATAGACGTCGCACAGTGGCGCCCGTAGAGCAAGCGAGGTTGCAAAAATCAAAATTTTCATGAATGCCGACGAAGTTTTGAATAAACCCATGTTATAGGAAACTTTTCAACGATTTCAAATATGCCACTCTTAATAATATCACATTTTTAGTTTAGAAGATATAACCGTTCAAAGTTGACCGACTTTCGGTTTTCAAAAAAACACACAATTTTTAGTCAATTTGTTGCGATTTCAGGTGTAATATCACGAAAAATGGGTAACGAATCGCCTTATTTTTTGTTTGTATTGATTGATTTATTTATTAAATGTATAATGATAAAAAAAAATTAACTGTTTGCTTTGTGTTTCTCCTGGTAAATCACTATTTAAAAACTATCCGTTTTTTCACTATTTTTCAACTTTGACGGAAAATAAAAAAAAACTATATTTTTCTATATTTGCCATATTTGCAAAACCTGTTCTTTGATTATTTCTTTACATAATTCAAAAGGTTTTATCTGCCCGTACGTGCCCGTTTGGCTTCTAGAGGTAAAAAAGTTTAAAAAGACATGGTTGCAGAAATTGTATGGCGTCCATCCCTTATATGTTTTGACTGACAGTAGTTTGATCTAATAGTTATTATATTAGCAGGTACGTACCTCACATAAACAATACTTTGGCGTACAAATGGTCAGGAACAATATTGACTTATGGTCCCTACAGGTAGGCACAAATCTTATTTGGACACGTGCATAATATCAAAATTGCATTATTCAGCATAAATCCATATGTATGCAGGGAACAGGTAAATTTTTAGGCATGGTAGCATAAGCCTATATATTGCAAAATAAGCATAATGCCTGGATTAGTCTACGCCTGAAAGTTGGCGCAACAATTACTGAAACCATTAAACAATTTAAGTACTGAAAACATGGTGTTGAACAATTTAAAATTATTTGAACTGTTTAGAAAGTCAACCACACCAAAGTTTTTCACGAAAGTGAAAATTTTTCCTGAGAAGTTGACATTGATCAGCAAATGGGGCTGCGATGGATCATCCGGACAAAGCGTTTATAAGCAAAGGATATCTCCCGATGACGCTACTATATCGGACGGAAATATGTTTATGGCATCTGTTGTTCTTTTGCGGCTAAAATCGGATGATTCCCTACACTGGAAAAATCCACGTCCGTCATCAGTGCATTATTGCCGACCAATAATCTTTCAGTTTGCAAGGGAATCGGCAGAACTCATAAGGACTACGGTGAAGGACATTAAAGAACAAATAAGCAAGATTAAGCCTACAAAGCTGCAAATTGGAGAAGGAAAATATATTGAATGCAATTACGAGTTCCACCTGACCATGGTTGACGGAAAAGGCGTAAACGAACTGACAGGAACAACCTCAACAATGTCATGCCCGATTTGCAAAAAGAGTCAGAAGAACTTTTTTCAATTCAATTCAATTTATTTCATATATAATATGTTACATCTCAATTTTATATAATTAGTTGTAAAGAGTTTAAGATTAGTATCTTTTTCTGCTTAATTATAACATATTTCAATTAGTTATCATATACATATATATAGACAGAATTATTTTGGAGGTAAAAATTTAGCAAAAACCTATTTAAACCCCTTTTTTCGTTTTATTTTTATATTTTTTTTATCGATTTTATATTATTATTTGTCAGAAGAACTTTGGTAATTTAAACGATTCTACAAATGAGGAGAATTACGAATATGGAATGTCACCATTGCACGCAAGGATAAGGTGTATGGAATTCTTGCTAAAACTGGCATATACCCTACCACAAGAGGAAGAAAACTTCGATGAAAATACATCAATAAAGGATAAGGAAAAGATCAGAAAGAAGCAAATACAGGATGCTTTTTTTAAACAAGTTGGACTAAAAGTAGACTGTCCCAAGCACGGATACGGTAACTCAAACGATGGAAACACTTCTAGGAGATTTTTTGAAAATGATGAGGCAGTAACTAGAATCATTGGAATTGACAATCAAATCGTGAAAAGATTGGGAACGATCTTGGATGTTTTAAACTGCAAAGAAAATGTCAATTCTACAAAATATGGAGAATATGCGTCGAAAACTGCATCTCTTTTAGCAGAAATGTATCCACAGAAGAAGTTGACCCCGACCGTCCATAAAATATTGGCGCATGGTAAAGATATAATTGAGTACCAGTCTTTGCCAATTGGAGAGCTTTCTGAAGAAGCACAGGAGTCTCTTAACAAATTTTATAAAAAATATAGATTGCAGAACACATTCAAAGCATCAAGGGTGAGGCAAAATGAGGACCTCTTCAACATGTTGGCAGCATCTTCCGATCCACTTATTTCTTCACTGCGGCATGTGAAGTCACGAATAGAGTTACAAAATAATTATAGTTTAGATATGGTTAGTCTTTTAGATATACCTTCTCTTACGAATTGTGATGAATATTTTACAGAAAATTGAAAAAATAAATTTAAAAAAAAAATAATTTTTTTTTAATTTGTTGGGTAATAATTTAAAACATAAAACCCTTAAGAAAAAAAATAAAAACAATCTAAAAATGTAAAAAAAATTTTTTTTAGTTACCATAAAATTGATTTTTCTACTAATTTTAACTTTGATAACCCATAAGTAGGCCCCTACAAAGCGTAGCACCCTTTCCAAGCGCTCATTTCATAGGCTGAACAGTTATCTATCATATGCTGTTTAAACTGTTCAATTATCTTATTCGGTTCAAAAGATATGATTTTTGCAACGAAAAAACTCAAATGGCGCCACTGTGCGTCGTGCGCGATACGTATTTCGAACATAGCCATGATTTTCAAAATAAATTTGCACATTTTAGAACAGTATTTATTTAACATGTAAAGGTTAGTTTTATGAACAAATTTAAAATTTTAAGAACAGCAAGCCATTATAATTTATATAGCCTCCTGTACGTATGCTACATTTTGCATTTTTTTTTTTTTAATACCCACACGAGAATAGTGGAGGGGGTATGAGGCGTTTGTGCTAATGTTTGCAGTACCTTATAATATTGCAGTACCTTATAATATCGGCTTAGAAAAACCTTTTTAAATCAATCTTATGATTTCCGTCCGACAGCCGGACTAAGTACAGGTCGAAATTTTGGAGATAATTTGTTTAAGTTTGTTGCAAGTTCAAATGGTGAAATAGGCTTCTTTCCGATATAGAGCCGTTGTGCTCATAAACCATCTTTTTATGTTGGTATTAAGATGCAATTTATTCCAAACTTATTTTATTGCAATCTTAATCATCTAACTAAGTTTTTAGACATTGCTCTCTATTATCTAGTCTTTATTAGGGAGATCGAACGGTTATTATTCGACCGGTTTTAACCGGTTATTTTAGCTTTGCCCAAGTCGGTTATTTTAAAACGCCCATTTTTCGAATATCGAATAAACCGGTTATTTTGGCATAATAAACCGGTTATTTTAGTAATGTGTAATTTATATACATTTTCCTTACTCTTGTTGTAGATGTACCCGTAATTTAAGTATTTTCTAATTGAATATTGGCCAAACTTAAACTTTTTATGAAGAATGTCATAACAAAATGTAACAAATGTCAAAAAACATTATGAACACTGTAAATACAAATCGCTTACAAAAGCGTGTGTTCTTGTAGAAAAAAAACCAACAACTATTCAAAATACTACAAAAACGTGCGCAGTTAAAAAGAAAATAGTAATTTGTGCAAGAGCATTCTAAATATTAAATATATTTTTATATAAAGGTTATCTCTAGATATTTTCGAACGCTATTTAAAAGACAAAGATAGTTGCCTGAAGTGCCCTAAAATGATAGGTTAGGTTAGGTTCCATGGGCAGCCATCGAGAGACAGCTCACTTGGGTCCTTTAGCGGTCCCTTTGTGATACCCAGCGCCAATGCCCATCCCGAAGAGCAGTTATTCAGATGGCGTCACTGCAAGGTTGAGCCAATTCGTCTTCCTAATGAAGAGAAGAAGCAATCTTAGTTCTATTTTTGATAGATCCTCTAAACAGGAAAACACCGGTTCTCCCAGGTATTTTTCCCTAATGCCCCGTAGCCCAGGGCATTGACAGAGAAAGTGAAGCACAGTTTCCTCTACCTCCTCATCATGACAACTTCTACAGTAGTCATTGAATACCAGACCCATTCTTCTAGCATGAGTCCCAACAGGCCAGTGTCCAGTTATGACCGACACGATGGTCCTGATTTGGTTCCTATTAAACCTAAGTAGAGATTTGGTTCTCCGTTCATCATATCCAGGCCAAAGTGCCCTGGATGTGGAGCAGGTGGACTCACGGGTCCATCCCTCTTGCGCAATTCTATAGTTCTCGCGCCGCATGAGTAACTTACAGTGAGCCATTGGAAGGCCAATGAATTGATCAATGAATGTTTCATCCATACGACCACCTTCCTTAGCCAGCTCATCTGCTACCTGGTTTCCCGGGCAATTTGAGTGCCCTGGTATCCAAATAAGCATTAACTGCGAATGTTCAGCAATCTCATTCAAAGACATCCGACATTCCACAGTCAACCTAGATGTCGTATAGACACCCGCAAGAGAGGCAATGGCAGCCTTGCTGTCAGTAAATATACGTATATCTCCCGATACGCGATAATACTTTAGCCAGTTGGCTGCCCGCTTTATAGCCGAGATTTCCGCCTGCAGGACACTACATCCATCCGGCAGACGAAAGGAAACTTTAACGCCCAGTTCCTCTATGTAGAAACCTCCGCCAACTCTTTCCCCCTTCCTTGAACCATCAGTGTATACCCCCAGGGCTGGTTCATGGAAGGTGCTCATAACCGACAGCGCACTTTCGTGCGCTATATGTGTCGCGTACCTCGCACCAAAGAAAGGCTCCGGAGTGCAGTAGTCCACTCCTTCAGGGACAATCGAGTGTCCCATTATACTGGAGTGTCCATAGTCACGGTTCGACCAGCTGTGTGCCGCGTCCAACCGTATCGCCGAACAAAGAGCCATATGTCTGGCCGTGATATCCACCGGCAGCCAGTTTAGCATAGTAAACAGCGCCTTGGTGGGAGTGGAGCGCATTGATCCTGTGATCATCAATGCGACCAGTCTGTGAACCTTCTCAAGCATCGCACGGTACCTGCCCTTATCCAGCGCAGTCCACCATACGACAACACCGTAATAAAGAGTCGGCTTTACTACAGCCTCAAAGATCCAATTGACACACCTCGGGCCCATGCCCCAGTTCTTGCCGATTGCACCTCTGCACGCATATATAGCAACAATTGCCTTTTCCATCCTCGTCTGGATGTTCAGCCCCCACGACAGTTTACTGTCCAGGATTACGCCCAGATATTTGGCGCTGTTAGAGAACTTAAGTTCAGTCCCGTTTAGCCTCGGAAGTCTCATGACCTCAGTCCTATACTTCCTCGTGAACAGTACCAGTTCCGTCTTAGACGGATTAACACCCAAGCCGCATGATACACTCCAGGTGCTAAGTACCCTTAATGCAGCCTCCATACACTGAGACATTATGTTCAAATGTTTCCCCGTGATGGCCACTGCAACATCGTCTGCGTACGCCACAGTTTTAATCCTCATGTCGTCCATTTTCGTCAACATGGTGTTCATAGTCAGGTTCCACAATAGTGGGGATAGTACTCCTCCCTGGGGAGTACCCCTGCTAACCAGTCTCTGAACGCTGGTCGTACCTATCGTGGAACAGATGACCCTATTCCTGAGTAGATTATCCACAAATCTACATATACCGTCATCAACCCCCAGACTCCTCATAGATGCAACGATAGAATCCGGGTTGACATTATTAAAGGCCCCTTCAATGTCGAGAAAGGCCACCAGAGCACACTCCTTGAATTCGAGTGATCTCTCAATAGTTCCAACTAGTGAGTGAAGAGCCGTCTCAACAGACCTACCCTTTGTGTAGGCATGCTGAGAGGTCGAGAGTAAACACTTTGGGATGGTCATCCTTAAGTGAATGTCGATAACTCTTTCAAGAGTCTTAAGAAGAAAGGATGCAAGACTAATCGGTCTGTAATCCTTCGCCTCAGTGTGAGAAGTCTTCCCTCCCTTGGGGATGAAGACAACTCTACACAAGGTCCAGCTCACAGGTACATACGAAAATCTAACGCATCCCCTGTATATAGCCATCAGCCAGGGTATTATCACAGTCGAATTCTTCTGCAGGTCCGCCGGAATTATACCATCCATACCCGGAGATTTGTACGGGTCAAAGCTGTCGACAGCCCATTTAATCCTGTCGTAGTCCATTGGGACGGACAGAGGACCGGGCATCGACTCACAAACCTGATCCCGCAAGCTCCCTTGGGAGTTTCCAGGAAAGTGAGTGTCAATTAACACCCCGAGTGTTTCCTGACTAGTAGTAGTCCAGCAACCGTCCGATTTACGGATATAGGTCGGGACAACAGGGCTCGAGGCCATTATCTTACGTAAGCGGTTTGTCTCAGAGGATCCTTCCACGCCGCTACAGAAGTTCCTCCAAGCACTCCTTTTCGCCGATCTAACCAAGTTCCTGAATCTATTCATTGAAGACTTGTACTCCGCCCAATTACCATGGCGCTTAGCCATATTGAACAACCTACGACAGTCTCTTCTAGCCTGCGCTATATCAGGATCCCACCACGGTGGACGATCCCTGCCCCTAAACGTCCTTGGCTTGCACGCCAAGGAAGTCGCTAACTGCAGTGAGTCTGTAAGCAGACCCACTGCCGCATCGATCCCCCCTATATCATCAACCCGGGGAGGATCAGATAGAGACCGAACCAGAGAGGATGAATGAATCCCCCAATTCGTTCGTTTCCTATTCAACATAACACTCGACCCTACAGATCTAAGTACCAGACTAAATTCCACATATCTATGATCAGAAAGTGAACAATCATTAGAAACCATCCAATTTTCGATCATGTCAATGTGGTCAATGCTAACCAGCGTGACATCAAGAACCTCACACCTATTTGCTACAACAAACGTTGGCTCGCGGCCCCTATTTACTATTCCTAAATTATAATTAATAATAAAGGAAAATAGTGACTCACCTCTAATATTCGTGTTCGTGCTACCCCATATAGTGTGGTGCGCATTAGCATCGGCACAGATTATAATAGGCGTTCCAGTGCCTGCTGCCTTCGTTACTGCATCACGGATGAGCCGATTGGGTGGGTCCTGTCCGTGATCATGCGCCATATATCCCGAGACCATCCAGATTATACCATCCTGTGTCTCGAGAGCAACTGTTGTGGTGTCTTCATCACTGTAATCAGAGAGAATGAAGATATTCAACGAATTTTTAGCTAAGACACAAGATCTTATGTTACCTGTACCTTTCGCAAACAGAAGCTTATAGCCTTTGAGATTGAGTCCGCAAACCCGATCCTTATGAATCCAGGGTTCTTGGACCATTACGAGCTCCTCCCCTTTTTCTACCACACGGAGGAGCAATGCAGCAGATGCTGCTTTAGAGTGGTGGAGGTTGATCTGCAGGACCTTCACCATTATCCATATTGGCGACCACTGTGATGTTGACGTCCTCCTGGTCTGACTCCAGAAGTACGTCCTCATCAACCATATCACCCAGGTGCCCAAAGACAGACATCAATCCGGAGATAGACTGGGTGTCCTCTTTGTCACCTGAGCTTACGGCATCGTCACCAGACAAGCCCTCCTCAGGCTGCTTGGCCTCATTAACCGAAGGAGCCGGATTGCCCTTGTTATCACTTCGGTAGACACGGAGCAAGATCGTACTAAAACCATAGTAGATCTTACCCTGTCTCTCCCTCAGTGGTTCCAAGGATTGCTGGTTTAACACCACAATCGCCGTCCTCGAGGACCCTTCAGCAGCCGAAACCTTTACAACTTTCCAATCCTGCGTGGGAAGTTGAGGGTTGCAGCACTGAATGATCTTCAAGATCTCCTCAGGTTCCGATGGTTCGGCAGGGATGATGACAGTCGATCTAGGTCTCCGTGGTATCTCATCAACCAATACCACATCGAGCCTAGCACCTTCCCAGACCTCTCCTAGCATTTGGATGGCCCGCTTCAGAAGCAGCGCTGAGCGCTCATCTGCACAAGCCATCAACTTCACGTGACCCTGGAACCAGCCAGCATCATCGCATTGAGGGGGTGGCCCTGGATTCTCCCTAAGGATCGTCCAGAACACCCCCATTAATTTTTGTTTAACCAGGTCCCACTTGGTATGGGAGATGGCACCATTATCCACACCTCTATCGATAACGGCCCGTACAAGGTGACCTTTGGCCACCTCGCTGAACGACCTATTTACCGATTTCGGCGCAATCTTGGGACGTTTCGTCCCTGGTTGCTGTTTCGCGGCTGCAGCTTCCTCCTCCGAACGTTGCCGTTTAGGCATTGTCACCTTCGCAGGGACTGAAGGAGTAGCACTTGGCAGCCCAGCTATGTGGGCTCTTGCCCATGCCAGTGAAGCTGTTTGTTCACTGGTAAGCTCTTCAGCTTTTTTGGAGCCTAGAAGCTCAATGAAACGCAAGGCGGCACGCCTTGTGTTCGATGCCCTCTTTGTAGGGTTTTTGTGCCTTGGGGACTTTTTACGGTCGCCGAATTTGGCGTGGGGAGGTGCAACCTTGGGATTGGATGTTATCATCGCCATCCCTCCTTGCACAATGGGCACATGGGAAGCTGCAATTTTGGGCGACTAAAATGATAAGTTGCAAAGGTTCTTCCCGACACGACTTATTAATCGCATTAAATTAGTCCACATGTTTGACATTAATGAGATCCAAATGAAACTTAACTCCGCTCGAAGTAGTTCTAAGGAGACGACAAATAATACTTTACTAAATTACTCTGCAAGAAATGAATCATTGGGTGAAATATTAGCCCGTTTTGTTGTCGAGGACAAAATGCCCGTTAAGGCACTAAAAACTCTTAAGTAGTTCTAATCTTTTTCTGCTGAAAACTACAACATTACGGCGGAATCAACGATATGGGAAATATTTCTAACAGCTTTCTATAATGCTGAAACAAAATAATTTGAAATATATAATCCTGGCGTTTGCAACTTTTGAAAAATATGGTTGATTTATATAGATACCATAACCACCAAGAAATCAAAAGCCATTCAAAATAAATTTGAGAGAATATTTCAAATAATAACTTTATAAAATTCCTATAATTTATTTGCTTTTGCAAAACGTATGTCTAGATTAAATATCATTCAACAGTTTCTAAATTACATTATACAAATATCTTCATACAAATAAAGTTATGTGTGTGAAGATAAATTCAAAAGTTAAATTAATTTTTTAAAAATATCGCAAAATAAATAAAAAATATTTTAAAAAAATATCGCAAGCGATAAAAGAATATTATAAAGAAAATACAAGTATTTATACGAAATTTTAAGGTTTTTTTGAAATATAAATCGTTTTTTATCGATTTTTTTTATAATTAATCTTTAAATTAGTCTTTTAATATTAAAATTGATTTTTGAAAAAATATGAGTTAGACTGAAATTCTTATCAATGAGTTCCGTGCTGGATATGGCCACTGTGTCCAAACCCTTCCATCTCAAGGAATCAAACCTATTAGAAAATGAAGCATATGGATAAGGCTACCATAAACTATAAACACTATATCCAAATTGTATTTGTGAAAATTTTTATAAATTTTTGAAAATTTGACTTAGAGTGAAATTCTCATGAAAGTGCTCTGTGAGGGATATGGCCACTGTGGCCAAACCCTTCCATCTCAAGAAATCAAACCAATTAGAAAATGAAGCCTATGGATAAGGCTACCATAAACTATAAACACTATATCCAAATTGTATTTGTGAAAATTTTTATACATTTTTGAAAATTTGACTTAGAGTGAAATTCTCATGAAAGCAATAAGCTTTGTGAGGGATATGGCCACTGTGTCCAAACCCTTCCATCTCAAGGAATCAAACCTATTAGAAAATGAAGCCTATGGATAAGGCTACCATAAACTATAAACACTATATCCAAATTGTATTTGTGAAAATTTTTATACATTTTTGAAAATTTGACTTAGAGTGAAATTCTCATGAAAGTGCTCTGTGAGGGATATGGCCACTGTGTCCAAACCCTTCCATCTCAAGGAATCAAACCTATTAGAAAATGAAGCCTATGGATAAGGCTACCATAAACTATAAACACTATATCCAAATTGTATTTGTGAAAATTTTTATACATTTTTGAAAATTTGACTTAGAGTGAAATTCTCATGAAAGTGCTCTGTGAGGGATATGGCCACTGTGTCCAAACCCTTCCATCTCAAGGAATCAAACCTATTAGAAAATGAAGCCTATGGATAAGGCTACCATAAACTATAAACACTATATCCAAATTGTATTTGTGAAAATTTTTATACATTTTTGAAAATTTGACTTAGAGTGAAATTCTCATGAAAGTGCTCTGTGAGGGATATGGCCACTGTGTCCAAACCCTTCCATCTCAAGGAATCAGACCTATTAGAAAATGAAGCCTATGGATAAGGCTACCATAAACTATAAACACTATATCCAAATTGTATTTGTGAAAATTTTTATACATTTTTGAAAATTTGACTTAGAGTGAAATTCTCATGAAAGTGCTCTGTGAGGGATATGGCCACTGTGTCCAAACCCTTCCATCTCAAGGAATCAAACCTATTAGAAAATGAAGCCTATGGATAAGGCTACCATAAACTATAAACACTATATCCAAATTGTATTTGTGAAAATTTTTATACATTTTTGAAAATTTGACTTAGAGTGAAATTCTCTAAAGTTTTCTCGGACAAGGTCTTCAACATATTTTGTAAACTCAGACCTTCGACTAATAATTCCATTTGTAAAAAAATATTCTTCTAAATATTTGGTGTGTTGTTGTTTAAAACAAAAGTTTCCTTCATTACACGAATAAGCAAGAGATTTTTTTTACGATTAGGTGATAGTATTGCAGGTATTTTTTTCCTTATAACACTGTATTCCTCAATTTGTACATCATTTTCAGTTGTATGATTTATGTCAGATAAATTTTTTTTTCGTTGAGCAAATATCTACATTAAATTCTGTTATAGAATTATTAGTGTCAACTAAATCTACTTGAACATTTTGCTGTAATTGTTCATTTTTTACAGGTACTAAAATTTGCTGATTTTGACCAATTGTGTCTAATATATCTGTAAAGTTATCGTCAACATCACAGCATAAATCGATATCAATTTGTTTGGATTCTTGCGAACTTAAAAGGTTAGATAAAAGCTTATCAAAGCTGTTGTCCTCTTGAATACAAAACATTACAAATTTTATTTATTAATAGTAATACAATCAAAAAATATATAGAATTTGTAATTTTTAATTAAAAAAAAAGGAAATCTATTGATTTCACAAAATTAACTTAAATAAACTAATGAACTTTTAGAGGCTATTATTCCGGTGTGTTCTAGATTCCGAATTCACTTGAAATTGTATTACTTTGACATATTTGATGTTCTGCATTTCTCATCCACATGTTTTGACTAATTTTCAAAAACTTCGAATACACAAAACTTGCGGATTTGAGAACACTAATTTATGAATAATCCGGATGAAAAGAATTTCACGAGTCGAAACCTAGAACACACAGATTATATCAAATATTAAGAGATTTAAATTTCAATGCAAGACTTTTCTTGAAAGCAATACAAACTACAATTATTTTTAATATTTTTTGTCCAAACTTCATCCAAATGAAAATAGATCAATTGGGACTTATAAATAACGTTACCTTTTTGTAAATGTTGTTTTCCAGAAATAAGGTTTTTGACTTCATGTTCCAAACTTAAATAACCATTTATTTTGCACCAATTTGCAAACCCGTCAATTTCCGTGCACAAATCATAATTTGTATTTTCCTTTAAAAATTAAACCACTTTTGTTTATTCCAAATTTTCTACTCAAAGGTAATCAAATACTAACCATTAAAATCAATCGCTTTTTAAGACGATAATTATTGCGATTATTGGAAGCAATAAGTTCCATTTTAGCGTTCCTCAAAATATTATTAGAAAAATAAAAAAATGCATCCAATGGACACTCAATACAATCAAAATGTTCATTTTGTAAATAAAATAATTTAACAAAAAATCCAAATATTTCCTTTTTTAGCATATTAATTGAAAAGCATAAAATGGTTTAAGCAAATCTTCACTTTACAAACTTCACCTTTAACACTAATAAACTTTACTTTCACTATGAAAACTTCTTCCTTAATAAATTCTTTGCTATTTTTGTATTTATCTATTTTAAAACTGTTTCCTAATCGTATTGTTGATTTTCTTTCCAACAGGTTTGACAATTTTTTTCTTTTACGTACGACTGTTTTATTTAAAATTTGGAATGAACAAGTTGCAACATTTTGCTGCACGCAGCGTTGGTGCAGAATTTCACCTTAAGTCAAATTTTCAAAAATGTATTAAAATTTTCACAAATACAATTTGGATATAGTGTTTATAGTTTATGATAGCCTTATCCATAGGCTTCATTTTCTAATAGGTTTGATTCCTTGAGATGGAAGGGTTTGGACACAGTGGCCATATCCCTCACAAAGCTTATTGCTTTCATGAGAATTTCACTCTAAGTCAAATTTTCAAAAATGTATAAAAATTTTCACAAATACAATTTGGATATAGTGTTTATAGTTTATGGTAGCCTTATCCATAGGCTTCATTTTCTAATTGGTTTGATTTCTTGAGATGGAAGGGTTTGGCCACAGTGGCCATATCCCTCACAGAGCACTTTCATGAGAATTTCACTCTAAGTCAAATTTTCAAAAATTTATAAAAATTTTCACAAATACAATTTGGATATAGTGTTTATAGTTTATGGTAGCCTTATCCATATGCTTCATTTTCTAATAGGTTTGATTCCTTGAGATGGAAGGGTTTGGACACAGTGGCCATATCCCTCACAGAGCACTTTCATGAGAATTTCACTCTAAGTCAAATTTTCAAAAATGTATAAAAATTTTCACAAATACAATTTGGATATAGTGTTTATAGTTTATGGTAGCCTTATCCATAGGCTTCATTTTCTAATAGGTTTGATTCCTTGAGATGGAAGGGTTTGGACACAGTGGCCATATCCAGCACGGAACTCATTGATAAGAATTTCAGTCTAACTCATATTTTTTCAAAAATCAATTTTAATATTAAAAGACTAATTTAAAGATTAATTATAAAAAAAATCGATAAAAAACGATTTATATTTCAAAAAAACCTTAAAATTTCGTATAAATACTTGTATTTTCTTTATAATATTCTTTTATCGCTTGCGATATTTTTTTAAAATATTTTTTATCGCATGCGATATTTTTAAAAAATGAATTTAACTTTTGAATTTATCTTCACACACATAATAAAGTTTAGTAAATCAATAAAATTTTTTTGAAAATTTAGCTAAAGTTTGATCAATTTACTGGTCCCACTTTTCTTGGATTTTATCGTAAAATATTTGTTAGGTCTGATCTAAGTCATATCATGTATTTTGTTTGTTCCCCACCTTTGCAAATTGTTTTGTTTTTTGTGTTTTTCAGTATTCGAACAAAAACCGGTCAACCGGTTATTTAAAAATTGCTTAACCGAAAACCGGGTTTTTTAAAATAGCAACTATTCGTAATATTCGAAAACCGGTAATTGAAAAAAGTCGAATAATCGATCTACCTAGTCTTTATACTTGTTTAAAGTATTCATTATATAATCTAAGCTAGAATAGTGTCTTTAGTCTGGTATAAAGTCTAGTCTACCAGCCATGCTTTGGAAGTGGAATTCGAGTGAAATTTAAATCGAACAATTTTTTTAAGCTATCCTGTGCAAAAAGTTCATAAAAAATACTTTTTTTGTTATAGTTTATACCAGAAAAAAGTTTAATAAAAATGATTTCGATTTCCAGGACTTATTGCCTTGCATATTGCCTGGTCTATTGCCTCGCCTATTTCCTTGTCGATAGTGATTTTTTCTATGGTCCATTTTAGAAACATTAAATTCCTAAAAATAGTCAATCAGTACAATTATTTCAAAGCGCCTGGATGTGTGCTGAATTTTTTTAGTATTCTTAATTTTAAGTACTCAATAAAAGTAAGTGATATTTAAAACTTTTTCCAACTATTTTTCGAAACAACTTTCGTATAACAATTAAAATTTTTTTATCTTTTCTCCCAATTAACTTTCTTCTCCATCGTTTCCACGAAATATTTGTACTATTTTTTATTTTCTTGAACAATATTTTTTTTTTGGTTCACTTCATACTATTTGATCATGACAAATAAACAATGAAATTGCCATTATTTCTGGCAAGACCACAACTTAATACTGGTGTCCGTGTCTTTGGCTCTTCTGTCCTCAAGTGACAAGTTTTAGTGGACTCCCAAGAACGCTAAGGATTTTAATTGAACTCTTTTCTTTTTTCAAATTTTTACATTGGCAACAATTGTTCCCAATCCACCAATCCAAGAGAAAAATGTTACAAAAAAAAAGAAGAAAATTTTTCGGGGAAAAAATGTTAGTAAAATAGACGTACAGATAGTTAAAAGCTTTTTAAGTATACAAACAAAAAGCTTAAATGGAATTAAAAGGAAATGTCATCTAGTTGTTCTTTGGCAAATTGCTAAAGGAAAATAGAAGAAATAGAAAAAAAAAATCCGATTTAGCGCGAAAACTGCTGCGTGGTGCAATTAAAATCTTATTGTTTTATTGTAAACACAAAAGGAAAAAAGCGGTGAAATTAAGAGAAGTAATTAAAAGTTAAAATCTTTAGAGCGAAACAAAAGAAAAAATTTTAATTGTTAAATGATTTTCTATAACAATTGGCTGAAAGGAAGTTAAGATTTTAGAGAATTTAACAGAATGTTTAAATTTAAAGGAATCCAAAAAGAATGCTGCAGTTAATAAAAAAAATATTAATAACTACTGAAGGTCTGGTAAATATTTTTTTAATACTTTTTTTAAACCTAAAAGTAGGCAATATTATTTATTTCCTTAAGCAACTTTCTTTAATAGCACCTTTATTATCATAATAAATGTTAATTAGATTTTTTTAGTTCGTCATTAACTGAATAATACCGTACTAAGAATATATATATCTTTATTTTAATTACATAATTTCAAGTTGGAATTTGATAAATAAAAAAGCTCCTTAAAATATGCAATGTTCAGGTGCTGCTTTTAGAAGATTTTGTTATACATTTTTCTAGGACTAAAAAATAAGAAAACTTTTACCTTTTAATATGCACTTGGCACAAATTATAAAATGCACATAATTTTCCTTAAAATTTTTTCCTTAATATTTAATAAACTTTTGCAAATACTTAAGGCAATTTTAAACAATTTCCAAGTATTTGTTGTTGTTTTTTTTTCTAATTTCTTTGCGAAAGTAAGTTTCGGTAGCATCTCTGCTGAAAATAGTTTAATGCTGTGTAAGTAACAAATAGTAGTTAAAAAAAAGTTGTGAACGTTGTGAACATTGTTATCGAAAAATATTAGAGTAAATAGCAAACTACGAATAAGACTAGGAAGAATTTTTTTTTAATATTTTTGTATTCATTTGTTTTTATGCAAAGGGTGATTTTTACAGTGAGAGATTTTTGAACACAGAAATATATTAAATCGAAAAAGAAGTTTATAGCTTTGCCAAAGTCCCTTCACTGATTACTAAAAATTGTTATTTTTTTTTTAATTTTAATTAAAAAAATGATCAAAAAACTTTGCCATTTCAAAAAATGTGTTAATTGATTTAATAAAATATAGCTCAGTTAATTAAATCAAAATTAAATATTAATTAACTAAAAATTATATTTTGAATTTTTTTTAAGATTAAATTTTTTTAGATTATTTATCTTTTTGTTTTTATTATTATTATTTTATATTAATTTAATTATTATTACAAATAAATAAAAAAAATTATTTGTCAACATCTGTATACAAAAAAAGTGATTTTATTATATGGGATTAACATATTGTGGGTATTACAGTATCGAGGGTATGAAATGCTAGTTAAGTATATTATATACCGTCGGAAAGTATAATTTGGCTAGTTTCTCAGCATAAGTTTTATTTTTAAGATTTTAGAAACATTTACAAACAAATAGGAAAAAATTCAAAATAGTGCATATGCTAATAATTAAAAAATGCTCGTCTTGACTTAGAAACTATTTTTTTTTTATACATTACCCACTCGCGGCCCAAAAAGCGACCAGAACTACCTTAAAGGAAAAGACCTAAGCTTTCTTTTGAGCAAAAAAAAAAGTACACACTTAAAAAAAAGTTTTAAATTTAAAATAAAAATTTTAGAAAAAACCAAAAAAAATTTTTCGAAAGATTAAAGATATAGCTAACTAATTTGTTTTGGACAAATTTTGCTAACACCAATAGATTATAAGTTACATGGATGAGAAAGAACACCTGTTTGGCCAAAATGTCAAATTTTGACCCCCTCTAACTCAAAAACTTTTTGACCGATCTTGTTGAAAATTTGTGTCTAAACTATTATCCAATTGGAATAACCTTGGTGCGAATCGGAAGACATCGATTTCAAAAGTTGGGTCACTTGACATGAAATCCCCCATATACTAGTTTATAGTCTAATCTTAAGTTTAGACTTTAGTCATGTCTTAAGTTTATGTTTATCCATTTTACGCCGCACGAAGTAAACTGACAATATAATAACGAAATAAGATTATAAGTAACTGCCAAGAAAAAAGAACATTGAAAAAAAAAAAAAAAGGAGTATGAGTGTTGGTGATTATAATAACCAGTCAGCGAAAAATGGTTTAAGGCTATTCTTTAGTATTCAGCTGTAGCTACAAATTTATAGTTTAAATTATGTAGGTTAGACTACAGTTTAGACTACAGTTTAGTCAATAGCTTAGGCCATAGCCGAGTCTATATTTTTGGCTACAGTTTAATCTACAGTTCAGTTCATAGTTTTAACTACAGCTTAGTCTATAATCTCGTATATACACAGAAAAAATTAAAAATTGTCTAGTCACTAAATTCTAAACTAAATTGGATTGGATGTCGTCAAATTTTCTAATGTTAAATATATCTAAAACTAGGATTATGAAATTTGGTTCAATACAATTTGATAATGCAACAATTGGTATAAGAGGAATGGAAATAGAGACGGTAGAGAGAATGAAAATTTTGGGCATCACATTAGATAATAAACTGGATTTTTCGTGTCATATAGATAAAATCTATGCTAGAATATGTTTCACACTTCGCCGATTATACAGCCTAAATGTTTACCTGCCATATCATGTCAGATGCAGGGTGGCTCATGCATTATTATTATCTCCAATTTCTTACTGTATGGAAATATTTCTGTGTACAACTTCTGCTAATGTGAGTAAGGTCAAAATTTTAATGAACAAGATTGTACGCTTTGTCTTTGGCATAAAATACTATAATCATAATCAACGAAGTTATACTCATATTTCGCAGTATGTTGAGCGTTTCCTTAAATGCCCTTTCAAAAATTTTGTAATTCTAAAATATCTGTTGACATTTTACAAGATTATAAAAACTTCCACACCACAATTCTTACTTCAGATTTTTAAATTCATATATTCTACTAGGAAGATGCAGATTTTTATTCCTAGAATATATAATTCTTTGTTTGAAAGATCATTCTTGATCAAGACTGCGCGTATATGGAATAATTTACCAAATGATTTACGATCGTTTTCATTTTCTTATAATGTATATCGCAAAAAGTTGACTGAATATATTAATCAAAATAACTAATAATACATCATACATATATGTTCAATCGTTGATTTGGATCTATATTCAGTTTTTTTCGTATTCATTTTGTTAATGTAATAAATTTGGGGCTGTTTAGTTAGGTTAGTTATAAAAGGATATATATATGTTCTTAATTATTATATAAATTAATTGGGTTACTATGAAAAAAAGGAAACAACTTTGAATATCATTTGTAATATATATTTGGCCATTGAAGGCTTCTTTATTACACAATTTAATAAAAAAAAAAAAAAAAAAAAAAAAAAAAAAAAAAATTCATGGAATCAAGCAAACAATTTGTTGACTTTGCAGCTGTTACCAAAATGTTTATATAGATTACTTAAAATTATATAAATTTAAAATTGTGCATATTTTTTTTTTTTTTTTTTTTTCAATAAATGATATTATTAATTTTAATTAAAAAAATGATCTAAAAACTTGCCGTTTCAAACAATGTGTTAGTTGACTTTATTACATTTAGCTCATTTAATTAATATTTTAATTAAAAAATTATTTAAAAAAAACTAAAATGTTAATTATATCAAAATCATATTTTTAATTTTCTTTTAACTAAAAAAATAATTGGCTTAATTATCACATTCATTTAATTGATAAAAAAAACTAATGATAATTTTTTCTGTGTAGTTATGTTTGGAGTTTACTTCGTGTTTTCGACGAGAGTTTAGTTTATAGCTCAGTTTACAGTATTATAGTAAATCTATAGTTTATGCTATAGCTTGTATTACAAGAGTTTTGTCTATACTTCCTTCTGTAGTCTAAGAAAAGTCTATATACTATAATCTTGTTAATAGTCTTACATTAAGCCCTGCATATATTCCCGTATTTAGTCTTATCGGTACTGTGGCTTATAGTTTGTTCGCGGCTCTTTCTACAACATAGTCTAGTCTATAAAATAGTGTTGCCTTATTCAAATCCCTTTTGGTGTATCCAGACAATAGTATGCATACACAGAATTTTAGATTTTCACCTCCACTTCACCTTTAAACAATAAGTATCTTAACGAAAAACTGTTTTGTTTCCGCTTTTGCTGCAAGTCTGTTTGTATTTTCCTTGCGCTCCATTCTTCGATACCAATTGCATTCATGCTTTTCAACCTAAAAACCTTTGACTTTATCAATACACTTTTGCACCCACACTACCAAAAGCAGATGGTTTCAAGTATAAAGTTTCCATTAACCCTCGCTCGCACTCATCATAAAAAAGGAAGAAAAAATAGCAAGGCAAAAACGTATTTTAACTTAAAAAGGTAAATATTTTCAGCACGTACTTATTTCATTCTTACTTAAAAAGTTTAACATTTAAAAACTACAATACAACACAAAATGCATTCAACCATTTGTGGCACTAAGAAAAGGGGGCAAACAACAAAAAAAAAAAAAAAAAAAAAAAAAAAAAAGTGTTCTTACTACCATTTGCTTACAACAATTTTTGGTTTCTAGGCCAAAGGCTTAGTTAACGTTGGCTCCAAACCACAACAGAAAAACAAAAAAGTAGTAGAAAAATTGGAAACAAGGTGCCAATAATTTGAAGTGCAGCAATCAATAAAAATAATCGAACAAAAAAATCAAAAAGAAACAGCCATAAAAAGTTGGGTATATTTTTATGTTGCCCAAACACATTCATCCTAAATATTTGGCCATTTTACATAAAAGTCGCTTTTACGCATTTAGTAACTTTTTACAGACAAAGTCACTTTTATACATAAACTTTAAAAAGCCATAACACGTCACTTTTTAACTACATAAAAATTCACTTGTTTACATTAAAGTTCTCTTTTTTACATTAAAAGTAACTTTTTTACATAAAAAGTCATTTTTTACATAAAATGTCACTTTTTTACTAAAAAGTAATTTTTTACATAAAATGTCACTTTTTTACATAAAAAGTCATTTTTTACATAAAATGTCACTTTTTTACATAAAAAGTCACTTTTTTACATAAAATGTAACTTTTTTACATAAAAAGTCACTTTTTTACATAAAATGTCACTTTTTTACTAAAAAAGTAATTTTTTACATAAAATGTCACTTTTTTACATAAAAAGTAATTTTTTACATAAAATGTCACTTTTTTACATAAAATGAAACTTTTTTACATAAAATGTAACTTTATACATAAAAAGTCACTTTTTTACTTAAAAAGTCACTTTTTTACTTAAAAAGTCACTTTTTTACTTAAAAAGTCACTTTTTTACTTAAAAAGTCACTTTTTTACATAAAAACTTCAGGGACCTAAAATAACAGTTATTTTGAAATTTTAAAACAAAAAAAGCATATAGAAGTATAGAAAATTGGATTTGTTGAATATGGAGTCCCACAAGGAAGTGTATTGGGACCATTACTTTTTAGTATTTATCTAAATAATTTAAAAAACCTTCAACTTTTTGGGAAACTTATTATGTTTGCAGATGACAAAGTTTGTTTTACCCATACAAACATGAAACTTCTTTAAAAGCTCATATGGAATATGATAACGGAGTATGCGAGGATAAACAAGATATGTTTAAATGCGGTAAAAAGAAAAGTTTTAAGATTAAGACCGTATATGGTTCATTATCAAAACTTCAGTATATTTGTAGATGGTAAAATTGTACATGAGGTCTTCTCAACAAAATATCTTCGTATACACCTACAAAGTAACCTATCGTGGGATATGCATATAAAGAGTCTGAAGTCAAAAATTGCATCTGCTACCATTTTGATTTATAAATTTAAGAACAAATTTAATATTAAAACAAAGTTGATAATTTACCAAGGCCTAATTCAAAGTCACCTTAATTATTTGGCGGTTGTGTACGCGTGGAAAAAAAGCAATGAGCTGAAATCCCATCAGATATCTCAGAATAAAGCGTTGAAAACTGTATTCAATCTTCCATTGTCTTTATCGAACTTATGTTTATATAAAGATATGACTGCAGGTTTATATAAAACGCAACTGTTAATGTATGTTTATAAATCTTTGCTCGATATTGGTCATCAAACTATTCTATTCTCCTGGAATCAATATGCCTTTAATACAAGAAATGCGAGTAATCTAAGAGTAGCTATTTGCCGCTTAGAAAAAACAAAACAAAGAGTAGAACATATGGGTAGTTTAGAATATAACAAGTTACCGGAAGCTGTAAAAAATATCCAAATAATTTCCGTTTTTAAGAAAAATATTAAAGAATATTTATTTGAATATTTAGAATTGCTTCTACTGTAGTAGTATGAGTACTATAATAATATCATTTAAAATTAATTCTCATTTTTTTTTTTTTCTTTTCTTTTTATTAAATATTATGTAAATATTATTTTTTGTATGTATAAATCTAAAAATTGTTATATTTGTAATTCTTTGCCAACTGGCCTCAATAATGTCCTATGGACGCTGAGGCAATACCTCTTTTGTAAGAATTTAATTTTTGAATAAATAAACTTTATTAAAAAAAAAAAAAAAAAAAGTAAATGCTTGCAAACTGATTCAAGTATACCATATTGATCCTTATGAACTTTTCTATGATAAGATGTTATGATTTTTAAAGTTTTGATTTTTATTTTTTTGGACAAAAGTAACAGTTATTGTTTATTTTAACTTTTTTGAACAAAAATAACAGTTATTTTTTTACTTTTACTTTTTCGATCAAAAATAACAGTTACTTTATGATTTTTATTTTTTTGAATAAAAATAACAATTATTTTTGTGACTTTTATTTTTTCGAGCACAAAATAATTCTTATTTTTGTTCATATAAATAAAAATCAAAAAATAACTGTTTTTATTGTTGAAAAAAATAAAAATCATAAAATAACTGTTATTTTTGATCGAAAAAATAAAAATAAAATAATAACTGTTATTTTTGTACAAAAAAAAAATAACTGTTATCATCTGACTTTTATGAAAAAAGGAATAACTGTAACGGTCCCTGCTTTTTTACATAAAAAGCCACTTTTTTAAATACAAATTTTATACATAAAAAGTCATTTTTTTACACAAAAAGTTACTTTTTTTAATAAAAGTTTTGCCGTAAAGAGTAACGTTTTTACACAAAATGTTTTTATGTTTGATTACCTTCAAGAATATACATTTGAAAATTTCAAAAAACAAAAATGCTTCTAATGTTATGCGAAATATTATGGAAGTGAATTTTGTTGAAAATTTTAATAAATAGAATTGATGCAACATTCTATTTCTACAATTTCGGTATACGTTTTTGCCTTCAAATCAATGCATTTAATAAAGCTTAAAAAAAAAAATTTGATTAAAAAAACAAAATTAAATTATACTTCAACACGAATGGCGCCTAAAAGTATGTCAATATTAACAGTGTTCCTCTGCCAACACCAAAAAGATATAAAGAATATGGTTGAAGAGGCCAAACT
The DNA here is from genome assembly GCA_943735925.1 of Pollenia amentaria. Taxonomy (NCBI): domain Eukaryota; kingdom Metazoa; phylum Arthropoda; class Insecta; order Diptera; family Polleniidae; genus Pollenia; species Pollenia amentaria. Next base: position 56,279,013 of record OX031006.1, read on the forward strand.
ACCACACAAAAAGTCTAAAATTTTGATTAAAGTCTAGATAGTAACAAAAACAAGTTAGAGTGCAATATACGGCTGGGCCGAATCTTTGATACCTTCCACCGACAGTTTGAATACTACAGGAGTGGGCCCTATGTGATAGCTATATATTGTTAATTAATCTTTATAAAAACGGACTTCAGCATTAAAAGTTGTTGCGGTGTAGACCTATATTAAATTATTGACCGACAATCCGGTCTTTCTTTTCTTTTTATAAATTTGAACTAGCTTGAATAAAATATCCGAACTAAAAGGATTTTCAGGAGTGGAAATTATAATGGACACATGGTAAATTATGGACCAATCATGCCGAAATTCATGAAATTTAACACTATGATTTTCAGTCATATAAAACGAATTTATGCAAAATTGTATATCATTCCGTGCATTATTCCACCATTTATGTTAGTTTGTGTTACAAAATTATCAATTTTTAAGGGTGGTTGTTCCACATTTTGATTCATATTTCTGAGCTTACTGAGCCGATTTAACTGGATTTCAATCCCAAGCTGCTTAGGATAACCACAACCAATTTGGTACCAAGTTGGTTCATCTCTTTTGATTTATTTGAAAGTGAGCGTATTTTCAACAGACGGACATGGGTAAATCGACTTAGAATTACTCAAGGAGGCAGAATTTATATACTTTATGGGATCTTAGATGTATAATGAACAAGTTTTACACGGAATGACAAACTTAGTATACCCTCATTCACCACTAATGGTGGTGGATGGCATAAAAAACAACAAATTTAAATTTATTCAAATGTTTTGTTTAAAAAATTACAAAAAATTTGTTATATTGCACTGTTTGTTACACCTTTTGCGAGCGAAAATAGCTAAATTTATAGCACAGAATGGCTAAATTATGGGGTAAAAATTGGCAAAAAAAAAATGTGACAAAATTGTAAAAATTTAATTATTGAAACAAATTTTTAAACCCTTCGAAAAGTATTTTTTTTTTTTTATTAATTAAGCCTTTTACGGCCAATTTCACCAAGTTCAGTAAAAACTAACTATTACTTTAACTTCCAGTTAACAATATGTTTTTGACAGATATAACTGATAGTTAATTATATTTGAGCTTGGTGAAAGTGGCCGTTAATCTTTTAATCCATTCGTTTTTTCATAATCATTTTTTCACCAAAATTTTATAAAAATTAAAAGAAATACATATTTGCAAACTAAAAGGTTTAATTGAAAAAATTTTATAAAATGCAAAAACCAGCAAAAAAAAAACAACTCAATTGGCAACACAAACTCACAAAATGATAACTTACTTGAAAAAAAATATGTTGTGACTATAACAACTGCTTTTTTAAATAAAATTTATCCTCTTTTATAGCTTCATATAACTTTATATCCTCCTAAAGTCATGCTATAAAAAAATATTTCATTATTTTTGTAAACATTTTCACAAAAAATTCAATAAATATTTATCGCATTTTTCAATTATCAGCAAATTTGAAGCTTTCACTTTAATTTCTTGTTATAAATTTAATAAAAAAAAAAATTAACAACAATTTATAAAGCACAAGAAACCCAAAAAACAAAACTTTATTACGATCCTTAAAGTATTTTAAATAATTCATAAATTTAAACGAGCAAAACAGCAATAACAAAAGCAACAGCTACAAAAAGTAAAAAAGCCTAACAAAACTACAAGGATAAATATGAGCGCGTGTGTGGGTATATAAAAGACTAAATGTGTGCATAGAGCGATGTGTGCGTGTTTCAGGTTGACAAATAAAAAAAGGTTTAACTTAAAACTTGTGCTACCCACAGACAGCAAGTAATAGCAGTAGCAAAAATTTTAATAAGAGCAGAACTAAAAAATATTTACGTCACAACTTTATGGCATTATCCTAAGAAGTAACAGTCGACGTATGCGTGTTTCTATTCACTGTATTGGTGTTAAACATGTATGTGTGGTTCTAACTAAATATAAAGTTGCACGTTAAAAGTTCATAATATTTTCCGGGTTTTAATTGGATTGAAAATTATATCTCACATTCTTTGACATGTGCGACTATATATAACTACTAAAAATATAAGTTCATACATACATATAGGTAGAGGGTTATAAGTGGATATTAGTGTGAAAGTGTGTTAAGCAGAGGCGTCAAAGGAAAATCAACACGAAAAGATATACTGGAGCTTATTAAAACATTAAGGTATTGTAACAGCAATTTATTACGTTGCATCCATAGTAGAGTCGATTGTCGAGAATAAAAACGACTCTCCCGTCTAGCAGGACACTTATAATACAAATCACAAACGAACATACCACAAAACCTTATATTTATATTCCAAGAACTATTCAATTTTTATTTTTTTTTTTTTTTTTTTTTTTTTTATAATTATTATTCCTATACTAAATCCCGCGAAGCTTTTTGCTTGTCAGCAGGATACCAGAGTCTCTGGCGGGAATCGAACCCGCAACCTCGGTACTGATAGACTAGCTCACTACCAGCTAGCCTACCGGGGCACCCAAAAAATAAAAATTAACCCCATCAAATTTATATTTTGATGCCTGAGTCAACCATATATTTCAGATTAAAGTCCAGCAATTAAACGGTAGATAACAAACTTAACATAAAAAAAAACAATAAACAGAAAAAAAGGTTAATTTGAACTTTGACTTATAGGTCGATTACGAATGGCAACACAACTGAAGTTGAGTTGCCAGCAGCGAAATTGTACAACGCCGCTGATGTTAACATATAAAATATTGTTTTCTTATTTTATATTTTAACTTTTTTTTCTTCCTATACTAATCCTGCGAAGCTCTGCGCTTGTCTGCAGGAAAGAAACCGCAGCCCCTACTGGGGCGCACCCCATGACCGGCGTTGCCTGATTTCGATTCCGACAACTCAACTTCATTTCAGTTGCCATCCGTAGTCGACCGATTAAATTTATTGAAATCGATTAGTTGAACGATGTTTAAAATTGCTTCAAAAAATTGCTGGTAATATTGCTTCATGTAAACAACGTTCTAACAGAAAGCTTAACCTCTGTTCATAACAAAAATCAGCTTAAACTAAGCTTTTGTCTGCACCAGGACAATTTGTCTGAAACCAGAACAAATCGTGGAAAACCCGGACGTACAGCATCTCTAGTCTTAAGTCATGTTTTTAGTCAAGGCTAAAGCTGAGTCTTAACTCGATTTTACAGCCCAATCCAAAGCCTAGTTTATGGTAGAATATTTATTCGGGTTTCAATTAAGAATTGAGTCTATAAGCAAATTTATAGTCATCTTTATACTCAAGTCTGAAATCAATGACTACTGGTAGTGTTTATAGTCTCATTTATAGTCTTGTTAGGGACGCTGAGCCCAACGTCTTTATGTAGATTAACAGCCATGTTCTGACAACCGCAGGACTTGAAATCGTAAAAGACCAGATTTGTTTTAAAGTGTTCTGAAATTCGCGCATTTTGCTTGCAATTTCCCATAGTTTCTTTAAAATATGCTAGTTTCCTTAAGCATACTTTTGTAATTTGAAGCTGCCACGCTTTTTGAAATTGCGATTTACAGAGCACCAATTAAGAGATTTCAAATCAGAATCCAAAATGTTAAGCGTTTTGCGATTGTCAGAATATGCCCAATATATATTATCTATATTTTCACTGTTAACAGAGAGACTAAAAAGTCAGCCTTATTGTCTCGACTAAGACCAAGTGTTAATTGGTTTCATTTGAAAGTCGAATTTGAAATCAATTTTGTTCTTTCTTTATATTTATTTGTTTTTGTTTTTTAGACAAAGTCTTGTAAATTTCTTTTACAAATTTTTCTATCTCTATAATTTGCAAACATTATAATTTTAAATTTTCCCTGTTATCACTATTAACCTACAACTGCCACTGATTATCACAAAAAAGGAAAGAAAAAAAGGTGATTACCACTGCAGTAAAAATACTGTCATACAATAAGAGTATTTGAATTACGGTGTTCATTATTAGTGAACGATAATTTAAAGGAACAAAGGATCCAACAAAACCAACAATACAGTGAAAAATATTTTAATACGAAAGCGAAAAACAAAGCTGAATTTCACTAGATACGTGTGCATACATTTCAACAATTAATGTTGTAAAAAGGATTTGATACTCCAGTGTAAATGAATGAGCATTTTGACTTACGTAAAACTGCTTTTGCATGGTATCGCAGGCATGCACCAAACATTAAATGATGATGTATTTAAAAGTCACGCAAACAGTAAAATAGAAAACACAGAAAAAGTTGGTTACTCAACAAATAATGTAGACACTCAAACACACACACACATAATTCTCTAACGGTTGACATTTTAGCTGTCGTTGCTTGTATGTTTGTAGAATTGATGGCAAGAACACAAGAAGAAAAATCGGAAACATAAAGTCTACTAAAAAAGTAGGTTTTGCAAAAGGGAAACAGTGTTGCATGTTGGTGCAAAGGATTTAGTGAATGTGTTCAAATATTGAAGTTGCCTTGAAGCGGTAAAAGAATTAACCAAAAATCCACGCACTGACACGCACAAGGCAAAATGTTTTTGGGCGTTAAGACAGCTGCTAACAAGGTGGTTTACGTATTTTAAGCGGATATAAATATGTGTAGCATACTTTTAGGAGATTTTTGTTACGCTTAATAATAGACTATTCGGTAGTTAAACTTAAGCTGCACGGCTGCATTTTAAATGGCTGTTAGTATTGAAGAAGTAACAATTTTAATAAAATTTATATTTAATGTTTATTTAAGACCATTTACCCAATTACATCTGCAAACTTACGGGTGTTTTTATTTAACAAAACAAATATTTGTCTACTTTAAAGTGTTGCGATTAAACAAAATTTAAGGCATATCATAAGGGGGCTTGAAATTAAAATCGATATATTTTTCAACCTTTAACCTTCCAAGGGGCCAACTTAAGATAAAAAACATTAATAAAATTTTTATTTTACACAACTAGTAAGAAAAAAAAAACTCCGTAATTATTTGCAATTTGTTAGGACCAGTTACAAAACCTATTATTTGAACACATAGATTTATATACTTTCACATTTTTTACAAAATTTTATATTATAAGCCCATTTTAAGGATTACAAAAATTACATTTTGGATAATTAATAAAGAAAAATGAAAGTCGAAAATATACCTTTATAAAAAAGGTGGACCTATCCTTAAAAGTATCATTTACAGTCTGATGTTCAAAAATACATTACAAAGGCATATGATGCGCAAACAAATCTAAGACACGCACCACAAAAATGGCTGATGCATATTGTGTTAAAAATGTAACCCAAATTCGCAACAAACAAAAGCATTGGCATCAGCTAATTTGCATGACCATCACAAACTAATAACATTTGCGCATCAGGTGCAGCGCAGTGATTCCCTTGCCCTTAGTTGCCCTTTTTAAGTGGCAAGTAAATTGTCGAGTTAAGAAGGAAGCCATCGGGTATGCCTTCAACTGGGCAACAAGAGCCTATGGCTTACCTCCACAAGGCACTTGTTGGTAACATCTAGATTTATCTAGATGGCTAAATAAAGGTCAGGGCTATTTGATACATAATGATCATGAAGCTCTTCCAAGAAAGAGTGATGAAGATATTTAGAGGAAATTTAGCTCTTTATATATCGATCATGTAGGAGCAAAAATTCTATAATATTAATAATTTTTGTTCTATAACTCATAATGAATAATATGCTGGTTTACAAATAAAAGCGAATGCTGCTTGATAGCGCTACTATCGAATGACAGAGTTCTTTTGGTCCATGGATCAAATTGACTTGAAGTCCGTACCTATGGACTTTAAATATATGCTCCACTGGAATCAGCAGCCCCCGGTGCAAGCCGGGCTGACTTCGGGTCTCCGTTAAGTATACTTCTTGGGAGAAAGACATCCTGTTTTTGCGGAAGTCGCTGCCTCAAGGTTTGGGAATACTTTTAAGGAGAGCACGTATTGGCTGTGGTTTAAACCCAAAGTCGCAGGAAGATACTACTACGTTAAAGTCTGATGTTTCACCTTCCGGGAAAGTTCAGACTGTGAGGGGTGCTGTTGCTATTCGAGAGATGCTGTCAGAATTCAAGTCAAGGCAGCGGATCTTATATAGAAAAAATTTACTATGGTAAATAGTTTTATACACAAAAATTTTATACAAAAAAGTCTCATACATATGCAGAAAACTATCTAATACAAAATTTATTCTATAGAAAATGCTCAAAAATAGTTTTGTAAAGAAAATATTTTATGAAAAATAGCTTTATACATAAAATTATCTCTGGACAGTACCACAGAAACAGTTTTATAGAGAAAAAAAAATGAATAAAAAAAATTTTATACAGAAAATGTTCTATAGGAAATAGTCTTATACAGCAAATTTTAAAAAGAAAAGAATATTTCCTACAGAAAATAGACATATACAAACATTTTTTATATATAATAGATTTTAAACGAAAAATCTCTATAAAAAATATTCTTATAAAGAAATCTTTTTATTGAAAATAGTCTTATACAGAAAATTCTATGTGCATATAGTCTTATACAAAAAAATTTTCTTAGGAAAATAGTTTTATGGAAAACAGCTTAATATACAAAATTGTCTCTGGATAGTAGTCCTATATGGGAAATTAACGGCAGAAAAATAGTTTTATACCAAAAACATTTTTAATAGAAAATTGAGTTATACAGAAAATGTTCTTATGCAGAAAATTTTTTATAGAAAGGAATATTTCCTACAGAAAATAGACATATACAAACATTTTTTATACATAATAGATTTTAAACGAAAAATCTATATAAAAAATATTCTTATAAAGAAATCTTTTTATTGAAAATAGTCTTATACAGAAAATTCTATGTGCATATAGTCTTATACAAAAAAATTTTCTTAGGAAAATAGTTTTATGGAAAACAGCTTAATATACAAAATTGTCTCTGGATAGTAGTCCTATATGGGAAATTAACGGCAGAAAAATAGTTTTATACCAAAAACATTTTTAATAGAAAATTGAGTTATACAGAAAATGTTCTTATGCAGAAAATTTTTTATAGAAAGGAATATTTCCTACAGAAAATAGACATATACAAACATTTTTTATACATAATAGATTTTAAACGAAAAATCTATATAAAAAATATTCTTATAAAGAAATCTTTTTATTGAAAATAGTCTTATACAGAAAATTCTATGTGCATATAGTCTTATACAAAAAAATTTTCTTAGGAAAATAGTTTTATGGAAAACAGCTTAATATACAAAATTGTCTGGATAGTAGTCCTATATGGGAAATTAACCGCAGAAAAATAGTTTTATACCAAAAACATTTTTAATAGAAAATTGAGTTATACAAAGAATGTTCTTATGCAGAAAATTTTTTATAGAAAGGAATATTTCCTACAGAAAATAGACTATACCAAACATTTTTTATAGATAAGAGACTTTAACCGAAAAATTTCTATAGAAAATAGTTTTATACAGAAAATTCTTTGTGGATATAGTCTTATACAAAAAATTTTCTATAGAAAATAGTCGAATGCAGCAAGTTTCGTATATAAAAAACTCTCATTAAGGAAAGTTGTTGTATTTAAACGGCGTTCATACAAATATAATACAATTTAAAAAATTTTTTATGCAATAATTTCTGCCACGATTAATAAGAAAAAAAAGAATCAAAAGAACATCCATCGAAGAATTAGAACTCATATTATTGGTCAAAGAACCCTTAAAGGCAAGACCAGTCTCTTTAATACTGCTTTAAGAATTCATTTCTTTATTGAATCGAACGGTTGGCTAAGGAATAATGATGGCGGCCATGAGATATAGAATGTCTGTGAAACTGTGATAAAATGCAGGGTAACTGAACGGAAACTAATTACTGAACCCACATAAAAGTATATAAATTCCTGTTGTTCCTATGAGAACCACAGGACCTTAACGATGGTTTTCCATTTACGTTTATCTGCTGCCATATTTTTAATCTCGTTTCATGATATGTCGGCTTTGGTTGCTTTTATGCCCAGTTTTTACTGTTCTGTGGGTTCCAGTCGATTGCATTCATAGTAAGGCCGATTGGGCATCTTCGTTGAACATGTCTTATTAACCCTTAAATGCCTGATATTCCGAATTTCATTTTAAAAAATATCAATGTGTTTATTTTATTCAGCAGATAAAGGGAAAATATAAAAAAATAAATTTTTTATAATAACATTTAATTGCAAACATAAAGCAAGTATAAATTCTGATACTATTATTATTTTAATAATATTCAAAATTTTAATAATTGCAAGTGCATAATTTGATTTCAAGTCCGGTCTCAAATTTGAAACTTCAGGCATTTAAGGATTAATCGAAATTTTTTCTAATTTTGGGCTCGATTAGTTTCTGTCCAGTTTCAGATCATAGTCATTTGTTAATTGAGACTGCCTAAGGTGTTTTGGAACTTAAGCTTGTTTTTAGGTTAAGATTTCCAAATCACTTAGAATAATACATAGTAGAATTGGTATTAAAGCTATTGACATTTTTGTCAAATGAAAATTGTAAATAATTTTAAACCTTGTTCACTCTTTTTAATAAATTTAAAACAATTTATTCCTTTAATGTTAAAAAAATTATATTCAACGTTTTTTATTTTTTCGAATTTATTCTATGAGTTAAATTTTAGTTATGTATTTTATAAAGCTTTTTTTTTTAATATAATAAAGTAACTTGAAAAATAAATAATTCCCAGATTCTAATTGTTAAAAAAATTAGTTAAATTTCCTATAATATTCAATATCTTAGGAAAAAACACATTTGCATTAAAACATAAATTGAGTTGTAGCGAATAAATTAAAACAAAAGCATATCTTAAGGCGCTATTAATAAAAAAACACACAATCCTAAACCATCTTATGTCTTGTTCAGACATGCTTAAAGAAAATAATAAACATTTGAAAACCTTAGCCTACTTTAAGGCTACAGAAATAATTTTTTTTTTCTCTTAAACATTTCTATACATATAAAAAGCGCATTTGTTGCTTTTATTATTTTATTTTTTACACTTAACAAAATGCATTCAATATTCATTTTTAGATTGTTTTTTTTTCTTCATACTTTCCCTACTTTTCCCTGTATTTCAAAGTAAAAATTTTCTAAAAACGACTAAATTTTTAAGTGCACACCATAAAAAACTTGTGTTCTCTACAATGTTGAATATATTGCAGAAGACTTTATTGTTGTGCTCGTGTACTTTTTTAGCATTTAAACACAAAATGTTGTCAGAAAACAGAAGCACGAAATGCTTGTTTTATATTCGTTGATATCGAATTTTCTTTATTACTTTTCTGTTGGTTTCTGGTTCTGTGAAAAAAATAAAAAAAGAGAAAAACTCCAGGAAAGAAATCCTTAGACAAATATGTGGAATATCAGGCAACCTAAAGGATGAGGGAAAATATTGATAAAAAGTCCCGAAGGCATTTAGTTAAATGAAAAAATATTCATGCTTCAGCATATAAAAAAGCAGTCGAGTGAAGGACATGACGTGCCAAACAGTGGCTTTAGTCATTATTAAATGCAATATTCTCTCTTCACAATCCACAGATAGATCTCCTTCATTTTCAAACTATACCTTCATAGTCATCGTTACCGTCAACATCCCCGACATACCTTTTGTGGGCTTTTTGTTTAAATGCCAGAATTTCTTAACCGACATTAAGTTTCGCAAATTGCAAAAACCGTAACAGAGTAGAGCTGTAAAAGGATTTAATATAAAAAAAAATAATATTAAGAGTTTAAAAATGGGAACAAAAAAAGTTCAACATTTTCATTGAAATAACTGCAAATATCTAGAGATAAAGAAGAAAAGGAATGAAATTGCTTAAAAATCGTAAGCATTTGAGTGATTTGATTAAATTAATTTCAAAATGGGAAATGAAGAAAAAAAAATAAAAAAAAAGGAAACGATTAAATAAATTGCAAGTTGAGCATAAAAGAAGATGACCTAAAGGAGATATTAAAATTGTAAGTAAAAGTGATTGGTTTGAAGTGGTTTGCTAAATAAATAATATTTATTTTTTTTTTTTTAAGAACAAATTATTAAATGGAATAGAAAAAAATGTTTGCTGATTACAAGGAACAACTTGAAAATCTTCTTTAAGGTATTAAAGAAATTAATTTATGCAACTTCAAAAAACTTTATCAACATGTATAAAAACAAGTAAGAGTGCTATATTCGGCTCTACTTAATCTTTGATACCCTCCACTGACATGAGTGGGCTTTGTATTATGAATCAATCTGTATAAATAATAAACTAAAAGTATTATAATGCATTGTGGTTTTTAGCGTATTAAAAAGTCAGTTCAGAGAGTACACTTCATATGAGACATATAGTACATTATGGACGGATCATCAAAAAGTGTAATTTTTAGTCTCACAAAACTAAATTCAACTAAATTTTACCAAAGAATGCCAAAGAATGTTCAAATGATAATAAACATTCCCCATTAAATTTGAATTTTTAAATTAATATTTAAAAACTTAAATTTATCTTACAGCATCCAGGGGTTGAAAACGTATATTTTGCTTATCACCAGGTTATTATAACTGAAAAATGAAAAAATTTGATACCCATATTGCCTATATATGAAAAAAGTTCAAATATATCGCGATTTTCGCGTTTTATGTGAATAATTACAAAAATAAATTAACATTCACCCCTATCGTGAATACTTATTCCCATGAAATATTTCCCCTTTTTCTATAATTGCAATCGTGAATAACTTTTCCCTTGAAATATTTCCCCATTTTTTGATACATAATTCAATGGGGAATGACATCACAAAAATATTCACATTTCAAAAATTTCCCATGATCGTGAACGGTTTTTTTAAAGCTGTTTATTCCCTTTTTTGTGTTAGTTTGTTCACTTTATTTTTTCTAGCGAACTTTATACAAAATTTAAGTAATTTTCACTTTTTATTGAATACTTACATTATTTAAACCTATTTTAGATCAAAATCAATAAACAAAATGCAAAGCGAAATACTTTTAAATAGGATGCCTAATAACAGACCCATTGCATGTGGTTATATTTTAAATGTGGTATAAGTCTATTATTTATTTATAGAGATATTTAAGGGTTTGCGTTTGAGTTAACTTCATAATATTGGTGAACGATCATCTATAAGAGTAATGTTTTTACCACTCAACGCCCTTTAAATTTTATTATCAAAATTTAATTATAATTATTTTGAAAAATATTCGATTTTTTAACCTCCATATGGAATTATACCACTTTCAACAATAACATATTATTAGAAATAACAACAAGAGTACATATAAGCCCATATTTTAATAGCCATTTACTCAAATGGATTTTTAAGGTAACAAATAATTAACATGAATTCATTTAAATATATTAACGATCAACCAAATTTATTAAGAGTTAATTTAATTTACATATCGCATTTAATTACTTGTAACAAGAGGGTATAAACTCAAAATTTAAAAACTATCAGTAGAAGCAAACAATTTTTAATTTATTATTGAAGGCATATGAAAATACTTATTAAAAACTTGTTTTTTTTGCACCGAAAGTTTATATTTATTTGTTACAAAACTTATATTGGACAAATTTTAATTTAAATTATGTATAAGCTTTTAATATTTATTTTCCTATTTGTATTTTCTTCTTCCTTATTTAACATTCACTACGAATTGATAGCAGGAACAAACGTTCCCATTAAATTCACGATAGCAATTTTCCCTTCATGGGGAATGAAAATTTCATATATAGGCAATATGGGTATCAAATTTTTTAATTTTTCAGTTATAATAACCTGGTGATAAGCAAAAGATACGTTTTCAACCCCTGGATGCTGTAAGATAAATTTAAGTTTTTAAATATTAATTTAAAAATTCAAATTTAATGGGGAATGTTTATTATCATTTGAACATTCTTTGGCATTCTTTGGTAAAATTTAGTTGAATTTAGTTTTATGAGACTAAAAATTACACTTTTTGATGATCCGTCCATAATGTTCCATATGTATCATATGAAGTGTACTCTCTGAACTGACTTTTTAATACGCTAAAAACCACAATGCATTATAATACTTTTAGTTTATTATTTATACAGATTGATTCATAATACAAAGCCTACTCATGTCAGTAGAGGGTATCAAAGATTTTGTAATTAACATTTAAGTTGTTTTGAAATAAATTTTCAATAAAAGATTTTGTTTGTTGTGCTTAATTCCCTACTTCTATAATTGATAAAAAAAATACTCAAATTTATTGTTAGAGGATAAGCCGTTCCTATGCGCAATTCACTGGTTGCTTAGGCCAGATCATCAGGAAACGTTCTCCTAAATAATTTTAGAAAAGCCAAAGCCATCTGCAAACAAGATTACAGAGGGAATGATATAAAAGCTTAAACAAAGTACCAACAATAAAACAGTGAGTTTACCTTTTCTTACATTTTCAATTATAAAAATAATTAAATAAAAAAAAATCTTAATTGATTTTTTCGCTTAAAATAAAATAACTTAAGCTTGTAGAATTGTGTGTGGGAGTTGTCAAATCCTGAGCCTAATTTAATTAAATCAATTAACACTTGTTAAAGTATAAACATTTATTTCAAGTTAAAAAATACGCCACTTTAATGCATTTTGACTCGAATAAAACTCCATACTGATAATACATTTTTAAGAAAAATCTTTAAAAAAGTTAAGCATTATTTTTAGCATTTTTAAAATCATTTTCAGCATTTTTTGGCCTTGTCTAATGCCAGATTTAGCTGTAAAATTTTTTTTGATCTGGTCACACTGGTAATGTTAGTGCTATTTGACTATCCCGCTCTCAGTGTACTGCAGCGTTGCCATCATTTTTTTTTTCAAAAAAAACTGCATATAAATGAAAAAAACTGCACATAAAAATAGCCAAAATAAGTATGTATATAATTAATTTAATATTTTTAGCATACGAGTAATGCAGAAACAAATATAATATTATTATATTAACGAAAGTAGTAGACTAGAATTTTAGGTCAAAATTGTACGTTTGTACAAACCTTTTGCGTTGTTAATTGGGGGTATTTGCCAAAATATAAAAACATGTTTGGAGAAATAGCGAAATGGTGAATCTAAACTGTTTGCGCTTATTAGTGCTAAATTTATTAGTTAAAGCTTTCCACCGCTATTCGAGTATATGCTTAGCAAATTAGGTAAAATTATGACATATGAAATAAAATAACAAAATTTGAAGTAAAAAATTGTAATGTAATATCTGCACAATTTGAAAAAACTTAGTATTTTATAATATAAAAATTCGCATTTGGCAACGCTGATCAAGCACCAAGCATAACACAACCTGTTTGCACGACTGCGCATGCGAGACTGAATTGATTTAATTTTTTCTTCCATACGTGTGCCTAAGTACGTGTAAATAAGAGAATAACAAAGAGCTCATGGTCGGCCTTTTGCCTATCTATGTTCTAAAGTCTTTGGAAAAAGTTTCCTGACGAGCTGGCCTAAGAAACCAGCGAAATGCGCATAGAAACTATCTTTCCCCCAACAATAAATTTCAATGTTTTTATCAAAAATTTAAATTGGGAACTTAGCACGTCATAGAGGAATCTTATTAATTATAAATTCTGTATTTCCGAAAATAGATAGTGTTTTCTGGTTTCAATATTGAACAATGATATTTTAACATTTTCCATTTAAAATCAACACTTTAAAAAGAAGAAAAAAAAACAAAGATCTACTGATAATATGCGCTTTGCCGCTTTTTAAATGGTTAAATAGATAGATATTATAATTATAACTCATGGAGTGCTTTATAATGTGTTGATTATTATAATGAAAAGCAAGGAATATGCCAACGCTATCATCATAGCATCTAGTGGAATGATAAAGGTGGCACTTTGGCGGTACGAGGTCTCGTTATTTCAAAAAAAATTATCTTGCTAAATCTGAATAAAATCTTTATAGAGATATTGAACATTTTTATGTTCTTCAAAAAAATAGAAATGGGTTCAGAAAACTTCTATATGTATTAATATATCCGTTAAAATTTTATAAAAAAATTTTTTAATGCTTCTATGAGAAGTCTCACGCCCACTTTACCCATAACGCGCATTTTTGGCACAAATAGTTAATGCCTTTGATGCGATTTGACTTAGATTTGAAGATTAGTTATGACTTTTTTCTAGCTAGATTGACCTGCGGCAACACTGTGCACAGAAAAGATTAAAAATTGTTTTTAATCACCAAATTCATAGAATCAAGTAAGCAATTTGTTCATTTTGCACCTATTACCAAAACGTTTATATTGATTACTCACAATTGTAAAAATTTAAAATTGTGATTTGTTTTCCAATAAATGATATTATTAACTTTAATAAAAAAAATTATCAAAAAACTTTAAAACAGATTCAATGTGAAAAGCAGAACATTATTTCCACATACGTAGAATTTGTATGAAAACCCGAAACGAAAATATGTATTTAGTTAAATATCTCAATGAGTAGGTCGCAAGTGGTCAAGTTTTATATACCATTGGATGCTGCTTCAAAAACTCTTTTCGCTGATACCAAATTTTATTTATGTCGTCTTGGAGCAAAGTACAAAATGGTCCAGCTCACGGATGGTCAACGCTAGAATCATAATATTTTAGAAATCATCATTAAACATATCAAGCTTTATTTTCAGAGGGGTAACAAAATCACTTTTTTTTGGAGTCGCTCTAATGTACATATAGGTCCCATACAAATATCACTCCTAATTATATGGCTTTAATTCTGTAACTTCATTATAAATGTTGATGTTAACCTCATTACAAAACTTTTTTTTCCATGTCTAGACGATGACTAAGTATAACCTCATTCACCACTAGTGTGAAGGTTAAAAAAAATGTTTTAAATTTGTGCTTAAAAAAGATCTCAATTTTTATAGTGCATGTAAAAATGGTGATAAACTGCAAAACCGTATTTGAACAAAAAGATTTTACTTATAAAACCGTTGCCGTTAATATTATAACAATTTTAAAATCGTATTAATTTCGCCATATTCTAACCACCAAGGGCTTTTAGTGCGCACATAAATTGGGCTCGTGAAGACTGCTGTTGTCGATGTTTTTTCTGGTTCAAGTAGCGTTGTTTAAAAAAAATTTTCGCTCAACGATATCCAACATCACTGCAGTATTGCCATAAAGTCCTGACAAGGTTGCTTCTAAGATTTACGCCTTAGTCCCTTACCTTTTGAATAGTCCTTGTTATCTTTGAAACTTATTTTTACGGTTTCACCTTGAGGTAGACTACACAGAAAAAATAAGAATTAATTTAAATTAAAAAATTTGTGATATTAATTAAAAAATTAATTAAATTTGCCACCAGTAAATAAATTAATAGTATCAATTAAGGTTGTGATTCACTTGAATAAGCGTTTAATTACTTGATTAAATTTTAAATTAAAACTTTTGAAAAATTTTTTCTGTGTAAGTAAAATACTGGTAGTGACAAATAAGAAAATCGCTTCATAAATGACCGAGTTAACGACCATTAACTACTTTTTTTTATTATTATATTATTCATTTCCAATAAATTTATATAAAAAAAATAGTCTAAGGCCTCAGCAACAATATTGGCATTAAAGAGGCTAAAAGGCACACCCAGAGAAAAAATATGTTTAAATATGGTCACCTCCAACAAAACTATTTTTAAATAAAATTGTAAACATACTATGGTTATTTTTTAACCATATTAAAGTCATCGACAACCATATTATGGTTAAATTGGTCCTCCATCAAGAAGGCACAACCATATTATGGTTGCCTCCGAACATGTTTTGGTTAAAAATAACTAAAATAAGTTTATCATTTATAATAGCATGGTTGATTATCAACCATAGAATGTTGCTCTTGGAAAAGAGGAAAATACTATTGCTAATTTAAAAACAAATTATTTTCATATTTAGCCATAACATGTTAAGAGGCAACCATAATATGGTTGTGGCTTCATGATGGAGAACTAATTTAACAAAAATATGGTTGTCGATGACAATAATATTGTTAAATTAAACACAATATGTTTAAAATTTTCTTTAAAAATAGTTTTGTTGGGGGTGACCATATTTAAACATATTTTTTCTCTGCGTGCAACTAGTGTTATTCATTATTTATATTAAAATATTAACTATTTAAATTAAATAATTTATTATTTTACTATAAAATTAAATTTATATCACAAAATATTACTAAAAGTGTTATGATACTTGCTATTTTTTGTATTTTTTCTGTATTGGAGAACAGTGCAAATATATTTGCATAGGAAAAGTGACTAAGTGTAAAGAGTTTGATTATACCATAAAAAATCTTGAAATGTCAAAAAAAAATATACGTGTGTTATCGATAAATAATCTTAGACTGTCAAAAAAAATATAAAAATTTGTAACTTAAAATGGACATTTCCAGATTAAATGTTAGCACTGCTGCTAACTTTTTTAGTTTTTGATCGAAAGTAGCGGGTTTTAACTTTTTTTTTGCGATTTATAGCTTTTTTTGACGGTTTTTGTGGGAACAAAACGTGGGCAATATTGTTTGTTTTGTTTACATATTGTATTTCTTGTTCTTTCTCGCATTTGTTGTTTCATTCAGTCAATCCTAAAAAAGTCCAATACAAAAAATAGCAAGTATCACCTTAAAGAAGTGTTTCGAGATTGGTTAGCAAAAATTATTTTATTTCTCTTTTAAATGTTGACAAAAGTTCATTCAAAAATTGGGATTATTAGCACATCATTAATAAATGAAGTAATTAATAAAAAAAGTTCAATGGTTTTCAAAAAAAAATTGGTATTCATTTGGACCAGCAAAACAAATACGCTGCTTTGACAATTCAAAGCGGCATCTAGATACAGACAAATTTTGGCTTTGTCTTGTTAACCTTTGTGTTATTTGGACATTCTGTTGGAATTGAACTGACGAATTTCCAAGACTTTTTATTGATTTAAAAACAAACTTTATTATTTGCATTTTATACAATGCTCTTACAGGTAGGACGTTTATAGCATAATTCTCAAAAAGATCCAAAGTATAATATCTGATTGGCAGATCAAAAACCAACTTCAAAGACTTATTTTGCGCCGATTGTAAGCTCTTCAGCGAAGCATTATTCTTAAACCCTTATATTATATGTATCAAACTCTGATATATTAGCATTTTCGTTTTAACGTCAAATTTATTTTTGAATTTATATAAAACGTTAATAGCAGATGATATTTTTGATTAAATGGAATCAATATAAATATCCCATTGTAAATTACTACAAAACAACATGCATCGATTTCTTGGATTAACACACCATTAATATGAACTGCAACTGCAAAGGAATGTGCTGACATAAATGATAAGAAAAATTTTAAATAAATAAAATTAAGTTAAATTATTAAATAAAGTGCGCAGTTTTTTGTTTATTTAAGCCAAAAACTCTGAAATTATCATAAATGTCTTAGTAAAATTCCATCAAGATATTTTCTAATTGTTATCTTTGAAAAACATTATCTTGATAAATATTAAAATTAAGTTAAATTATTAAATAAAGTGCGCAGTTTTTTGTTTATTTAAGACAAAAACTCTGAAATTATCATAAATGTCTTAGTAAAATTCCATAATGATATTTGCTAATTGTTATCTTGAAAAACATTATCTTGATAAATATTAAAATTAAGTTAAATTATTAAATAAAGTGCGCAGTTTTTTGTTTATTTAAGACAAAAACTCTGAAATTATCATAAATGTCTTAGTAAAATTCCATAATGATATTTGCTAATTGTTATCTTGAAAAACATTATCTTGATAAATATTAAAATTAAGTTAAATTATTAAATAAAGTGCGCAGTTTTTTGTTTATTTAAGACAAAAACTCTGAAATTATCATAAATGTCTTAGTAAAATTCCATAATGATATTTGCTAATTGTTATCTTTGAAAAACATTATCTTGATAAATATTAAAATTAAGTTAAATTATTAAATAAAGTGCGCAGTTTTTTGTTTATTTAAGACAAAAACTCTGAAATTATCATAAATGTCTTAGTAAAATTCCATAACGATATTTGCTAATTGTTATCTTTGAAAAACATTATCTTGATAAATAAAATTTTATGAAATCTGGATTTAATTTAGAAAAATTAAATCACATGACTCCAGTGTAGTTACTCGAGAAGTTTATCTAAGACAAAAAAAATTATTCAATTTGATTTAACTTAAATGAATGTTTTATCACTTTTATAACTACGAGCAAATTACAAAAATTCTTTTGCACTATATGTAAATTAATCTGATTTTAAGATGTTAAATATTAAATCTGAATATTTTATAAGTATTACAAGTAAGAAAGTATAGTCGGTCAAGCCCGACCATATGATACCCTACGCCACAGTATATGGAAATAATTTTTGCGGGTCAACCCTAATTAGAACCCATGTTCAAGCATGGCCCGCCTGAACAAAATGGTGTTATGAAGTTAAGATTCATGTAAAAGTTCATTGTGCCTTATATTAACTATTTAGATATTTTCATTTATATGAGTTTTTAGGATAGGGGCTTATATGGGACCTATGGTAAACTTTGGACCTACCATAACAACATTTTGTCATGACAAAGTAGCTATCGTAAAACTTGTTATCCCCTATTTTTATGTTAGTAACAACATTTATAAGGAAGTTATGTCATTAAAAACTATTATCAGGAGTTGTATTTGTATGGCAGCTATGTTTAAATATCCTTTGCCTGGGTAACAATCCTGTCGAGATGCGAGGACTTAAGTGCACTCTACGATTCTGATCGCCAGTGCTGATGTAAACGCTTGACACATTCTTGCTGGCGGCCATGAATACTGAAGGAGTGTGCGACCAAAGGTGGTAGTTAAAAAAATAGCATCACTCAAGCTGGTAAAAAAGAGTGCAAACTAATTTGTTTAAGAAAAAAACTTGCAAAAACTATAATTTCGCAGGCCTGTGTAATTAAATGCTTCTTTGTATTATTCGAATAAAATTTAATAGTGAATACTGGCCTTTAGTCGCATAACGGTAACCCTGGCTATACGGCGAAAATGAATATAAATTAACAAAAAAAAAATTGACAGTTGCCGTCACACCGAAGCGAAAAACACTGTGACCAGATGGCTTACTGAGGCCACCTCCTTATTCCATCATGTCCTCGAATAAAACTTAAAAAAAAACCACAGCAAATCAAGACAAAAAAACAGCAAATCAAGGCGAATTCATGACATGCAATATCGGTTGCTTGATACTTCACAAGCAATTTGTTCTTGTAAGGTCATTGTACAATGTAAAAAACAGAAACCAAACATAAACAAATATAATTAACAAAATGTTGACATCCAACTTTTATTAAGCTTAAAAAAAAGTTATCAGATGGACTGTTCAGTTCACCTATAATGAATTTGTCTTGAGACAAATTAATCAGCCCAATTATGAATAAAAACTCCTCAGGAGTTTTTTTCCTTTTCCTACTTTTACAATTGAATTAAAATAGCAAAAATGGGAGAAGGGAAAGAAATCCCGACGAATTTTTATTCATAATTAGGCTAAATAAACAAAATAATGAGACATGTTGCGTGCTTTTGTATTCATTTTCAAGGCAAAAAATATCTTCATAAATGTAAGAAGAAGAGTTTTTGAATTATGAATATGCCGTGTGAAGAGCGTTATTCGCATGCGTTATTCAAAAAGCGAACAAAGAATAGGTATTCACGTAAATTTCTGTTACCCTTGCAACTATGTAAAATAGCATGGTTGCACTTATTTGACATGGGCAACACATTTTGTTTGAACCTTAAATTTTCAGCTTTTCCTAACAAATTTTTTAACAACGCACCTTCCATATGGCAATATATATATTTTACTAAATTTGAAATGCAATTTCTTGAAAAATACACAAAACGATAAATTTTATTAATTTGAAATTTAGTCGAATTTTTATCTTATCTACCTCAACATTTTTTTCAGATAAGTATTCCTGTATTTGTATTATTTCTGCTTCCTCAATATTGCGACGCTTTTTATTTATTTTTATTGTTTTATTTTTTACAAATTACATCTTTAAACACTACAATTTATAATATTTTTCATTTCAAAGAAAAAAAGTAGTACATCAAAATGGAATTCCTGCGTTGTTGTTTAGTGTAGAGTTGATTTTTTGATTACTCTCTTAAAATTTTTTTCGACTTGGCAACGCCATAAAAAATTTCAACATTTTTATGCTTTTACTCTGATAATCTTCCACATAGTGCTGGTTCACACTGTTGAATTCTTAGCCGTCTAGTCCAAGGCGAATTCAACTACAGGTGGTGTCGATACTACAACAATCCAAAAACAACAGAAACAACACAGGGTTTTTTGCATTGCATTGTTAGTGTTTACTGTCCAAAATGTCAACCATTCCTAACAAAACACTAACAAGTCAAAACAAAGTAGCTCGAACTGTCAAAATCAGATGGCGTTTCGACACCACCTGTAGTTGAATTCGCCTTGGTCTAGTCTTAAGTTTTTAGGAGAGAGAGGAACAGAAATGGCATTCTCTTTTCCCTTCTCTCCTAAAATCTCAATACTTGACGGCTACAACTTGAACAGTGTGAACCAGCACTTAATTATACCCTGTTCCCAATTTTAAAATTGAATTTAAATAGGAATGGAGTCAGAATGGAGTTATTATAATTAGAAAAAGTGTAAAATCCTTTATATTTAAAAAAAATTTGTACATTTACTTTTAGCCTCTATTGAGGTTGTTACTAATACGACTGAAAGCAAACAAACTCCTCGAATCAAAATGAATTTATAAAGTGGCCTTACTACTACAACAATGCAACAAAAGAAAAAACAACAGGCATTTTGTTGCTATCATTGTCACGGCAAATGACAAAATAAGCTAATTCGCCTTGATTTGATTGTAAACAAAAAGCCAAATCGTCTATCTTTGCTGTCAAAATAGCCAATTTGCATTAAAAAATGACATAAAATTCAATATGGCTTAATGCATGATGGTGCAGTATTGCCATATTTGCTTAAAAAAACTGACAATTTCCACAAAAAAAAATCTGTTTTTATAGAAAAAAACTGCACCTTAAGGATTGTTTACACTATCACACATTTCTTACGTATTCCATAATACTTTGTGAGATATACATACACACTATCACACATTTCTTACGTATTCTATAATACTTTGTGAGATATACATACACACTATCACACATTTCTTACGTATTCTATAATACTTTGTGAGACATCTAATGAGTTTTGTTGTGACTGACATGCTTTTGTTAAAATCCAACACCGATCCAATGAAAAGTTTAGAAAAATTTCAAAAAACGATGATGTCGTATGGAATGTCAAATTTTTTTCGTAATACTTGTCATTTTCATAACACATTGCATTCACACTATCACACATTTACATATTACTTGAGTTTTTAATATGTATTAATACAAAGTATAATAGTGTAAACTAGCATTTAGTCCTCATCCACATTATGTAACATTTGCTGCGAAACATTTGAGTTTGATGATGAAAGGGGAAAGACGAAATGTGGTCTTGTTTTGTGTGCGAGCAGTTTTTGTGAATTTGTTATTGAAACAAAGAGTGAAAGCATACAAATTGTTTAAATGCTGCAAAACAAAAGTTTTATTGTATTGACACCAATGCAGTTTCAAAAGAGAATTGAAGACAGTTTCTGCAGAAAGTGTTTCTTAATATGGACGAGAACTTAAAAAAACTTGAAAAAAAATTAAAAACGTTGGCTGTTGATATCATAGATGGGGTAGCGCACTAAATTTGCAGTTTCAACTCATAACTACACTCACAATATTATTACAGTAACGGACTGTTGGTTATTCAAGAAGTATTCCGTTCAGTCATTTTTAAAAAAATAAACATTTAAAATTCCAAGCAAATTAATTTTTAACTGATTCTAACATTTATTTAAAAAACTAAGTGCACATTAATACGGATTTTCGGTTGCATTTAATATTGTCTGTTGATTAAGTAAAAGTATTCTGTATGTAAAATTAAATGAAAATGAAATTTAAAACAACTGTAAATTTTCTTAGAAACCAATCTACTTATTTTGCATTGAATTTTAACGAAAAGTTAATTTATTTTTTACTGTCAAAAATTCAACCGCGAATTCCATAAAAAATTAACCCCAAATTCCGTAAAAACAAATGAGTTTTCAGTTATTTTATATAATTTAACATCCAAAAAATTAATTTTCAGTTATCTATTTATAGATCTGTGGCAAAAAGTAAAAAATGATTTTCTTGTTTTGTGTAGAAAATTCCCATATTCTATTTGTTAAAATTATTTAGTTAAATACATCAAATTTTTAAAGTAAAATAATGGCGAATACCATATCGGGCATGCTGCTGGTGTCTTATAATTGAAAGTTCTTCTGTAAACAAAGTGGTCAGTATAACAAAAGTAAAACAAACATGTATAACGGGTAAGTGAATAAAAATAAATATTCTCTCTCTCTCTCTCATTAGAAAAACTAGCGGACATGTGTCTGGTATTTTTTAGAAATTCGAGTAAAACCTGTATTACATAAAATTACTGAATTACATAAAATAACTGAAAATTCATTTGCTTTTACGGAATTTGTCAGTAATTTTTTGATAGTTAATTGATATAAAATAACTGAAAATTCGTTTGTTTTTACGAAATTCGTCGGTTATCTTTTTGATACTTGAATTATATAAAATAACTGAAAATTCATTTGTTTTTACGGAATTCGTCGGTTATTTTTTTGATACTTGAATTATATAAAATAACTAAAAATTCATTTGCTTTTACGGAATTCGTCGGTAATTTTTTGATACTTGAATTACACCCAATTTTCACGATGATTCTTTCCCCTATTTTTAAATCATGTCTTTTTTCGTATGAAAGCGAGCGGGGTAGAGAAGTAATCAGGGACGGAAAAAAGACATGAATCGTATTTTCTGGGTTTCTTTTTTGACATTCCTCTTTGCACTTATTCGTGGTTTGTAATTTATGTTTTATTCTTATTTTAAAATGACAATTGCTTTTTAAAATATAGAAAAATAAAAAATTTAAAAAAAAGATTTAATACACATCAAAATTATGTGGAATAACGAAATTTTAAATGTTTTTATACCAATAAGGAACGAAAGAAATCAGAAAAAATCAACCCTGGCAAAAAAAAGAAACATGGTGAAAGTTTATCAAGGTTTTTGAAGTTGCTTTAAAAAAATATAAAAAAGACATGTATTTTAAATCATCGTGAAAATTGGGTGTTATATAAAATAACTAAAAATTCATTTGTGTTTACGGAATTTGTCAGTAATTTTTTGATAGTTAATTTTTATAATATAACTGAAAATTTATTTGTTTTTACGGAATTCGTCGGTTATTTTTTTGATACTTGAATTATATAAAACAACTGAAAATTCATTTGTTTTTACGGAATTCGCAGTTGAATTTATGACAGTAAAAATTAAATGAACTTTTCGTGAAAAATAAATGAAAAATAAGTACACCGCGTTTTAACTGAATATTCATTTATTTTATATTACAATTTCAGTTAATTTTACGTACAGAATATTGTGGGTATAGTGAAAAAATTATTGCAATCAGTTTGATGTTGAGTGATGAATTTAAAAATTAGCTGCCTCACTAAAACTGATTTAAGAAAAAGCAATCATGAGTTTATTGCAACTTTTTTGTTCTTCAATCGTTTGAGTGCCACTTAAAATTTTGCACTAAATTTACAAGCAAAAAACTTATTTTTTCATGCTTAAAGCCAATAATTATTCCGTTATTAACAAAATTTCATGTTGTTTAACTTCTTCTGCTTGTTCATATCATCACAAGAATCAAAAACTATGCGCATACAAAATTGCATTTCTTAAATTTAAGTGAGTGTCTGTTTATATGCAGCTTTTTTGATTGCAAGTTCAAATTTTGCAATATTTGAATTGAGTGCAGATTTTTGCATTCAATCTTCGTTTAGTGATAGTGAAAAAATTTGCCATATCACTAAATTTTTTTAGTGGTAGTTATAAAAAATAGCATCACTAAAGCTGGTAAAAAAGAGTGCAAACTAATTTTTTCGCAGTTTTATTTAGTGATAGTGCACTGCTGATTTAAATCAACATTAAGTGCTATCAAATGGACTATACAATTAATTTATAAGACCATGGATTTTGTAATTACATGTGAGAAAAAACATATTTTTTAAAGGAAAAAAATTGTCAAAAAACGAAAAAATTTTCAGAAAATCTTAGATTTAACCCGATATAACTTAGCTAGTTTTTTAACCGGGTGACGCCTTAAAGAGAAGTATAACTACATCGGTGCAGGCAATGAATCACATCCATATCGTTTCCCGGTACTTTTACGACAATAACTACAAATAATAATAGTTTAAGAAAAAAACTTGCAAAAACTATAATTTCGCAGGCCTGTGTAATTAAATGCTTCTTTGTATTATTCAAATAAAATTGATTAAAAACACTGGGTTTGAAGTAAAAAACATGAAAAAAAAAAAGATATATCGGCACATTTGGCAACGCTGAGATGGTGTGTTGTGTTTTTATTGTCAATGATACAATTGAAAATTTAACAAATGACAACAACAAGTTAAAATATCAAATAAATTCTACTTGCAAGCAACTGTCGTTGTTTTTGGATCAGGTGTAGTTGCAAAAGTATCGGTAGCAATTTGTACGAAATTTGGAAACTTCACAAGCCGTTCATCAGATATAAAGAAATCTATTTTGTACCAGTGTTGCATATAATTTTTATTTAATCATTCATACAAAAACAGTAAGTGATTACTTGTTAATTGGACGCGCTTAAAGTAGTATAACTTTACTTACAAAGAGACAAGAATAAAGACAGTCAAAAGAGGGGCAAAATCCGACTTTAAGCCGGCGATACATTATCCTATTCAGTCGTACGATGTGACTAATAAAGAATGATAGTGTGGCTTCAAAATGAATTGAGTGACAGATTTTTTGACAAGTCTGACCGACTTGCAAATGTTTTTGAAAATTTTCATAAAACGATATATTCTATGCGATTTTCTTTTTGCATCTTTTTTGTGGGATAGTGCATTGAGAGCAGATTTGGGAAACATTTCCTAATGTCGGGAAGAATTGCGTCAGCTTTTCGTGTAGGATTGTGTGGGATAGTAAATACTGGCCTTTAGTCGCATAACGGTAACGCTGGCTATATGGCGAAAATGAATGTAAATAAACAAAAAAAATTAACAGTTGCCGTCACACTGTGACCAGCTGGCTTTCTGAGGTCACCTCCTTATTCCATCATGGACACCACCATATACATGAATTCGCCTTGGAATAGAATTTTATAAAAAATATAAAATATAGTGTTTTAAAAAAATATAATAATAAAAAAAAATATTTACTGCCTGTTTTTCAAAATAAAATAAAAATTTTCGAATGGGAAAATAAATTGAAACAACAATAAAAAACCAAAATTTGTTTTTGTTTTCCATATAAATTTCCTAACGAATATTTGTATTTTAGTTTGAAACACAGGCAGTTAGTGTTTGTGTGTAAAGAAAATTTTGTTGCAAATAATATTTGACTACTTGATCCATTTTAGATAAAATTAACTACCATGTTGTAGGTCCTATGTAATGCAATCTTGTTAAAAGAGTTTGTAGTTAAACGACATGTCTTCGTTTTTAAACGACATGATTTCATTTTTAAACGATTTCAGAACTAATCCTCTGTAGTATTCCATAGAGTAGTTCTAAAACTAACCTACTGGGAGTATGTATGAACATGAAGTAGTTTTAGGACTACTCCGTTGTAATGCAAAGCTGGGTTATATGGTCCAGAACTAGGACATCGTAATGTTAAATTTACCATGTTTTTTCAATACATTTGGGTTACCTTTGGACCATCGTCCCTTATGGGCTATATTTTACATATTTTAACAAAATGCCTATGTCGATAACTACAACACAAGTTACTGCTTATGACATTTGTGGTCGCATAATATTTCTTAGTGGGCCGCAATGTGTATGAAAACTGTTACGTTATCGGTCGCTTGCATTGTCGATCGACTTGTCGTTCTGAAAATTGTTAATGGGCCGCAAATCAGCTGTTTGTCGTTGAAAATGCAAGCGAACGATAGCGGTCGACATCGGGGGCCAGGCTGTTAATTTTATAAATGTTAACATAAAAAATGTAAACAAATTAAATTAGCCTTCGGCTGTAAGGAGGAGCATTCCAAAGACGAATAGCGTTGATCAAAATTTGCCATTCCAAAACTAGGCATCGAAATTTCGGACATATCATTCTTTTACCCCTTGGTGATCTAGCAAATCTTAATTTTTCAAAGAGGTATTTTGGCTTTTCGGTGTAAGCTACTTTATGCAAAAACAAAAGAATCCTTGTCTTAAGAAGACTTCAAACAGAGTTTTCAAGTATGCTGAGACTTGGTCACGCTTTTTTAGTCTGTGATTATATCTTATGGTGTTGTTATGTAATACTTTAGTTTGTTTTTTGTACTAGTGGAATCGCAATGAGAAAACAACTCTCATCCGTATGTAAAGCTTGGAACCAAATAAGCTTTTGTAAATAGGATTCTTACATTCAGCGGTGTAGTTTAACATAAATTTGTCCCACCACTGTATTTATATGGATTGAACAAGTTAAGTTGCTGTTGAACATTAATCCCAGATTTTTTGCCGTTGTTAATTTGACCATAATTCCCATGTCAATGATGTCAACTTTCACATTGATTATTAGGATATCATTTTCGATAAAAGGTGTGACTGGTAGTGATTAGAATATGACTTGCAGAAAATTTCAGCCTAAACTTTTACGGTCCGATATTTTCAAATTTTAGAAAAACACAGTTTTTTAGAACCTAAAGCAAAAAAAAAACAATAAAATTAAAAGATTTCTTCAAAAATAATTTTGAAATGCAGTTTGCGACTTTTATTGTACTTCTAAAAAAATATTAACACGGTCGATCTAAAACAGTAAAAAAGTGAACAAACTAACAAAAACATATTCATAGCAAAAAAAAGATTGTTAATTAAATTAAATAAACTTAAAAAAAAAAACAATTTGGCATTACATAAAGAACAAAGTGTAATAAAACAAAGGCATGTGCTGACATAAATGATAAGAAAAATTTAAAATAAATAAAATTAAGTTAAATTATTAAATAAAGTGCGCAGTTTTTTGTTTATTTAAGACAAAAACTCTGAAATTATCATAAATGTCTTAGTAAAATTCCATAACGATATTTGCTAATTGTTATCTTTGAAAAACATTATCTTGATAAATATTAAAATTAAGTTAAATTATTAAATAAAGTGCGCAGTTTTTTGTTTATTTAAGACAAAAACTCTGAAATTATCATAAATGTCTTAGTAAAATTCCATAACGATATTTGCTAATTGTTATCTTTGAAAAACATTATCTTGATAAATATTAAAATTAAGTTAAATTATTAAATAAAGTGCGCAGTTTTTTGTTTATTTAAGACAAAAACTCTGAAATTATCATAAATGTCTTAGTAAAATTCCATAACGATATTTGCTAATTGTTATCTTTGAAAAACATTATCTTGATAAATATTAAAATTAAGTTAAATTATTAAATAAAGTGCGCAGTTTTTTGTTTATTTAAGACAAAAACTCTGAAATTATCATAAATGTCTTAGTAAAATTCCATAACGATATTTGCTAATTGTTATCTTTGAAAAACATTATCTTGATAAATATTAAAATTAAGTTAAATTATTAAATAAAGTGCGCAGTTTTTTGTTTATTTAAGACAAAAACTCTGAAATTATCATAAATGTCTTAGTAAAATTCCATAACGATATTTGCTAATTGTTATCTTTGAAAAACATTATCTTGATAAATATTAAAATTAAGTTAAATTATTAAATAAAGTGCGCAGTTTTTTGTTTATTTAAGACAAAAACTCTGAAATTATCATAAATGTCTTAGTAAAATTCCATAACGATATTTGCTAATTGTTATCTTTGAAAAACATTATCTTGATAAATATTAAAATTAAGTTAAATTATTAAATAAAGTGCGCAGTTTTTTGTTTATTTAAGACAAAAACTCTGAAATTATCATAAATGTCTTAGTAAAATTCCATAACGATATTTGCTAATTGTTATCTTTGAAAAACATTATCTTGATAAATATTAAAATTAAGTTAAATTATTAAATAAAGTGCGCAGTTTTTTGTTTATTTAAGACAAAAACTCTGAAATTATCATAAATGTCTTAGTAAAATTCCATAACGATATTTGCTAATTGTTATCTTTGAAAAACATTATCTTGATAAATATTAAAATTAAGTTAAATTATTAAATAAAGTGCGCAGTTTTTTGTTTATTTAAGACAAAAACTCTGAAATTATCATAAATGTCTTAGTAAAATTCCATAACGATATTTGCTAATTGTTATCTTTGAAAAACATTATCTTGATAAATATTAAAATTAAGTTAAATTATTAAATAAAGTGCGCAGTTTTTTGTTTATTTAAGACAAAAACTCTGAAATTATCATAAATGTCTTAGTAAAATTCCATAACGATATTTGCTAATTGTTATCTTTGAAAAACATTATCTTGATAAATATTAAAATTAAGTTAAATTATTAAATAAAGTGCGCAGTTTTTTGTTTATTTAAGACAAAAACTCTGAAATTATCATAAATGTCTTAGTAAAATTCCATAACGATATTTGCTAATTGTTATCTTTGAAAAACATTATCTTGATAAATATTAAAATTAAGTTAAATTATTAAATAAAGTGCGCAGTTTTTTGTTTATTTAAGACAAAAACTCTGAAATTATCATAAATGTCTTAGTAAAATTCCATAACGATATTTGCTAATTGTTATCTTTGAAAAACATTATCTTGATAAATATTAAAATTAAGTTAAATTATTAAATAAAGTGCGCAGTTTTTTGTTTATTTAAGACAAAAACTCTGAAATTATCATAAATGTCTTAGTAAAATTCCATAACGATATTTGCTAATTGTTATCTTTGAAAAACATTATCTTGATAAATATTAAAATTAAGTTAAATTATTAAATAAAGTGCGCAGTTTTTTGTTTATTTAAGACAAAAACTCTGAAATTATCATAAATGTCTTAGTAAAATTCCATAACGATATTTGCTAATTGTTATCTTTGAAAAACATTATCTTGATAAATATTAAAATTAAGTTAAATTATTAAATAAAGTGCGCAGTTTTTTGTTTATTTAAGACAAAAACTCTGAAATTATCATAAATGTCTTAGTAAAATTCCATAACGATATTTGCTAATTGTTATCTTTGAAAAACATTATCTTGATAAATATTAAAATTAAGTTAAATTATTAAATAAAGTGCGCAGTTTTTTGTTTATTTAAGACAAAAACTCTGAAATTATCATAAATGTCTTAGTAAAATTCCATAACGATATTTGCTAATTGTTATCTTTGAAAAACATTATCTTGATAAATATTAAAATTAAGTTAAATTATTAAATAAAGTGCGCAGTTTTTTGTTTATTTAAGACAAAAACTCTGAAATTATCATAAATGTCTTAGTAAAATTCCATAACGATATTTGCTAATTGTTATCTTTGAAAAACATTATCTTGATAAATATTAAAATTAAGTTAAATTATTAAATAAAGTGCGCAGTTTTTTGTTTATTTAAGACAAAAACTCTGAAATTATCATAAATGTCTTAGTAAAATTCCATAACGATATTTGCTAATTGTTATCTTTGAAAAACATTATCTTGATAAATATTAAAATTAAGTTAAATTATTAAATAAAGTGCGCAGTTTTTTGTTTATTTAAGACAAAAACTCTGAAATTATCATAAATGTCTTAGTAAAATTCCATCAAGATGTTTTCTAATTGTTATCTTTGAAAAACATTATCTTGATAAAAATTAAAATTAAGTTAAATTTTTAAATAAAGTGCGCAGTTTTTTGTTTATTTAAGGCAAAAACTCGGAAATTATCATAAATGTCTTAGTAAAATTCCATAACGATATTTGCTAATTGTTATCTTTGAAAAACATTATCTTGATAAATATTAAAATTAAGTTAAATTATTAAATAAAGTGCGCAGTTTTTTGTTTATTTAAGACAAAAACTCTGAAATTATCATAAATGTCTTAGTAAAATTCCATAACGATATTTGCTAATTGTTATCTTTGAAAAACATTATCTTGATAAATATTAAAATTAAGTTAAATTATTAAATAAAGTGCGCAGTTTTTTGTTTATTTAAGACAAAAACTCTGAAATTATCATAAATGTCTTAGTAAAATTCCATAACGATATTTGCTAATTGTTATCTTTGAAAAACATTATCTTGATAAATATTAAAATTAAGTTAAATTATTAAATAAAGTGCGCAGTTTTTTGTTTATTTAAGACAAAAACTCTGAAATTATCATAAATGTCTTAGTAAAATTCCATAACGATATTTGCTAATTGTTATCTTTGAAAAACATTATCTTGATAAATATTAAAATTAAGTTAAATTATTAAATAAAGTGCGCAGTTTTTTGTTTATTTAAGACAAAAACTCTGAAATTATCATAAATGTCTTAGTAAAATTCCATAACGATATTTGCTAATTGTTATCTTTGAAAAACATTATCTTGATAAATATTAAAATTAAGTTAAATTATTAAATAAAGTGCGCAGTTTTTTGTTTATTTAAGACAAAAACTCTGAAATTATCATAAATGTCTTAGTAAAATTCCATAACGATATTTGCTAATTGTTATCTTTGAAAAACATTATCTTGATAAAAAAAATTTTAATTTAGAAAAATTAAATCACATGACTCCAGTGTAGTTACTCGAGAAGTTTATCTAAGACAAAAAAAATTATTCAATTTGATTTAACTTAAATGAAAAACAACTGTTTTATCACTTTTATAACTACGAGCAAATTACAAAAATTCTTTTTCACTATAAATTAATCTGATTTTAAGATGTTAAATATTAAGTCTGAATATTTTATAAGTATTACAAGTAAGAAAGTATAGTCGGTCAAGCCCGACCATATGATACCCTACGACACAGTATATGGAAATAATTTTTGCGGGTCAACCCTAATTAGAACCCATGTTCAAGCATGGCCCGCCTGAACAAAATGGTGTTATGAAGTTAAGATTCATGTAAAAGTTCATTGTGCCTTATATTAACTATTAAGATATCTTCATTTATATGAGTTTTTAGGATAGCGGCTTATACGGGACCTATGGTAAACTTTGGACCTACCATAACAACATTTTGTCATGACATAGTAGCTATCGTAAAACATGTTATCCCCTATTTATATGTTAATAGCAACATTTATAAGGAAGTTGTGGCATTAAAAACTATTTTCAGGAGTTGTATTTGTATGGTAAAATATCCTTTGCCTGGGTAACAACCCTGTCGAAATGCGAGGACTTAAGTGCACTCTACGATTCTGATCCCCTGTGATGATGTATACGCTTAAAAAAAGGTCCATAACTGCGTACCAAGGACATACCAAGGGAATAAACTTAAAAATGTGTCTGCAAATATTATGGTGTATTGTATGAAATGTTCGGAATTGACCGACTATGTACTTTCTATTTTGTTCTTTTTTGTAAAAGCTTTTTTTATAATTAATAGTTAATTTGATATCAGGTGTAATCTCATTTAAATTGGGTAATTTCGCGGTGATATTACTGGTTAATATATTCTTTATCGATTGCGTTACACGTTCTTGAGACAAATTATGTGTTAAACGATAAACGTCTAATTCCATTCGTAAGAATTTTCGTCATAAAATAGAGCATTTTTCATATGTAGTTTGATGTTTATTGTATGTGTAAACCACGCACTGTCAGATTATGTGTTAACTTTTTTAACCCGACCGTCAATACCATCCAAACGTCTGGATGGATTTTGACATTTGAGGTATCGTTAGATTCATCTTAAAACCCGAAGTGTCCTTAGATGGGTATTTGAAAGTAAAATCACAGCTTTTTGACGCGAAGAAGTAATACGTTAAAAACGAATTAGCCAAGCCTATAGAATAAAGATTTAAAATAAAGAAAAATAAAAGGGGACTAAAGGGCTCTGGAGACTTTCAAATAAACCCGTCAATCAGTGCATATGTGTTAGTGTCGTTTATTTGTGGCTTTTTCGGAGACGTACAAATAAACACGGCAATCAACAATTGTATTTTGTAAAAAACCAAAATATTTATATTTTTCATGACAACAAACACAAAGAAAATAATTTTTTTTTTGTCAATCACAACAGAGACTATCAAATAATCAGCCATCAAATAAAAAAATCAAAACTTTTTGATTTTCATCAAGCATTGCCGACAACGCGTATGTGTACCCGAAAAAGAACGACTGCACGCACACAACTATGTGATTGATGTATTTATTTGATAGTCTCCCGGGCGTTTAAGGAATATATATATACACTCACAATATTCTGTACGTAAAATTAATTAACTGAAATTGTTATATAAAATAATGAATATTCAGTTAAAAACCGGTCTACTTATTTTTCATTTATTTTTAACGAAAAGTTCATTTTATTTTTACTGTCAAAAATTCAACGGCGAATTCCGTAAAAATAAATGCACTTTCAGTTATTTTATTTAATTCAACTATCAAAAAATAACCGACGAATTCCGTAAAAAAAATGATTTTTCAGTTATTTTATATAAATTAACTATCAAAAAATTACTGACAAATTCCGTAAAAGCAAATGAATTTTCAGTTATTTTATGTAATTCAGTAATTTTATGTAATACAGGTTTTACTCGAATTTCTAACAAATACCAGACACATGTCCGCTTGTTTTCCTAATGAGAGAGAGAGAATATTCATTTTTATGCACTTACGCCGTTATACATGTTTGTTTTACTTTTGTTGTACTGACCACTTTGTTTACAGAAGAACTTTCAATTATATGACACCAGCAGCATGCCCGATATGGTATTCGCAATTATTTTACTTTAAAATTTTGATGTATTTAACTAAATAATTTTAACAAATAGAATATGGGAATTTTCTACACAAAACAAACAAATCGTTTTTTAGTTTTACTTTTTGCCACAGATCTATAACGTTGCCTTTACACATGCAAGTAGTGGCATACCACTGTTCTATACATATTATTAACGAAAAAGTGTTCGAAATGGTCGAATCTCATGCCATTTAAACTGGCCACTGCCAGTTCATTTTCAAAATGTCATCGAAGCGTCCACTTGAGATAATATGTTTACTTCTTAAATTAAAAAAATGTACCAGAAAACAAAAAAGAGTTACCGACTTCATCACATAATTTTAGTTTTGGGGAAATATTTTATATTTATTTATATTAGCTTTATTAATGCTCTATAATTAGGAAACTTACTTATTTTACCGCCCGTTTCTACAAATTAATCATAAAAATGCATTTTACAGTTAAAACTTTCATTACAGGGTAACATTGCTAATCGTTTTGACATTTAGTGGCGTGCTAGTGCCAATTTTCCACTCGCATGCAATTTGTGTTGCCACTGGAGCTGCCATTGTGGAATATGTGGGTTTATTAGTAAAAAATTGTGATTGTGTTGAGTTTTTCGAATTGGCAGTGGCATGTGCAAATGCTAGGTACATATATATGTATATATATATATATATATATATACAGTAATCCCCTAATTTACGTCGCCTCGATTAACGTTGTTTCGGTTTGCGTTGCCAAATATTGTGTGACTTCTAAATTTAATTTGCGTTGCCATTCGATTTGCGTCTTCAGATTTTTTGTGCCTTATTAACTCGATTTGCGTCGCCATTCGATTTACGTCGCCACATTTGCTTATGTTTTGGAAGCAAAAATCGGGGAATCACAGTTTTTAGTTAAATGTTCTTTTAGGGCTTTCATGCATGTGCAGCTATTCCTATCTATACATATGGATACAATTTTGTTTTTCTTGTCAAACATAACGAACAGAAATATGAGATCAAAAAAACACAATCACCCCAGTTATTAAAAATTTATGAAATTTATGAAAAATTCCCCGGCATTTTTTCCCTTTGCCTATTTTTGCAATAGAATTTAAATAGAAAAAATGGAAGAAAGGACAAACTCCCGGGGAAATTTTATTTATAATTGGGCTGAATATGTAGTGGAAAGGGTATTATGCGTTTGTGCTAATGTTTGTAACACCTTAAAATATTGGTCCTAGACCCTACTTTTAGTACACCGATCGACTAAGAATTACTTTTTGAATCGATCTAACGATATCCGTTCGTTAATTTCATTAAATTTGGCATACATGCCAATTGAAAATGGTGAGTATCGGTTCTTAATTTCACATATCCCCCGCACAATGATTTTCGGAATTCAGTATTTGTACCCATAAACCCACTTATTATGTTGGTATTTAGCTTAAATTTGGTCCAAACTTATCTCATTGCAATTTAAATCATCTTAAAAATTATATTGGAATTGGTCCATATTTGACCAAAGTTCCCATACAAATACTATCCCCAAAAAAATATCTTTTTTATAAATGTTGGTATTGACACAAAATTCAGCGAAAAAACACTTTAACGATAGATTCTGTGTCATGGCAAAAGTAATTTAAACTAATCTCATATAGATGAAAATATCTAAATAATATTCGGCATAAACAACTTTTACATGAATCTTAACCTCATAACATAATTTTTTCTTGCGGGTCCCAAATAGGGTACACTTTTGAAAATTTGTTTTTTAATATACTTTCTTACTTGTTAAATTCTGCAAATGTTTTGTAATTTGTTAAAAAATTATCCTTTTTTTTATGTTTTTAATAAAGGTACATTTTATAGAACACATATGAACATGTTTAAATTCGATTTACGTTGTTTCGATGTACGTCGTCATTTTTCGGAACCAATTGCGACGTAAGTCGAGGGACTACTGTATAGTTTATAAGTTTTCAGCCATATTCTGTAAATCGAATATATACGAGTGCAATTGAAATCGAACAAATTTTAAAAACGATAATGTTTAGAAAGTTTATAAAAAAAGTGTCTTTTTTATGCTTCATACTTTGAGTTTTTATCTTTACCAGAACTTTTCGTAAAATCAGTTTAAACTATATAATAACAAATTGGTTAAATTTAACTACAAATAATAAATTCGTTTCATAACTAAAATAAAATAAATAATTAAAATATCATTTTAAAATATATGAGCTGAAAGCCTATGCTAAATTTCCGCATTAAGTTAAGCAAAAAAGCAAAAAAAAACTAATGGAACCCGTATGACACTAAAGTAGAGTTTTTTTATTCCCGCACTTTTTGGATTCCCGGAAAAGCGGGAAATAAAAATCCAATTCCCGGGAACCCGGGTTTTTCGCCAAAAATTTTGTATTTATTTATTTACTTATTTCTCCAATGAAACTAATATTTCTTATTGGCTATTACGCTTAAAAGAATACAATCTAGTATCTATTATATAACAAGAACGAAAACTTTAAGATTAAAATTATTTTGAGACACTTATGGCTAATAAATCAGTGAGTGTTTAAACGCTGGTTTAGTTGAACTAAACTTAAATTTATATGTAGTTTAAACTCAACAGTTGTAAATCAGTGTCCCATGTATTATATATAGTTAAAAAAAATAACATGTGGCAGCACTGCGATAAATGTTGACAAATTCATATGGTTTGTATTGGTAGTTTAAACGCCCAATTTTATGCGTTTAAAGATGGTTTATATGTTTTCTGATTTATAGATTTGTGGGATTAAACACATTTTAAACCAAAAATACAGTTTAACTTGCTCTGATTTATTAGCCCTTAAGAGGTTATATTGATGCCAATAGGATAATAGAAATCAATATACGTATAAACATTGTCCAGTTCAGAGCTTATTTGCATTATTAGAATGAAAGTATTAGTCTTAAGGTGTTATGATACTTGCTATGTTTTGTATTGGATTTTTTTAGGATTGACTGAATGAAACAACAAATGCGAGAAAGAACAAGAAATACAATATGTAAACAAAACAAACAATATTGCCCACGTTTTGTTCCCACAAAAACCGTCAAAAAAGCTATAAATCGCAAAAAAAAAGTTAAAACCCGCTACTTTCGATCAAAAACTAAAAAAGTTAGCAGCAGTGCTAACATTTAATCTGGAAATCTGGAAATGTCCATTTTAAGTTACAAATTTTTATATTTTTTTTTGACAGTCTAAGATTATTTAACGATAACACACGTATATTTTTTTGACATTTCAAGATTTTTATGGTATAATCAAACTCTTTACACTTAGTCAGTTTTCCTATGCAAATATATTTGCACTGTTCTCCAATACAGAAAAAATACAAAAAATAGCAAGTATCATAACACCTTTACGCGAATAAAAATTCTGGAAGTAGGAATTCTGAAACAATTTTACCGTTTAACAAATTCAGCAGAAAGAAGAAATCTTATTTACTACATTAAATATATGTAACATATTTTTTTACAATTTTATAGCCCTTAATCAGCAGTGGTGGAAGGTATACTAAGTTTTTCATTCCATGTGATATTAAGGTCCCATAAAGTATTTTTATTATTAGTCCTTTATTAATTCTTAGCCGATTTTGCCATTTGGGTGTCCAATTGTTTCTAGATCTTCTAGGCTGTTTCGGATTGAATTCCAGCAGAATCGCTTCAGTAGGAAAAGAGTTATGCACCCAAATGTGGAACTACCTCCCTAAAAACTCAACTAAAACTAACACAAATTTGTGGCGAAATGCACACAAATTTCAACTTTCTACTTTTATAATTTGTTTTTCTTAAATGGCTACGGTCCTCTTAGTGAATTAAGAACTGTATTTTTGCAGCCAGTAGCTCGTTGTAGCTCGTTTCTGTATTTATCGCATCGTAAAATTTCTCACATGAAGTGTGAAACAAAAAATTCCATCGTTTCTCGATTTGTGAGAAAAAAGTGTTTCTGTATTTGAATGCGAGAACAGACAACACAAATTCTGTTTTAACTGAAATACTTCCAGTAATTAAGTATCAAATGCAAGCGAAACGTCAAAGAAAGAAATAGATATAATAAAAGTAGGGCTGCCTGATTTGACGATTTATCGTCATTTTGTCGATTTTTTGTTCCGAAATTGGAATAGTGCGAATTTGTTGATTTTTATTAGAGATGATATTATTCAGTCTTCGAAATAAAACAACTTTAAATATTTTTATATGTTTGTGTATTAAGCACCACAAAAAAAAAGATTTCTTTAGAAACAAGGCAGCTTAAATTTTTATATTATCTTAGTTGTGTAAATTGTCCTCGAAATTGTTTGTCTGTCCCCTAAAAAATGTATCTGAAAAACAAAATTTCGAGAGATAACTGTTTAATTTTTATTTCCTTGGATTATTTAATACATTTGTTTATGTGATCAAAACATTAAACTTTTACACCATTTTTCAGTCAATGCACTATAGGAAATTTGTGCCTTTTTTTTGCCAAAAGTGTTCAATATGATATTTTGTCACGCCTTTGTGTGACTTCTACAGGGCAAAATAACAATCTAAAATTTTTAATTATTATCGGATTAAAGAAAAAATAAAATAAATAAAAAAAAAAATAATAATACACATTATTGTCTACATACATACATATATGTAATAATTCTTTCGGATAATTTGGGCTCCATTTTTTCTCGAATCAATTTCAAATGTAACTTATTTTGACAGTTCTTGTGAGAAACTTTTCGCAAAATATTGTTACAGAAACACTTTTTCTCCCATCCTTCCAATAATTGCTGGAAAATTATTTAAATGACACATAATTCTCGCAAAATAAAGATACAGAAAGATTTATGTGAGAAAAACTATTTTTTGTTTCATATTGCACTGTTTTTGTCATAATTCATTTGTTTCATGCGGGAAATTTTACGATGCGAGATAAACAGAAACGGGCTACAGGTTTTGATTTTTTTCAGTATTTATTTTATTTAAAAGTTTTAGAACTGTATACGTAGTAAAAATTATTATTTTATTGTTTTTTATTTAACTATGTTTTTGTTTATTTGTTTTTTTTCGGTTCATTCATATAATAAAAGTATCAAGTCAAATAGACACGTATGTGTTTTCCATTGGAAGAAATTATTTGACTTATTCGTGTTATGCGAACCAATTAAAACTCTTATTCGAGTAATCGAGCAAAATAAAAGTTTTCAAATCGATTAATTCTTTACTCGAACAAAATCAAAAGTCAAATAATTGGATACGCTAGTAGGACGGAACGAATACCGATACTTCAGATTTTCCGATGTATCGGCATCGGCGATATTTCACTGTCGATATGACGATACTTATTACATTTGTTTTTAGAATTTTTTGATCAAAGAATTTAATTTTCTATGCTTATTTTTTATATAACAACTAAGAGAAATAACGCATTTAAAAGCAGAGCATAATAAAACAGATGTAGATGGAAGAGAGTTGATGATGTTTGAGAGTTATTTTAAAAATCGAAAGCATTATGTGCAGATTAATAACATTGAAATCAATATGTAAAATGTAAGATGGTGAGTGTAATGTACCACAGGGAAGTTGTTTGGGTAATTTAGACTTAACTGGTCATTTGTACAGGTTTGCAGATAATATTTGCCTCTTTTATCCCTACAAATTTGACTTGGCTTTGAAAACAAATATGGAACGGGATGTGTCTCTGATTTCTGAATTTGCTCGTCTAAATTGCTTTTCAGTGTCTATCTAAGCGACATTCAGAACATTGGATTACTTGGTAAAATGTATATGTATGCAGATGATATATGTTTTTTTTACCCTTATAAGTATGAAGCAGTTGTAAAAGCCTATATGGAGAAAGATGCAGCTTTAATTGGTGAGTTCATAAGACTAAATAAACTTGTGTTAAATACTGAAAAGACAAGACTACTAAGATTTCGTCCGCATTTAATACACAATAGAAACTTAAGGATTTTTGAAAGCGATTCAATTAAATATCTTGGAGTTTATTTTCAAAATAATCTGTAATGGAATCTAAATATTCAAAATCTAAAAAAGTAAAATAGTAAGTGTTGTTTGGCAAACATTTCCTTATGCCGGGTAGAATTGCGTCAGCTTTTCGTGTAAATGAATCGTACGATTGTGTAGGATAGTAAATACTGGCCTTTAGTCGCATAACAGTAACGCTGGCTATATGGCGAAAATGAATGTAAATAAACAAAAAAATTGACAGTTGCCGTCACACCGAGGCGAAAAACACTGTGACCGGCTGGCTTTCTGAGGTCACCTCCTTATTCCATCATGGACACCACCATATACATGAATTCGCCTTGGAATAGAATTTTATAAAAAATATTTTAAAAGCCTATTTAATTTTACACGTGGTGGTGTTTAAAAAAAATATAATAATAAAAAAAAATATTTACTGCCTGTTTTTCAAATAAAAATAAAAATTTTCGAATGGGAAAATAAATTGAAACAACAATAAAAAACCAAAATTTGTTTTTGTTTTCCATATAAATTTCCTAACGAATATTTGTATTTTAGTTTGAAAAACAGCCAGTTAGTGTTTGTGTGTAAAGAAAATTTTGTTTAATATTCCCTGCAAATAATATTTGACTACTTGATCCATTTTAGATAAAATTAACTACTTACAACATGGTCCTACGTAATGCAATCATGGACCATGCCATTGTTAAAAGAGTTTGTAGTTAAACGACATGTCTTCGTTTTTAAACGACATGATTTAATTTTTAAACGATTTCAGAACTAATCCTCTGGAGTATACCATAAAGTAGTTCCAAAACTAACCTACTGGGAGTATGTATGAACATGAAGTAGTTTTAAGACTACTCCGTTGTAATGCAAAGCAGGGTTATATGGTCCAGAACAAGGACATCGTAATGTTAAATTTACCATGTTTTTTCAATACATTTGGGTTACCTTTGGACCATCGTCCCTTATGGGCTATATTTTACATGCGTGTATGGACTAGTAATATTTGCACGGGTTTAACAAAATGCCTATGTCAATAACTACAACACAAGTGACTGCTTATGACATTTGTGGTCGCATAATATTTCTTAGTGGGCCGCAATGTGTATGAAAACTGTTACGTTATCGGTCGCTTGCATTGTCGATCGACTTGTTATTGGGCCTCAAATCAGCTGTTTGTCGTTGAAAATGCAAGCGAACGATAGCGGTCGACATCGGGGGCCAGGCTGTTAATTTAATAAATGTTAACATAAAAAATGTAAACAAATTAAATTAGCCTTCGGCTGTAAGGAGGAGCATTCCAAAGACGAATAGCGTTGATCAAAATTTGCCATTCAAAAACTAGGCATCGAAATTTCAGACATATCATTCTTTTACCCCTTGGTGGTCTAGCAAATCTTAATTTTTCAAAGAGGTATTTCGGCTTTATGCAAAAACAAAAGAATACTTGTCTTAAGAAGACTTTATACAAAGTTTTCAAGTATGCTGAGACTTGGTCACGCTTTTTTAGTCTGTTGTACTTTAGTTTGTTTTTTGTACTAGTTGAATCGCAATGAGAAAACAACTCGCATCCGTATGTAAAGCTTGGAACCAAATAAGCTTTTGTAAATAGGATTCTCACATTCAGCGGTGTAGTTTAACATAAATTTGTCCCACCACTGTATTTATATGGCTTGACCAAGTTAAGTTGCTGTTAAACATTAATCCCAGATTTTTTGCCGTTGTTAATTTGACCATAATTCCCATTTCAATGATGTCAACTTTCACATTGATTATTAGGATATCATTTTCGATAAAAGGTGTGACTGGTAGTGATTATGAATATGACTTGCAGAAAATTGCAGCCTAAAGTTTTACGGTCCGATTTTTTAAAATTTTAGAAAAACACAGATTTTTAGAACCTTAAGCAAAAAAAAAAAAATTTATTTAAAAATTAGCTTGCAACTTTTACTGTTCTTCTAAACAAATATTTACACGGTCGATTTAAAACAGTAAAAAAGTGAACAAACTAACACAAACATATTCATAGCAAAAAAAGATTGTTAATTAAATTAAATAAACTTAAAAAAAAAACAATTTGGCATTACATAAAGAACAAAGTGTAATAAAACAAAGGAATGTGCAGACATAAATGATAAGCAAAATTTAAAATTAATAAAATTAAGTTAAATTATTAAATAAAGTGCGCAGTTTTTTGTTTATTTAAGGCAAAAACTCTGAAATTACCATAAATGTCTTAGTAAAATTCCATAATGATATTTGCTAATTGTTATCTTGAAAAACATTATCTTGATAAATATTAAAATTAAGTTAAATTTTTAAATAAAGTGCGCAGTTTTTTGTTTATTTAAGGCAAAAACTCTGAAATTACCATAAATGTCTTAGTAAAATTCCATAATGATATTTGCTAATTGTTATCTTGAAAAACATTATCTTGATAAATATTAAAATTAAGTTAAATTTTTAAATAAAGTGCGCAGTTTTTTGTTTATTTAAGCCAAAAACTCTGAAATTATCATAAATGGGTTAGTAAAATTCCATAACGATATTTGCTAATTTTTATCTTTGAAAAACATTACCTTGATAAATAAAATTTTATGAAATCTGGATTTAATTTA
Organism: Pollenia amentaria; assembly: GCA_943735925.1. Taxonomy (NCBI): domain Eukaryota; kingdom Metazoa; phylum Arthropoda; class Insecta; order Diptera; family Polleniidae; genus Pollenia; species Pollenia amentaria. The sequence goes on from OX031006.1 coordinate 56,320,682, forward strand.
GAAAAATAAAATCACATGACTCCATTTTAGTTACTCGAGAAGTTTATCTAAGACAAAAAAATTATTCAAACTTAATTTAACTTAAAAGAAAAAAAAAATTTTTATCACTTTTATAACTACGAGCAAATTACAAAAATTCTTTTGCACTATAAATTTATCTGATTTTAAGATGTTAAATATTAAGTTTGAATATTTTATTAGTATAACAAGTAAGAAAGTATAGTCGGTCAAGCCCGACCATATGACACCCTACGCCACAGTATATGGAAATAATTTTTGCGGGTCAACCCTAATTAGAACCAATGTTCAAGCATGGCCCGCCTGAACAAAATTGTGTTATGAAGTTAAGATTCATGTAAAAGTTCATTGTGCCGAATTTTATTTAGATATCTTCATTTATATGAGTTTTTAGGATAGGGGCTTATACGGGACCTATGGTAAACTTTGGACCTACCATAACAACATTTTGTCATGACAAAGTAGCTATCGTAAAACTTGTTATCCCCTATTTTTATGTTAGTAACAACATTTATAAGGAAGTTATGTCATTAAAAACTATTTTCAGGAGTTGTATTTGTATGGCAGCTATGTTCAAATATCCTTTGCCTGGGTAACAATCCTGTCGAGATGCGAGGACTTAAGTGCACTCTACGATTCTGATCCCCAGTGCTGATGTATACGCTTGACACATTCTTGCTGGCGGCCATGAATACTGAAGGAGTGTGCGACCAAAGGTGGCAGTTAAAAAAATAGAATCAGCCTTGATAGAAACCAGCTTGAGTGGTAAAAAAGAGTGCAAACTAATTTGTTTAAGAAAAACACTTGCAAAAACTATAATTTCGCAGGCCTGTGTAATTAAATAAAAATAGTGAATACTGGCCTTTAGTCGCATAACGATAACGCTGGCTATACGGCTAAAATGAATATAAATTAACAAAAAAAATTGACAGTTGCCGTCACACCGAGGCGAAAAACACTGTGACCAGCTGGCTTACTGATGCCACCTCCTTATTCCATCATGTCCTCGAATAAAACTTAAAAAAAACCACAGCAAATCAAGACAAAAAAAAACAGCAAATCAAGGCGAATTCATGACAGGCAATATCGGTACTTGTACAACTTCACAAGCAATTTGTTCTTGTAAGGTCATTGTACAATGTAAAAAACAGAAACCAAACATAAACAAATATAATTAACAAAATGTTGACATCCAACAATTATTAAGCTTAAAAAAAGTTATCAGATGGACTGTTCAGTTCACCTATAATGAATTCGTCTTGAGACAAATTAATCAGCCCAATAATGAATAAAAATTCCTCAGGAGTTTTTTTTCCTTTTCCTATTTTTACAATTGAATTAAAATAGCAAAAATGGGAGAAGGGAAAGAAATCCCGACGAATTTTTATTCATAATTAGGCTAAATAAACAAAATAATGAGACATGTTGCGTGCTTTTGTATTCATTTTCAAAGCAAAAAATATCTTCATAAATGTAAGAAGAAGAGTTTTTGAATTATGAATATGCCGAGCGTTATTCGCATGCGTTATTCAAAGAGCGAACAAAGAACAGGTATTCACGTAAATTTATGTTACCCTTGCAACTATGTAAAATAGCATGGTTGCACTTATTTGACATGGGCAACACATTTTGTTTGAACCTTAAATTTTCAGCTTTTCCTAACAAATTTTTACACAAAATTATAAATTTTATTAATTTAAAATTTTGAAATTTAGTCGAATTTTTATCTTATCTACTTCAACATTTTTTTCAGATAAGTATTCCTGTATGTGTATTATTTCTGATTCTTCAATATTGCGACGCTTTTTATTTTTTTTTTTATTGTTTTATTTTTTACAAATTACATCTTTAAACACTACAATTTATAAAATTTTTCATTTCAAAAAAAAAGTAGTACATCAAATTGGAATTCATGCGTTGTTGTTTAGTGTAGAGTTGATTTTATGATTACTCTCTTAAAATTTTTTTCAACTTGGCAACGCCATAAAAAATTTCATCATTTTTATGCTTTTACTCTGATAATCTTCCACATAGTGCTGGTTCACACTGTTGAATTCTTAGCCGTCTAGTCTTAAGTTTTTAGGAGAGAGAGGAAAAGAAATGGCATTCTCTTTTCTCTTCTTTCCTAAAAGCTCAATTGACGGCTACAACTTGAACAGTGTGAACCAGCACTTACTTATACCCTGACAATGTTGCATCGCTTGGGCGAAATAATTGTCTACGTGATTGTTGTTATGTTTTTGCACTTATCGCAAGAGTGCAAGTTTTGACGTGAATACCTTTAGTAATTCAAAATCACATGCGAACATAGTCATAGTTATGAATAAAAATTCCCCGGGAGATTTTTCCCTTTTCCCATTTTAACAATTAAATTTAAATAGGAATAGAGTCAGAATAGAGTTATTATAATTAGAAAAAGTGTAAAATCTTCTATATTTACAAAAAAAAATTGTACATTTACTTTTAGCCTCTATTGAAGTTGTTACTAGTCCGACTTAAGGCAAACATAAACTACAGGGTTACGTTTACCGCCTTATCTTTAAAAAATAAAAAAAGGTGTATAAAGGGTTAATCAAACAAATTTTCATAGAAAATCCGTTTTAAAAAGCTTTTGTTAGCCATTTTTATTTGTTATAAATTAGGCCGTTAGTGGTTGAATATCTGTCATCTTAAGTGTCATTTATTTAATGAAACGTTTGCCATTTACGAATATCGATCGTTTAACAACCGAAGTACGTTTAAAAATAGTTTAAAATTTACCATACAAGTGGTTCAATCACTTGTAATGTGAAAACCGCAGGATTTACTTTTTAGTTCTTTTATATAGTGTCCACACCAGAGAAGCAAGCCGATTAAAAATTTTCGGCGGCGGCTGAAGACTAAAAATATTCGGCGGTGGCGGCAGAGCTGCTTTGCGCCGAGTTTTTTGACGACTAAAATAAATATTCAGCTGTGCCGAACTTATGTAAAGAAAACACATAAGCTGTGTTCATTTACTAAAAATTGTTACAATTGTTACTGGAAAGTATTCATTTACCCAAAAAATTTGCAAGTTGAGAGTGTCAAAAAAGAGATTGAGAGACAAAAAAATTCTTGCAAATTTTTAGTGGCAAAATTTTTACTTGCAAGAATTTTTGAAACAGCTGTTACATGTTTTTGTTTACAAAACAAACTTTTCCAAAAGAAGTTTTAAATAAGGATATTTTACAAAATTTATAAGCTAATGTTGATTTTTTAAATTATTCAAAATATTTATGCGATAAGAAATCATACTTTTGTTTAACTTAGGACAGATATTTCGATATTTTTATTGCTAAATAAAACAACGAACTTGTTAAAAAAATCCCTTATGTATTTTGTTTTGCTTTTAACCGATAGGTGTTGTTATTAGTACTGTGAGTATAATGGTTACCTCGATACCCGATACTTAGCACTATTGCAGTATAATACCCAATTAGTTAAAAAATTTGTTTGCAAATTAAAATATTTACAAAATAAAAGATTCTTATTAATATTGGGAATTAATTCTTTTTATAAGCAACTTTATTATATATAAAGCTTTTTGTAATAGTTATATTCCTTAAATTTTTAGGAATGACTTTATACACTACCAGACTATTATCTTGTATCTTCTTGCTACATAACTGAAATAAATTCGAAAAATAAAAAATGTTGAATATAATAAAGTTGCTTATAAAAAGAAATAATTTTCAATATCTATTTGTTTAAATAGTTGAGTTAAGTACATTCAATTTATAAAGTATCACTATCCAGTTTGACACAAAGAATGCTGACGAAGGCCGTAGCGGGCCAGAAAATGCATTACATTCTGCTGGTGTCTAATAAATGTAAATTTTTCTGTACATACAATATACTTCATTGTTATCCAACGGATAGCTAAGGTAAAATGTAACAGAAAGATACAAGATAATAGTCTGGTAGTGTATAAAGTCATTCCTAAAAATTTTAGGAATAGAACTATTACAAAAAGCTTTATAAAATACATAACTTAAATTTAACTCATAGAATAAATTCGAAAAATAAAAAATTTTGATTCTTATTAATTATAAAATAATTTGAGATATTCTCATTGTTTACTTTATGGCCGTCTTGTTTATTATGAAACAAAGACCAAAGAAACGGATTTGAACCAAATAAAACGGTCATAAAGTAGATAATGAGAATATCTAAAATTATTTTATAATTAACAATAATTTAACCATCTACCTTGTTACCTTTTTTTCGTGGTCATATTTAAATGCCAAAGTTAATGTTTCTACGTTTAAAAAAAAATTACCAACGTTATAGGTTCTCATTCACTCAGGACCCTGCACCTATGTATATATAATTTTATGTTTCTAATATCTATTATAGCAAATTAAAAACGACGTAGAACGAAAAAGTAAAACAAACACATTTAATTTCCCGCATTTCACCATTTATTATATTTTTTCTCCCCATTGAAATATTTTATAAAAAAAATAATTATTGTAGTGAAAGTCCATAATTGAGAACGTATATTGCAAAGAATGGAGATCAATGAGGTTCATTGTGAGTCCCTTCAGTATAGGAGAAAAAAAGAAAAAGAGGAAAAAGAGAAGTAAGGAAGAAAAGTAGAAAATAGACCTAAGGTTTGGTACAGATAAGTAAATGCCATGTAGGACAAATCCTCCCTATGGTTCCCCCAACAGAAACAGCCGTCCTATTTCCCTGACAAACCCCATGAATCCACGGTTAGTTAAAGAGTTATGAGCTTAGCGAATTTACTCGTTTTTACGCTATTTATCCCCTAAACATACGAATTTCCAAAAATTCCATCTTACCTAGGATTTACACATTAAAGTAGTTTCTTGCGAGTCGCAATGCACTAAATTTGTCCACTAACACACACACAATTTTCATACCATTAGGCAATTTCTTCGATTATTAGTGGATCGATTTAGCGAGAGACCAGCATCCGGTTCAAATTTCAACCTTATAACTCACGGCGTTAAGGCTGTGCGAAGGTGAATCTATCAGTCAGTCCGTAATGTTGAAATTTTATATACCTGTATACATAGGTTTTACATAGATTGTTAAATTAAATATTTAATTTATTATTTATTATTGATGAAAACCCGAATTCATGATTCATTTTATTCAACATAAACAAATATAAACTAATAAAATCACATTATTTTTACCGTAATGTATAAAATTTTCCCAAATCTTAGAATAATTAATGGGTACTCAAATATTCCTGTATATTCGTCGCTAGCTTAACTTACAAATTTTGGCTGGCAAAGTGTTAATTTACTTTTTCGTATTTTTGAGAGCAATTTCTTTATATTCCTACTTACTCTCTCTTTGCAAGTTTCTGCTAGTAAAGTAAATGAACACACCTATAAACAAACATGTTGTTTCGTTTAAAGAGACAAATAATGATTTATTCATTTGAAAACTAAAAATTCTATAAAAGATAAATCAAATTTTAAAGAAGAAAAATACTATTTACAGCAAATACCTTGTTAGTTTGTCTACGGTAAGTAACTGAGTAAATGGAGAAGATTAAGATTTTCTTAAAATTTGTATTTATTCATAAAGTTTGAGGTCTATTATTTTTTATAAAAACATTTGTTTCATTTTATCCAATAATTCGTCACGCCATTTTGTGACTTGTTCAGTGAAAATTAACAATTTAAAATTTCTTAAATAATTATGGAAAACAAATTTCAAGCTGGCAAACAAATTTTTAAATAAAAAGCAAATTTTCAAACCAAACAACAATTTTTAATAACAATATCGGCAAGAACATTTCTTTCGCATTTTTATATTGAAAACAATAATAAAAAACTAAAATTTGTTTTTGTTTTCAGTTTAAATGTACGAAAGAAATGTTCTTGTCGACATTGTGGGCCAGAGAGTTAATCTTTTACAGTGTAAAATATTTTTAACTTCCGTTTATGTTCAGAGTGATTATTTATCGCAGCATCATTCACTCATTCGATTTGTCGAAATCGCTATCTAAGATTTCTCCGCACCCCTCAGTACAGACTAGGGATGCCAATCGGGACTGATTTTTGAAAATCCTGGGATTTTCGGGATTCGGGATCAATGTGTTTCTTTAAGATACAACTTTTTTTTAAATAAACAACACTTTTAGAAATTTTATATACATAACATAAATTTTAAAAAAGAAAACAACAGAACAATTAATTTTATACATATGTTTATAACACTGGCCTCACCCATGATCAAACTGATCAGATTCTGAAAAAAGCTTAAAAAAATATTCGTTTCTCTTAGTTTTTCTAGATCAATTCGTTTCGATTTTTTGACTGCAATTCAATTTTTAATGTGAATTAAATTGTGACGACATTTATACACTGCAAAGTGTATAATCGATCTCGACAGCTGAGTTAAAAACTGTAAAACTATGTCGACTGCAGTGCAGTACACCTCCAGGGTGGGAGCGAGATTGATAATCAATAATTTAAGTACGTTTGAAATTGATTTTAAAACAAAATGTTTATACAAATGTCACTTAAAACAGATTTCAAGTTTAAATAATTTTTTTATGAATACGTCAGATAGTGTTTATTTATAAAAAAAATTCTTTTATTTACTGTATGTTTTTTAAGCAAATTTTTTATTATTATTGGACCGGAAGGAATATGAGCTATTTTATAAATATAACGACTTAACTGTTATAAATATATCAACTTTTATTCTTTAGTTTCTGAATGTACTTTAATTGGATCGTGAATAATTTTTATTTTTTGCTTGATATATAAAAATTATTTCTTAATTTCTAAATTTGCATAAAAATAATCCTTTTTATTTTGGTATTATGTCTTAAGCCAAAATCTAAACTTGCTAAACGTAATTGTAAAAAAGGCTTGAGATGTAAATCTGCAATTTTCATTTCTACTTAAAATAATGGTTTGTTTTTATTAAGCAAAATACAAAAATCCAAAAATAGTCATCATATAACAAGAAAAAAATGAAAATGTTAAATATTCGCTGTGTTCCAAAAACAAAAATTAAACTTAAAAATAAGAATTATTTGCAATAAAAAATAAACTTATATATAATTTTTAAAAAATATTTTTGTATAGAGTATAAAAATTCAAAAAAACGAACATTTTTGTACATAAAAGTTGATATGTTAAAAATCCCGGGACTCATAAAAATAAATCCCGTTATTCGGGAATCCCCGTTTGGCATCCCAAGTACAGACTGGTTCTTCTAGTATTATCATTGATAGGTTCTCTACTGAGTCTTGTAGAACTATTGTTGCTTGACATAAAACAGTTTTCTATTTTTCGGCTCATTCATTACTTTTATTACACAACTGGTATTTTTACGAATATTTAAAATACTTAAAACATCCGTTTTTAATTTCGTTCAAAATTTTTTCTGGTCGAAAACATAGAAAGCAAGCCCAATCTTTAAAAATAAGATAAATATTTGTATATGGTAACACCGGCACTAATTCAACTAAATACCGATTTAGTATTCAAAATTAAGTATTCAAAAATAATTGAATAACTAATTTTGAATAATTATTTAACAAAATAGAAAAAATAAGAATCGATTTGAATTTCAGCCGCCGATAAGCCGAGTACTTCGGCGGCGGCGCGGCTTGTTGAAAATAATCGGCAAAGCGGCTAGACGTGAGCCACGCCGTTACGGCTTGCTTCTCTGGTCCACGCACTCAACTGCGAAAACTAAAAAGAACTTAGTACATTTTGCTAATGTGACTATAATGGTAAAGATTTGCTTTTGCTTGCCGCTATATATGGCCATTGTGCTTCTATCGCTAAATAGAGTTTAACGGACTTTACTTATAGCGGCAGAAATACAGAAATTTGGGATTATAAAGTTCGGGATTTCGATATTCAGAATTTTGAAATTGGATATTTAAAAAATTTGGGATTTTGTTAAAACTTTCGTTCCAGAGCCGTTCATGCACATTGTGACAATTTTAAAATTGACATGCATCCGTGAACATTATGACACTTTTTACTGTGTCATAATCACAGATTGTACACAGATATGTCACGAGACGGAAGATTTTTTGTCTCTTTCTTAGAAAGCTGCCCTTTTCTCATTTCTCTTTGAACCATCTTTTATACCGCAATTCAATGAAAACACATTTATTTAGTTGAGATTTATTTGCAAAACTGCTATAATAATTAACTTTCAAGTTTACCACAACACGAGTAAATAATATTTAAGTAAGTAAATAATTAGTCAATTCACAAGGTATCCTAACATGTCATATTGTCAAAATGTCCTAATATTTCACAATGGTTTAAAAATATTGTTGTTGGTTTGTTAACAAAAAGTGTCTTAAATAAATAAAACGTTGCTTGCTATGTTTATTGTGCTGTCGTAATTAATCAGAAAAGTCCAGCGCTGAGCGGCTGAGCCGTACAACAATATTTTTAAACCATTGTGAAATATTAGGACATTTTGACAATATGACATGTTAGGATACCTTGTGAATTGACTAAATATTATAAAACAAAACAATATTACTAAAAACATTTTTTTTTGCACAAAATAAAAGGTTTGTTGAACTAATGCTTTCGTTAAACGTGGTTTGTGTTTTGTTATTTTTGTTCTGATCACGCTATTTGTGTTGATTGTAGAGGCCTGTTTTAACACATTGCCACTTCAATTATAAAAAACGCTTTTTGTCTCTTTCTTTAAAAGCTGCCCTAACAGCTGATTTGGGCCTTTTTCACACGTCACTTTTTTTTACATATCTGTGTGTAATCTGTGGTCATAATGTCCGTGGACGTTATGACACTGACGTTGTGACATGCCACTGAAAATACATCGCTATTGGCATTGTCGTATAAGATTTTAATATGAAAAATGAAACAATATTTGTATGGAAGTCATATAATTAAAGCAAAAACTAGCAATAGGATAAAATAGAACACATTGTGAATTGCCCAAGTTAAAGATATATAGAGCAATTCCATATGAAAGCGATCACCTTTTGGACGACCCCTCTCCGATTTTAAAATAAATAGTCTCAATCGATTGCCCAGCAAAAAATAATGTACCTACATATTTTTTTTTTTTTTTATAGTGACTGGTTTAGTGGTGGTGTACACCACTGTCATGTGAAAAATTGAAGAATTCTTCATAAGGGACCTCATTGAACTACTAAAGCGATCGCAACGAGTGACAGCTCGTTGGAAAGGTATTGAATCAGGCTTTAATTAAAAAATAAAATTTTCCTAATTTTTCTTAGAAATTTACCTTTAAATTTTCCCAAGAAAATTAAATTTTCCGATTTTCCACAGAAGCTCCTAAATTTTCCGGCTAATTTTTTTTTTTGGATTCCTCATAATTTTTGCTTTAAGAATCAGCAATAAAAAAATGGGCCCCGACTCCTTGTTTGGACAGGAGAAGAGCATTTAAGAGACCACCTTGTTAAAAATACATTTTTAAAATTATTTTACAGTTAAAAATACATTTATGAAGAAAAAATCAACTTTTTTTTTAAGAGCCCCAAGTTGAGTGTGTAGTGAATATGGTCTGCCTGCCTTCACAAGATCAGCCATAAATCCATGGATAATAGCAGCAGTGGCATGTAATGGCACACCAAACCCGACTGAGGCTACAGGTCATAAAATGTTTTGTAAATTTTTTAAATTACCAGGTAATAAATATTTCGCCTAAAATGACACGTGCAGAAACAAGTCATAAAACACGGATTTTCCATAAATATGGCGAAATATTTATTACCTGGTAATTTAAAAAATTTGCAAAACATTTTATGACCTGTGGTCGGCTTATTGGCAGTAACCAATTACGTCCCTTTTAAAAAACATTTTATGACCAGTAGTTCACGCAAATTTTCCTATTAAAGAAAAGCAAATATCGCTTATTTTTTTACCTATTTTTTACCAAAAAATAAATATAAATACTTCACACACTCTGAGTCAAATTTCAGTTCAATACTAAACGTGAAAGTGTTAAAGTGTTTTTTTTTTTGTAAAGTAAAGAGTGAAGCTGTAAAGACAATTTAAAGTAAAATGAATAAATTTTGCTGCAATCCGTTTAACAAGAGTGTACATCGTTCGAAAAAGATAAAAGTATTAAAATTAACTGGTGTTTCGAAGCGATACATGAATGAATTAAATATACAATACGGTGAAGAAGCAGAATTAATTTGCCCCAAGTGTAAAATCGATTTGTCTCAACAAGCAAATGCATTGAAATAAATGCAGCCACAATCCGAGAGTGAAATGACAAGTGAACAAAATGTTTCATCTGATAGTGAGGCAGACATTCCGATAGTCAATATGTCTTTGAGTCCTTTGAATGAGGCTATTACCACTTTAGGTGAAACGCCTATTAGAAAAAGAAAATTGCGAAGTGAAACATACAGGAAAGTGAAAAAAGGCAAGGTTATGAGTGCAATCGCGACAATATTTGATGAAGGCTCTGATAACGAATGCAGTCAAGCAGATGACGTTGATGACGGCAAACAAATGATTGAGCAGTTGAAAAAAAAATTCAATTTAGCGACCACTTTTCCGGAGAAATATCTCATTTTATCTGTGCTGCCTCAATCATGGTCTATACGCATGATTTCTGAACAGTTTCAAACATCTTTTTACATCGCGAGAAGAAGCAAAGAATTAGTTCGACAGAAGGGCATATTGGCGACTCCCACCAAGAAATTTGGCTCAAGGACCCTCAGCGAAGCAACGGTGAAATTGATTCAAGATTTTTACTGCAATGATGACAACAGCCGCGTCTGCCCAGGTACACGTGACTATGTTATCACACGTGAAGATGGAGAAAAAGTACACAAGCAGTGCAGATTATTATGTAATCTATCCGAAGCATACCATCAGTTCAATGAGAAATACCCAGCAGAAAAAGTGGGATTTTCTAAGTTTGCCATCCTACGACCAAAAGAATGCGTGCTGGCATTAGACAGGCACGGAACGCATTCAGTCTGCGTTTGCATGTTTCATCAAAACATCAAATTAATTTTCTTTCCATGCAAGAAATTGAAAGTATTTCACGGTGAAATTGAAACATATAGGGACCTCCTGTCGAAGTCGTTGTGCGCATACCCCACGGAAAATTGTCATCTGTCCAAATGCGACAATTGTCCGAAGATTGACGAGCTAGAGCAATATTTGGCGGAAAAGTTTGAACAGCTGTTAATTCAGGAGGTGCATTTCAAACAGTGGATAATTAGCAGCGGCAGATGTTCCCTTGAGACCGTGGTAAAGCAGATTCCGGAATTCATCGAGGAATTCGGATTCAAGTTGAATGAACTGAAGGCGCACCATTTCATATCCGAGATGCAATCGAAATTTCTAAAGGAAAGTAAGGAGAAATTAGCCCAAAATGATTTCATTGTGATAAGCGACTTTGCCGAGAATTACACTTTTCTCGTTCAGGATGAAATTCGCGCTTATCACTGGGCAAACGACCAGTGCACGGTGCATCCTTTTTGCATTTATTTCAAAAACGAAGATAACGAACTACAAACCGTAAGCCTTGTTGTTGTCGCGGAGAGTTTATTTATTTCAAATGAAACTGTTTGAATTCTTAAGATCAAAATTCGATGCAATCGACAAAGTAACGTTTTTCTCAGACAGCGCGGCTTCTCAGTACAAGAATAAAAAAAATTTTTACAATCTTTGCATAATTGAAGAAGAACAAAACTGCAAGGTCGAGTGGCACTTTTTCGCGACGTCCCACGGTAAGGGCCCATGCGATGCGTTAGGGGGAACCCTAAAGCGCATGGCGACTAAGGCAAGTTTGCAAAGGCCATATACTGACCAGATCTTAAATGTACAACATTTGTTTTCGTGGATTCAAAGCAAGGAAATTGCCATTAACACAGTTTTATGCACTCAAAAAGAACACGATGCCATGGAGCGACGAATTCAAAACAGATATAATAATGTCAAAACTATAACTGGAACGCAAAAGTTTCATTGCTTCATACCAAATATTTCTGATATGTCAATTAATGTAAAGCGGTACTCTTCGTCTGCCGACGTGCTAAATTTAAAGTTACTTTAATTTTATAATGATGCCAAGACAATTGAAATTTTTAATAAATATTGTAATTAAGTATAAGCAGCAAAATAAGAAAGATTTTTTCTTCATAAATGTATTTTTAACTGTAAAATAATTTTTAAAATGTATTTTTAACAAGGTGGTCTCTTAAATGCTCTTCTCCTGTCCAAACAAGGAGTCGGGGCCCATTTTTTTATTGCTGATTCTTAAAGCAAAAATTATGAGGAATCCAAAAAAAAAAAATTAGCCCGAAAATTTAGGAGCTTCTGTGGAAAATCGGAAAATTTAATTTTCTTGGGAAAATTTAAAGGTAAATTTCTAAGAAAAATTAGGAAAATTTTATTTTTCAATTAAAGCCTGATTCAATACCTTTCCAACGAGCTATCACTCGTTGCGATCGCTTTAGTAGTTTTTTTTAAAAACAACTTCCAATGAGGTCCCTTATGAAGAATTCTTCAATTTTGTCACATGACAGTGGTCACTATAAAAAAAAAAAAATATGTAGGTACATTATTTTTTGCTGGGCAATCGATTGAGACTATTTATTTTAAAATCGGAGAGGGGTCGTCCAAAAGGTGATCGCTTTCATATGGAATTGCTCTATATATGAAGTGAACTTATTAAATAAATTTTAAATGAATGCCGAAAATTGGTGACGTATGTACATTTTTAATTACACGGTGTAGAGTCGATCCATAGCTGCGATGGGCAAACAAATTCAGGGCGCCGCGTTTTCTCTTTTCTATTTTTTTTGCGTACGTGCGTGCACACATTGAAGAGAATTAAACAATATTAACAACAACTTATGTAAAATGCATACAGCGCATACAATCGCAAAATGTAATAGTTTAGGTTGCATATCGCAGATCTATAGCGACTTTCTGAAAATTAAAATATTAAAAGTGTTTGCTCCCTATAGACTCTTCAACTACTTTAACTACCGATTTTCCTAAAATTTCCATAGTAATTTCTTGATTACCCGACACAACATAATCCTTAAATATTTGCAAATTTTCAAGCGGTCGTAGCACCTCCAGCAACTTTTTGCAATAAATTTTGATATAAAAGAAATCGTTTTATTTTTCTTTTTTTGATGCTTTTTCTTGTTATTTATAAGAAAATTGCCCCATTTTGTTTCAATATATTCAATAAAATTTGTCATCACTATTGTTGACCACATTTTTATAATTATTTTATGTTCGTTTATGAAACTTTTGAAATTTAGCTGGTGCTCAAAAATTCAAACTTTGCACAGATGTTGTGCAGTTAAAAAGCATCAGCATCACAACTGCAACTGTTGATCACGCATCAGCAACAAAATTTTGCATCACTGCACAGTTTTTATGCATTTACGAACGTACCCTTTACCTTGGTAGATCGAAATTTCCTTTTTGAATGAATGATTACCTATTTTAATTGATCTACATGTTCTTCCTTACTTCTTCGTTTATTTATAAAAAGGAAGTTCTACATGTCCTTAAAGGAAATATAGATCAGATTTCGGTTTGATTTCTCTATTTTGGGCTTTGGAATGTAATCTTTTAAATAGAGCTTCATGTTGGCAATACAAATCAATTCAGTAAAGCAACGCATGACACTATCCCGCAATCGGAGTGTAACGATACATGCTTCGCAATTCGCATACATATGTTAGCTTACGCTATCAATGAAAATTTTATAACATAATGGATGCCAGTCCCGAAATCTCGCTCCCGTATTGATCTCTGATATGTATGTATTTGATTAAACCTGGTTATACTGTCATTGAAAACGAAAGAAAAAATGTAACCGTCTTATTCTTTTTAAACGTTTCCAACAATTATAAAGAAGTTTTAATGGGAGAAGTGTTGAAAATAATCAAAGAAAAAATCGAATTCACCAGTTAAAGTGTTTTCCGATAGTGGACATGGGACCTTTGGTTATTTATGTACCGATTCAAACACTACTTTTTATGGTTAACTAAATAGGTTTGTTTTTTACCCTTCCCCACAGGTGGAAAAAGGTAAACTCAAAATATTATGTACGTAAATTCAAAAGAAAATTAATTTAAAATTTATATAACACATCTCGCGCCAAGCCCCAAAGTCGCAATTCACTCCTTTTGGCCAAATTTTTTTTTTCCTGAAAACATTCTGTTTAGGTCTACATATTGTATATTTGAAAACAGAAAGTGAAAATTTTTTTCCTGGGTTTTTAGCAATTTCCCGTATGTGCACGGGTGATCACGCGAGGCCAGGAAGTAAAATTACTTCTGTGTCTACGTGTTCACCGGTGCACATATATAATTTTTTTTTCTTTATTGTTTCAGACGCATATTAAAAGATGTCAAGCAAAAAACTTAGAGATAAATGAATGCTGATCACTCTCATCTGTCAGATTATGGTGACTCAGAAGATGATGATGATGATGATAGAGACAGGGATTACATGCCTTCTAGTAGTTGTGATGAAGAATCAGATGTAAAAGTTGTTCCGTCTACTTCAACGAGAGTGGAAGACGTCGGTATATAAATCTGCCAAATCGGTTAAGAAATTGTTAAAGTTATTTGCAAAATACCCCAAAAATGGGCTAAAAAAGCCCATTTAAAGCTGTTATATGTCCTATGGATACGTCTGATATATCAACAGATCGTTGATATAAATGATTGGTTCTCCTTTCACTAGTCATGAGTTCTTTCTTTTTGTACTTGTTCTATTTTCACAAATCCCAGGACCAGTCTGCTGGAACAATTGACACAATTTTCCCGCAGGGTACAAACAAATGTATGTATATAAAATACAAAAAATGTTTTTATGTCCTTAACAGACTCTGAAACCATCCAACCGATGTGCTGATTCCATTAGAAAGGCAATTTTGTGAAGATAGTTTTAGGCTATACAATTTTTAAAAAATAGGTCCAAGAGGTGAGGTAGAGGAAAATTTCTGCCTCTTCCAAACAATCTAAGATATATTCCTTTTTAGATAGACACATAAGCTATGAATTTTTTCAAAAAATTGGACTACCAGAAAGGGGGAACGTAGTAGAACACGCCGGGTATCCGCTTATGAAAAAACTTAAAAACATTGCTTATCCGATAGCATTGAGATAAAAGGTTAGTAAATAAACCAATTTTCCTTTTTCCCAACATATAGGCAAAATGTATTTCTTTTCAAGGCGTAGAAGCATACGCCGGGTATCCGTTAGTATAAATATAAAAATTTTAGGGCAAAACATACTTTTTTATAAAAATTTTTAAATTTCCGTTTTTTAAAACGGTATTTAAAACTGGAAACGTATAGAAAACAAAGTTCCAAACAAAACAAGCCATATTCATAAAAAGTTCTTATTTGAAGCTTGGAATATGTAATAGCTATCAAACGCTTTTTGTCTTATAAGCCATTTTTAAAAATTTCTATTCATAAACGTGCATTAACAGTTTTTTAACTATTCAATGTTTGTAGCAATTTTATGTTTAAGTATGGCAACTTTCTTCACGTTTTGCTGTAATTTTATTGCTTATGATTCATGACACTTCTATTCGATTCACATAATAGTCTATAACTGATTTGTGAAAAAATAAAATCAATAGTTGTGGACAGATTTTGTTTGGAACTTTGTTTTCTATAAGAGTAGAAAGCATTAACAGCACAGCTGCATTTTGCAAAATTTTTAAATCAAAGTTATTTTTTATTCATTGATAAGAATTTTATATTATATGCAAAATTCCCAATTTCTTTTCTCGATAAATAGACTGAAATTTTATTGTTGGAGGAAAATTACCAATCGTCAAGTCATTGGCAAAATACGGTGGCAAATACTGTGAAAAGTGTGTGGAAGTTAGTGATACATGTTCTGCCATGACGGCACATTAATGGCACACAGAACAAAAAAAAAATTGAATTCAAATAAAAAATTTGTAATATTAATTAAAACGAACGTCAGCATTAAAATTGGTTGCGGCTTAGACTTGGATTTAATTATTGACCGACAATAAGAAAGTTTTATGCGTTTCTTGTTAGAACTTTGAACTGGCATAAGTAAAATATCATGATTCGTAACAGTTTTAGCAGAACTAAAATGATTTTAGGAGGGTAATTTGTATTGGACCTATGGTAAATTATGGACCAATCATCCCAAAATTCTGAAGACAGATTTCTGGTATTACTTAAAATAAATTTTAATAAATTTCATTACAGCAGTGTAATTAGTTTTAGCGTTAACAGTCAATTTCACAAGATTGCATGATATTTTTTCTGGCCATATTAATCTGTGACGGTTTTAGGCGAATCTAATTATTTTCCCTAAGCTTTATTTGGTTTTAGGCGAAATAAACTGTTCCCGGGAGAGGGTTTATATGGGACATAGTGTAAACTATGGTCCGATCCTAAAAAAATTTTACAGTATGATTTCTAGTCATATAAAACTGTGATGTATAAAATTTTAATATGATAGCGTAATTTATTACGGTTTTAGGTGTACAAAACTGTTTTTCGCGAGTAGGGTTTATATGGGGCCTATGGTTAATTATGGACCGATCTTCCCGAAGTTTACCACTGTGATTTGCAGTCATATAAAGCGAATTCGCGCTCTGATAGCTCTGATCCTACTGAACCGCTGTTGCTGGTTTTCAATCCCAAACTTCTTAGGATAACTACAAGCAATTTGAGACCAAGTTCTTTCTTTTCTTTTGCGTTTTTTCGAAAGTGAGCGTGTTTTCAACAGACGGACAGACAGACTAAATCGACTTAGAATTACTCAAGAAACCAGAAGATATATACTTTATGGAGTCTTCGATGCATAATAAAAAAAATTTCACCACTAGAGGTGGTAATTTAAGATAATATTCTCAAATACACTAGAATTAAGTATTTGCATTTCCAAATTTAGTCCAGACTCCATAAAAACTTTATTAAAATAATGTTTTTCAAAGATAACAAATATCTGTTAGTGCTTATACTTTAAACATACATTTATTATTTTCATTTCACATATTAATATAAATCATTTTGATAAATTTCTTATCTTTTTGTAAATCACTGATTTTTTTTTTTTTTTTGTCTCCAACTATACAGTATATAAATAGGCACTGGAGTTCGGATTTGCTCAGTTACGCCACAGCCATTACCATGAATTCTTTAATAGTCTTCGCAATTGCACTTTCTGTTTTCCCGATATTCGGGATAATAAGTCATTCGTTTACAATAAATAATATTTATTATTATATGAGTAACGAAGGAGGTGTAAGAAAATTCGATTCAAGAATTGTGATATTATCTCAGAACTGAATAAAATAAAATATGAGGTATCTTTTTTATTAATAAAAAACTAACAGTTTGTTTAAATACATTTTAGTATACGTGGAATAAGGCGTTTGTTGCATGTGCAAAACTGGATATGGAATTAGCAACATTCGATAGCACAGAAGAATTTGATGAATTGGCAGCAAAATTATTAGATGATGAGTCGTAAGTTTATCCTCTACGATTTAATTTCAATTTAATAAAAACAAATTATTCTTAGATTATACGATTCCTTTTGGCTTGGGGCAGTTGGTCAAAATAATCAGTTTGCATGGGCTTCAACAGGAAGATCAGTTGTACCCTCCATGAATTCCTTCCTTAGTGATACAGGGGACAGGTATTGTGCGAAATTTGAATTCTCTGCAGTGAATATTGGTAGATGTGGAGAACCATCAGCATTTTTATGTAAAACTCGTGAACGGATTAATTGTTGTGGGAAAAAAAATAATATTTTTTTAAATATAGAACAATTATCAATCTAATGATAAACTTGTACTGAATTTATTAATATAAAATAAATTAAATTTATCCTAAAAAAACAATAAATCAAGTTTTTAATTCTTTCTCTCCTTTTTGGCATGAAAAATCAAGATAAAAAATGTTGCATTAAGCCTTCGACGTAACAATTTTAGATACTGCCTAATATAATAAGAAATTTCGGAAATTATTTTCAAACATTTGTATTAATTTAATATTTACATACATTAATTTTCCATTTATTCTTAATTTCTAGTTCATATCACATCTCTAGATTCGAATCAAATAATACGGGCTCAAAGGTTCTACCTTAGGAAGAACTAAAAGTGTGTGCTACAAAAGTTATAATACAAAACAGAAAAACCTATAGATTCCTTGAAACAAAAGTTGAAACTGGTAATCGGTCACTCTCTAAATAAACGGTAGTGGTACAGGGTGTGTTTTTTTTCGTAACAGACCTTTAACTGAGCTACCTAAACAAGGGCGCCAAGCGTTTTTTTAAACATGAAAATTCTATTTCAAATACATTTTCAATAAGGAAAATCGACATAGCGATTTGTCAAATAGGATTTTCCAGCCGGGTGGTGTCGAATTCGCGTTCTAAAGGTTTTTTTCGTATAAACTTTATGCAAATTAAAAGTTTTGACATACAAAAAACGCTTGCCGCTCTTATTTAGGTAGCTCAGTAAGTTAAGATAAACCAAAGAAAAAGTAACTCAGGCATTTTCCAATCGATTTGATAGATTTATATACCTACGTCTTAAGGAAGAAATTTACCATTTACTTCGGTAATAAAACTTGGACTCGGAAAGATCTACGGTTCCCGAAAATAGGTATTTTTATTAAAAAAAATTTTATTTTGGTAATAACTTTTTTGTATCTGAACCGATTTTTCCGAGTTTTTCAGCAAATATGTTCTACTAAAAAATCGGATCCGTCTGTCCGTCCGTTGAAATGGGTTTTCCGAAGACCCCAGATATGATGAAGGCTAGGTTGTTATACATTTATGTCACATATAGTCCGGATTGGTTTGCTATTGAAATTCAGGAAGATCGGTCCATAAATGGCTGAGATATGAGCAAAAAACCACGACTACCTCTAATTTTTCCCATAAATCCCATGTTGTTGTTGTTTTTTTCCCATAAATCCCATATTGTTGTGGTTTTTTAAATTCTTTTTTCTGCATATCTCGAGAACGGCAAGAGCTACGGCTTTGAATTTTGGTACAAACATCTTGCTTGCCAATACACAAACTCTCTAAGAAAATGGGCGGGATTGGATAAGTGGGTGTGGCACTTCCCATACAAAGACGTTATGTATTTCTGTATATCTGGAGAACGAAACGAGCTAAAGTTCCCAAATTAGGTACAAACATATCGGTTATCAATACACAGTATCCCACAAAATATGGGCGCGATTGGAAAAGTGGGCGTGGTACCTCCCGTACAAAGACATTATTGAAAATACTCAACATTTTAAATTTTAGGGCTCTAGTATGACATATGAACACGTTTTATATACCAAAATTTCAGAAATTTTTAGCAGCATATATTTCCCGAAAACCCCGAAAGTTTTTTCCCAAAAATGGAAAAGTAATCCCCAAAATAAGAACCCAATATATCTGAAGAAGAATTATGTTGTGATGTGCACTATATAAAAACTACACAAAACTGTCCAGTGGACGTTGTCAAATGAGCCTTCCATTTCGGTTAACGAGTCGAGTTAGGAAATTCGCACCACTTAGCAATGGCTCAATATTTGAGAAACGAAAGAAGTTTGATGAGGAAATCAGGACTTAAACTCGAATATGATAACGTCTTACAAGAATATATTGACTAAGGTCATATAAAACCCGTAATGGGTTACCCGAACACATCTTCAAATACTCAGTATTACTTACCTCATCACGGAGTTGTCAAAAGTGATAGAGTTACTACGAAAGTGAGACTAGTGTTTAACGCTCCAAGCAAACTCCTTTGGAGTTTATAAGTATAATAAAATAATAACATAGCAAGCAAAAAAAGAAACGAACCAACAAAAAAAAATTATTCATAAATATGTAATACATATTTTTTCATTAATACATAAGTATTACGTATTAATTGAAAAATCAACTGTGAGTTAAGGAGATTTTATAAAATAATCTTTTAGACAAATAATTTTTTTTTTTAAATGTTAAGGTTTTAAGCGATTCTTTTTCTTTTAGTTTTGATAAATTTTGACTTGAAAAAAATTCTTTCGCTTGCCGTTGATGTTGGAGTAATCGAAAGCAACCCATAATACAGAATATCTAATTTCTCAGACCTTTTCCTGGATTTCTCTAAATATATGAAATCTTCCATCATGTCATTAAAGTCCTGTTTTTTTTAAATTTTTAACACTTCTAATTGTTTTGGTTAATTTTATTCAAAGATTGATATAAGAAGATATGAGAAGAACCAACTATCTAAACACATACATACAAAAAGTACGTGAAACAAAAAACTTTTGACAGCAAACAATTCCCAGCTAGCATTTTGTATCATAATCGAATCTTTTAGCAATCAGCTTCAAAAGCAAAATAACGGCTTATGAGATAATTTTTCGATCATAAATGATACTCTCGTTGCGAGTAAATGGTACCCCACCGATGAACCAATTAAAAAATTCATTTGTGATCCAATTTGCTGATTCCTTTTTGATCATATGAATGAATCCTTTTTCAATCGCTCTAGTGATAAATCAGTTTAAAATTCAAAACATTTAGAAATCATTATTTGAATATATGAATGAATCCATTTTCAATCGCTCAAGTGATAAATCAGTTTTTAATAAAACAAGTAATCTGAAAAGGCTCATTTAGGTTATTTTTACAAAAAATTATCACTCAAATGCTGGGTTATTTAGAATAAAAATCACTGAACACCTTCTTTGTTTGTATAAAAAAATATTTTCTAAATACATACCTTTTGTATATGAGACGAAATAAATAATTAAAAACACAAAAAAATATGTTATAATACTTTAAAATATTAGAAATTTTGTTACATCGGTTAATCGACTTAAAGTAACCGGTTTAATCGTTAATCGAAAATAGCCAGTAAGTATCCCTCTCGAACTCGTTAAAACATATTTAATCCCTAACTTTATTCCGTAAGGGGACTCCCATACAAAGTTTATGAAATTTTAAAAAAAATTGGCCCTACAGCTCCTACGATGCCCCTAAATGGATTAAGTATATGACCGACCCCACTTCATTTTTCATCACCATTTGTTTCTAGCATTCCTACCCACCGTCTCCTTCTCAAATAAAATTGACAAAACTGCAGTGATTTAAAAAACCTGTTTTTTGAAGTGAATATAGGCAAGACTTTTTGACACCTCAAAAGTCTGCACTAAACAGATAAATCTGCACATTTGGCAACGCTGGTTGTAGCCTTAAAACTAGTCCCCGTATTCATAAAAAATTTTAAATTTAATAAAGGTTTGCAAAATTTATTTTCTATGAAAACCTTTATAAAATTTAATAAACATTTATAAATACGTTGATAATAGTCCTATAGCCCTAAGGTCTTATAGTATTGTTGTCGTATAGTCTTAAAGTGATATTGTCTTAAATGTCTATAAGACTTGATGACATATATTCTTATAAATCAAAAGGCTTACTACCAATTTGACCAAGTTCAGTTATATTTAATTAACTATCACTGATAACTGTCAAAAACATATTGTCAAATGGAAGTTAATAGTTTACCTGTGCCCATGTTCTGTAACTCTCGCTTCGAGAAACTTTTCGATTGAAATACGAGAAATGTAACAAAAATGCCATAAATTGAAACAAACAACCGTTTTTCTCACTTAACTGAGTCTGTAAAATTTTTGGCGAGTAATAGCTGTCACCTAAGGAAATGACTCGCCAATTCAGAGAAAAAGTGTGTCTGTAAAATTTTTGTAAAGCTCCCGCTTCGAACTGTCAAATAAACTCACGCACAAAAACGTGGTGAGAAAAAATATTAATTTTTAAACTACAAACATTAAAGTCGCACTCTACATTATTTGTTTTAGCCGACGCACTGTGGCTGAAAATTGAATTTCATCGGCAAAAAGTCCAATTTTTTGTCATCGCCGATTTCAAAAATTTTAATGCCATTCGATAGCAAACATATTAGAACTAAGGTATCAAAAAAACTAGATTAAAATATTCGTAATTGTGGCTGTGGCATGCTGCTGGAAACAAATATTTTATTTTGTTTTAGAAAAAAATTAATTTTTGTAAATTTGATCAGAACTAAATTATGATTTCTCGCAAACCGTTATCAATAATTGGTCGAAATTTTTTTTGTTATATTATTGGGATAGTAGTCTTTAAGAAATGGATCATTACATCAATGTATCATTTATACCTGATGTGTTATTAAATGTTTCCCCAGGTTCTATATTTTAGTTAAATCTGAATTTTTGAGGAGTAGAACTTGTTAGGGTCAAAAGGGGTCAAAGAGATTTTAGTACCATCAGAAAGCTGAAGGTGTCCTCTTTAACCCCATATATACTTGTGCAACTGTTTGGAACTGTCTGTTGAACACTTTTTTCATTTTAATGAAATTACTCGCAACATTTTTTTTGCTCTTTTTATTTAAGCTGCTCATATGACTGAAATATAACACAATGGTTTACGAGCGTTTTGTTTTGAAAAATAATTTTGCTTCTTATGAACGGCTGAACATATTTGAATGAAATTTGAAACTGTCATGGCCGGGTAGCGTTTGTGTTGAATTGGAAGAACACGGGTCCATGGAGGGTCGGGAAAGTGACTTGCGGACCTCTAAAATTGGTAACCTCGGAAATTCAAACTTTTAAAAAATTCACCAAAAATATATTTATGGATTGCAAAAAAAAAATTTAACTTAAGCTGAGTTACAAAAAATATGCTTAAATGTTTAGGTTATCTCCTTTGCTTTTGGAGATATTCGGATAAAACGGATTTTTTGGCTTGATTTTTATTATGTTTTATGTCAAACTGTTATCAATAGTGTGTTCAACATTTTTTATATTGGTAGTAAAGCAGTCTTTAAACAATATTATGTTGTATTACTGTACCGATTATACCTGCTGTGTTATTAAATATTTTTTCAGGTTCTATATTTTAGTCAAATTTATTTATTTTTAATTATAGATTTTATAGGGAGCACAATACCAGAAAAATGTCACGAGACTTTACAAACGAAGATCTGTTTAATATATTGTTGGCAACGTCAGATCCGCTCATCTCTAGCATTCGAAGTCAATGGAAAGTAGAACATCGGGACTTAGATGAAGAAGCAAAAGGGCTGCTACAGGACAGACGTAATACAAAACTAAATATGGAATATTTGGTGGCAATTTTCCAACCGAATGAATAGTTGATATAATTAACTTTTATTGTTATTTAAGTAAAAAATATGTTTTTTGTCCTTATTGTTATTTAAATAAAAAAGAAAATAAACATTTAATAATTAACACTTATTTATTTTTTTAATCTAAAAAGTATTCCAGTGGAACTGGTTCCAGTTGAACCTGTTGTAGAGTTGATAATGTATAAACCTATTCACAAAATGATCATAGGTATTATTACATGCCTATGCATTTTTTCAAAGGTATAATGGTATATACGAGGCGAATGTATAAGCATATAAAGGTAATACGAATACTCATTTGTTCTTTCGCTGATAAAAAAAATATTTTCTCCAGAAATAAATTAAAATGTTTATATTTTTCGAAAGAAATAATTTGAGTATGCTTGTAGAAGCAATTTTTAGTCAGTTTAACATCTTTACTCCCATATGCCCTATTCCAAATCAAATTTTTCAAACAAAAAAAAAAAAATAATTTGAGTAAAAAATTCTAATAATTCAACACACCGATTTTTATACAATTAGAACAGTTATGTTTTCTAATATGTCCATTATTTTCTAGAAAATTCTGATCAATATCGAGTGGTAAATTGTATTGCCTTTTTTGAACAAAAAAAAAAATTAAAGCCGTTTTCCGGGATTGGGAATTTGGGTATTTCTTAATCAAAAATGGGGATGTTTTTCAGTCCACTGTTTTAAGAACTTTTTAATCTACATAACTGCCAAAATTCATTATGATACCTTTATTCATGTTAGATTTATAGAATGTCAAACATTAAAATTATTATTTATATAGTGTAAATGAATAAAAGGGCTTTCAACATGAGTAAAAAATAATAATTTTAAGGTTTGACATTCTATAAATCTGACATGAACAAAGATATATTAATGAAATTTGGCAGTTATGTAGATTAAAAAGTTCTTAAAACAGTGGGTAGAAAAACATCCCACTTTTTGAATAAAAAATACCATAATTCTCAATCTCAATCATTAGCATTTTCATACTAAATGCTAAAAAACATCAAAAGTTCAACTTTGACCTTAAATTTCTCAACAACTACTGAACCGATTTTAACAAAATTAACACTGCAAAAAGTTCAAGAAGTCTTCTCTCCTGCAAAAAAAAAATTGCAAAATTATCTCTATCGGTTCAAAAGTTACAGATTTTTGGCCGATGAAAAACGATTTTCAGCCACTGTGCGACGGTTGTATTTTCGCCGCCGTCATTGAAAATTTTTCAGTTTTAGTAAATATTGGCCGCCGTCAACGCTATGTGTGACTGGCGTTCTCAACGTCTGCAATTTCACATCGGCTTTGAGTGGAATTTTATGACATTTATAATGTAGCGACGTAACCTCTTTTGATAGTTTTCGATATGAGTTACAGACGCACTTTTTTCTCACTTTTCGAGAAACGATGGAGTATTTTGTTTCAAATCTTTTCGATGCGCCTTGGAAATCTAGCAAATCTTATTTTTTCAAAAAGGTATTTCGGCTTTTCGGTGTATGCAAAAACAAAAGAATACTTGTCTTAAGAAGACTTCATACAGAGTTTTCAAGTATGCTGAGACTTGGTCACGCTTTTTTAGTCTGTGATTATATCTTATGGTGTTGTTATGTAATACTTTAGGTTGTTTTTTGTACTAGTGGAATCGCAATGAGAAAACAACTCGCATCCGTATGTAAAGCCAAATAAGCTTTTGTAAATAGGAATCTATCATTTAGCGACAGGCGCGGATCACCCCCCATTAATTATAAAAATATGTTTTCTTATTGTTTAAAATCAAAATATTTTAAACAATCTTTTTCATTATTTATATTTTTCATTTATTTGAACTCAAACGTATCTGAACCAAATATGTATCTTATAGTAGATGTGAATTATTATTACTGCTTATTTAGACATTCGTTAGGGTAATGACTATTTGGTAATCGTTGCATAAAAACTATTGTGAATTATTCAGGGCTGTGGAGTCGGAGTCGGAGTCGGAGTTGAAGAGTCGGAGTTGAGGTATTTGTACCGGAGTCGGAGTCGGAGTCGCAGTACCCAAAAAAACGCGCGACTCCGACTCCAACATTTGTCGGCTTAAAAATTAAAAAAAAAATTCTAATATTTTCCAATATAAAAATTCTTCGAAATTGGCGATGCAATATTTTGCAGATCAATATGAATAAGTAGATTTTAATTTATTTTATGAGAAATAGTTGATTCAAGTACTTTACTATTTACGTATATTTAGGTATATTTTTTATTCGTTCGGGAAAAAGTCTAAATTAAATTAGCAAAACTTATACTCAGTTATTGATCTAGTTGAAAAAGATGTGTGATTTTTTAAATAATTTACTCATGCTAAAAAATGTTAATGACAGGAATTGCAAATAATTTTAATATCAGAATTTTTTAACCATCAACGCTGAAATATTTTCAACATTGTACAGAATAAGTGTTGCTATAGCGCATAAATACTAGTATGTATTAGAAAAATTGTGACGTAAAATTGTTTCTCTTTTGTGTAGAAACATCTTTGTCGGCCTGCCTTTAATTCCTACCATAACACTCATGTTTTTCTTATGCACATTACGCGGGGATTCCCATAATTCGTTTAATAAAGATGTTTCTACACAAAAGAGAAATAATTTTACGTCTCATTCATTTCGCATCACGGCTAGAGTAGGAGTCGGAGTCGTGAGTCGGAGTCGTGAGTCGGAGTCGGAGTCGCACTTAAAAAATTTCAGCGTTTGGAGTCGGAGTCGGAGTTAGTACTTTTTTCGGACGACTCCACAGCCCTGGAATTATTAATAATGGCTTAAGTGCCTAAAATTCGAAATCATATTTTTTTTGTAAAAAGCAAGTTTCCTGTTAGCAAGAATTTTTTTCAGTTTTTACTAACAAGCTAGCGTTCAAATCAAACAAACCTAATCTAAAACTCTTGAACTCATTGTAATCTTATGTTAAACTCCAACGGTGAGCTGAAATAAAACATCATATTGAATTTCAACAAGCGCTTATACTTTTGTTTTTCTTTGTCTCAACATCACGCTGATTCCTTTATAATAATTCCAAGCGAAAGCTTAAAGTTTATAAAGCATTGAGCAGCAAAGTTGGTTCTACAAACACCCTATTATAGGATTCTAGTTAGCTGCGTTTAGTATTGCCTACAGTCTACTAAGTCGACCCTCATCCGTACGACTCTACTCTTAAGCCCAGCTAATCCAAAACAACTTTGTTCACTTATTTCGATAATACACGAATTTCCGAATGTACAAAATTTTTGGAAATCCCATCAAGTTTTTTTTTTTTGTTTTTTTATAGAATCTCTAATCCAATTTTCAATAAGTATCCAAGTATTTATCCTAATAGTTATTTATTATATATTTCCAGTGAAACTTCTAGCTTACTGTATTTAAATACATATTATTCTACATTCAATCCCAGCATGTGCCATCTATTTCCGAAAAATAAACGTTTGGGTTGAATATGCGAGCGGTTGAATTATTAATAAGCAATATTTTTATTTGTATTATGATAATTATTTACTATATACATTTGAATATAACCGTTTTTCGTATCACATTTTCATAATAGTAGGATTTGAATTGGAATTTTATATGCATTGCCATTCTACCTTCCCATATATACATATGAATATATGTATTGGTCTAGTAAAAGTTCACCAAAGAAGAATTATATAACTGTCAAATTTCAAGTGCATTAATAAGAAAAGTTCTTTGATATACAACAATACATAAAAATGAGTGAAACAATGGTGAGTCCGTAATTTTTTTTTAATATAATGTACCTATATAATTATATATCATTACCTTCAGTCGAAAAGGATGTAGTCCAATGTATAAATTTTATAGGAGAGAGAAAAAATTTTCTGAGGTCTTTAGTTTTGAATATATTTGAAGTCTGTAAATCCAGTTTTGTTTCATTGCCGACTCTTTATTGGCTTGCAAACCAACTAAAAATAATACATTTATGTTTTACATAGCTTTTTGTGACTTATCACCTTTTCTATTATATATTTTATACTTTTAATGTACATTTTAGCATGTTGTTACTGGAAAGTGTTCATTAACCCAAAAAATTTGCAAGTTGAGAGTGTCAAAAGAGAGAAAAAATATTGAGAGACAAAAAAATTCTTGCAAATTTTTAGTGGCAAAATTTTTACTTGCAAGAATTTTTGAAACAGCTGTTACATGTTTTTGTTTACAAAACAAACTTTTCCAAAAGAAGTTTTAAATAAGGATATTTTACAAAATTTATAAGCTAATGTTGATTTTTTAAATTATTCAAAATATTTATGCGATAAGAAATCATACTTTTGTTTAACTTAGGACAGATATTTCGATATTTTTATTGCTAAATAAAACAACGAACTTGTTAAAAAAATCCCTTATGTATTTTGTTTTGCTTTTAACCGATAGGTGTTGTTATTAGTACTGTGAGTATAATGGTTACCTCGATACCCGATACTTAGCACTATTGCAGTATAATACCCAATTAGTTAAAAAATTTGTTTGCAAATTAAAATATTTACAAAATAAAAGATTCTTATTAATATTGGGAATTAATTCTTTTTATAAGCAACTTTATTATATATAAAGCTTTTTGTAATAGTTATATTCCTTAAATTTTTAGGAATGACTTTATACACTACCAGACTATTATCTTGTATCTTCTTGCTACATAACTGAAATAAATTCGAAAAATAAAAAATGTTGAATATAATAAAGTTGCTTATAAAAAGAAATAATTTTCAATATCTATTTGTTTAAATAGTTGAGTTAAGTACATTCAATTTATAAAGTATCACTATCCAGTTTGACACAAAGAATGCTGACGAAGGCCGTAGCGGGCCAGAAAATGCATTACATTCTGCTGGTGTCTAATAAATGTAAATTTTTCTGTACATACAATATACTTCATTGTTATCCAACGGATAGCTAAGGTAAAATGTAACAGAAAGATACAAGATAATAGTCTGGTAGTGTATAAAGTCATTCCTAAAAATTTTAGGAATAGAACTATTACAAAAAGCTTTATAAAATACATAACTTAAATTTAACTCATAGAATAAATTCGAAAAATAAAAAATTTTGATTCTTATTAATTATAAAATAATTTGAGATATTCTCATTGTTTACTTTATGGCCGTCTTGTTTATTATGAAACAAAGACCAAAGAAACGGATTTGAACCAAATAAAACGGTCATAAAGTAGATAATGAGAATATCTAAAATTATTTTATAATTAACAATAATTTAACCATCTACCTTGTTACCTTTTTTTCGTGGTCATATTTAAATGCCAAAGTTAATGTTTCTACGTTTAAAAAAAAATTACCAACGTTATAGGTTCTCATTCACTCAGGACC
The DNA here is from genome assembly GCA_943735925.1 of Pollenia amentaria. Lineage (NCBI taxonomy): Eukaryota > Metazoa > Arthropoda > Insecta > Diptera > Polleniidae > Pollenia > Pollenia amentaria. The sequence continues at coordinate 56,349,257 of OX031006.1, forward strand.
CTGCACCTATGTATATATAATTTTATGTTTCTAATATCTATTATAGCAAATTAAAAACGACGTAGAACGAAAAAGTAAAACAAACACATTTAATTTCCCGCATTTCACCATTTATTATATTTTTTCTCCCCATTGAAATATTTTATAAAAAAAATAATTATTGTAGTGAAAGTCCATAATTGAGAACGTATATTGCAAAGAATGGAGATCAATGAGGTTCATTGTGAGTCCCTTCAGTATAGGAGAAAAAAAGAAAAAGAGGAAAAAGAGAAGTAAGGAAGAAAAGTAGAAAATAGACCTAAGGTTTGGTACAGATAAGTAAATGCCATGTAGGACAAATCCTCCCTATGGTTCCCCCAACAGAAACAGCCGTCCTATTTCCCTGACAAACCCCATGAATCCACGGTTAGTTAAAGAGTTATGAGCTTAGCGAATTTACTCGTTTTTACGCTATTTATCCCCTAAACATACGAATTTCCAAAAATTCCATCTTACCTAGGATTTACACATTAAAGTAGTTTCTTGCGAGTCGCAATGCACTAAATTTGTCCACTAACACACACACAATTTTCATACCATTAGGCAATTTCTTCGATTATTAGTGGATCGATTTAGCGAGAGACCAGCATCCGGTTCAAATTTCAACCTTATAACTCACGGCGTTAAGGCTGTGCGAAGGTGAATCTATCAGTCAGTCCGTAATGTTGAAATTTTATATACCTGTATACATAGGTTTTACATAGATTGTTAAATTAAATATTTAATTTATTATTTATTATTGATGAAAACCCGAATTCATGATTCATTTTATTCAACATAAACAAATATAAACTAATAAAATCACATTATTTTTACCGTAATGTATAAAATTTTCCCAAATCTTAGAATAATTAATGGGTACTCAAATATTCCTGTATATTCGTCGCTAGCTTAACTTACAAATTTTGGCTGGCAAAGTGTTAATTTACTTTTTCGTATTTTTGAGAGCAATTTCTTTATATTCCTACTTACTCACTCTTTGCAAGTTTCTGCTAGTAAAGTAAATGAACACACCTATAAACAAACATGTTAAACGAAACAAAGAGACAAATAATGATTTATTCATTTGAAAACTAAAAATTCTATAAAAGATAAATCAAATTTTAAAGAAGAAAAATACTATTTACAGCAAATACCTTGTTAGTTTGACTACGGTTAGTAACTGAGTAAATGGAGATCATTAAGATTTTCTTAAAATTTGTATTTATTCATAAAGTTTGAGGTCTATTATTTTTTATAAAAACATTTGTTTCATTTTATCCAATAATTCGTCACGCCATTTTGTGACTTGTTCAGTGAAAATTAACAATTTAAAATTTCTTAAATAATTATGGAAAACAAATTTCAAGCTGGCAAACAAATTTTTAAATAAAAAGCAAATTTTCAAACCAAACAACAATTTTTAATAGTTATACAAAAAAACTTACTGCCAGGACCACAATATCGGCAAGAACATTTCTTTCGCATTTTTATATTGAAAACAATAATAAAAAACTAAAATTTGTTTTTGTTTTCAGTTTAAATGTACGAAAGAAATGTTCTTGTCGACATTGTGGGCCAGGGAGTTAATCGTTTACAGTGTAAAATATTTTTAACTTCCGTTTATGTTCAGAGTGATTATTTATCGCATCATCATTCACTCATTCGATTTGTCGAAATCGCTATCTAAGATTTCTCCGCACCCCTCAGTACAGACTAGGGATGCCAATCGGGACTGATTTTTGAAAATCCTGGGATTTTCGGGATTCGGGATCAATGTGTTTCTTTAAGATACAACTTTTTTTTAAATAAACAACACTTTTAGAAATTTTATATACATAACATAAATTTTAAAAAAGAAAACAACAGAACAATTAATTTTATACATATGTTTATAACACTGGCCTCACCCATGATCAAACTGATCAGATTCTGAAAAAAGCTTAAAAAAATATTCGTTTCTCTTAGTTTTTCTAGATCAATTCGTTTCGATTTTTTGACTGCAATTCAATTTTTAATGTGAATTAAATTGTGACGACATTAATACACTGCAAAGTGTAGTCCCTCATCGATCTCGACAGCTGAGTTAAAAACTGTAAAACTATGTCGACTGCAGTGCAGTACACCTCCAGGGTGGGAGCGAGATTGATAATCAATAATTTAAGTACGTTTGAAATTGATTTTAAAACAAAATGTTTATACAAATGTCACTTAAAACAGATTTCAAGTTTAAATAATTTTTTTATGAATACGTCAGATAGTGTTTATTTATAAAAAAAATTCTTTTATTTACTGTATGTTTTTTAAGCAAATTTTTTATTATTATTGGACCGGAAGGAATATGAGCTATTTTATAAATATAACGACTTAACTGTTATAAATATATCAACTTTTATTCTTTAGTTTCTGAATGTACTTTAATTGGATCGTGAATAATTTTTATTTTTTGCTTGATATATAAAAATTATTTCTTAATTTCTAAATTTGCATAAAAATAATCCTTTTTATTTTGGTATTATGTCTTAAGCCAAAATCTAAACTTGCTAAACGTAATTGTAAAAAAGGCTTGAGATGTAAATCTGCAATTTTCATTTCTACTTAAAATAATGGTTTGTTTTTATTAAGCAAAATACAAAAATCCAAAAATAGTCATCATATAACAAGAAAAAAATGAAAATGTTAAATATTCGCTGTGTTCCAAAAACAAAAATTAAACTTAAAAATAAGAATTATTTGCAATAAAAAATAAACTTATATATAATTTTTAAAAAATATTTTTGTATAGAGTATAAAAATTCAAAAAAACGAACATTTTTGTACATAAAAGTTGATATGTTAAAAATCCCGGGACTCATAAAAATAAATCCCGTTATTCGGGAATCCCCGTTTGGCATCCCAAGTACAGACTGGTTCTTCTAGTATTATCATTGATAGGTTCTCTACTGAGTCTTGTAGAACTATTGTTGCTTGACATAAAACAGTTTTCTATTTTTCGGCTCATTCATTACTTTTATTACACAACTGGTATTTTTACGAATATTTAAAATACTTAAAACATCCGTTTTTAATTTCGTTCAAAATTTTTTCTGGTCGAAAACATAGAAAGCAAGCCCAATCTTTAAAAATAAGATAAATATTTGTATATGGTAACACCGGCACTAATTCAACTAAATACCGATTTAGTATTCAAAATTAAGTATTCAAAAATAAACAAAAATAATTGAATAACCAATTTTGAATAATTATTTAAAAAAATAGAAAAAATAAGAATCGACTTGAATTTCAGCCGCCGATAAGCCGAGTACTTCGGCGGCGGCGCGGCTTGTTGAAAATAATCGGCTAAGCGGCTAGACGTGAGCCACGCCGTTACGGCTTGCTTCTCTGGTCCACACACTCAACTGCGAAAACTAAAAAGAACTTAGTACATTTTGCTAATGTGACTATAATGGTAAAGATTTGCTTTTGCTTGCCGCTTATATATAGCATATATGGCCATTGTGCTTCTATCGCTAAATAGAGTTTAACGGACTTTACTTATAGCGGCAGAAATACAGAAATTTGGGATTATAAAGTTCGGGATTTCGATATTCAGAATTTTGAAATTGGATATTTAAAAAATTTGGGATTTTGTTAAATCTTTCGTTCCAGAGCCGTTCATGCACATTGTGACAATTTTAAAAGAGACCTGCATCCGTGAACATTATGACACCTTTTACTGTGTCATAATCACAGATTGTACACAGATATGTCACGAGACGGAAGATTTTTTGTCTCTTTCTTAGAAAGCTGCCCTTTTCTCATTTCTCTTTTAACCATCTTTTATACCGCAATTCAATGAAAACACATTGATTTAGTTGAGATTTATTTGCTAAACTGCTAAATAATTAACTTTCAAGTTTACCACAACACGAGTAAATAATATTTAAGTAAGTAAATAATATTATAAAACAAAACAATATTACTAAAAACATTTTTTTTGCACAAAATAAAAGGTTTGTTGAACTAATGCTTTCGTTAAACGTGGTTTGTGTTTTGTTATTTTTGTTCTGATCACGCTATTTGTGTTGATTGTAGAGGCCTGTTTTAACACATTGCCACTTCAATTATAAAAAACGCTTTTTGTCTCTTTCTTAAAAAGCTGCCCTAGCAACTGATTTGGGCCTTTTTCACACGTCACTTTTTTTTACATATCTGTGTGTAATCTGTGGTCATAATGTCCGTGGACGTTATGACACTGACGTTGTGACATGCCACTGAAAATACATCTCTATTGGCATTATCGTATAAGATTTGAATATGAAAAATGAAACAATATTTGTATGGTAGTCATATACTTAAAGCAAAAACTAGCAATAGGATAAAATAGAACACATTGTGAATTGCCCAAGTTAAAGATATATAGTATAACTGTCTTATTATTTTTCTTATAACCTAACAGCCTAACAGTATAAAAGCTGTGAATATATATTATCATTTAGTATAATACTTTTATAGAAATCAAGTCTGGGAGCCTAATGGTCTGAAAGTGTAATGTCGTCGTTTTAAACTATTAAAGTTTTATAGTCTTATAGCATTATGGTAGTCCAATAGTCTTAAATATTTTTAGTCCTTAAGTGTAACTGTCTGATTTTAAAGTATGATAGTATGGCTATATTTATTTAAAAAAAAAAACACTGACAATTTCCAAAAAAAAATCTGTTGGGAAAAGTGCTTCTTAAAAAAAAATTTTAAAACCATATCTGTATATATGTAATCCATTTTTATTGAAGCAAAAAAAAAAAAACAACAACTTTTCTTTTATACTATATATAAAAAAATACATATGTATTTTAAATGAAAATACACATACACATAGAGGTCATAGTAAATTATTTAATTACACATATAACTTGTACATATTGTTATAGAATTTTATTTCCATACCTGTTGGTTGAACGAATATTTGTTCAAATTAAACTATTTTTTCTTAAAAACTCTTTGGTCCGCAAAATTACAGATAACATACAGAAGGAATTTCTAAATTATTTCGTGTTTTTTTTTTATTGCCCCTATTACGGTTTACAACTCAACTTTAGTTCAGTTGAAATTTTTTACTTTGTATTAGTGTTTACAACCCTGTGTTAGTGCGGTTAACAAAAACATTTACAACTCGTCACTAGCAATTTCAGGGTTAAGTTATAAAGTTTCAACACAACTGATTCGAGTTGTAAACCGTAATAGGGTACATATAAAATTAAGAAAATACCACTCAACGCACAGTGGGGCGGCCAATCACAAAAAAAGTGTTAATAAATCTGAATCTCCTAGACTGCTGAACGAGGCGTAGAGATGTACATACGCTTTAAGAAAATTCAGATTTGACTACCCCATTGGAATACAAGGTTAGATACGGGGTGTAAATTATGGCCGCCTCGGGTCATATAAATTTTGTAAAGCATGTAACTTGTGCAAATATTGACAGACTAAAATGAATGAAACTTTGTAATTAGCTAGTAGGAAGATAAAAAAAATTCCGGTTTTTCACTAGTTTAACTCTTATAGTTTTAAAAATATTTCAGTTGAAATTATTTTTTACCGTTTTCTTCCTTGACTTGATTTTGTTTTTTCCAAATAAAATCGGTAGCTCAATCTGTCTAGTCGCAAAGAATAATCAAAGTAGGAATTTTAAAATGAGTTTGAAAAATGGCTTAATTTTGACAAAAATTTAGTATATTTCTTTTTAAAAAATTTAAAAATATTTTACATAATTTATAAGAATTGGCTTCGAATATTTCTAATCACAATTTTTGTATCTTGCACCCTACTTTAGGCAATGTCAAAACTAACTTAAAAAAAATCTTAGTTTATTTTATAAAAAAAACAATGTCACATATATTTTTTAATTATTAATAAAAATATTTATTTTAAATAAGCTGCCTTTTGAACTCTACCTGCCCGTTCAAGAATGTGGACAGGTGAACACATTTAGTAAAAAAAGTCATATTTTCAATATCATTTTATTAAATTGTTTAAAACTTTAACTAAAAATTACTTTCTCAAAGTTATATGTTCTATAATTCTTTTAAAACATAATTTTCTTGTAAGATTTCAAAAATTGTTAAGATTTATTGAAGTAATATTTCTTATGAACTTTCAAATCCGTAAAAATCGAAAACAAATTTTTTAAGTTTTCTCAATAAAACACCTTTTTTTCTGCAGCCGGCCTTAACTTTTAAAAAATATAAAAATATATAAATTTACCTATAGATTGATATAAAACATGTCTATATCGTCTTTTTCAATTAGTAAATATAATGGCCACAAAACAGACGCCTCAGGTCAAATTTGACAACAGAAATTAGCGTTTATACTACCAATACAGACCATATGAATTTGACAACATGTAAACTACATATAAATTTTAAGTTTAGGTTAACTAAGCCAGCGTTTAAACATTCACTGATTTATTAGCAATAAGAGAATGTTCAGTGTTTTATTCTTTTCGGGTAAACGAGCGGATTGAGTTCGTGAAAAAGAATGCAATGTGTTACAATTGTTTGGCTATTGCCCGTATAATTAAAGATTGTCGACGCATATTTACGTGTAGATATTGCAGGGGCAGACACAATACCCTTTAACATAAAACAACTTCAAACACTAGCCGACAAGATTATGATGAACAACCCTCAACGTCAAGAAACGCGGCACAATCTTTTTCAACCCACACGCGATCTAACAGAAACACGTTAGATAACAGAGCGAAGTTATTAGGCACGGCAGTTCTAAATGTTGCAATTCAAGGCGAAAGATTCTTAACACACTAATAGCGCAGGAAACTGAATTTGGTTTGATTTTAACTGGTCCCGTTCAGAACTCACACCATACCCAACGCATAGTATCATACTTTATTTCTGTCAAGCTTGACAACTTTTTAACCAAGTTCTGGGAGATTGAGAATATACCCTAAGAACCCAATATATCTGAAGAAGAATTATGTTGTGATGTGCACTATATAAAAACTACACAAAACTGTCCAGTGGACGTTGTCAAGTGAGCCTTCCATTTCGGTTAACGAGTCGAGTTAGTCGAGTTAGGAAATTCGCACCACTTAGCAATGGCTAAATATTTGAGAAACGAAAGAAGTTTGATGAGGAAATCAGAACTTAAACTCGAATCTTACAAGAATATATTGACTAAGGTCATATGAAACCCGTAATGGGTTACCCGAACACATCTTCAAATACTCAGTATTACTTACCTCATCACGGAGTTGTCAAAAGTGATAGAGTTACTACGAAAGTGAGACTAGTGTTTAACGCTCCTAGCAAACTCCTTTGGAGTTTATTAGTATAATAAAATAATAACATAGCAAGCAAAAAAAGAAACGAACCAACAAAAAAAAATTATTCATAAATATGTACATATACATATTTTTTCATTAATACATAAGTATTACGTATTAATTGAAAAATCAACTGTGAGTTAAGGAGATTTTATAAAATAATCTTTTAGACAAATAATTTTTTTTTTTTTTAATGTTTAGGATTTAAGCGATTCTTTTTCTTTTAGTTTTGATAAATTTTGACTTGAAAAAAATTCTTTCGCTTGCCGTTGATGTTGGAGTAATCGAAAGCAACCCATAATACAGAATATCTAATTTCTCAGACCTTTTCCTGGATTTCTCTAAATATATGAAATCTTCCATCATGTCATTAAAGTCCTGTTTTTTTTAAATTTTTAACACTTCTAATTGTTTTGCTTAATTTTATTCAAAGATTGATATAAGAAGATATGAGAAGAACCAACTATCTAAACACATACATGCAAAAAATACGTGAAACAAAAAACTGTTGACAGCAAACAATTCCCAGCTAGCATTTTGTATCATAATCGAATCAGCTTCAAAAGCAAAATAACGGCTTAGGAGATAATTTTTCGATCATAAATGATACTCTCGTTGCGAGAAAATGGTACCCCACCGATGAACCAATTAAAAAATTCATTTGTGATCCAATTTGCTTATTCCTTTTTGATCATATGAATGAAACCTTTTTCAATCGCTCTAGTGATAAATCAGTTTAAAATTCAAAACATTTAGAAATCATTATTTGAATATATGAATGAATCCATTTTCAATCGCTCAAGTGATAAATCAGTTTTTAATAAAACAAGTAATCTGAAAAGGCTCATTTAGATTATTTTTACAAAAAATTATCACCCAAATGCTGGGTTATTTAGAATAAAAATCACTGAACACCTTCTTTGTTTGTATAAAAAAATATTTTCTAAACACATACCTTTTGTATATGAGACGAAATAAATAATTAAAAACACAAAAAAATATGTTATAATACTTTAAAATATTAGAAATTTTGTTACATCGGTTAATCGACTTAAAGTAACCGGTTTAATCGTTAATCGAAAATAGCCAGTAAGTAGTAGCTATCCCTCTCGAACTCGTTAAAACATATTTAATCCCTAACTTTATTCCGTAAGGGGACTCCCATACAAAGTTTATGAAATTTTATAAAAAATTGGCCCTACACCTCCTACGATGCCCCTAAATGGATTAAGTATATGACCGACCCCACTTCATTTTTCATCACCATTTGTTTCTAGCATTCCTACCCACCGTCTCTTTCTCAAATAAAATTGACAAAACTGCAGTGATTTAAAAAAACCTGTTTTTTGAAGTGAATATAGGCAAGACTTTTTGACACCTCAAAAGTCTGCACTAAACAGATAAATCTGCACATTTGGCAACGCTGGTTGTAGCCTTAAAACTAATCCCCGTATTCATAAAAAATTTTAAATTTAATAAAGGTTTGCAAAATTTATTTTCTATGAAAACCTTTATAAAATTTAATAAACATTTATAAATACGTTGGTAATAGTCCTATAGCCCTAAGGGTTATAGTATTGTTGTCGTATAGTCTTAAAGTGATATTGTCTTAAATGTCTATAAGACTTGATGACATATATTCATATATTCTTATAAATTAAAAGGCTTACGACCAATTTGACCAAGTTCAGTTATATTTAATTAACTATCACTGATAACTGTCAAAAACATATTGTCAAATGGAAGTTAATAGTTTACCTGTGCCCATGTTCTGTAACTCTCGCTTCGAGAAACTTTTCGATTGAAATGCGAGAAATGTAACAAAAATGCCATAAATTGAAACAAACAACTGTTTTTCTCACTTAACTGAGTCTGTAAAATTTTTGGCGAGTAATAGCTGTCACCTAAGGAAATTACTCGCCAATTCAGAGAAAAAGTGTGTCTGTAAAATTTTTGTAAAGCTCCCGCTTCGAACTGTCAAATAAACTCACGCACAAAAACGTGGTGAGAAAAAATATTAATTTTTAAACTACAAACATTAAAGTCGCACTCTACATTATTTTCTGTAGCCGACGGTTGTATTTTCTCCGCCGTCATTGAAAATTTTTCAGATTTAGTAAATATTGGCCGCCGTCAACGCTATGTGTGACTGGCGTTCTCAACGTCTGCAATTTCACATCGGCTTTGAGTGGAATTTTAGGACATTTATAATGTAGCGACGTAACCTCTTTTGATAGTTTTCGATATGAGTTACAGACGCACTTTTTTCTCACTTTTCGAGAAACGATGGAGTATTTTGTTTCAAATCTTTTCGATGCGCCTTGGAAATCTAGCAAATCTTATTTTTTCAAAGAGGTATTTCGGCTTTTCGGTGTAAGCTACTCTATGCAAAAACAAAAGAATACTTGTCTTAAGAAGACTTCATACAGAGTTTTCAAGTATGCTGAGACTTGGTCACGCTTTTTTAGTCTGTGATTATATCTTATGGTGTTGTTATGTAATACTTTAGGTTGTTCTTTGTACTAGTGGAATCGCAATGAGAAAACAACTCGCATCCGTATGTAAAGCCAAATAAGCTTTTGTAAATAGGAATCTATCATTCAGCGGCAGGCGCGGATTCAGGGGGGATATTTCCCCCCCCTAAATTATAAAAATATGTGTTCATATTGTTTAAAATCAAAATATTTTAAACAATCTTTTTCATTATTTATATTTTTCATTTATTTGAACTCAAACGTATCTGAACCAAATATGTATCTTATAGTAGATGTGAATTATTATTACTGCTTATTTAGACATTCGTTAGGGTAATGACTATTTGGTAATCGTTACATAAAAACTATTGTGAATTATTAATAATGGCTTAAGTGCCTAAAATTCGAAATCATATTTTTTTTGTAAAAAGCAAGTTTCCTGTTAGCAAGAATTTTTTTTAGTTTTTACTAACAAGCTAGCGTTCAAATCAAACAAACCTAATCTAAAACTCTTGAACTCAGTGTAATCTTATGTTAAACTCCAACGGTGAGCTGAAATAAAACATCATATTGAATTTCAACAAGCGCTTATACTTTTGTTTTTCTTTGTCTCAACATCACGCTGATTCCTTTATAATAACTCCAAGCGAAAGCTTAAAGTTTATAAAGCATTGAGCAGCAACAAACACCCTATTATAGGACTCTAGTTAGCTGCGTTTAGTATTGCCTACAGTCTACTAAGTCGACCCTCATCCGTACGACTCTACTCTTAAGCCCAGCTAATCCAAAACAACTTTGTTCACTTATTTCGATAATACACGAATTTCCGAATGTACAAAATTTTTGGAAATCCCATCAAGTTTTTTTTTTTTTTGTTTTTTTTTATAGAATCTCTAATCCAATTTTCAATAAGTAGCCAAGTATTTATCCTAATAGTTATTTATTATATATTTCCAGTGAAACTTCTAGCTTACTGTATTTAAATACATATTATTCTACATTCAATCCCAGCATGTGCCATCTATTTCCGAAAAATAAACGTTTGGGTTGAATATGCGAGCGGTTGAATTATTAATAAGCAATATTTTTATTTGTATTATGATAATTTTTTACTATATACATTTGAATATAACCGTTTTTCGTATCATATTTTCATAATAGTAGGATTTGAATTGGAATTTTATATGCATTGCCATTCTACCTTCCCATATATACATATGAATATATGTATTGGTCTAGTAAAAGTTCACCAAAGAAGAATTATATAACTGATAAATTTCAAGTGCATTAATAAGAAAAGTTCTTTGATATACAAAAATACATAAAAATGAGTGAAACAATGGTGAGTCCGTAATTTTTTTTTTAATATAATGTACCTATATAATTATATATCATTACCTTCAGTCGAAAAGGATGTAGTCCAATGTATAAATTTTATAGGAGAGAGAAAAAATTTTCTAATGTCTTTAGTTCTGAATATATTTGAAGTCTGTAAATCCAGTTTTGCTTCATTGCCGACTCTTTATTGGCTTGCAAACCAACTAAAAATAATACATTTATGTTTTACATAGATTTTTGTGACTTATCACCATTTCTATTATATATTTTATACTTTTAATGTACATTATAGCATGTCGACTTGCAAAAAATCAAATATACTATAAAATTATTTTATTTATTTCAACGTTGACTATTAACAAATATTAACAAATTTTTTTTTTAAATTTTCACATTTCAATGGGCCCTAGCAAGTTTTCTTTAGCATTTTTGGAATTACAACTTTAGCATTTGGATATACATATCGTTGCAAAACAAGAACTAGAAAAAAATATTTGTATATTTTCTGCAAACGATGTATTTTTGTTAACTCTATTGAACTGCATCAAAAACTTAATTTTCAAAAATTGTTGCATTAGCACATTTACGGCTGAAGGCATATGTACGTATGTATGTGCAGCCAAAATTATTTTTGTCTTTCCATTGTTATACATAAGCTTTAAAATTCCGTTCTAAATAAAAATAATTTAAATAAAAAAATTAGCTGTAATCAACTTAAACCAGAATAATTATATATTTATCTTTAGATTAAAACCCAAACAGTTCGACTTAAATTCATTACTTAATTTTAAAATTAGTGAAACATATTCCGTCTTCCAAAATTTTGTTAACAATTGCATATGTTTTTTTTTTTTGGTCGAAAAATTGGTCAAATAATTTAGTATGATGTAGTCAAATAAATTGTTTCAAATAAAAAAATAAATAAAATTATTTTTATAGCCAAAACGTTATTTAAAAAGATTAATTTATTTTAATTTATATTGAACTGATCTTATATTCTATTTTACCTTATTGTTGAGTTTTTTTTTTAATATAATATAAACATATCGTTTTTAATAAACTTTTAAAAACAAATTTTTTACCTGTTTTGTACCATAAAAAATTCCCCCCCCCCCCCCCCCTAAGGCTCAAGCTGGATCCGCGCCTGTTCAACGGTGTAGTTTAACATAAATTTGTCCCACCCCTGTATTTATATGGCTTGACCAAAATAAGTTGCTGTTAAACATTAATCCCACATTTTTTGCCGTTGTTAATTTGACCATAATTCCCATGTCAATGATGTCAACTTTCACATTGATTATTAGGATATCATTTTCGATAAAATGTGTGAGTGGTAGTGATTAGAATATGACTTGCAGAAAATTTCAGCCTAAAGTTTTACGGTCCGATTTTTTAAAATTTTAGAAAAACACAGATTTTTAGAACCATAAGCAAAAAAAAAAAAAATTATTTAAAAATTAGTTTGCAACTTTTATTGTTCTTCTAAAAAAAATATTAACACGGTCCATCTAAAACAGTAAAAAAGTGAACAAACTAACACAAACATATTCATAGCAAAAAAAGATTGTTAATTAAATTAAATAAACTTAAAAAAAAAACAATTTGGCATTACATAAAGAACAAAGTGTAATAAAACAAAGGAACGTGCAGACATAAATGATAAGAAAAATTTAAAATAAATAAAATTAAGTTAAATTATTAAATAAAGTGCGCAGTTTTTTGTTTATTTAAGACAAAAACTCTGAAATTATCATAAATGTCTTAGTAAAATTCCATCAAGATGTTTTCTAATTGTTATCTTTGAAAAACATTATCTTGATAAAAATTAAAATTAAGTTAAATTTTTAAATAAAGTGCGCAGTTTTTTGTTTATTTAAGGCAAAAACTCGGAAATTATCATAAATGTCTTAGTAAAATTCCATAACGATATTTGCTAATTGTTATCTTTGAAAAACATTATCTTGATAAATATTAAAATTAAGTTAAATTATTAAATAAAGTGCGCAGTTTTTTGTTTATTTAAGCCAAAAACTCTGAAATTATCATAAATGTCTTAGTAAAATTCCATAACGATATTTGCTAATTGTTATCTTTGAAAAACATTATCTTGATAAATATTAAAATTAAGTTAAATTATTAAATAAAGTGCGCAGTTTTTTGTTTATTTAAGCCAAAAACTCTGAAATTATCATAAATGTCTTAGTAAAATTCCATAACGATATTTGCTAATTGTTATCTTTGAAAAACATTATCTTGATAAATAAAATTTTATGAAATCTGGATTTAATTTAGAAAAATTAAATCACATGACTCCAGTGTAGTTACTCGAGAAGTTTATCTAAGACAAAAAAAATTATTCAATTTGATTTAACTTAAATGAATGTTTTATAACTACGAGCAAATTACAAAAATTCTTTTGCACTATAAATTTATCTGATTTTAAGATGTTAAATATTAAGTTTGAATATTTTATAAGTATAACAAGTAAGAAAGTATAGTCGGTCAAGCCCGACCATATGATACCATATGAAATAATTTTTGCGGGTCAACCCTAATTAGAACCAATGTTCAAGCATGGCCCGCCTGAACAAAATTGTGTTATGAAGTTAAGATTCATGTAAAAGTTCATTGTGCAGAATATTAACTATTTAGATATCTTCATTTATATGAGTTTTTAGGATAGGGGCTTATATGGGACCTATGGTTAACTTTGGACCTACCATAACAACATTTTGTCATGACAAAGTAGCTATCGTAAAACTTGTTATCCCCTATTTTTATGTTAGTAACAACATTTATAAGGAAGTTATGTCATTAAAAACTATTTGTATATGTATGGCAGCTATGTTCAAATATCCTTTGCCTGGGTAACAATCCTGTCGAGATGCGAGGACTTAAGTGCACTCTACGATTCTGATCCCCTGTGCTGATGTATACGCTTGAGACATTCTTGCTGGCGGCCATGAATACTGAAGGAGTGTGCGACCAAAGGTGGTAGTTAAAAAAATAGGATCACTCAGGCTGGTAAAAAAGAGTGCAAACTAATTTGTTTAAGAAAAAAACTTGCAAAAACTATAATTTCGCAGGCCTGTGTAATTAAATGCTTCTTTGTATTATTCGAATAAAATTGAATAGTTAATACTGGCCTTTAGTCGCATAACGGTAACCCTGGCTATACGGCGAAAATGAATATAAATTAACAAAATAAAAATTGACAGTTGCCGTCACACCGAAGCGAAAAACACTGTGACCAGCTGGCTTACTGAGGCCACCTCCTTATTACATCATGTCCTCGAATAAAACTTAAAAAAAAAACCACAGCAAATCAAGACAAAAAAACAGCAAATCAAGGCGAATTCATGACAGGCAATATCGGTACTTGACCTTGTAAGGTCATTGTACAACGTAAAAAACAGAAACCAAACATAAACAAATATAATTAACAAAATGTTGACATCCAACTTTTATTAAGCTTAAAAAAAAGTTATCAGATGGACTGTTCAGTTCACCTATAATGAATTCGTCTTGAGACAAATTAATCAGCCCAATTATAAATAAAAATTCCTCAGGAGTTTTTTTTCCTTTTCCTATTTTTACAATTGAATTAAAATAGCAAAAATGGGAGAAGGGAAAGAAATCCCGACGAATTTTTATTCATAATTAGGCTAAATAAACAAAATAATGAGACATGTTGCGTGCTTTTGTATTCATTTTCAAGGCAAAAAATATCTTCATAAATGTAAGAAGAAGAGTTTTTGAATTATGAATATGCCGTGTGAAGAGCGTTATTCGCATGCGTTATTCAAAGAGCGAACAAAGAATAGGTATTCACGTAAATTTCTGTTACCCTTGCAACTATGTAAAATAGCATAGTTGCACTTATTTGACATGGGCAACACATTTTGTTTGAACCTTAAATTTTCAGCTTTTCCTTACAAATTTTTTAACAACGCACCTTCCATATGGCAATATAAATATTTTAATAAATTTGAAACGCAATTTCTTGAAATATACTAATTTTATTAATTTGAAATTTAGTCGAATTTTTATCTTATCTACCTCAACATTTTTTTCAGATATGTATTCCTGTATGTGTATTATTTCTGCTTCTTCAATATTGCGACGCTTTTTATTTATTTTTATTGTTTTATTTTTTACAAATTACATCTTTAAACACTACAATTTATAATATTTTTCATTTCAAAGAAAAAAAGTAGTACATCAAAATGAAATTCCTGCGTTGTGGTTTAGTGTAGAGTTGATTTTTTGATTACTCTCTTAAAATTTTTTTCAACTTGGCAACGCCATAAAAAATTTCAACATTTTTATGCTTTTACTCTGATAATCTTCCACATAGTGCTGGTTCACACTGTTGAATTCTTAGCCGTCTAGTCCAAGGCGAATTCAACTACAGGTGGTGTCGATACTACAACAATCCAAAAACAACAGAAACAACACAGGGTTTTTTTGCATTGCATTGTTAGTGTTTACTGTCCAAAATGTCAACCATTCCTAACAAAACACTAACAAGTCAAAACAAAGTAGCTCGAACTGTCAAAATCAGATGGCGTTTCGACACCACCTGTAGTTGAATTCGCCTTTTCCCTTCTCTCCTAAAATCTCAATACTTGACGGCTACAACTTGAACAGTGTGAACCAGCACTTAATTATACCCTGTTCCCATTTTTAAAATTGAATTTAAATAGGAATGGAGTCAGAATGGAGTTATTATAATTAGAAAAAGTGTAAAATCCTTTATATTTAAAAAAAAAAAATTGTACATTTACTTTTAGCCTCTATTGAGGTTGTTACTAATACGACTGAAAGCAAACAAACTCCTCGAATCAAAATGAATTTATAAAGTGGCCTCACTACTACAACAATGCAACAAAAGAAAAAACATCAGGCATTTTGTTGCTAGAATTGTCACGGCAAATGACAAAATAAGCTAATTCGCCTTGATTCGAATGTAAACAAAAAGCCAAATCGTCTATCTTTGCTGTCAAAATAGCCAATTTGCATTAAAAAATGACATAAAATTCAATATGGCTTAATGCATGATGGTGCAGTATTGCCATATTTGCTTAAAAAAACTGACAATTTCCACAAAAAAAATCTGTTTTTATAGAAAAAAACTGCACCTTAAGGATTGTTTACACTATCACACATTTCTTACGTATTCCATAATACTTTGTGAGATATACATACACACTATCACACATTTCTTACGTATTCTATAATACTTTGTGAGACATCTAATGAGTTTTGTTGTGACTGACATGCTTTTGTTAAAATCCAACACTGATCCAATGAAAAGTTTAGAAAAATTTCAAAAAACGATGATGTCGTATGGAATGTCAAATTTTTTTCGTAATACTTGTCATTTTCATAACACATTGCATTCACACTATCACACATTTACATATTACTTGAGTTTTTAATATGTATTAATACAAAGTATAATAGTGTAAACTAGCATTTAGTCCTCATCCACATTATGTAACATTTGCTGCGAAACATTTGAGTTTGATGATGAAAGGGGAAAGACGAAATGTGGTCTTGTTTTGTGTGCGAGCAGTTTTTGTGAATTTGTTATTGAAACAAAGAGTGAAAGCATACAAATTGTTTAAATGCTGCAAAACAAAAGTTTTATTGTATTGACACCAATGCAGTTTCAAAAGAGAATTGAAGACAGTTTCTGCAGAAAGTGTTTCTTAATATGGACGAGAACTTAAAAAAACTTGAAAAAAAATTAAAAACGTTGGCTGTTGATATCATAGATGGGGTAGCGCACTAAATTTGCAGTTTCAACTCATAACTACACTCACAATATTATTACAGTAACGGACTGTTGGTTATTCAAGAAGTATTCCGTTCAGTCATTTTTAAAAAAATAAACATTTAAAATTCCAAGCAAATTAATTTTTAACTGATTCTAACATTTATTTAAAAAACTAAGTGCACATTAATACGGATTTTCGGTTGCATTTAATATTGTCCGTTGATTAAGTAAAAGTATTCTGTATGTAAAATTAAATGAAAATGAAATTTAAAACAACTGTAAATTTTCTTAGAAACCAATCTACTTATTTTGCATTGAATTTTAACGAAAAGTTAATTTATTTTTTACTGTCAAAAATTCAACCGCGAATTCCATAAAAAATTAACCCCAAATTCCGTAAAAACAAATGAGTTTTCAGTTATTTTATATAATTTAACAACCAAAAAAATTAATTTTCAGTTATCTATTTATAGATCTGTGGCAAAAAGTAAAAAATGATTTTCTTGTTTTGTGTAGAAAATTCCCATATTATATTTGTTAAAATTATTTAGTTAAATACATCAAATTTTTAAAGTAAAATAATGGCGAATACCATATCGGGCATGCTACTGGTGTCTTATAATAACAAAAGTAAAACAAACATGTATAACGGGTAAGTGAATAAAAATAAATATTCTCTCTCTCATTAGAAAAACTAGCGGACATGTGTCTGGAATTTTTTAAAAATTAAGAAAAAAACTTGCAAAAACTATAATTTCGCAGGCCTGTGTAATTAAATGCTTCTTTGTATTATTCAAATAAAATTGATTAAAAACACTGGGTTTGAAGTAAAAAACATGAAAAAAAAAGATATATCGGCACATTTGGCAACGCTGAGATGGTGTGTTGTGTTTTTATTGTCAATGATACAATTGAAAATTTAACAAATGACAACAACAAGTTAAAATATCAAATAAATTCTACTTGCAAGCAACTGTCGTTGTTTTTGGATCAGGTGTAGTTGCAAAAGTATCGGTAGCAATTTGTACGAAATTTGGAAACTTCACAAGCCGTTCATCAGATATAAAGAAATCTATTTTGTACCAGTGTTGCATATAATTTTTATTTAATCATTCATACAAAAACAGTAAGTGATTACTTGTTAATTGGACGCGCTTAAAGTAGTATAACTTTACTTACAAAGAGACAAGAATAAAGACAGTCAAAAGAGGGGCAAAATCCGACTTTAAGCCGGCGATACATTATCCTATTCAGTCGTACGATGTGACTAATAAAGAATGATAGTGTGGCTTCAAAATGAATTGAGTGACAGATTTTTTGACAAGTCTGACCGACTTGCAAATGTTTTTGAAAATGTTCATAAAACGATATATTCTATGCGATTTTCTTTTTGCATCTTTTTTGTGGGATAGTGCATTGAGAGCAGATTTGGGAAACATTTCCTAATGTCGGGAAGAATTGCGTCAGCTTTTCGTGTAGGATTGTGTGGGATAGTAAATACTGGCCTTTAGTCGCATAACGGTAACGCTGGCTATATGGCGAAAATGAATGTAAATAAACAAAAAAAATTAACAGTTGCCGTCACACTGTGACCAGCTGGCTTTCTGAGGTCACCTCCTTATTCCATCATGGACACCACCATATACATGAATTCGCCTTGGAATAGAATTTTATAAAAAATATAAAATATAGTGTTTTAAAAAAAATATAATAATAAAAAAAAATATTTACTGCCTGTTTTTCAAAATAAAATAAAAATTTTCGAATGGGAAAATAAATTGAAACAACAATAAAAAACCAAAATTTGTTTTTATTTTCCATATAAATTTCCTAACGAATATTTGTATTTTAGTTTGAAACACAGGCAGTTAGTGTTTGTGTGTAAAGAAAATTTTGTTGCAAATAATATTTGACTACTTGATCCATTTTATATAAAATTAACTACCATGTTGTAGGTCCTATGTAATGCAATCTTGTTAAAAGAGTTTGTAGTTAAACGACATGTCTTCGTTTTTAAACGACATGATTTAATTTTTAAACGATTTCAGAACTAATCCTCTGGAGTATTCCATAGAGTAGTTCTAAAACTAACCTACTGGGAGTATGTATGAACATGAAGTAGTTTTAAGACTACTCCGTTGTAATGCAAAGCTGGGTTATATGGTCCAGAACTAGGACATCGTAATGTTAAATTTACCATGTTTTTTCAATACATTTGGGTTACCTTTGGACCATCGTCCCTTATGGGCTATATTTTACATATTTTAACAAAATGCCTATGTCGATAACTACAACACAAGTTACTGCTTATGACATTTGTGGTCGCATAATATTTCTTAGTGGGCCGCAATGTGCATGAAAACTGTTACGTTATCGGTCGCTTGCATTGCACAGTACAACATTTTTCAGTTAATTGATTGCCAACTCAATTCTGTGAACTGTATGTGAAATTAGACCCAAAAAGAAGAATTTCTGCATCATTCGTTTTGTCTTCTTACCTGCGATTTGAAGTTAGTATCGATTTGAAGTTAGTACTATCGTATAGGGGAATTTATCACGTTTTAGGCCCTGTTGTTTGACATAGCTCGACAACCACTAGCCCAATTTAGTTGAAATAAATTTTAAAAAATTAAGAATTACAATTCCCTTAATCTGTTCATATTTTGTTTTCCTATACAAGTAACACTTTCGAAGTTAAAAATGA
This sequence comes from Pollenia amentaria, assembly GCA_943735925.1. NCBI lineage: Eukaryota > Metazoa > Arthropoda > Insecta > Diptera > Polleniidae > Pollenia > Pollenia amentaria. The sequence continues at coordinate 56,368,894 of OX031006.1, forward strand.
ATGTATGAAGGGAAAAAATTATTTTTTGCCTAAAAATTTAAATTTTTTTTTTTAAAAATACATAAAAAATGCAAAATGGAAAAAAGTTTCAAGTCAAGTTATTTTTTCGCAAAGTCACATAACCTATGAGCAAAATGAGACAAAGATCATAAAAATCGATGCACGCGTTTCGCTTTTATTCGCAATTGAGTAAATGTATGAATTTCAAAAATTTGCTCGAGATATGCACAACATTATTTGGAGAAAACATTGACACCTTTTTCATGATTCTGAGAATTAAAAAAAAAGGAATAAACAAAAGGTTATTTGATTTTTATGATTGCGGTAATAAATGTACGTGGACAATTAAACGGAAAGTGGACCTTTTTATTATTTGGGTTTTTCCGGTGGCTACCTATATGATTTTTTTACAGAAATTGCACCCACATTTAAGGGTGGTCATTATTTGGAAAGTTTTGCACAGTTTAAAACGTACAAGTGCTGAATCAGGTATATAGCCAGCCGCCCTTAAAATATGCGCCCATTTATAAGTACCTGGCAGTAAAATATTCAAAAATACGTAGTATTTATAGGTGTGCATTGATCGATTTTTGGCATTCAGCCAGTGCCGACGAACGCGAACAGTAAAAGTGATTTTTCCCCAGTTTTTTAAAAGTGAATAACAACAAAACATAAAATATATCAATATGGAAAACAACAAGTGCCCATATTTGGATGAATATTGTTACGTTTGTGGTCATATCGTCCGAAAAATACAGAAAAAAGATCGAAAAAATTTGTTTACTGAGCAATTCAAAACCGCGTATTGTAATTATTTCGATGAAGCAGATTTAAGTGGTGCAAATTTTACGCCGAACACAGTGTGAAACAGTTGTTATACTACCCTTCTAAAATGGATTCACGGAAAAAGTAGAAAGTTATCTTTTATGAAGCCAGTAATTTGGGTGGAAGACACAACTGGACATGATGAATCCAGGTGCTATGCATGCATAAATTTTCGTCCTGGATTAAACAGACAACAATTGAAAACAAAAGTATACACTGCTGCATTTACTGCCACACTTCCAGTGCAACGCCCTGCTGATACCGATGCACCTAAACCTCCGAGTGCGGATACTGTGTCCCTGCTAGCCGAAACCGTTTTCACCAATCCGACCGATTAGGATGATGCTGATTGGATACCCGATATTGAAAATAGTGCACCACAACCGCTACCACAAATCGAAATGGATTACATTGTGGCCAAGCTGGGACTATCACAACACGACTCCGAATGGCTGACATCGTTTTTGAAGAGAAGAAAACTCACACAGCAAAATGTCAGCGCAACATCCTACCGACAACGCCAAGCTGATTTTCAGAAATTTTATTCCGTTGACGAAGCAAATACGTTCACGTACTGCCATGATATCCCAGGTTTAGTGAAAAAATTGGGAATGGATTATATCGCTGGCGACTGGCGTTTATTCATCGATGGTTCAGTTACTAGTTTGAAGGCTGTGCTGCTGCACAAAAAAAATAAAAAACCATGCATTCCATTGGGATTCAGCACAACTATGAAGGAAACGTATGAAGCATTGGGCGAAATTTTGAAGAAAATCAAATACGATGAACACAAATGGAACATTTGTTGCGATCTGAAGGTGGTCAACATACTACAAGGGATTATAGAAAAGGGCGGATATCCAAAATACTTCTGCTTCCTTTGTAATTGGGATTCACAATACAAAGGAAATCAATATCAATGTAAAGATTGGAAAGGAAGAACTCCCGAGTTCAACAAACAATTAAAATTACGCAATGAACCTATGATAAAGGACCTGGATGATATTTTGTTGCCACCGCTCCACATGAAACTGGGAATAGCTGGGAAATTCGTTGAAGTGGTGGTCAAAAAAGTTAACGGCGCCTTTGACTGTTTGAAATCCATCTTTCCGAAACTCAGTGATGAGAAAATTAAAAACGGTACGTATCGTACTCTGTATTTCAATATTGTCATATCTAAATTTGTTAATTTCTATACATTCGCATTACCAATATTTTTTTCGTTTTTCTTATGTATTTAAAACAGGTATTCTCAATGGACCTGATATTCGGAAATTGATCAAAAGTGATTCTTTCACACATTTGCTTTCAGAGCATCACGACCACCAACATGCATGGAACGCATTGAAAGAAGTAATAGAAGGCGTTCTAGGAAAGAACCGTGTCCAGCGAGAAGAGATACAGCAACGAGTGGACAGGTTGCTGTTTTATTTCGAAAAAATCGGTGCATCCATGACGCTGAAATTGCATTTCTTGCACCACCATCTCGATACTTTTTTGGCACAATCACCTCAGGAATCAGACGAACAAGGAGAGAGGTTCCACCAGGTAACCATGCCATTTGAAAAGCGGTTCAAAGGCAAAAAATTGGATGCATTGCTTGCGGAGGTTTGTTGGTGGAGTTCCACAATTATGCAGTTTAAAGAAAGCACCGAAGATGAAGACATTGAAATTGGTGGACACAGTGAAAGAAACACGCCCTTGAATAGTATGTGTATCTCGGATGACGATACAGACTCAGACCATGAATATGAACAACCTACGAAGAAAACAAGATCATCAGAACCACAAGCGTCAACTTCTACAAGGATGGATATTGCCAATAATTGAAAAAATGTTCTAAATTTTGTTTTTATGCATATTATAATTGCGTATTAATTGCATATTATTTTATTTTCATTACGTTTTTATAAATAAAGTTTTTTTTTGCATGATAATTTTTTAATTTATATTTTTATTTTAAGGGTGGTGGCTATAACTGATTTTTATTTTTAGGCAAAAAATAATTTTTTCCCTTCATACATTCATTTTTAACTTCGAAAGTGTTACTTGTATAGGAAAACAATATATGAACAGATTAAGGGAATTGTAATTCTTAATTTTTTAAAATTTATTTCAACTAAATTGGGCTAGGGGTTGTCGAGCTATGTCAAACAACAGGGCCTAAAACGTGATAAATTCCCCTATACGATAGTACTAACTTCAAATCGATACTAACTTCAAATCGCAGGTAAGAAGACAAAACGAATGATGCAGAAATTCTTCTTTTTGGGTCTAATTTCACATACAGTTCACAGAATTGAGTTGGCAAATCATGTGTTGTACTGTGTTGTCGATCGACTTGTCGTTCTGAAAATTGTTAATGGGCCGCAAATCAGCTGTTTGTCGTTGAAAATGGAAGCGAACGATAGCGGTCGACATCGGGGGCCAGGCTGTTAATTTTATAAATGTTAACATAAAAAATGTAAACAAATTAAATTAGCCTTCGGCTGTAAGGAAGAGCATTCCAAAGACGAATAGCGTTGATCAAAATTTGCCATTCCAAAACTAGGCATCGAAATTTCGGACATATCATTCTTTTACCCCTTGGTGATCTAGCAAATCTTAATTTTTCAAAGAGGTATTTTGGCTTTTCGGTGTAAGCTACTTTATGCAAAAACAAAAGAATCCTTGTCTTAAGAAGACTTCAAACAGAGTTTTCAAGTATGCTGAGACTTGGTCACGCTTTTTTAGTCTGTGATTATATCTTATGGTGTTGTTATGTAATACTTTAGTTTGTTTTTTGTACTAGTGGAATCGCAATGAGAAAACAACTCGCATCCGTATGTAAAGCTTGGAACCAAATAAGCTTTTGTAAATAGGATTCTTACATTCAGCGGTGTAGTTTAACATAAATTTGTCCCACCACTGTATTTATATGGATTGAAAAAGTTAAGTTGCTGTTGAACATTAATCCCAGATTTTTTGCCGTTGTTAATTTGACCATAATTCCCATGTCAATGATGTCAACTTTCACATTGATTATTAGGATATCATTTTCGATAAAAGGTGTGACTGGTAGTGATTATGAATATGACTTGCAGAAAATTTCAGCCTAAACTTTTACGGTCCGATATTTTCAAATTTTAGAAAAACACAGTTTTTTAGAACCTAAAGCAAAAAAAAAACAATAAAATAAAAAGATTTCTTCAAAAATAATTTTGAAATGCAGTTTGCGACTTTTATTGTACTTCTAAACAAATATTTACACGGTCGATTTAAAAAAGTAAAAAAGTGAACAGACTAACAAAAACATATTCATAGCAAAAAAAAGATTGTTAATTAAATTAAATAAACTTAAAAAAAAAAACAATTTGGCATTACATAAAGAACAAAGTGTAATAAAACAAAGGCATGTGCTGACATAAATGATAAGAAAAATTTAAAATAAATAAAATTAAGTTAAATTATTAAATAAAGTGCGCAGTTTTTTGTTTATTTAAGACAAAAACTCTGAAATGATCATAAATGTCTAAGTAAAATTCCATAACGATATTTGCTAATTGTTATCTTTGAAAAACATTATCTTGATAAATATTAAAATTAAGTTAAATTATTAAATAAAGTGCGCAGTTTTTTGTTTATTTAAGCCAAAAACTCTGAAATTATCATAAATGTCTTAGTAAAATTCCATAACGATATTTGCTAATTGTTATCTTTGAAAAACATTATCTTGATAAATATTAAAATTAAGTTAAATTATTAAATAAAGTGCGCAGTTTTTTGTTTATTTAAGCCAAAAACTCTGAAATTATCATAAATGTCTTAGTAAAATTCCATAACGATATTTGCTAATTGTTATCTTTGAAAAACATTATCTTGATAAATAAAATTTTATGAAATCTGGATTTAATTTAGAAAAATTAAATCACATGACTCCAGTGTAGTTACTCGAGAAGTTTATCTAAGACAAAAAAAATTATTCAATTTGATTTAACTTAAATGAATGTTTTATCACTTTTATAACTACGAGCAAATTACAAAAATTCTTTTGCACTATATGTAAATTAATCTGATTTTAAGATGTTAAATATTAAATCTGAATATTTTATAAGTATTACAAGTAAGAAAGTATAGTCGGTCAAGCCCGACCATATGATACCCTACGCCACAGTATATGGAAATAATTTTTGCGGGTCAACCCTAATTAGAACCCATGTTCAAGCATGGCCCGCCTGAACAAAATGGTGTTATGAAGTTAAGATTCATGTAAAAGTTCATTGTGCCTTATATTAACTATTAAGATATCTTCATTTATATGAGTTTTTAGGATAGGGGCTTATATGGGACCTATGGTAAACTTTGGACCTACCATAACAACATTTTGTCATGACATAGTAGCTATCGAAAAACATGTTATCCCCAATTTATATGTTAATAGCAACATTTATAAGGAAGTTGTGGCATTAAAAACTATTTTCAGGTGTTGTATTTGTATGGTAAAATATCCTTTGCCTGGGTAACAATCCTGTCGAGATGCGAGGACTTAAGTGCACTCTACGATTCTGATCCCCTGTGCTGATGTATACGCTTGAGACATTCTTGCTGGCGGCCATGAATACTGAAGGAGTGTGCGACCAAAGGTGGTAGTTAAAAAAATAGCATCACTCAGGCTGGTAAAAAACAGTGCAAACTAATTTGTTTAAGAAAAAAACTTGCAAAAACTATAATTTCGCAGGCCTGTGTAATTAAATGCTTCTTTGTATTATTCGAATAAAATTGAATAGTTAATACTGGCCTTTAGTCGCATAACGGTAACCCTGGCTATACGGCGAAAATGAATATAAATTAACAAAAAAAAAATTGACAGTTGCCGTCACACCGAAGCGAAAAACACTGTGACCAGCTGGCTTACTGAGGCCACCTCCTTATTACATCATGTCCTCGAATAAAACTTAAAAAAAAACCACAGCAAATCAAGACAAAAAAACAGCAAATCAAGGCGAATTCATGACAGGCAATATCGGTACTTGTACAACTTCACAAGCAATTTGTTCTTGTAAGGTCATTGTACAATGTAAAAAACAGAAACCAAACATAAACAAATATAATTAACAAAATGTTGACATCCAACTTTTATTAAGCTTAAAAAAAAGTTATCAGATGGACTGTTCAGTTCACCTATAATGAATTCGTCTTGAGACAAATTAATCTGCCCAATTATGAATAAAAATTCCTCAGGAGTTTTTTTTCCTATTCCTATTTTTACAATTGAATTAAAATAGCAAAAATGGGAGAAGGGAAAGAAATCCCGACGAATTTTTATTCATAATTAGGCTAAATAAACAAAATAATGAGACATGTTGCGTGCTTTTGTATTCATTTTCAAGGCAAAAAATATCTTCATAAATGTAAGAAGAAGAGTTTTTGAATTGTGAATATGCCGTGTGAAGAGCGTTATTCGCATGCGTTATTCAAAGAGCGAACAAAGAATAGGTATTCACGTAAATTTCTGTTACCCTTGCAACTATGTAAAATAGCATAGTTGCACTTATTTGACATGGGCAACACATTTTGTTTGAACCTTAAATTTTCAGCTTTTCCTTACAAATTTTTTAACAACGCACCTTCCATATGGCAATATAAATATTTTAATAAATTTGAAACGCAATTTCTTGAAATATACTAATTTTATTAATTTGAAATTTAGTCGAATTTTTATCTTATCTACCTCAACATTTTTTTCCGATAAGTATTCCTGTATGTGTACTATTTCTGCTTCTTCAATATTGCGACGCTTTTTATTTATTTTTATTGTTTTATTTTTTACAAATTACATCTTTAAACACTACAATTTATAATATTTTTCATTTCAAAGAAAAAAAGTAGTACATCAAAATGAAATTCCTGCGTTGTTGTTTAGTGTAGAGTTGATTTTTTGATTACTCTCTTAAAATTTTTTTCAACTTGGCAACGCCATAAAAAATTTCAACATTTTTATGCTTTTACTCTGATAATCTTCCACATAGTGCTGGTTCACACTGTTGAATTCTTAGCCGTCTAGTCCAAGGCGAATTCAACTACAGGTGGTGTCGATACTACAACAATCCAAAAACAACAGAAACAACACAGGGTTTTTTTGCATTGCATTGTTAGTGTTTACTGTCCAAAATGTCAACCATTCCTAACAAAACACTAACAAGTCAAAACAAAGTAGCTCGAACTGTCAAAATCAGATGGCGTTTCGACACCACCTGTAGTTGAATTCGCCTTGGTCTAGTCTTAAGTTTTTAGGAGAGAGAGGAACAGAAATGACATTCTCTTTTCCCTTCTCTCCTAAAATCTCAATACTTGACGGCTACAACTTGAACAGTGTGAACCAGCACTTAATTATACCCTGTTCCCATTTTTTAAATTGAATTTAAATAGGAATGGAGTTATTATAATTAGAAAAAGTGTAAAATCCTTTATATTTAAAAAAAAAATTGTACATTTACTTTTAGCCTCTATTGAGGTTGTTACTAATACGACTGAAAGCAAACAAACTCCTCGAATCAAAATGAATTTATAAAGTGGCCTCACTACTACAACAATGCAACAAAAGAAAAAACATCAGGCATTTTGTTGCTAGAATTGTCACGGCAAATGACAAAATAAGCTAATTCGCCTTGATTTGAATGTAAACAAAAAGCCAAATCGTCTATCTTTGCTGTCAAAATAGCCAATTTGCATTAAAAAATGACGTAAAATTCAATATGGCTTAATGCCATATTTGCTTAAAAAAACTGACAATTTCCACAAAAAAAAATCTGTTTTTATAGAAAAAAACTGCACCTTAAGGATTGTTTACACTATCACACATTTCTTACGTATTCCATAATACTTTGTGAGATATACATACACACTATCACACATTTCTTACGTATTCTATAATACTTTGTGAGACATCTAATGAGTTTTGTTGTGACTGACATGCTTTTGTTAAAATCCAACACTGATCCAATGAAAAGTTTAGAAAAATTTCAAAAAACGATGATGTCGTATGGAATGTCAAATTTTTTTCGTAATACTTGTCATTTTCATAACACATTGCATTCTCACTATCACACATTTACATATTACTTGAGTTTTTAATATGTATTAATACAAAGTATAATAGTGTAAACTAGCATTTAGTCCTCATCCACATTATGTAACATTTGCTGCGAAACATTTGAGTTTGATGATGAAAGGGGAAAGACGAAATGTGGTCTTGTTTTGTGTGCGAGCAGTTTTTGTGAATTTGTTATTGAAACAAAGAGTGAAAGCATACAAATTGTTTAAATGCTGCAAAACAAAAGTTTTATTGTATTGACACCAATGCAGTTTCAAAAGAGAATTGAAGACAGTTTCTGCAGAAAGTGTTTCTTAATATGGACGAGAACTTAAAAAAACTTGAAAAAAAATTAAAAACGTTGGCTGTTGATATCATAGATGGGGTAGCGCACTAAATTTGCAGTTTCAACTCATAACTACACTCACAATATTATTACAGTAACGGACTGTTGGTTATTCAAGAAGTATTCCGTTCAGTCATTTTTAAAAAAATAAACATTTAAAATTCCAAGCAAATTAATTTTTAACTGATTCTAACATTTATTTAAAAAACTAAGTGCACATTAATACGGATTTTCGGTTGCATTTAATATTGTCCGTTGATTAAGTAAAAGTATTCTGTATGTAAAATTAAATGAAAATGAAATTTAAAACAACTGTAAATTTTCTTAGAAACCAATCTACTTATTTTGCATTGAATTTTAACGAAAAGTTAATTTATTTTTTACTGTCAAAAATTCAACCGCGAATTCCATAAAAAATTAACCCCAAATTCCGTAAAAACAAATGAGTTTTCAGTTATTTTATATAATTTAACAACCAAAAAATTAATTTTCAGTTATCTATTTATAGATCTGTGGCAAAAAGTAAAAAATGATTTTCTTGTTTTGTGTAGAAAATTCCCATATTATATTTGTTAAAATTATTTAGTTAAATACATCAAATTTTTAAAGTAAAATAATGGCGAATACCATATCGGGCATGCTGCTGGTGTCTTATAATTGAAAGTTCTTCTGTAAACAAAGTGGTCAGTATAACAAAAGAAAAACAAACATGTATAACGGGTAAGTGAATAAAAATAAATATTCTCTCTCTCATTAGAAAAACTAGCGGACATGTGTCTGGTATTTTTTAGAAATTCGAGTAAAACCTGTATTACATAAAATTACTGAATTACATAAAATAACTGAAAATTCATTTGCTTTTACGGAATTTGTCAGTAATTTTTTGATAGTTAATTGATATAAAATAACTGAAAAATCATTTTTTTTACGGAATTCGTCGGTTATTTTTTTGATAGTTGAATTATATAAAATAACTGAAAGTTCATTTGTTTTTACGGAATTCTCCGTTGAATTTTTGACAGTAAAAATAAAATGAACTTTTCGTTAAAAATAAATGAAAAATAAGTAGACCGGGTTTTAACTGAATATTCATTATTTTATATAACAATTTCAGTTAATTAATTTTACGTACAGAATATTGTGAGTGTATATATATATTCCTTAGTCCCCTTTTATTTTTCTTTATTTTAAATCTTTATGCTATAGGCTTGGCTAATTCGTTTCTAACGTATTACTTCTTCGCGTCAAAAAGCTGTGATTTTACTTTCAAATACCCATCTAAGGACACTTCGTAAGATGAATCTAACGATACCTCAAATGTCGCGTCAAAAAGCTGTGATTTTACTTTCAAATACCCATCTAAGGACACTTCGTAAGATGAATCTAACGATACCTCAAATGTCAAAATCCATCCAGCCGTTTGGATGGTATTGACGGTCGGGTTAAAAAAGTTAACACATAATCTGACAGTGCATGGTTTACACATACAATAAACATCAAACTACATATGATGTTTGACTACTGACGTCAGCAGTCATCGATGGCTGCGAGTGTAAGACGGCAAATCCCTTTGAGAAGACCTAGTGGTTGAGGTCGAAACATGTCAGGGTAACCAGCCGCCTGGGTTCGAATCACACGCCAGCCAGCCTGGCTTCGAATCCCAGGTCAGTCAAGAATAAAAATTATCAATAACAATTTTAATTAATCTTCCATGTTGTAAAAATTCCTTTCTTCATAAAAATAATTTAATGAAAATTAAATTTAATGAACTTAAGCCTAATTAAATAGTAAAAATTTGGATTAAAAACCATGAAAAGTTCAACAAAATAACCACAATACTAATTTTAAATATTTTTATATGTTTGTGTAATACATAACTGAAATAACTCATAGAATACTTCATTGCTATCCAACGGAAAGCTAAGGTGAAATGTAACAAGAAAATGCAATATAATAGTCTGGTAGTGCATAAAGTCATTCCTAAAAAGTTTAAGGAATAGAGCTATTACAAAAAGCTTTATAAAATACATAACTGAAATAACTCATAGAATAAATTCGAAAAAAAAAATGTTAAAATAAATAATTTTATAAAAATTAACATCAAGCTTAAGGATGAATGTATAAAATACCCATGAACTTTAACTGTGTTTTATTTATTTTTTAATGAAAATCGAACAAAATTTGTCAAAATTAATTTTATTAGTGTCCGATTTTTTAAAACAATAAAGGCGACTTTTTTATTTTATCTTAGGAAGTGAACGATTTTTTCGCAGGTTTATCCGGCAGCCCTGCATAAAACGAAAACAATGAAATGCTAAAAAAAATAAAATAACAATATATAACAATTTGTTTTATTTTTTTTAAGTATTTAAATTCTTTCTTTTCAAATTAAAAAAAAAAATACACATTCTTGTCTACATACATACGTATATGTATGTATGTAATTATTTTTTCTGATAATTTGGGCTCCATTTTTTCTCGCATCAATTTCAAATGTGACTTTTTTTTGACAGTTCTTGTGAGAAACTTTTCGCAAAATATTGTTATAGAAACACTTTTTCTCCCATCCTTCCAATAATTGCTGGAAAATTATTTAAATGACAGATAATTCTCTCAAAATAAAGATACAGAAAGATTTATGTGAGAAAAACCATTTTTTGTTTCATATTGCAATGTTTTTGTCATAATTCATTTGTTTCATGCGGGAAATTTAACGATGCGAGATATACAGAAACGGGCTACAGGTTTTGATTTTTTTCAGTATTTATTTTATTTAAAAGTTTTAGAACTGTACGTTATTATTTTATTGTTTTTTATTTAACTATGTTTTTGTTTATTTGTTTTTTTTTCGGTTCATTCATATAATAAAAGTATCAAGTCAAATAGACACGTATGTGTTTTCCATTGGAAGAAATTATTTGAGTTATTCGTGTTATGCGAACCAATCAAAACTCTTATTCGATTAATCGAGCAAAATAAAAGTTTTCAAATCGATTAATTCCTTACCAAAAAGTCAAATAATTGGATACGCTAGTAGGAATACCGATACTGATATATCGGCGATACTTCAGATTTTCCGATGTATCGGCATCGGCGATATTTCACTGTCGATATGACGATACTTATTACATTTGCTTTAGAATTTTTTGATCAAAGAATTTAATTTTCTATGCTTATTTTTTGTAAAACAACTAAGAGAAATAACGCACTTAAAAGCAGAGCATAATAAAACAGATGTAGATGGAAGAGAGTTGATGATGTTTGAGAGTTATTTTAAAAATCGAAAGCATTATGTGCAGATTAATAACATTAAAATCAATATGTAAAATGGTGAGTGTAATGTACCACAAGGAAGTTGTTTGGGTAATTTAGACTTAACTGGTCATTTGTACATGTTTGCAGATAATATTTGCCTCTTTTATCCCTACAAATTTGACTTGGCTTTGAAAACAAATATGGAACGGGATGTGTCTCTGATTTCTGAATTTGCTCGTCTAAATTGCTTTTCAGTGTCTATCTAAACGAGATGCAGAACATTGGATTACTTGGTAAAATGTATATGAATGCAGATGATATATGTCTTTTTTACCCTTATAAGTATGAAGCAGTTGTAAAAGCATATTTAAAGTTAAATACTGAAAAGACAAGACTACTAAGATTTCGTCCGTATTTAATACACAATAGAAACTTTAGCACTTTTGTTGGTGGAAGAGAAATTTTTGAAAGCGATTCAATTAAATATCTTGGAGTTTATTATTAAACATATATAATTTTTTTATTAATAACGTTTTTTTTTATTATAATTAGTTAATGTTGACATCAGTGTCTAATAAAATTAAAATACTTTTAAAAAAATCAATTTAAAATTCAGTGTTAGACTACGGAACAGTAATTACATTTGCATTACAAGCATTTTGTTTTATTACCAAGGCAAAAACTATTTTATGGAAATGTAGTTGTAAGAAACTAATCACAATAATATGGAAATATATTCGATTGAGAGGTAATCTCCATAAAAATCAGGATAAGTAATGTTTGTTAGATTATTCATCCCATAATCAGCTTATAAGGATTTGGTTTACCTAAAACGCGCAATTCGCGAAGGTTTAAAAAATTTTATAAAAATTAAAAATTTCCTAAAAGTTTAAAAAGCATAAAAATTCTGTTTATGGGTTCCATCGTAGAGGATAAAAAAATCGAAGAAAAACTTCAAAAATTAAAAAAATATAAAAAATTTTCCAAAAATTCTTCAAAATTTTTCACAGTTGCAAACTGCTAGAAAATCCTATTGTAAGCAAGCGCGAATTCTGCAAATTGGTTTATAAATTATGGAGTGGCTCAAAAATAAAATTTCCGGACCGACAATTTATCCGTCTGATTTCCAAAATTTTTTTGTAAGTTCAATCTGCTCACTTGCCCTATTAAAAGGCAAAAAAAATCGGTTCATAGATGACGAATTTATGTAGTAACGAACATTAAAAATAGCAACGTAAAACCGAATTGAAAACCTCCTTCTTTTTTGAATTCGGGTTAAAATATATTTATATTAATAACAAATACATATATTTAAAATAATAACAAATTGTAATAGATATTTTTTTAATTTTTAATAACTAATTTTTTGTCCACTACCGGCTACTTGATGCTGCACCACCGCCGCTAAACAATTGGCCGACTTGGACTTCTGTTAAGAAATCGTCGGCTGACAATTTAATTGTCGTATGTGGATTCCGATAGTTTCGAGTAAATTGAGTTTGAACACATTTAATTTGAAAATTGCTTCAGCAAATACCATATACGACAAACTCAACACTCCATATCTCGAAAACCATATGAGGTATCGAAAAACTGATTACGCCAAATGAAAGATCAGGTCGGAAAACCTAAGGAATCGATCTAAACTCAAAACCGCAAAAATCCACATACGACATTTAAATTATCAACCCACAAAATGTCAGCAAACAATTGTTCTTTTCTTTATGTCAAGTAAACGTGTAAAGAATGTACGCTTGGGCGTGGTTGTCTTTGCTTGTGTGTTACCGTGAGCACTTCAGACGTGATAGAATTTGAAATAGTGCCAAGTTTTGTAGCCCAGTGTAGACAAACTTTTTATTGTTTTTTTTTTTTGTTATTTATTTTCGAGTTTCATGACTTAAAGTTAAATTTTGTGTTAAACACGATGTTTTTGTTGCTTTTTTGGCCTTAATTCAAAAAATATTTCTCCAAAGTCGAAAAAGGGTGGTGTTGGTTATAAATTCTTGTTGTTTGTAATTTATGAGTGAAATGGATCATGAAAAGTATATGATTGGCATTTTGGATAACAATAATTATCTAGCTGCTGATACCGCACGCTAATAAGTATTATTAACATAATCTTTTATAAAAAATAATATCAAAAAGTGTTACATACTTTTGGCTATTTGTTATATTCTATTAATTGTTATTTGTGCTTAAAAAAATAGTTTTAATTGCTTTTTTCTTTTAATTGATTAAGTTATTTTTATCTAAACTGTCCGCTATTTGAAAAGATATCAGTTACAAATACTGTAATTGATTAAATGTGGCATACTTTTAGGTAACCTTTTTATATAAAAAAATATCCTTTTACTTTTTTGTCGTGATCAAATTTACTAACGACAGCTTTAAGCTGTTTTGGCAGGTAAATACGCCGATAACAGCTCGGTTGAAACGCAGATTGTCAGATTTTTATGCAGGAATTTGCAGGCGTTTTTGCCAACAATAATAGAAGTAAGAAAACGCCAGATTTTCGATACAAGAACGCCAACAACGAAAAGGGTGATTATGAAAATTTTCTTAAGTAATTAGTAAAGAAAAAAATATAAAATTTAAAACTGATTATTCCAAAAATTTTTAATTAAATAACACTGTCCAACAGCATTTTTGGAACAGAATAGCGACCCCGTAATTATGAAAGGGCATATTGGGTAGATCGTTTTCGTACAATAAAATGATTGTCCAGCTGGTCTGAGATTTTTTTAAAGTGGGTCAAAATCTTAATTTTCTATTCGAAGGGAGTATGATACTAAATGTTAAAAATATTGTAAGTTAATGTCTAAGAGAATTCTAGAATTACAAATACAGTGAAATCTATCAAAACTCACACCTCTCATAAACGGACAACTCCCATAACCGGACAAGTTTTGTAGATAAAACATGTTCATTAGCTTTGCCAATACCCGGACGCGGAACTAAAATTTTAAAAATGTTTCTTCCAAATATCTCCCATTAACGGACAGAACCATTGAAACACATGAACAAGAGTTGCATTCTTCTTTTTTTCAAATTTAATTTATACTTATATTGACGTCAATGAAATTGGTGATTCCCCTTTTAACGCAATTATACATATTTGTTGGATTCCAACACATTAAAAACATTGAGTCATTTTAAGACTCAACAGTTCCAATTGCATAAATCTAAGTTGAAGCAGTCTAAATATATTTTTTCAATCAGAACCGACTAGTCTAACATTTCTTCAATGAAATGTAGTTTTATAAAATGAAATATATCAATGAAAAAATGTGTACCTCTCTCATAAGCGGACTACCTAATAACCGGTCAAAAATACCGCGATTGCAGCTAAATTTAGCATTATAAATTTTTATTTAGCTGCATAATTTTCATTTAGCACTTGGCATTTTATTTAGCATTTTTAGAAATTGTGCTTAGCTCTTTTTAGCATTATTTATTTAAAAAACTTGGACGAGTATTTTTATTGATAATTCCTAAATTTTTTTAAAAATTATAATAAATTTTGACTAAAAATAGTATTATTTGCACTTAGATGTTACGATATAAAAGTACGAGGAGATTTTACTTGGTATTTAGATACAAATTCAAAAGTGTAAATGTTTTAAAAAATTGTTTACTCTAAACTGCTGGAAAAATAATAATTCTAAAGCTTCAACTTTTCTTAAACTATAAAACTAAAATTATCTAAAAAAAATTTGTATATCATAGAAATAAATCGTTTAAATTTTGCATGTATCAAGGGTTTGTGGGCCCCTAAACTTCAAATTTAATATCAGCTACTTGTTCTACATATTTATAAATACCAGATGTTTTACCAAAACCTACCCACTAGTTTAAATGTAACCATTTGTTTCAATTATGTTAAAAAATAAGTGACTAAGATTTATTTAAAAATTTCATACTGGTAATAAATTTTTAACAAAAATCTTTAAAAAATTTTAGCATTTTTTAAAATAATATTTAGCATTTTTTGGCCAAGTCTAATGCCAGATTTAGCTGTAAAATTTTTTAAGATCTGGTCACGCTGATGGTGAGTGTCTGGTTTAGAGAAGTAAAACTTCTCATAACCGGTTGAGCATTTCACGAGTTGTAAGATAATCTGTACATGAGTCTCATATGATCCTTGACATGTTTTCTGACAGACTAAAGGCCGCTTTAGCCGACTGTAAATGAAATTAAATGTAATGTAACTTACCGTAACGTACTGTAAGCTCGTTTGTGCACTTATAGAACATGTAAGAACGTGTCAATTGTTTTCCAAAAACATAAACAAAGAAGCATTAGTATACATAAAACAACACACACAGTGATGGGAATTTAAAATGTTAAAATGGTGACCGCTTTGTAGGAAAAGTACCAAGTGATTTAAATGGAATTAAAAATGTATTTCTTGTATGTATAAATACATAAATAATTTAATATTTGTAGCACATACATACACGTTTACTTACATTATTTTGAAAATGTGCTTACACAAAACTAGATTTTGATACCAATAAAAACCACAGTTTTTATTGTTTGTGCATATGTATGCATTTTTTATTTTATACATCTAAACATAAATTTGTATAAATGATAATAAAAATATATATGTTTGTACAATATATTTGTATAATATAGTTGTAAATTATTTTGTCAAAATTCCGCAGATATTATTACTGAAAAAAGTACCAAAGAAAAAGAGTGAATTTACCCGCATTCCATTTAAAATACAAGCAGCCCATCACTGTCTACAACTGTCACGTAACCTCGTAATGAAATTCTATTTTCTACAGGTTGGCACGTTGCAGTTAAGTGACATTAAAGTCAGTTAAGCATTTGTATTGCTTTCCATATTACAAAAACGATCAGCTGTTTACATTACATTTAGATTTCTACATTTACGGTCGGCTAACGCGGCCTTAATTCGATAACCTTTACACACATCTCAAGCGATTGCCTCTACGATTATTATGAACGTCTTTCGCTGTGTTAAAGAAGTATCTCACAGATGAATCAGCTTGTGTAACAGGAGTGCGAGGAGTCTTCTGCGATTAACAAATGCTCTCGTCGACGATCAAAAACGCTCTTCATGAGATTCCCAGTAGATTCTTATACGATGGAAAATTCTATCTGGGATTGCATTTTTGTTGTGTGTATGATTTTCAGTAAACGCCTGATTAAATTATTTAGATTAAAATTAGCACAACATTTTTTTTGATTATAACCGTAAATTTTATATAAATCGAATCATATTTGACAGTAGCTCCCATACGTTGCTAAAAATGACATAATTTGCTTATTAAGGTTGTCACTAATTTAAAATTTCGCGGCGATAGCTTTTATAAATGCTACTATGTCACGAGTTGGCAAGTCCAGAATAGGTCCCATATAAACTCACTTCATAAAATCTCATTAAGATGTAAAAGTCTACATAAATTCGGCACAAACACTATAATGATATTAAACCTCATAACCTTATTTTGGTCATTTCCCATGGATCCGAATTATGGTACACCCATAACACAGTATTTGTTTTCCCAATAATTTATGCAGCATACCGTTAGGCAGTTTAAAACGTTTTTAATTTATTATCCAATTAAAAGTATTAATATTGTATGTTCAAAGGAGTTCTAAACAAAAATTTAATTGAACTTATAACAATATTATGCATTTGTATAAACTAATGCATATTTCTTGCTAATTTTATTAAATAATTGATTAAATCAAATATACACAGAAAAAATTAAAAAATTTCTCTAATCACCAAATTTATATCAAATTCATAATATCAAGAAAACAATTTGTTGATTTTGCTCCTATTATCAAAATGATTATATTGATTACTAAAAGTTTTTGAATTTTGAAAATTTTTTTTCCATAGATGATATTTTTAATTTTAATAAAAAAAAAAATAAAAAACTTTGCCTTTTCAAACATTGTGCTAATTTATTAAATTAAATATTGACAATACCCAACAACAATTCTACAAGTTTAAATTGTTTTATTTTAAACGAAAAAAATCAATTAATATTTTTGATATTTAATGAATATTTTAATTGAAAATTTATTTCAAAACAACTAAAATATTAATTAAATCAAAATTATATTTTTAATTTTCTTTCAACTAAAATAATAATTGATTCAATTATCAAATTAAATAAATTTAAATGCTTTTTAAACAATTTATTTAATTGATAAAAAATCTTTTTTGCTGTGTAATTAAATACAGTTAGTGAAAAAAATACATAAAACATATTAAATAAACTCTTCTATAAGCAGAAAATTTTTTTTGGGGTAATAATTTTTGCAGCATATCAGGCATTCTGGAAAGTTTTTATTTTATTGTTGATGTAAAGGTATTTTAATATAAATGAGCATAACGTCAGGAATCGTTAAACGTTATTTAATTTAATACCTAACCAAAAGTAAAGTAAAAAGTTATACAAGACCTTAGCATATCTTGTGGCGATTTATTATGAAAATAAAAATTATGCAGCCTTCTTTAGGGGAAACATTCTTTCCCGTAGCGCAAATCATTAAATTTACATTAATAAATACAATTGTTTTAAGGAAACAAAACAAATTTATTTAAAAATAAAACAAATAAAAAACTTGCAAAGAATTATAATAAATTTAATCAAATACTTTTAATTCATCTAGTTAAATAGAACGAATATTGAACGTAATTGTGTGTGCATGTGTTTGCGTGTGTCATTACAAATTAATTAGAATTTAGAAAACGGTAAAACAACAAGTTTATGCATAGTTATTTATTAGTTTAACACAATCTAAACATTTTTAATTTAAAGTTTGTTTTATTATTAACCAATTAGTGGTAAACAAAATACAAACAGAACGAAAATATTTAATAATTTTAATGCAATCAAAATAATTTTTTGTTCTAAAACGCCTCATTCAAATAAGTAAATTAAGTCTAAAATTGTATTTAAGCCATATAACTTTAATTACATTAAAATACCACATTTAGGCAATATACCAGTCAAAAATTATAAATGGATTTTAATATTTAATAGCCATAATAATTTAAGTGAAATCAATTATGCGCTTAATTAAAACGTTTTCCGGGGAGATAGTGCAAGACTAAAGTTTAAGCAGAATGGCTTCAGTGTCTTAAAAAAGTAGCAACTATACTAGGGATGTAACAATACGCTTTTTTGCCGATACGACACCGATACTTAAGAAGAAATATCACCGATACTGATGCGATAATGAAATTTGAATTCAAGGTAAAGTTAACAAAACTCAAGTAGAGTAATTTCTTTATTACACAGTACAACAGCCAACCCGGGGGATGAGAAATTCCAAGTCAGGGTGATGGTACTAGGTCAGTATAGTAAAACCCTCAAAGGGTTTGGCGTTCGTATGTGTCAGTTTTTTTTTTATGACATTTTAAATTTTTTCCTTATCTTGATGTTTTTTCGTTTAGTTGTAACATTTTGGCAAAAACGTAGTTTAACATAACTCGAGAACCACTTGTCCGATTTTGATGAAACAAATTTAAGAATTACAATTTCTCTAATCTGTTTCTATACCGTTTTCCCATATGTGCAACACTTTCGAAGTTAAAAATGAATGTATGAAGGGAAAAAAGTATTTTTTGCCTAAAAATTTAAATATTTTTTTTTTTAAATTCATAAAAAATCCAAAATGGAAAAAGTGCCAAAACTAATTACTTTCGCGTAAAGTCACATAACTCATGAGCAAAAAAGGCATAGATCATGAAAATCGATGCACGCGTTTCTCATTTATTCACAATTGGGTAAATGTATGAATTTCAAAAATTTGCTCGAGATATCCACAAAATTCTTTGGAAAAAACATTGATGACTTTTTTATGATTCTCAGAATTAAAGAAAGGAATAAACAAAAGGTTATTTGATTTTCATGATTGCGGTAGCAAAGTAATAAACGGTAATAATGTGAGTGGACAATTTAAAGAAAAAAAGGAAAGTGCACTTTATTAATTATTTAGGTTTTTCCGTTAGTTACCTGCATGATTTATTTACAGAAATTGCACCCACATTTATGAGTGCTCATGTTTTGGAACGTTTCGAAAACATATTTCATAAGTACCTGCCAGTAAAATATTGAAATATTTGTAGCATTTATAGGTGCTCTTTGATCGATTTTTGTCATTTAAAAAGAGTAGACGAACGCGAGAAGTACAAGTGAATTTTTCTCCGGTTTTTAAAAGTGAACAAAAGAGAACAGAATATGGAACTGTGCAAGCCAGATATAAATAGCTTTTGCTACTGCTGTGGTCAATATGTCTCAACACATAAAAAAAGGGGAAATTTCAGTACTGATTTTGTTCAAACATGCGAGATGTACTTCAACCAAAATGTTATAGTGAACGAAAATTGGGTACCAAATATAGTGTGTAAAAGCTGCTACAACCGTCTAATGGATTGGCAAAATAGAAGACGTGAAAGTATGCCATTCGGTATCCCAATGACTTCGACTAATCCTGGCGAAGGTCACAATCCATTGAATTGCTATGCATGTGCGAATAAAGGAGCCGCAAAAAGGGTAAGAAAATCGTATAATTACGTTGGTGTTGCAAGTGCCGCAACACCATTGCCTCATTCGGACCACATTCCTGTGGCAAAAGCTTCTAGCCCAGATATTTTCTCTTCTACGACTGCTCCGACATATCATGCACGTGATGATCCCCCATATGAGCCATCAGTATCCAATGAGCCAATTTTAATAAATCAAAATAAGCTTGATTCAATTGTTGCCAAGATGGAATTAACACAGCATAAATCGGAAGAGCTGGCTTCCATTTTGAAATCAAACTATTTGTTGGCACCCGGTGTGAAAGTCACAGCTTATCGAAGTCGTCAGGCAACACTCCAAAGTTTATTCCTTGTGAATGATGAAAAAACTTCTGCATATTGCCCGGATGTAGGAAAATTGATGGACGCAATGGAAATAAAATATGAAGCAGATGACTGGAGATTATTTATTGACAGTTCAAAACTCAGCTTGAAGGCGGTTTTACTGCATAAGACCAATAAAAAACCTTCAGTTCCAATCGCCTATAGTACAGAAACGAAAGAAACATATGATGCACTGGAAAATATTTTAAAAATGGTTAACTACGCCAAACATATGTGGCGCATATGCTGCGATTTAAAAGTTGTAGCAATGCTTTGCGGTCTTCAAAGCGGCTATATAAAATATATGTGCTTTTTGTGCGATTGGGACACACGATTTTCCGGTGACCAATATGCATGCCACGGATGGAAACTCAGAGAGCACAGCAGGTTACAAACGGCCAATATTATTCGTGAGCCTCTAGTGCCGAAGGATAAGATATTGCTGCCTCCACTGCATATTAAACTTGGAATTGTTAAGAATTTTATCAAAACTGTCGCCAAAAGAGATGAAGTTTTCTTGTGTTTGAAACTAATTTACCCGAGACTCAGCGAAAGTAAAATTAAAGAAGGTAAGTTATAATATCACATTCATTTCCCATGATTTTCCATCTTAACAAATTAATTTTTTCCAATCAGGCGTACTAAATGTTCCAGATATACGAAAGCTGATTAAAAGTGACGCATTCAACAATATTTTGATTGACGCTGAATTGAATGCATGGCAGGCAATCAAAGAAGTAATAGAAGGCTTGTTGGGAAAGCATCGTTCTAACAACTACGATGTTTCTGTCGCAAGGATGTTAAGAGCATTCTCGGAAATTGGTGTCCACATGTCCTTGAAAATCCATTATTTACATCATCATCTGGACTACTTCAGCAAACAATTGGCTACCGAATCTGATGAACAAGGTGAACGCTATCATCAAGTTGCTATGCCATTTGAAATGAGGTAATACTGATTTTTTATTTTTTCAAACTCATTTTAATAAAACAAAAACTTACAGATATAGAGGCAAAAAGTCGCCGAGTGCAATAATTGCGAAAATTTGCTGGTGGAGTAAGCTTGTGTGGCAAGACAAGGATGATCTTGATGATAAAGAATTTTCAGGAGATGCAGAAGGGCCATCAGTAGAGTCACACATTGACATCATGTGTGGTTCAGAAACTGATGATAGCGATGAATGCGATGCCACTAGTCCCGAACAACCACCATCGAAAAAGTCTAGGCAATATTTATTAAAATAAATAAAAATAAATAAATAAAATAAAAATAAAAAATTATAAAAATGTTTACTTAATTTTTTTAGTAGTTTATGGCCAGAAGTCTGGAGTTATTGGGGAAAATTTATAAAAAAAAGGCGATAAATGACACTTTTTTGAATAAAAACAAATATCAATATTCTTGTCAAAATGGGATACCTTCACTTAATTGTAAATAAAAGCAGAACGCGTTAATCGATTTCTATGATCTATGTCGCATTTTGTTTATAGGTTATGTGGCTTTACATGAAATTAATAACACTTGATCCTTTTTTCCGTTTTGGATTTTTTATGAATTTAAAAAAAAAAAATTTAATTTTTAGGCAAAAAATATTTTTTTTTCTCCACAAATTTATTTTTACCGGCAAAACTGTTGATTATAAAGAAAAACGTTATATGAACGGATTAAAGAAATTGTAATTCTAAATTTTTTTGAGTTTGTTTTAGCAAAATCGGACAAGTGGTTCTCGAGTTATGTTAAACTACGTTTTTGCCAAAATGTTACAACTAAGCGAAAAAACATCAAGATAAGGAAAAAATTTAAAATGCCATAAAAAAACTGACACATACGAACGCCAAACCCTTTGAGGGTTTTACTATACTGACCTAGTACCATCACCCTGACTTGGAATTTCTCACCCCCCAGTCAATAATCCCAAAAATGTTCCATAGTGTTATACAAAATTACAGTGCAAGAGATTTTTAATATTTTAAGTTGATTTTAATAAGAATTTAAAAACAACGAAATGAATTTAAACTCATGGTAAAATTAATTTATTTTTCAACAAAAAAAACAGTCTTAAGGTATGTTCAGACCTAACTGATATTTGACGAAAAAAATCCAATAAAAAGCATTACCAGTAATTTAGTCAAACTTTGGCTTTATTTCTAACAATTTCTATTAATTAACTAAAGTTTGTGTGTAAGAAGATAATTGGTTAATATAATTTAGAAACTGTTAAATGAAGTTTTGTCTAGCCAAACGTTTTGCAAAAGCAAATAATTTTTTAATAAAACTAGGGGTTACGTGTAGGACTTCAAATATTCAATAGGTGTGAAGCTTAGGAGATTATTAATATTCAAAATTAACTTTTGTTTAGAAAATAAAGTATTCTCAACTTTTACGGAGATAATATCGCAACTCCGTTTGAAGCAGACCTGCAGTAAAAAATCGTCTCTCAGATGTGACTAACAACTTTGACTACTTAAGTATTTCTGCGTCAGTGTCTTAACTTTTGAGTATAATATTAAATAGCGTCAGTAAACAAAAGGTTCTGCGTCTCTAAAAAAATTAAAAAATCTAATGTATATCTAGACTTTTTATTTAGCTGAACCACAGCGTACGATGGACAAACGATCATTCTTCTCCCAATTTTCTTTTTATCTTTTCACAAGCGCTCCAAAGGTCAGTTCTTGTATTCTTTCCAGAACTTTTACTAGGTGTAGGGGTTACCGTGTCTTCAACACTTTCGGAATGTAGAGTCATGTTGAGTGGCTCAATAAGACGGTTTTTATATCTATTGTCTTTGAAATTTTCTAGCTTTGTCTCGAAGGTTGAGAATAACAATAGATTTAAGATTCTGTAAACAGTCAAATGTTTCATTCAGAGCTAATGCTACGTAAATCGACAATTATTGGGAATCTGAACTATTCTGCATCTCAGTTTATTCATTTATCGTATTTCCTAATAATCTTCGAAGACTGTTTACTAGCGAAATAGCGTCACAAAATGTAGCAGTGGCTTTTCTTATGGATTTTGTGGTCTCTTCGAAGTTAACTAAAATTTGTAGCGAAATTATTTTTATTTTCACAAAAATCATTAAAAATTAGCAGAAAATGCATATACGTTTCGAAAGTATGAAGTAGGATTACTTTCTACTTTAGCGTGCGTCTCGAAAAAAGGTCAAGAAAGAAACATACGCATAAAACGCGTAGTGTGGACCGACCTCCAGCTTAAGAATTAAAAAAAAAAAAGATTAATTATTCTGTTGTTTGCAGTTTGCTCATAGTTGTTTTGCGAAAAATAATCATTGAAAATTGATTATTTGTTAAAAAAACTATAAAAAAGGTTCGGCGTATCGACAGTAAAATATCGTCGATACCGATATATCGGCAAACGTGAAGTATCGCCGATATATCGGTATTCGCTACATCCCTAAATTATACATAAATTTATTCAAATTAATTATTTACCGACCAATTAGCACCTAAAATCAAGTTCAGTGCTCAAAATAAAAAACATAAAATAAAAACCTCTAAGGTGTTTTATTGCTTTAGTTTTATGCAAAGAAGTTTTTTGTTACAAAAAAAACAATTTTTTTTTTTTTTCTATAAAAAATTGTATGGCAAAAATTGTTACGAAATTAAATTTATCTAAGAACTATTTATAGTTTTAGTTATAAGTTGTATTATTAATTTAAATTCAAATTTGTATTACTTCAAAATTGTTATGCATAATTGTATTTGTAGGTGCACTCTGTACGGAATTTTCTAATGGTGGCAACATATTTGTTATGCCTTAAAGTAGACTTTAAATTTAAAATTATAACAGTTAATGGTTTTTACAGATTTTTTTTAATTTAACATAAAAAGTTACGGGGACGTTTCAGTAAACGATTAGAAATTAAAATTGGGTATAAATAGATTACTGGAAAAATAAGGAAATTTTTTGTAAATCCCTTCAAGTGAAATGCGCATAGAAACTAGCTTTCCCACAACAATAAATTTCCGCACATCAATAATAAATGAATTAATTAATAATAAATATTTCATTCCCGAAAATACTTTTTGCTTTTAGATTATTTTTAAAAGAATTATAACAAAAGTTTATTAAGTACCTTTTACACATATGTACATCAAAATAAAGTAATCTTACTTAGGACCCTTAACACCGTATAAATTGTGGATAAGAGTAAGTTAAAAGTTTTGGTCCTTGTTTTATATTTTATACACGAAACAAAGATATATAACTGTAAATAATAAAAAAGGGAAATGTGTTAAAAATGTTTAAAGTCGCCGAATTTTTTCTTTAAATCCCCAATCCCCAAATGACTTCCTTTGTCCTTTTTGCTCGCATGATATTTTTGCTATTGAAAAAAAGTTAAGTGCTTACAAATAAAAGAAAAATTATGTGTGTGTAACTTTCAATGATGTGGAAAGATCGTCTTTTGTTTAACGCGGATCTCGATCGGAAAATGTATTTTATTTGCCATCTTATCCAGTTGGGTATATTGAACACTAAAGTCACCATCATTTCCGAGTTTTATCGCGAAATCACAACGTTTGAATTTGCGCATATCACTGCGAGATGTTTTACTGCCTTTTAGTTACCATTATCGGTGCTATTATGCTAAGACGGCTTGAGGTAGTGCCGTCCATTTGAGATATGCACCTTTGCAAAATACTTTAAGCTTTTCAGGTACGTACAACTTACTTCATGATTACAGCCGACCAGACTTCCGATTGGTGACAAAAGCCTCTTAAAGATATGGAAAGGGTTTGATGAATTGATCTATATAAGATCTACTCTTAAGGACTGGTTTTAAGTACCTATGATGATGGCGGCCGACAGCTGTAAAATCTGATATTACGAAAACCAATCGCCTCTAAATCTTAAGAGTTCTAAACTGAGAACTGCAGTTAGGTTTAAGGTCGCTGGCAGAGAAATCATATAAATATGAGTTAATGGTCTAATTTTTCTCCTGGCCCTAGCGGCGAAGTTAGGCCAAACGAAGGATTACTCAGCAAGGCTTAAGCGGAAATTACGTTCTTGTTGTCAGATGCTAGTTTTGTAAATTTTTTCAGACCTTTTATTCTCGGGAACACAAAAAATGTAAGACTGTATTTTCATTATAACTTTTTGTTTTTGTGAACAGGCATTTTTATTTTTTTAAAACCGAAGGATTTAGAAAGGCATGTGGGGTAGATGCGATTTGCTCTTTCCTTCGCAAAAAAAAGAAGCTAAGCCATGCGTATTCCTCCAAGCAAAAGAAATCAAAATATGATTATAATTTGTTTTGGGGAAATTTTAAACAATTCATAAATATGGAAATTCATTCATCATTTATTAAGCAGTTCTGGTAATAAAACTTCCTAGAACTTAAAATCAAACAGTTTTTTGTAATCCTATAATCACTTTGGTCAAAAGTTGTAGTTTTTCTTCTCTAACTTAATGGTTTTTTAATTTTTTACAAAAAGAAGTGGTATAGCTTTGCTTACAAATCAATTTAAAACTGAAGCAATTTCGATTTTTGGAGCCATATGTGGCTAGAGTTCTCAAACATGTTGCATTCCCGGGAGCACAGCAAATTTTTCATTCATTCCCGGAAATGAGCGAAGAAAATTTTTTTTTTTATTATTCCTACACTAAATCACGCGAAGAGACCAGAGTCTCTGGCGGGAATCGAACCCGCAACCCCGGTACTGATAGACTAGCTCACTACCAGCTAGACTAACTAAGAATAGTTTACAGATGTTATCAATAATATGCAATTAATGACCTTTTTAGGCAATAAAACGTGCCTAATCAGTAAAATGTAAGTGGTGGGTATTATTTGAAGATTGGAATGAAACTGGGAAAACAGTACATTTACATGGAGGCCCAAATAACACCGATGAATATTTAACATGTCAACCTTTTTTATCTTGTAATATAATTGTTTTTCTTTTTGCAGCTTAAAACTGAATTCTTGGACATTTATAATGAATTTATACTGTACAATTTGTCTATTCTTGTTAAAATTATCAATTGTTATGACGCACCAAAAATATCGTCAATATTTTAATTTAAGATAAGCTCCCCAAACCTTCACGGCAAGGCATTTAGTCAGCCGTTTTGAGAAACGGGGTTCACTAATCGACTGTTCTGAAAGAGGTGCTTATCGAAAAATTCGCAAAGAAAGCAACGTGGAAGCTGTGCGGTAGTGTTAAAAAGGATCCCTTTATCTCAACTTATCGTCGTCCAGGGAAAAATGTGCATTTCCAAAGCATTTAAAGTTGGAACTTAAGATGGGCTGACTTCTTTTTTTATTTAAGAAAGAAAAGGGTCACCTAATTTAAAATCAAAATATGTACACCAACTTATTTTTTTCCACGTATTTTTTTTTTAATTTTTTTTAATTTCAAGTAATTTTATAAATGGTATAAAAGATAACAAAAGACATTATGTAATAACACTGGTCAGAAAAAAACCAAAACAAGTCGGGCGAAAGAACTTTTTTTGTGGTTTTAATTGACTTCAGCATACTGAATCCAAATCTGTTCACAGATTTATGGTCTAGACCAATATTTCGACCAAAATAAGGCAGTTATGCCAAAACATTTTATTACATCTTGAGATCGATTTGTCCGATTTCGTCAAAACACCAAAATTACAGATGATTAGGAAAAAAAATTCCATTGAGTCATCCAAATAAATGTTT
This sequence comes from Pollenia amentaria, assembly GCA_943735925.1. Classification (NCBI taxonomy): domain Eukaryota; kingdom Metazoa; phylum Arthropoda; class Insecta; order Diptera; family Polleniidae; genus Pollenia; species Pollenia amentaria. The sequence goes on from OX031006.1 coordinate 56,395,974, forward strand.
TTTAATATTTTGAAATGTTTCGGAGTTATTCAGAAATAAGTGGTAATACATTTTAATCAAAATAAGTACTATGTTAATTTTATGTATTATTCACTATTGTGGGCATGACAAATATTCCGAACGAAATAAGTAAGTCGAATATGCTAAAAATTTTCATCATGACTTGGGAACGCTGTCCGATATCGCAAGAATTACCAGCGAATGATATGGAATTAAATTCCCTTTTAGCCATATTAACAATAGTTTTTCATATTTTCAACAGTTTTGGATATATAAATAAAAGTTCTTTTATTTATATATTATAAAGGTCGAATAAAATACAATATAAAGTTTTGGAAATATTCAGAAAATAATGACGTTAAATTTTTTAAAGCGAAATGAATGCTATTTTTGGTTTTCAAACATTTATAAAAAAAAATTATAAGAGCAATAATTTTACACTGTTCTAATTTATCGGAAAGTTAAATAACAAAGTGTTGATTTTATCAATAAATTTTAATTCATTTCATGTTGTAAAATTGCTTTCTTCATAAAAATAATTTAGTGAAAATTAAATTCAATGAACTTAAGCCTGATTAAAATATCGAAACTTGGATTAAAAACCATTAATAGTTCACTAAAATAACCACAATACTAATTATTGTTAACAGCTAAGGCACGAGCTATATGTTTAGATTTGTCCTTCAAGTTTTGCTGAAAAGGGTCAACTAGATAAAGAAAGACAAGAAGTGAAAAACAAAAAAATGTACGAGTACTTTGGATTTCGAGGAAAATTCTTGACAAAAAGTACGAAAAACAGAAGTAAGGAAGAACATGTAAATCAATTTAAATAGGTAATCATTCATTCAAAGCAAATTTAGATCTACCAAGGAAAAATACCATTTGGTTTAAAGATTGATGTTTGGCTATTGACGTCATCTGTCGTCAATGGCGGTGAGTGCTAAACGGCAAACTCCTCTGAAGAGATTGTGTGGTTACAATTGAAACTAGTCAGGGCAACCTGCCCGTGAAAACCTGCGTTCAATTCCCAGCTCAGTCAAGTTTAAAAAATTATCAATAAATTTTAATTCATTTCATGTTGTAAGATTCCTCTCTTCATAAAAATAATTTAACGAAAATTAAATTCAATAAACTTTAAGCCTGATTAAAATATCGAAACTTGGATTAAAAACCATTAACAGTTCAATAAAATAACCACAATGCTAATTAGTGTTGATTTTATTCAGAATTCATTCGATTACATCTTAAAAGTTTTATATTTTGATCTTTACTAGTCAGAAGACGAAATTATAATGCACACTTACTAACGTAAAATATGATACATTGTTGAACTGGCAGAACCATTTAATGTTAAAAAGATTAAAGTCTACAATTACACCCAGAAAAAAACTATGTATGTTTAAATATGGTCACCTCCAACAAAACTATTTTTAAAGGAAATTGTAAACATATTATGGTTAAATTTAACCATATTATTATCACCGACAACCATATTATGGTTAAATGTGTCCTCCATCAAAAAGGCACAACCATATTATAGTTGCCTCCGAACATGTTTTGGTCAATAATAACAAAAATATGTTTAACACTTATAATAGCATGGTTAGTTTTCAACCATTGCATGTTGCTCTTGGAGAATAGGAAAATACTATTGTTAATTTGAAAACAAATTATTGTCATATTAAACCAAAATATTTTTAGAGGCAACCATAATATGGTTGTGGCTGCTTGATGGAGGGCACATTTAACCATAATATGGTTGTCGATGATAATAATATGGTTAAATTTAACCATAATATGTTTAAAATTTTGTCTAACAATAGTTTTGTTGGAGGTGAATATATTTAAACATGTTTTTTCTCTGCGAGTACTCAAAGAAATTCCTGAGAATAACACCACGTGACAGTTTTTAGACCAAATGAATCTGATACCTAATCTTTATGTAAAATTGTCCGCTGAATCCGAATATGAAGTCAGAATTGTCAAAAGTAGAACAGTTTTCGAGATATTCCGAAAAGCCGTTATTTGTGTTTTTAAAAAAGAAGATGTCACTTAAATGCAAATATTGTCAAAAAAAGTTAGACGGATTATGTATGTATTTGGTTTTTATGAAAGACAATAAAATTACTAAAATAACCATTTTTAATATTAATTGTTACTACCATTAGCTTTGTATATTTACTGTTCTGTTTTTTTTTTTTTATTTGATACAAATCGAAAAGTGGGATAATTCAATTAATCTACTGTAACTTTGCCATTTTTGCAGCGATCTAGATCCTATGGGGCACAAAATCTTCGTATTGAAAGTAACTAACGTAATAAGTGATAACAAAATTCATTGTTTGGTTTTAAAAAACAGAAGTTGAAAAAAGCTAAATTCCAAAAAATCATTAAAATTTTTGTGAAATTTTAAATTTGGTCCACTGTTAGTCAGTCATTTCTTGACCAATATTTACAAACTACTGGTGGTTGTTTTGGTAATCTGGTTATCTTTCAACAAAAAAAAAAAAAAAAAACAAATAAAACAGCCATTGAATATTTTCGAAAATATTTTTATGAAAGTGACATCATCTTTTTTTAAAAATGCAAAAAGCGGTAATTTTGCAATATCTGACTGCATATTCGGATTCAGCGTGCAATTTTACATAAGGATTAGCTGTCAGATTCATTTGGTCACGACTTTGTTGAAAATTTGTGACATAGTGTAACCAAAAATATTTTTCCCAACAATTCTTGAAGGGAAACCCTACATATTAAGCCAGAAATATTTAAAATCAGTATAATCAAAATACGTAAATATATTCTGTTTACTCCTTAACGAACATTTCCTTTATTTCCTTGAATAAATCAAAACTTTTTCCGCTTTATGCGACTATTTCTTTTGAGCTACAAACTCTTTCTATTTACACTTAATAACTAAACTTTATTTGAAGAAGGTAAATTAATTGTTTCAAAACATAAACCGTATTCCAATTAGTGTAAGAAAATAATTAAACAAAAAGTGAAATGTTAACACATACAAAATAATTGCATACATTAAGGCTTAGAGAAATAAAAACTCGAATTATACAAAAAGTTATCTACATAAAACTTTGTAGCCTACATTCATGTTATTAAAAACATACACCAATGCAAAGAAACATTGCGAATATAAGTCTTACTTATAATTAAATAAACACAATAGAACAAACCTCTGTTGAAACAAATTTAAAAAACTGTGTATTTTTTCGATTTCATTTTTTCCGTGTTCTTCGGTTGCTTACCTGTAATGAGAGAGAGAGAAAAATAAATATGTATGTAAATACTTTGCTATGAAATAACAAACTTTTTTTTAATTACATAAAATTATACAGTGGTTATTGTTGGAAAACAAGATTCAAAGAAATAAATGTTTACTTTATTTTGTAAAACAGAAAAGAATTGAAAACGTGAGGACTAAAGGACTCGATACTGTTAAGTAAAGGTATAGGTTGCGGATAAGCTGTTCCGTTTTCCATACCAAGCTTATATATATATAGGTACTTTAAAGCCGTAAAGAATAATGCTATTATAATAGATATTGGCCTGTCACAGTTCTATATGAGTAGAAATCATACTGTAAGAGTTCGTGAAGATTGGTCTATAACTTACCATAGGCCCCTTATAAACCTTACTCTCGGAAACCCGTTTCGTAAACGTAAAACCATAACGAATAATACTGTTGTAATAAGATTCGGTCTGTCACAGTTCTACAAGACTCGAAATCGCACTGTCAACTTTCGTGAAGATCGGTCCATAATGAACCATATGCCCCATATAAATCCCACTATCGGAACACACTTTACCAGTATAAAGTTTTGTTCGAACTAAATACATTTTAGTGACTTTTTTAACGAAAATTAAATAAAACGTTATATTTAAACAAGAGGGTAGATTTTGGCAAAGCATGATACATATATATATGTAGCACAGGTAGTTGAGATTAAATTTAGGGGGCCCGCAGACCCCTGATACATGCAAAATTTAAACATTTTTATTTCTATGCTATACAATTTTTTTAGATCATTTTATTTCTTATAGTTGGAAGTTACAGAGAAGTTGATGTTTTAATATTATTTTTCAGCTGTTTGGAGCAAAAAAATTTTTGTCAAACACTAAAGGTATGTTCAGACTAAAAAATATTTGACGAAAAAATCCAAAAACAAAAAAGCATGACCAGTAATTTGATCACACTTTGGCTTTATGTTTTAACAAATTCTATTGGTTTACTTTGCTTTATTTTCATTGTATAATCTAATTTAGAAACTGTTAATTAATATTTGATGTAGCCAAACGTTTTGCAAAAGCAAATAATTTTTTAATAAAACTAGGGGATACGTGTAGGACGTCGAATATTTGATAGGTGTGAACATATCTTTACACTATAGAATTTTTCTAAATGCAAGGTGAAATTCCTTTGTTTTTTATATCGTAAGATCCAAGGGCAAATATTATTTACAATCAACATGATGAGGGCATTTTGAATATTCCCTGAATATTCTATTTTTGTAACAAGACAGGTAAGATGTTTCTTAAGCTAAGAATTATCCATTTTCATATGAAATTTCATTTTGGATACAACTATTTTGAGTCAAAATGTATTAAATTTTTGTAAAAACAATTTTTTCCCATATAAAGCCCACTCCTGAAATATTGTTACTGCTTGTGGAGGATTTAAAGGATTCGGCACAGCCGAATAAAGCACTCTAAAGGCCCAACCATAATATGCATAAGTTAGCTTAAAGTACTGTCAAAAATTAACGAAAAGTCTGTCAAATGCATGAGAATATTAAAAGAGACTTTATGGTGGCCATAATGTACTTGCATAAACTAAGGATCCATGTTGCATATTTGTGCAATATTTTGCTTTCTTGCGAGTACTTCAAATAAAGAAGTACCAAAAGTACAGCCCTGTATTTGCTTATTTCATGTTTTATTTAATTTGCCAGCAACGTTTTAAAAAGACAAAATTGGTGATTGTTGTAGGTACTTATTAATAAATGGATACAAAATTTAAATATGTAAAATTCCTCTTTTCCTATATTCCTGTTTTTCTTAATCCATTTCAATTTATTTTATTTTTTGCAACAACACACAAACAGCTGATTCCGTACGGAATGTGCGTTCAGTTTGCCACTTTGCTTAAGCAAATGACATTTGACGAAACTTTACGAAAAGTTTCATTAAGTACATTATAGTTGGCCACATATGTTTTATATGTATTCGCACATTTGTTTAAGTTGACTTAAGCGGCCCATGCATATTATGGTTGGGGCTTAACTTGTTTAATCTCTAAATTAGTTATTTTCTGCAGTCCATCGTTTTCCAAAACCCGCAAAAAAATTAGCAGAATTTCTCCGCCATAATTAAAGTTACAGGGCAATCACCCTTAACGGACACATTTATTAAGCGGACACTCGCGGACAAGCGGCACTGTTCCCGGCAGCGTTTTAAAGGAAAGCACTAAGATTTTTTTTGAGAGGATATTTTCGTCGTATGGACACATCACGGTGTTCGGTGATGGTAGATTTGCACTAATGCAGAAAAGTTTAAATAATTAATTTAATTCGTTCAATATTAATGATAATTTGGTAACACTTGCAAAATCTTTAACCAAACAAGCGTAATCACTGCTTCTTGTCAGAGTAAGTATGATTAAGAATGGTATTTACGACATAATTAGCTTAATTTATATATATATATATATATATATATATGTATATGGGAATACATATTAAAAAACGTTTTTCACGTTTTTTTGTTTTTTCACGTTTTTTCGTCAAATATTAGGTGTGACCGCAGGTTTATTCGAGAAACTCAAGAAGCTTTTTCATTTCATTTTAATAAACTTTTATTAGTTTTGATTATTATCGTTAAGTCAAATCAGAGCTAAATTACATTTAAAACCTTTAATGATCTTTAAAGATGTATAAAGTCAGGCAAAATCTTTCACATTATAGTATCGGTTCTAAATTTTGTGATCTCTAAATGACTAAGTCAGATATTTAATAAAATTTGTAGAAATGCGAACTTTTCCTTTTTAGTATCAGCCCTAAATGTGGGGCTCTGATAAACAGTAAAGCTACGGTCACACTTATTAAATATTGCACCAAATAAGCATAACCACTACTTTTGTTAACAGTTAGTGATATTTTACATGGTCTTAATATCACGAAATAAGACTAGGGTGCGTGCGTAAATGCAGTTGTTGCGCATCACTTGCGCATCAGTAAAGTTTAATGTTCGTAAAAGCATCACTTGTAAAAAACTTGGCATCACTCTCATAAGTCAGAAGTTTATTATGCAGTGATGCCTCAGTTCTGCAGCAAATTTTTGCAATTATTGCATCAGTTAATTTTCTGATGTAATAACCTTTAATATAAAAGAAATCGATTTATTTTTCATTTTTGATGATTTTTCTTGTTTTTTATAAGAAAACTGTGCCTTTTTGTTTCAATATATTCAATAAAATTTGTCATCACTATTGTTGATAACATTTTTATTATTATTTTATGTTCGTTTATGAATCTTTTGAAATTAACCTCGTGTTCAAAAATTCAAGCTTTGCACAGCTGGTGTGCAGTAAAAAGCATCAGCATCACAACTGCAGCTGGTGATCTCGCATCAGCAACAAAATTTTGCATCACTGCAGCAGTGATGCACAGTTTTTATGCATTTACGAACGTACCCATAAGATGCTAGACATAGCAAAAAAAAACCTTTTTTGTAAGATGTGGTATTATAAACAAAATAAATATTGGAATTAAGGGAAATTATATTTTAGTTTGCCAGTTGGTCCCGATTTTAAATATTTGACAAGTGAGACCGTACCTTTAGACTAATTTTTATTTTCGTTTTATGTGCAACGTTAATGTAAGAAGCAACTCCCTTTACGTTAATGTAAGAAGAGACTATGAATCGAGAAAATTCAAATAAAACTTTTGTCCCTTACCTTGTTGTTGTTTTTAGGTAAAACAAAATAAGTTAAAACTTTAATTAAAATAAACCATTAAATGCACCTTTTCTTAAAGAATTTTTTGGAAATGCAAATTCAATATACAAATGTTAAAATTAAATTAAATATTAAAGGGAGAAGGAGCAACAAAACCATCACCAAAAAACAAATAACAATACAACAACGTAAACTCAACATGTGTAAACAACTAATTCAAAAACCAAAAAAAGCCAAAAAATTAAAAATAAATAAACTAAATTTTATATAAAAATCCTTTGTATGTGTGTTAAAATGTAGAAGTATTTGTTTAGCAATATACATATACATATGTGTGCATTTATATATGTGCATGTGTGTGTATAAATGTAAAGCCTTTCAGACATTTAAATGCAAATATTTTGAATAACAGAAACCTTAACATACTTTTAGGTGAAATCTCGCAACGATTTATTCACACATACACAAGTGAAAAAAGAACACAAATATGTAAACAATACAACCCAAAAAATGTATAAAGAGAGAACAAAAAAGTACTTATAGTTACAAAAAGTATAAAATAAGATATACAAAAACTATAAAAATAAACTAAAATAAAAATACTCAAAAAATGTTGCTCTCTAAAGATTTCATTGTTTTACTTTCACACTAACATAAAAAATACAATACAAGTGTATTTAAATTTTGTATTTACCCTGCAGGCAAAGTAACAAGTATTTCATTAGAGATATACTAGTTGATATTTACTTTAAACTAGTTGCACATCTGGTTTTCATAATCGAACTATATACCCAAGAATGATAGAAATAAAGATAACGCCTTAAGCATGTGATGACGTAGTAGATCCCTTATAAAGGTTACCCATGCTTTTTATCGTGCAATTCATCATTTCTTGGAAAAAATATATGTATTGCGTGATAGTTGGCTACCCTACAATAAATTTACCCAGAAAGTTTTCAAAAAAAATTTTATATTAATTGTCAAATAAACTCATAATTTTAATAAATATTTTATATTAAAAACATTATTAATATAATAAATTTATATTAAAAACGTTAAAGCTCGTGTGTTTAAAGTTGTATAGCAAAATAATTAAAATTTTAAAAATTAAACAGAGTAAAACAAGTGTGAAAATATGAAGTGTGCAGTGGACAAATGCAATTTAAGTAACAGCACAAAACAAGTAAGAAATTGTGTAAAAATAACGTTAAGCGTGTTTTTAATAATGTGTTAATATTTTTGACTATAGCTGTATCATTTTACAATTTTCCAAAAGATGCAGCCCAAACTAAGCTATGGGTAATGTTTTGCAAGCGAGTGGAATAAGTAGTTTTGAATAAAGAAAAAGTTTGTGCTATGCATTTCACACAAAAAGATTTTGAAAGAAACTCAAAATTTGAAATGGGTAAGTTAACAAAAATTAAATTTTTGCAGATCGTTATTCGTGGGTTAACCACCTAAGTGACGGTGGGTGAAGTAAGCCATCAAGTGCGTTAATGGAAAAGTTGAGATCATGTGATGCTATCTTCTTGCAATTAAATGGGAAAAATTGTTGCTTAAAAGCAAAATATTTGCACAATCATTTGTTAAGTTGCATGTACACGACATGTTTTTTACATCTGACTTGTCAAATTTCCCACTGCAAAAGACATACATGTCGTGTGTTACCTTTAAAATATTGCATCTGTAAAAGTCAGACGCAAAGTCATCTGACAAAATTTCAATTAGAGCGTGCTCTATTTTCTTCTGACAAACCATCTGACATCAGCTGTGTCAGAAATCTATGCCGGGAAGAAACCCGCTGCGGCGGTGCATTGTTGACGGAATCATTAGCCGGCTTAAGTTAATATTTTACAATACCGATATATGTATAATAATTTCACCATTGAATAGAAATAATGTACATATATAAATAAAAACGCATCATTATAATATCCTAAATTGGTATATTCGAATTTAAAGAAAAAAAATGTTTAAATTGCTGAACTTTTTTACGGCGCAAATAAAAATTTTTGTGGCGGCAGCACGCAATTTTGAAACCAAGAACTACTTTGGTTTATACCATAACTGCATAGAAAAAACATAGACAATGTCAGAAGCAAATTACATGTACGTTTGTCACCAAATGTTATTAACCTTCTGTAAAACAGCAATTTTTACAGATATTCACAATTACATATGACATGAAAAGTTGACAAGTCAGATGTAAAAAACATGTCGTCTACAGGCACCTTTAGAAGTAAGAAGTATTTTCGAATGAGGTTACTTAATGCCGAGATTGCATAAAATTCCAACAAGCGAAAGAGGAAACTAAATAAAATTAGAAACTAAAATTCTTGATATAAAAGCATTTCCCTTTTTCGTCTGCTTTAATTTATGTTGTTGTTATTTGAGCTAATGTGCATTCTGTATGTGCATTAGGGGTATAACCAAAATAAGAACCTATCATTACGGTATGGGCAATGTTATACTAATATTAAAAATCGATATCAGGCGTCATTTCGGTCCAAAAACCTTCGGCACCGAATGCAATTTCTAAAACACCAAACATTTTTTTTTTTTTTTTTAATTTTTATTACAAAGTAAAAAAATTAAAACAAGCTTAATTAAACAACTTATACATTATTGTTGTACATTATAAACTTCAAATTGAGAGTTCGTGTTGATTTACAGAACGGAAAAATGTCTTGAACAACTTTCACCGCCCGCTCAGCGCATATATTGCTGCGCTGCTGTTTAAAAATTCTTGATGGCTCCTTAACCCAGTGTCGAAGAAAACAGTTGTGAGCGTTATTAAATGTTTCCAATGACTGACTTAAAATTTCCAAGTTTTTTTCATCATAAAAATGGTCCGAAAACCACACGTCATACCATGCTCCACCAATAAATTCACAAATTGGTTTTAATTCAGTTCGGTAATTTGGAATAAGTATATATGCTAAAATTGCTAGTATAGCACGAGAGTTCCAACGAGCATTGCTTATTGGGGGTATAGATTTAAAATGTATGTATGGAAATATGTTATTTTTTTTTTAATATCTGTATGCTTTGCCGAGCTCATACAAATATTGCATGTCATCACGCCATTTTATATTTTTATATTCGATGCGTTCTTCATTTTGCTTGTAATTTATTTTTAAATAATCGTAATCACTTATTAATTCATCAACAAAATTGTATGAAATATTTGGGGATGATGTTTTTCCGTCTAGCACCTCATCCATTACATGCCTTAACACTAAATCGAGTACATGGTGTTGGCAACCAATATATTGTGGGGGTGGAAGTTCAATTGTTTTAAAATAGTTTTGAATTTGAGTAATAACTCCATTTTTTCCCCCGTGTTTACGGTTGTGGTATCAGTTATTATCATTTTAATTGATTGCCATAAATCAAATTGATCTAGAGTTTCTTTTATTCCTTTAAAAATGGTCGATGCTTTTCCATCGTCTACAACTAAAACCGCTAATTTTATTTCTTTTGTTTCATTTTTCAAAACTATAACCTGAATTTCTTTTTTGCCAATCTTTTTCCCATCAAAGTGTAAACACCAGCTTTCATTTTTAGAGTACTTTTGTATTCTTGTAGCTTTTGTTCTGCCTGTTTAATCACTGCTGCCGCCAACTGTTTGCAAATTGGAAGCTTTTTTAGTACTTACGTTAGCTTCCGTTACCAAATTAACCACTGGAATTAAAGGTGATACATACGGTTGTCTCGTAACATGTTTGTAGTCGGTATCGTAGTCGGTATCAATGGACTCTTGATCTTCATCGAATATTGACACTGAATCGGACATAATGTCTGAAACCGAATCTGAATCTACCTTCATATTATTATTTTTACTGGTGATATCAAAGATTGTTTCAAAATTATTATTTTCTTTAGGACGTTTTACAATTTTTTTATACTTAATCATTAACGCTTTTACTTTCCGTACTACCGATTTAAAATATATTTTTGGAACATTCATTTTACTCCACAAATCCATCAGCTCTTTTGAAATAAGTTTACATCTTTTAGTTTTGCACTTTTCTATTTTTGCTAGGCCATAAAATCGGCCAACAATATTTTTTTTTTCGGCATTTTGTTCCATTCGCTGAATGGTTTTTCTATATTTTCAATATTTTTAAATTTAACTTTGCTATTTTTGAGATCAGTTATATGTCTGATTAGATTTGCATTTTTTTGCACACATATTTCACTTTTTTTAAACGACATTATTATAAATAATAACGAAAAACACGGATCAAATACGGTTTAAAAGGAAAAAACACGATAAAATCGGGAAAAAAAAAACTTACAACACACGAAAATATTTATCAAATAATATTACATAATTTAAAAATGCGACAGTTTTTACTGTAAGACACAATTTGCCAATTTTAATAATCAAACAAGTAGAAATTTCATAACTAATTCTGAGCTATATTAAAAAAAAGAAAAATAATTAAAAATGTCTATGAAAATAATACATATTTTAACGCATATGTTTTATAATGGGAATCCTTCCCTTACTCTAGTCTCCAGCAGCAGATAACGCGGAGAAAACGTGCAATAACATTACATAAAATTGTTTATTTTTTAGTTGGGCTATTGATTTTTTTTGGTGGGAGTCCTTCCCCAAAAAATATTTGTGGGAACATCTAAGAAGTTAATATTAATAAAAATATATGTATTTTTACGTTATATTTTTGTCGCATATATTGTAATATAAATTTTTATGGTGGGTATCCTTCCCTTGTACCGTTTTTTTTGTTTCTTTTTTTGGAATGCAAGGAATCGCCATTTCATAAAAAAAAAAACATGAAATGCCAAGACCAGCATTGCTTTCGACGTTAGAATTATGGATTTCCTGTAAAACTGAAAAAAATTATAAGCTAAAACTTCATCGCGATCGGTGCCGAACCTTTTTGAACGCTCGCGAAAAAAGGAAGGCACATTTCTTCATATTTTTTTATGCACTATCTCACTGTGATAGGTCCTTTTTGATATTTGCAAAAAAAATGCAAATGGTTATATCCCTAATGTACATATATTAGAGTTTCCAATTATTTGACTTTTGGTTTTGTTCGAGTAAGGAATTAATCGATTTTGTAATTTTAATTTTGCTCGATTAATCGAATAAGAGTTTTAATATGTTCGAATAACTCGAATAATTCAAATAATTTTATCCAATGGAAAAAACATACATGTCTATTTGATTTCAGAAAAAAGGAATAAAATAAAAATACTGTTAAACAATAAAAAATAAAATAACGATTCAGTTCTAAAACTTTTAAATAAAATAAATAATTTAAAAATTAAAAACCCTTCTCCAAAACATATAGCTATTAAGGCGCTAAAGAGACCGAGTCAAGATTAAGGAAATAAAATAAAAATACACTATAAAAAAAGTAAACACTTCTTCGGTTGAAAAGACTATAAAATAATCTGAAAGCCAAAGTTTCATACATGCATTAGGTTCGACAGCAATCGGGTTATGTTCCGCCTGCTAAACTTAATGCGGGAATTCAACATATACTTTAATCTCATATTTTTATAAATAATCTTTTTATTATTTATTTTATTTAAAATTTTTTTTTTTTTGTCGCTGCATTTTTATGAGAGGTGCAGCCTATTTAACCAAATTTATTATTCGTAATTAAATTTTACTAATTTATTATTAAAATTTAAATCAATGGAGATTCTCAGTTATTTTTTTTAAATCTTCGTTTTTTTCTGATTTTTAGAGAAGTTCTGGTTAAGAAAAGAACTCAAAATATGAAGAAACTTTTTAAACTAGATAGTTTTCAAAGTTTGTTCGATTTCAAATTCACTCATGTGTTTTCGATTTACCGAACATGGCTGATAACTTTATTTTTCTTTATTTTAAAGCTCTACTCTATAGGTTTGGGTAATTTGTTTCCTTAACTTATTACTATTTTGCGCCAACAGTCCGTGATTTTGATTTATACCAATACCTTAAATGTCAAAATTCATCCTGCCGTTTGGATGGTATGAGGAAATAAAGAAATTGAAGGTCGGATAAATACAGGTAACCCAGATTATGGGTGCAGTGCAGGGTTTACATATTTATAAATACTGAAGAATTTTTTTACAATGAACGTCAAACTCAATATGAAAAAGCTCTATTTTAAAACGAAAATTCTTACGTATGGAATGAGTAGTTAATCGTTTATTACACGACTTCTCTCACACACACCCACATCTAAACAGGGACTAAAATATGTTCAGAATAGATACAGTATATAGCAACATGTTATTTAGTGGCTATGTATTTTTCATTAGTAAGAAATCTAAAAAAAATATTTTTATATTCAAAAAGTAGAATTTTCTGAGAAATGAATTTTAATCGATTAATTGATATAAATTGTTCGAGTTATTCGTTATTTGAAATTGGCTATTTTAATTATTCGATCAAATAATGATTCGATTAATCGAACAACGATTAATTGAGTGAATACTCTAATGTATATATTTATGTAATAAATAAAACTATGAGAAAATAACTTTAAAAAAATTCTATTATTTTAAATAATTTAAATAGAAAAATTATTAATTGTCCCACTGTTATATTTACACATAAATATATCAATTTGAGAGCTAAACAATTTTGGACAATTTTTTATTTCAGTATTTATTTATTGAATCTTCATATATGAACTAACAATAATTAATCAAATCTTATCCTAATATTTACTTTATGTCCTGTCAGTGCCAGACAAAAAAGATTTCGTCATCACGGTTTCATTTTAGCCAATGAGAACACAGGTTGTGTGACGTAAGAGTTACTATATGCGCAGTAAAATAATTTAATGATTGCCTGATGTCGTAATATTTATTCCTATCATTCTTGGTTACACCCAGGTTAAAAAACTATCTTTTTTACACACGTTGTCATTACGGGGTAGACCTTCCGCTCTCGCTTCTTTGGCAGGTACATAAGAATGGCAACTGGATAAAAAAAAATACTTTTACTTTTGCTTTGGCTAAAAACAAAACAAAAAATGCTACTCCTTCCCTTCTTTCTTCTCATAGAAGCGAGTGTGGAATGTGTATCTTATCTTTTATACGAAATAGCCGTGGCCTTCTACGAGGCATTCTTTAGGAGTTAGATAAGAATGGTAATTAAAGTAAAAAAAAATTTTAAGCAGGCTTTTAATAAGGCCTGAAGTAAGAAGGTCTTCTGAGTTTTCCCGCCGGGTAGTTGCTTTATTTATATTATAAGTTAAAGAGCAAAAAAAAAATTGTACTTTCCTTTAATATTCATTTTACACTTTTCGTTTTATAAACCAAAGCAGCAGCAGTAAAGAAGTTTCAGACATATTTTTTTTTCTTTTTGGAATATGTACAGTACTTTTCGTCACTACCGTTTTAACCGTTTTTAGCCGCATTAGCGATATAGTATTTTATCTTTAATTTCTGCCGCCATAAGTAATTTTAATAGAAATTATTTACGTTTAGTCCATTGAGCGATATAAGCACATTTGCCGTATATTCCATCTATCAGCGGCTACAAGGGCAAAACTAAAGCAAATTATTAGCGTTATAGTTACATTAGCAAAATGTAATAAGTTCTTTTTAGTTTTCGAAGCCACAAGCCTTATAGAGGAACTAAGAAATTAAGCGTTTAATTTTTTCTTTATCAACTCTCCACTCAAAAAAAAATTGTTTTTGTCTTTGGAAACAGGGATGAAATATCTTATTTTTACTTTATCTACTTTTAACACAGTATGCAACTCTGTGGCAAAACCATAAGCCTGGTATCGGTGTTATAAAATGATTTTTTTACATTCACATAAATTGATAATATTCGATTTCGGTTAAATGCCTCATAGTGGCATACATGTGAACTAGGCCGGGGTTTTGCGATGTGGATTAAGTTTAAGCTTATTTTCACGAACTCGAAAAATTCGGATTTTTTCGGCGAAATGTGACTTTTTTAATAACATATTTCCTTAAAGGCCAACAATTTAAGCAATATTAAGCAAAACGTCGAAATTTTGTATATAAACTTGGTAATGGCGGCACAAATCTGTTTTTAGATTATTGTGTTTGTAGATTGTAGAAGGCCATAAGCACCACGTCCAAGAGGATCTTTTGTGCAGCATGTGTGTCTCACCATATCAGGTTCAGGCTACGTATGAAGCCCGTTATCCTGCCCGGTGAAAGATAATAAATTTCAGTTGCGCTCTTGTTGTATCTGGTGGGAATAAGAGTCGATGCACAATTCTAATTAATTAGGTGTTTTATTTAATGTTACAATTTACTTAACAGCTCATCAGTCGCCCCCCTAAATATTTCTGCCTAGAAGTCCCTAAGGCGGGACAACCTCAGAGCAGATGTTCTGACGTTTCGTCATTAGCCCCACAAAATCTGCATATATTGGTACTAACATTTCCCATTATAAACTGATGGTAACTTAGACGATGATTACTCTACCCATCGGTACCTATCAGATATAAGGACTTAAAAATTTCCATCCAGTATCAGACTAGGCAGAATGTAATCACCTACCAATAAAGATGGATCATTCTGTTTTTAGATTAACTAAACCTAGTTAAACTGAGATCTCAAAAACCCAGCCTTAGGCTTATAGTCAGATAAGCGTATAGTCCAAGATTTGGCTGCAACTTAAGGGTGTGACTATTAGCGAAAAGTATTGTAATTCTAAACACTTACCAATTTTATTTTATTTTTTTATTGTGTGGCTGTTGTTGTTGTTTTACAACCAATAAGTACATAAATCGTGTTTACCAAATTTCTGGTATTTGTTCTTTCTATAACAAACGTCCTCATGCATAAAGCTGTGCAGTCGATATTTCATCATATTTCCTAATGTTGAACTTTTTTTAACGCGTACAATAATAGAACTTTTGCAACTAGTCTCGTAAGAACTAGTAATAAGCTGTCCCAAAACCTTACTAGTTACGAATTTAGCTGCAGGGTACTAATACTTATAAACAAAAATATAAAAAAAAAACCTACACTTGTAGATGTAAATAGAAGCAAGTGCCTATTGAAGCAGCAAAGTAATCCTTTTTGTACCGCTACTGTGAAAAACTTTAAGTTGTACACTACAGTAAGCATATTTAGTAAATGACTGCTTTAAATAATTTTCTAGCTAAATCTTAATGTTTCTTCAAAAGATTTCATTCTTTTATCCTCCTTAAACATATAAAGTAAGATGGTATTTTTAACTTAGTTCTACTCTTCAAGGCTCCCTTTTTGTTCTTGTGTGTATATCATTCAGATGTTCGTTCATATTTAAATGCGAAATGAGACCTTTATGGCACAATTTGTTTTAATATTTTCATTCTTTTATTTTCTTCTTTTTCTTTTCTAGTCGAGAATGTGTAAGTACGACAAATACGTTTTGCAGGAATTTTTTAGTGAAAAATATAACAAACCGAATTAATATGGTAAAAATTTTATACTCACACACACACACACACACATATATATATATATATATTTATATAGTAGTACACATATACACAGTTATAAATTCAAAAATATGGTGCAGTTAAGACAGAAACACAGAACAGAGTACTCGTAAAATTTAAATGAGGTACTTTACACACAAAAAAAGTAAAAACTACTTACATACTGTACGATATAAACAAAGGTATAGTACGAAAAATTGTTATAGATTGTAGAACAAGCTATTCAGTTTTCTATAGACAGAAAATAAAAATTAAAAAAGCTATAAGCAAGACTAAAGACTAAACTGGATTCAAAACTTGAACAAAGAATATACTTAAGCTACGGTCACACCTGCCAAATATTTGACGAAAAATACGGGACCAACAGGCAAACTAAAATATAATTTACTTTAATTCCAATATTTATTTTGTTTATAAAGCTGGGATCACACGATTGGCGCAAATGCACCAATATGACACAATTTTGACTGGGCTTTATTGACGCACAATAATGAAATTGCCCCAATAAAATATTCTGAAATCACACGATTGCCCTGTTTTATACAAATTTAATTGCCGCTAGTTGGTACAAAGCGAAATGGGTACAATAATTGCCGCAGCACAGTCACACGATCGTTCTTACTGGTGTCAACTGTGAAAACAGCTGTTGTGGTAGCTTTTTTGTTTGAAAGATCTACTTGGCTTGTTCCTTAACCCTTTCAGGGTCAAAAATAATTTTTGGCGAGATAAAAATCTGAAAATTTGTATTTAAGGTAATGTGATGGCGCTGAAGCCGGGAAAAATAGTTTTTGCCTCATGCACATGCAGCTCCCCTGGTTTTTAGGGAATGCCGAATATATTAAAAATTGACCTTCAAATGTCCACAAAAGAACCTACAATTAATTTTTGCAATATTTTTTTTCAAGAAAATACTTATTTACGCATGTATCAATACTTAAAATTTGTTTTTAATATCGCCTGATCCCCAAATTATTATTTTTTTCTTTCTTCCTAAATCTAAGCTTTTTACAAATTTCCTGACTGGGGTACGACAATGCACTCAATAATAAGAAAAGAAAGTCAATGTCTACTATAATAACAATTTAAAATATCTAAAGTGTCCCTCTTTCAGATAAAACAAAAAAAAATATTTTTAACTGTAAATTTTTATACAGTTGAAGTGCGTAGAAAGAAATTACAATGCAATGTCGAATATATTCGACAAAAACACTGAAAGGGTTAAAAAAAAAAATTTTATCATATATTCAAACAAATTTTTGTTAAAAAGTTTTATTTGAAATTTTTTAAGTGAAATATATGAAATTCCAAAAATTAAACAGAGTAAAATTCTATTTAAAATATATAAAGAAATAGAGAATATTTTTGTATTCAAAAATAAATTCGCTTTTAAGAATTTCAATACATTTTGCTCCGTTTTCCTGTATATATTCTTTTATTGCACTAATTAAAAAAAAAATATATATATATCAAAAGTTATTTTCGGGAATACAAAATTTATTAATAATTTATTTTTTAATGACTTGCTAAATTCCCAATTTTTATTTTTGATAAATTTAATTTTTATTTTTAATTTATTCCTACTAAAAGAAACACACAAAAGTAAATTTATTAAAAAAGGCAAATATTGGCGCATATTGTGTTGTTTAATTGCCGCACAAGAAGCCAATAAACATTTTTGTCATTTTTATTGACGCGCGGTTGCATATCAAGTAGTCACACGATTGCCGCACCAGGGTTGCATTTTATTGTTAAAAGTAAGCACAATATTGCCCTCGATTGGTACATGAGGCATTTAATTGTGTAGTCACACGATTGGGGTATTATAAAGTATGAAAATTGGTGCATTGCGGCAATCGTGTGATCCCAGCTTAATACCACATCTTACATTTAACATTTTTTTATATGGCCCGTAGTATAATTAGTTTTATTTGGTAATATTAAGACCATGTAAAATATCACTTACTATTAACAAAAGTATTGGTTATATTTATTTGGTCAAATATTTAATAAGTCTGATCGTAGCGTTAGACTTGGATATAGACTGTCATAAAACAATATAAAGACGATCGGTACTTGATTTTACAACCCGCATATGGGCTTGAATCAAGTGATACGGTGCACAGGGACTTTATTATGTCAATATTAAAAATTCCTTTAATAAGAAATAAACACACACATATTTTATCACAAAACCTGATCCTGCAGGCATCCTAATAACCCCTGATCATCTAAAGGATGCCGAATATTTGCCAGTTCACCAAAAAAAATCACCAAAATCCCGACTAACTAAACATAAATTATTTTAGCTGCTATAGTTATTTCTCTTTCTCTAATAAAATATGTTATTCTATAGATTAAAGAAATCATATGTGCCATATGGCTCCGTCCTGTTGAAACCACATGTCACCAATATCTATGCCAGCTTTTTTATCATTTCCCTAAACCGTACACCGTTTACAGTAACATTCTGTTCATCAATGTTTTTAAAGACATATGTATGCATCAACGACGTTGCAGGCCCATAAAGCGCACCAAACAGTGAGATTAAATTCATCGAATGGTTCAGCAACCGCTTGAGGATTGTCATCGCATCAAATGCAGCAATTTCTATACCCTCCACCACAGGTGAAAATGGCATTGAAAAGTTTGTCATTCCTTTTGCAATTTCAACAATATTGATGGGAGACACTATAAAGTATACACATTCAGGGTCCTTTTGAGTAGCGAAGTTGAGCGTATGTCTGTCCGTCTGTCTGTGTGTATGTTGAACTAGGTTTTCCGAAGACCCCAGAGATGATGGTTACTAGGTTGTTATAAATTTATATAACATATACTTCATTAAAGTTTGCTACTGAAATTCAACCAGATCGGTCTATAAATACACAGCAGCCTGCAATATATGGGCGGGATTGCAAAAATGGGCGTGTCCTCATATAAAGACGTTATAATTCTTTGAATATTTCGCGAACGATAAGATCCAAAATTTCCAAATACGGTACAAGCAACTGCGTTGCATAAATGTGACCATTGTAGCATTTTTGCAGCTAAATTTATCATTAACAATTTTTATTTAGCTGCAAAATTTTATTTAGCATTTTTAGCAAATATTTTTAGCTTTTTTAGCATTATTTCAAAGATTTGGACGAATAGTTTTATTGATTTTATTTAAATTTTTTTATACAATATAATAAATTTTGACTAAAAATAGTTGCATCCAAAATGAAATTTCGTATGAAAATGGATAATTCTTATCATAAGAAACATCTTGCCTGACTTGTTACATAAATTGAATATTCAGGGAATATTAGAAATGACCTCATCATCGTGATTGTAAATAATATTTGCCCTTTGATATTACGATATAAAAGTACAAACAAATTTCACTTTGTATTTATAAAAATTTTATAGTGTAAAGATATTTTCAAACCTATTAAATATTCGACTTCCTACACGTAACCCCTAGTTTTATTAAAAATTTATTTGCTTTTGCAAAACGTTTGGCTAGATCAAATATCCATTAACAGTTTCTAAATAAGTTTATGCAATTAAAAATAAAGTAAAGTAAACAAATAGAATTTGCTAAAACATAAAGCCAAAGTGTGATCAAATTACTGGTCATGCTTTTTTTTTGGATTATACCTTTAGTGTTTGACAAAAATTTTTTTGCTCCAAACTGCTGAGAAATAATAATTTTAAAACATCAACTTCTCTGTAACTTTCCACTACAAAAAAGTAAAATGATTTAAAAAAATTGTATAGCATAGAAATAAAAACGTTTAAATTTTGCATGTATCAGGGGTTTGCGGGGCCCCTAAATTTAATCTCAACTACCTGTGCTACATATTTATATGTATCAGATGGTTTGCCAAAATCTACCCTCTTGTTTAAATATAACTTTTTGTTTAGTTATCGTTAAACAATAAGTCACTAAAATGTATTTAGTTTTGAAAAGAACTTCATACTGGTAATAAATTTTTAAAAAATTATAGAATTTTTTAAAATCATCAGTTTTTGGCGATGTCTAATGCCAGATTTAGCTGAAAAAATTTTTAAGATCTGGTCACACTGGTTATCATTACACAATATCCAACAAAATGTGGGAGGGAATGGCGAAGTGGACGTGGCATTAAATAGATTTATTTATATCGAAAGAACGGTATTTTTATGAATTTCTGTTTTTATCGCACCACAGAGAATGGTATATGGGCATTTCCAGCGAAAAGTCTACATTTTGTAACGTAACGCCAGCAAGCAAATAAACTTGTATTTTAGGCCCATGTAGTTCAAAAGTTATCCCTCTTATTACTTAATTTAGAGCTAGTTCTTCGAGATGACTGCTAAATGTCCAAGTTATCCCTCTCTTGATGGAACATACTTCTCTCATTATTTCGTCCAGTACTATAGTAAAGAGTAGTGGCGAAAGAGGGCAACCTTGTTTTACCCCAGCATTTGTTGTAAAACTGTTGCTACAGGTGCCGTTGTGGAGGACTAATACTTCAGAACCATCATATAACGCTCTAATGTTGTTGATAAGTTTGCCGGGAACACCTTTCTTTTTAAGACACGCCCATATTGCAGATCTGTTCATCATGCCAAAAGCTTTTTTGAAATCTAAAAAAACCATATATAAAGGATTTTGCCATTCAAAACATTGTTCGACGATTATTCGAAGAGTGTTGGACTGGTCGATGCAGCTTCTGTCAGGACGAAACTCAGCTTGTACTTCTCTTAGGCTACCCTCGGAGAATGGTATAGGGCATACTATTACTCCTGAAATAATAGTGGATGAGATGCCATTCTCACAGACGAAATAACAAAAAATATCGAACTACACAACCGAAATTAACGTGTTGCTACAAACTGAAGATAAAAGGCGCAAACGTAATATGGTGCCAGTGCAGAAGCTGACCATGTTCGCAATGTAATACCTAAAGGCAGTATCGCAGGGAATGTGGTTGACGACGGGAAGTCGATTTACTGAGCCAAAAGGAAGAACTCATATGTATATTGAGAAGATTCAGCACCCCATATTACAAAAAAAAAAAGATAAAACTACACCCTAGAGTATCGAAAAGATAATAAACCCAGCTACAGCCTGGGTAAAATTTTTTTAACATACTTATATGTTTAGAGAACTTTTCATTCTACCACCCTTAAAAAATAGTTGGAGTCTTAAACTAAAGCATTTTTACGAATCCATATGCAGAAGAATATTAGTTTGGCTTGAGTATGTAAAACTGGGATAGTTAAATAAACGTAGTGCTGTTAAAAGAGCGTATAGTAGTAGCAGATGATGACTTCGTATAATTTACACACACACACATAAAATAAGTACGAACTATGTGCTCTCCATATTTTAAGCGCCATAAGAGGTTTAGTAATTAACACTATCTAAGTTGTTGTAGCGGTTGTTGTTGTAATAGTCTGAATCTTATGCAAATATTAAAGCAAACAACAACAAAAAGCAGAATAACAAAAAATTAATAAACACTCGTTAAATTATAGTTAAGCTCTCTTAATAAGTAAAAATTAACAGTAAAAACTCTATACAAAGAGAGAAATATATCCGATTTTAAGAGGGTTTTTATATATAAATTAACACATTTTCCTCTGGTGCTAAAATGAATAACGTTTTTGTTTAACTAAATTAATTAAAAAAGTTTCACTTTTGACAAGTTTATGAAATGGAATCAATTTAGTAGATTTTTATAAGATAATTTAAAAATGTATGCCGTGTTGCCATAACTGTTTGATGAGAATATGCCAAAACAAGTAAGACTTTTTGAGTGTTTAAAATTCTCATTCACTCTGCAGTTTTATTTATAAATATCTTTGGCTTTTCTAAAATTTTTTTATTGGGAAAATTCTGTATATCATAGAATTAAAATCAATAAAATGTATAAAGTTCCGAATAAAATGGCACGCTTGTAATAAATTCTTAACAAAAATCTTGAAATAATTTTAGCATTTTTTAAAATCATTTTTATTAGCATTTGTTGGCCATGTCTAATGCCAGATTTACCTGTAAAAATTTTTAAGATCTAGTCACACTGTTAATATGCCAAAACTTCAAAAAAAAATCTGCTAAATCGTAAAATGAAGAAAATGTGCTTAAGATCTGCTCAGATTAAAACCTCAAATTTTTGATATTTTAAATATTAAAAATTGATTATAACGTCATTAGATTTCTACTCACTAAAACCAATGTTTTGTTGTAGAAGTTCCAAATAAAGTAAATAAATAAATAAAATTTGCTAAATATGTATATGCTAAATTTTTACAAAAAAAAAATCCAAAAAAAATCTGCTGAATTTTTTTTTAAAAAGAAATTAGATAAATATCTGCTAAGTGTAAAGTAATATGCTGAAATATTCTGAAATGGGAACACTAAATTTATGCAAACATTTTAAATGATTGTTCATAGTAAAATAATGTTTTTTATGGTAATAGTACTTTAAAAATGGTACTTTTTAAAGGCCATTAACGGACTTCTAGGCATTCAGTGGGCATTTTCTGAAAGAAGTAATTGATTTTAATTAGACAAATCGGAGTGTGTGTGAAGACAAATTCGAATTTAAATGTGCGTTTCCGCATACACCGTAATCGGCGCTGAAAACGAAATTCAATACATTTGCGCCAGAAAAAGTAGTTCGTTCCAGAAATCGGCGGCGAAAAGTAGGAAAGTAACGGCGTCGATTAGAAACGAAAAACTAGCTTTTTGGGGAGGAGCGAAAACAACATTGGGTAGGTTATTTACGGTGCTGTAGCAACGAAATATAATATGTAATTTAATTGTGCTCAGAATTGCTCTGGTGTTAAAACATATTAATCAAACATCGTAGGGCATTCATTAATATAATATTTTTTATTCCAAATTGCGTTTTTGTTGGCGATTCTAATATTGATGTTTTCGATAATAAATCTTGCGAAGAGCTTTTAAATTTGCTTGCAAACTTTTATTTTGAAAATTGTCATACGATGGTTACACGTCCAGATAGTGGTACGTCAATAGACCATGTTTACAGCAATATTTTTAATTTTTTGGGTGTTGACTCAATCGAATGGAAATTGTCCGATATAATATAATATAATATAATATAATTTCGTGCAGATTGGAAATTGAATATCAACCCAGAGTATTTACGAATGAAATATGTTTATATTGTGATTACGAGCGTGCAAAAACTCATATTCAATCTCAAATACCGAGAATACGTGAAACGGGAAACCCATCTGAGGATACAACATTGTTAATATCATGTGTAAGTGATGCTATTGAAAGATCTACAATTGTAAAACAACATAAGGACTCGATTAAACAAGAAATTATTCCATGGATTAATGGAAATTTACAAAAACTGATTTTATATAAGAAAAAACTTTTAATACAACGAAGAAAAAAACCCGGTAAGTCTGATTTAGATAATAGACTTAAAAATATAAGTAATGTAATAAAGCGAACGTGTAAAGAATCTATGAACTTTTACTACAAAGACAATTTAAGTGAAATACAACACGACCCGAAACGATGTTGGAAGTTTTTAAATACAACACTTGGTAGAACTCAAAAGAAATCTATTATTGTTAGAGATTCTAATGATGAAACAATTCTTGATGATCTTCAAAAAGCTGAGTTTTTAAACAGGCATTTTCTGCAAACAATATTAGAAATAAAGTTGCAAGTTGAAAATATATCCACAGATTCCTGCAATTCTTTAAGAACATTATGTCAGATGATGAAGTTCAAAGTATTATAGCTAAGCTGTCACCAGGTAAAAGTTCTGGTCATGATAATATTCCAGCTAAAATATTATTAAAATGTTAAAAATGAGTTTGCATCGTATATTAAAAATGTTTTTAATAATATGATTAATAGCAGCACATATCCATACATACTAAAGATACATAAGGTAGTTCCAATTCCCAAAGCTAGAAATGCTTGCACTGCTGATATGTTTCGACCAATTGCTGTTTAGTCGGTCATTGATAATGTTCTTGAACGAATCCTTTATAATCAGATTACTGCATTTATGAACACCAACAATTTATTCAACGATTATCAATATGGTTTTAGAAAAGGATGTGGTACCGAGGAAGCGGTTGTAAATGTGGTGAATTTTATTTGTAAAGGTATGGATCAAGGAAATAGGGGCGTAGCTGGAATTTTTTATGACTTTTCGAAAGCCTTCGAACTAAAATATTATGGTATTTATGGAAGAGAACTTTCGCTTATAGAAAATTATCTTACAAATCGCAAGCAGTTTGTTCAAATAAACAATCAAAAAAGTCTGTTAGGCGATGTTAAATATGGTGTACCCCAAGGCAGTGTTTTGGGACTTTGCTGTTTACGATATATCTCAACGACATAAAAAATCTCGAACTATCTGGCAAACTATTTATTTATGCGGATGACATATCTGTTTTCTATCCATACAAGCATGAAACTGTGGTTAAAGCGTATATGGAGCGCTGAGTTTGCAAGAATAAATAAACTGTTTCTAAATGCAAGTAAAACTCATTTGATAAGATTTAAGCCGCACAGTAATCATGATAACAATTTTAGCATTTTCGTTGAAGGAAGGGAAGTTATGGAAGTTCAATATGTGAAATACTTGGGAATACGACTGCAAAGTAATCTTGTTTGGAATGAACACATATGCAATCTTAAAACAAAAATTGCTCAAGCCATTGGTATTTTATATAAATTTAAAAATAAATTTGAAAAAACACACAATATTTGTAATTTACCAATCCTTAATCGAAAGCCAAATACGTTATTTAGCTGTCTTGTATGGATACAAAAAGAGTGCAGAATTGAATTCACTACAGCGTATGAAGAACAAAGCTTTAAAAATTGTAGCAAATCTTCCTAATACCCACGCAACTGTGCCATTATATAAATACATACATATTTCCAAGAGTATTACCAGTTTATGGGATTTACAAAATGAAACTTCTATTATATGTGTTTAAATGTGTTCATAATATTGGATATCATACAATACAGTTCCAGAGGAACCAATATACAATAAACACCAGGAAAAAAAAATTTCCTTTTCAATTCTATGGTAAAGGGCACACAGAAAAAAGCGTTTTATCAATTAAAAAAATGGTTTAAAAAGTATTTAAATTTAATTAATTTGATAATTGAATCAATTATTTATTTAGTTAAAAGAAAATTAAAAATTGAATACTGATTTCATTAACATTTTAGTTGTTTTGAAATAAATTTTCAATTAAAATTTTAATTAAATAACAAAAAATCTTAATTGACTTTTTTCGTTTAAAATAAAATAATTTAAACATGTAGAATTGTTGTTGGGAGTTGTCAATATTTATTTAAATAAATAAACACATTGTTTGAAATGGCAAAGTTTTTTGATCACTTTTTTAATTAAATTTAAAAATATCATTTATTGAAAATATTTTTTCAAAATTTTAAAATTTTTAGTAATCAATATAATCATTTTGGTAATAGGTGCAAAATCAACAACTTGTTTGCTTGATATTATGAATTTGGAATAAATTTGGTGATTGGAGAAATTTAATATTTTTTTCTGTGTATCTAAAATTCAGGGTATCTAAGATTCCACTCAGCCGAATATAGAACTTTTACTTGTTTTTAGATGTTAGCCAAATCTATTCGCACATACTGAAAAAATTAATCTTGACGTGATAGATTTGGTAACGGATAATTTTGCTGTTGTAGAGCTACAAATAAATTTTAAGATTTGGATCTTCAATCCAAATGTTAAGAAGCGGCTCATTTTTCTAAATTAAAGGACTTCTAATTTTTGTAACCAGTTTAGGTTGTAACGGTGTGGCGGTTGCAACAATTTTTTTAATTTTGTCAGCGTTTATGGAACAACAACTATATTTTATTGTGAAAGGAACAATGCCAAGGTTTCTTCCAATATCCACAGCATTTGCCTGATATAGAAAGTTTTGATTCTTAACTTAATTACTTAACTTCATTTCAGCAAATGTAATTTGAAACTACATACTAACGACCTTCAGCATGCAACCAGCAGACAAACTTCACACACATATTTGCATTAGACTTAAACGTGGAATCCCCATTTTCTGTTTTAGCTTTGTACAAACATTTTTATATTAACGACTCAACTTCGAGGCCATGCGATGGATGCAAGCTGAATCAAAAACGATGCAACTTCGAAATCACAGAAATTTTAAAAAGACGCAACTTCGAAACTACGCAACCGAAGCGACGCAAACCGGGGTTTTGTTGCATTGTAAATTCTCCATTTTTTAAGTTATAGAGCTATAAAACTGTTGACAAACATTGTATTTGCTTAAGATAACCATATCGCGGTTTTTAATGACGGTTAAAATTAAACGATGAAATAAAACAGGGTTATTTCTATAGTTACTCAATTAATAAATTTTGTAACTCTTTCGGAGAACATATAGGGGCTTAAAGCACAAGAGATTTAAGTGCCTTTTTAAAAAAATTGAGATTAAGTGCTCATATACCCATTGTGCTCCAAGTAGAGTGTCCACTCAATTAATCGTTGTCCGATTAATCGAAGATATTTTTCGCCATTATTTGATCGAATAAGTAAAAAAGCCAATTTCAAATAACGAATAGCTCGAACAATTTACGTCAATTAATCGATTAAAATGAATTTTTTAGAAAATGCTACTTTTTAATAGAAAATTATTTTGTTTTTGGATTTCTAACTTATATTATACCTAACAACTATTAAAAATGTTGTTATATTCTGTATCTATTTTGTTACGCGTACTTCTGAACGTATTTTAGTCCCTTTTTAGATGTCGGTGTGTGTGAGACAAATTATGTAATAAACAATTAACTACTTATTCCAGACATACGAATTTTCGTACTAAAATAGCGCTTCCTGATATTGAGTTTGGCGTTTATTTTAAAAAATTCATCATCATTTATAATTGTGTAAACTCTCCACGGTCAGATTATGGGTTATCGGTTTTTACCTAGTTTCAATTTCTTTATTACCTGGTACTATAAAAACGGCTGGATGAATTTTGACCGAAGTGTCCTAAGATAGGTAGTTAAAAACAAAATCGCGGATTTTTGGCGCAAAATAATAGGCAATTCGTCAAAAAAAAAACATATTACCCATTACTATAGAGCAGAGTTTTAAAATAAAGTTACCAGCCATGTTCGGTAAATCGAATACATATGAGTTAAATTAAATTCGAACAAGCTTTGAAAACGATCCCTTTTAAAAAGTTTATATAAAAGTTCCTTTTATATACTTCATACTTTAAGTTCTTATCTTAACCAAAACTTCTCCTAAAATCAGGAAAAATACTGTGATTTAAAAAAAAATTAGCTCAGAATCTGCATTGATTTCAATTTTACTTGATTTTCAGGAACAATAAATTATTTAAATTGAATTGCGAATAATAAATTTGTTTAGATAGGCTGGACCTCTCATAAAAATGCCGCGACAAATAAGTCTAAAATAAAATAAATAATTACAAAATAATTTATAAAAATATGAGGTGAAAGCCTATGTTGAATTCTCGTATTAAGTTTAGCGGGCGGGATATAATTGCAAATTATCAATAAAATAAAATTAATGGACCCCGATTGCTGCTGAACCAAATGCATACATTAAACTTTGGCTTCCAGCCTCTAAGGCGCTAAAGAGGCCGGCCTCTTGTTTCGGCCTCTTTTGCGCCTAAAAAATTGTATATTTTGCAGCAGAGTTTCTTATTTTTAAATTATTTATTTTATTTACAAGCTTTAGAACTGTTTACGTGGTATAAATGAATTGTTATTTTATTGTTTATTGTTAAACTATATTTTTATTTTATTGCTTTTTTCTGTTTATTAATATAATAAAAGTATCAAATCAAATAGACATGTATGTTTTTCCCATTGGATAACATTATTTGAATTATTCGAGTTATTTGAAAATATTTAAACTCTTTTTCGGTTAATCGAGCAAAATCAAAATTCAAAAATCGATTTATTCCTTACTCGAACAAAATCAAAAGTCAAATAATTGGATACTCTAGCTCCAAGCGAAACAGGTATTTTAATGGTCACCATAACTCGCCAACGGATAATAATTCCACATTCACTTATTGTACTCTGAACTTCACCTACTAATTCCATATGTAATCTCAATTAAAAAAAAGCACTTAAGCCCCTCAAATTATATTTCCTTTACAATGTTGCTATCATGTTTTTCCCTGTGTACACCCACGTTAATCTTGAACAAATCTCTTTTGTAGAAGTTTTCGTCATTACCATATTAAAGACCAATTCAATTATTTCTAATTAGTTTCACAGATTTAATCTAACTTTAGTTGACCACGACTAAGAGTTTGACTTTTTTGTAATTCATACTTATGTAATTTATTACACAAAATTTTACTATAGAGACATGCAAGCAGATGGACATATTGTTGTCAGAAATTAAATTATACTAATTCGTTTTAAAATTTTTTTTATCTAACCTCAAACTTTATGTTCACTCAAATCATACACAATTTATGGTTTGGCAAGCATGGAAACAGAGAAGCAGAATTAGGTTGTGTGTGTGACAATTTCTTTTAGAAACTTTTAATTTTTGTGATCACAAGCATGTGTGTGTGGTGTTTGCAGGAGAATATACATATGCAAGCAAGAGTGAGTATTTGTATGTGGTTTCCCTTTCCGCCATACGACGATTCTTGGAAAATTTTTGTTTTCCTAATACTGATTCTAGTGGTCTTTGCTTGTGTGACTCTTTTCTTGATTTTTCTAGTTTCAGATAAAGACAAAAAGTCAAAATGACCATTTTTTTTTTTGTGGTATGGAATAAAAGACGACAAGTCACTAAATAGTAATTTTTTCTTTAACTTAACGCTTGACCTATTTTGAGGCTTATTAAGCATTTCATATATATATATAAATATATTTCTTTACAAGGCAATGAATATGTGTGTGTATGTATGCACATATATCTCAAAAAAAATATAGCAATCACTTGCAGTTGAATAATATGATGAACATATTTTATATATCTATCTACTAGTTATTGCCAAAATGATAATAATAATGCCGGTTACATTTTGTAATATTTTTTTTCACAAGCATACATAATTTTACTTATTGGGTGTATAACTTAAAAATGAGTGTTTGGCAACAGTTGTGCGATTCACTAACTTTTATTACAATAATCGTATCGTTGAAATACTTATAACGAAAACTTATCAAATTTGCTATTCAGTAACATTTCTAAAGATATTCGCTGTCGGTTGAAAGCAGCTGTTCGCTAAGCAGTCTTTTTTCGTTATTTAAGCAATAATAATTTACGTAGTGTTTATTTATTTTGTGTTTAAAAAGGCTTTTGAGTATTTAGTATACGATATTAAATGATTTTAAATTATATGAATACACAAATACAGCTGCATACTATCGTTAAATAGGAACTACAGAATCACACTATGGATACCGCAAGCGGCTCGTTCGCTGATATAAAAGGTGTCAAAATGCTTATGTATTTTGATATCAGTACTATGACAAGTGTCTTCGTTTATAACCCCATGACACTTTTCCTCATTGTGATGTCACCCTTAACATCACTTGGCCAAATTGTCATCAGGGTCAAAAATTTAAATTATGTCATCAATGGGATGACATATTGGCATCACAGAAATTACCAATCGGAGTCGACTTTATAAAGCATGTCATCAGTGCGATGACAAACTGTCATCAAATTGAGTTATTGTAATTGACCTTAAGTCAAATTGAGAGAACATAATTATTTACTTACCCGTTACACATGTTTGTTTCAACTTTTGTTTTATTCCGCCCTTTGTTAACAGAAGAACTTTCAATTAGAAGATAGCAGCAGCATGTCCGAAATGGTTTTCGTAATAATTCTACTTTAAAAATGTGATGTATTTAAGTAAATAATTAAAAAAATAGAATATGGGAATTTTTGCTTCTAATTTTACTTTTGAAACATGAAAATGATGTTAATATATTATGACATAATATATTACGTAATCGCACTTATGACAGTTTGTTATCGCACTGATGACAGTTTGTCTGTACCGATGTCAAAAGACATCACGTTATGACGCCTTTTCTATCAATGTACACAAAATGTGGTAGATGGCGCATAAAATATGACAAAATTGATGACGTTCGTCATTGGATTGATGTCACTTTTTGCCGTATTGATGACATTTGTAATAATATTGATGTCTCAATGCTGATATTAGGGCATCATGAATATGAAGATGCATTTTTCTATGAGTGTTAAAAGTTAGTTAACCGCACTACAAATTGGATACCTTTTACACATGGTTTGTGTGTTTCATAAATTATATTGCATTTTAGAGGGTCAACATCTATCATTTTTGCATCGAATCAGTTCAAGCAATAAAAAGTGGATCCATTACGATAACCCGAACGAAACGCCAGAAATCGGCCTACCCGACGAAACACCGCCAAAGCCTAATATGCATGGCGACAAGGCAATGCTCTATATTTTGTGGGACTAAGGGGATCCCAACTATAATGAGCTGCTTAAGTTGGCCCAGACGATGACAGGGGATGAGTACCGGACACAACTGATTGCTTTAAAGCGATCCTTGACCAAAAAAATGCCCAGAATATGCGACTATATATGAGGCCGTAATCTGACATCACCGGCAACATATTGCAAGTTCTCACCGCATACATATATGTATGCTAAAATGGGAGAGACGATCGCAGAGATCAGTACATGTCGAGCAATCAAATTCTTTTAGGCGTGCCTTGATCGAAATATCGTCTGGAATATGCGACCAGACACACAGAAAAAAATAAAAATGGATTTCAATTAAGAAATTATATATAAAAATTATTAGAACCCATAAACAGTTCAATAAAATAACCACAATACTAATTTGTATGATATTAATTAAAAAAAATTTTGCCCCAATTAAAGCACTAATCAAAAATAAAATCAGTTTTAATTAAAAATTTAATCAAGTGAATTAAAAGTTAAATTGATACTATTAATTTGCAACAGTAAACCAATTAATAGTAACAATTAAACGTTCAATTCGCTTTATTAAACCTTTAAATCACTTGATTAGATTTAACCAAAACTGATTTTAATTTTGATTAACGCTTTAGTTGGGACAAAAAAAATTTCTGTGTACGCTTCACTTCTGCACCGGGCATCTAAAATTATTTTGGTTTGTTTATGCACAGAAAAAATTAAAAATTGTCTCTAATCACCAAATTCATTACAAATTCATAAACAAACAATTTGTTGATTTTGCAACTATTAACAAAATGATAAGATTGATAACTAAAACTTGTAAAAATTTTAAAATTCTGAATTTACATTTTCAATAAAAGATATTTTTAATTTTAATTAAAAAAAATTACCAAAAAACTTGCCACTTCAAAGAATGTGTTAATTGATTTAATTAAATATAACTCAGGTTTTGACAATTCCCAACAACATTTCTACAAATTTAAATTATTTTATGTTAAACGAAAAAATCAACTACGATTTTTTGTTATTTAATTAATATATTTATTAAAAATTTATTTCAAAACAACTAAAATGTTAATTAAATCAAAATTATATTTTTAATTTTCTTTCAACTAAAAAAAATAATTGATTCAGTTATCACATTAATTAAACCGAAATACATTTGAAACAATTTTTTTAATTGATAAAAAACTACTGACAATTTCTGCTGTGTGGCTTAAAAAAATTAGCAGTTGTTTTGTGGCAGAATCCATATGTTGCCATTAAGATGGATGGTGGCCGTTGCTAGCGATGGCCAATACGTAAAATAAATTTCTAAACTTTTGTACCAATGTTTCGCAATAAATGCTCACCATTTGCAACGACTTTCGCATTTTCTAAGTTATACACCGAATATATAGTTTGGTCTACTAAAAATAACCAGAATATAGTTTTTTTGTTCT
Organism: Pollenia amentaria; assembly: GCA_943735925.1. Classification (NCBI taxonomy): domain Eukaryota; kingdom Metazoa; phylum Arthropoda; class Insecta; order Diptera; family Polleniidae; genus Pollenia; species Pollenia amentaria. Next base: position 56,428,327 of record OX031006.1, read on the forward strand.
AGTCTCTGGTTGTCGTAGTTTAAGTTTTCTTCCTTAAGCATTTCTACTGTGAAAAGAAACAAGGAAAATTTCTTTTAAGCCAGAAAAAAATTACTTTTTAGAGCATCTGGAATAAATATTGTTGTTTGTTATTAATTAGACAGAGAGTTTTAATATGATATAAAGTTTTGGTTGAGCATGGAAAAATATTTCAAAAATAAAAGGATAAGATTATGATACAAATTAGTTTGGATTTTAAATAAGGAAAGTAACAAAGGAGAAAGATATTTTTTTTGATAATACAATTCCAGTTTCCTTAAATAACAGTGTGTGTGTTATAATTTTAATTAAAAAAAATCTGAAACTAATGGTGTTTTCTTTTCTACAAAAAATGTGACATTTTATTTAAAAAATGCAATTTGGTGTTCGTTTCTTAAAAATGCTTCGCTCTCTTAAAGGGTGGTTTGTTTTATTCTAAAAGATGCACCCTTACGCTTACCACTTTACGCACCGTATAAATCGACAGTGTAGGGTTACCAGACGAAGTTGGGAAAAAATCGCCTCTAATCAGGACAGTAAAAATTTAAAATTTTAATAGTTATTTTTTCTATTATTTAATAGTAAAAACATAAGAAAGCATTACATTGCTAATGATAGGTTGTCAGTGATAAAAAATTTAAGTGGATTCGGTGTTATAAAATTATTTTTGAAAAAAAAAACATCCAATCAAGAAATCTGAAAAACTTGGTGTTAATAAATCAGCAATCTGGCAAAGGTATTTTCTTGTGTACATATTTTATAAAAAACTAACTAAAGAATTCATTTTGTTCATTTATTTACATATTTATTTAATATCAATCTACTAACAAATTGTGGTTCATGTATATTTTTTTATATATTGAAGAATAATCTTTTTGTAAGCTGTGAAAAACAGGACGGTCCAATTTTGTGTTTTGTTCTCGTCAAATAAAAAATTGCATTGTTACATGGTCGGCAAGACATTTTATACATGAACCTTTTAACAAGGTGGTTTTTTTTTTTTTTTTTTTTTTTTTTTTTTTTTTTTTTTTTTTTTTTTTTTTTTTTTTTTGTAGAAAGGAAAACACCATTAGTTTAAATGCCTCACAGATACAGAAGTAATTTCAACGTCTATGATAAAGAAGACTCGCAAATTAGGAGAGAGAAAAATTATATTCATTTCGGATAAAAAGCCGTGCCAAACTTAAGAAGATCTAGAAGAATCATTAAAAATAATATCACATCACACTCACAATATTCTGTACGTTAAATTAACTGAAATTGTAATACAAAATAAATGAATCTTCAGATGAAAACCGGTCTACTTATTTTTCATTTATTTTTAACGAAAATTTCATTTAATTTTAACTGCCAAAAATTCAACGGCGAATTCCGTAAAAACAAATTATTTTTCAGTTATTTTATATAAATTAACTATCAAGAGATAACTGACAAATTCCGTAAAAACAAATGATTTTTCAGTTATTTTATGTAATTCAGTAATTTTATATAATACAGGTTTTACTCGAATTTCTAAAAAATACCAGACACATGCCCGCTTGTTTTTCTAATGAGAGAGAGAGAGAATATTTATTTTTATTCACTTGCCCCGTTATACATGTTTGTTTTACTTTTGTTGTACTGACCACTTTGTTTACAGAAGAACTTTCAATTATAAGACAACAGCAGCATGCGCGATATGGTATTCGCAATTATTTATCTTTAAAAATTTTATGTATTTAATTAAATAATTTAAACAAATAATATAGGGGAATTTTCTACACAAAACAGCAAATCGTTTTTTACTTTTTGCCACAGATCTATAAATAGATAACTGAAAATTAATTTTTTGGTTGTTAAATTATATAAAATAACTGAAAATTCATTTGTTTTTACGGAATTTGTGGTTAATTTTTTAGGGAATTCGCGGTTGAATTTTTGACAGTAAAAATTAAATGAACTTTTCGTTAAAATTAAATGCAAAATAAGTAGATCGGGATTTAAGTAATTAATGTGCACTTAGTTTTTTGATTAAATGTTAGAATCAGTTAAAAATAAATTTGCTTGGAATTTTAAATGTTATTTATTTAAAAATCACTGAACGGAATACTACTTGAATTACCTACAGTCCGTTACTGTAATAATATTGTAAGTGCATAAGGTTTTTTCTTTGCTTGGGGTAAAAAGCAAGAATATTTGAGATTTACATGAACCGAAGCTGAAAAATGTCGAAAGAAAATGGAACAGGTTTTTGTATCAAATTGTGACAGAAGATAAATAACGGATATGTTACTCTAATTTAAAGCGCAAATTGGAGTATTTTTAATTGGTTTAAAAGTCAGAATCTCATTCGAGGACTTTGGGTGCTTTGATTGGTCAGTTGATAGTGAATTTGTCTTTCAGAGTGAAATATTTGGGTTCGATTCATACCGGAGACCCTAGATAGTTTTATTAAAACGGGCTTAAGGTCTACCTTACTATTGCTCGGCAAGCTTAGTTAGAATAAACATATTGTTACGTTACTGCCTTTTCAATAACGTTTTTTGGTTTATTTCCTTTATAATAAACCTCTTGAGTTCTTTTATTGCAACTTTAATAAAATAAATAAAACACTTTACTTTATAGCTGTACTATAAACTATTCACGCCACTTTATTAAGAACTTAGTCAATTTTACCACTTATAATTGCGATGTACACACTTAAATAATCGTACTAACACTGATTATCGATGCCCACCTTCGCGAGTATTTATACTCTGTTCGCTGACATCAAGGTGTCTCTAGAGCATTCGACTCGTCGAAATGTCTGTAACATTTTCGATATTTCTGGTTCAATTGAGCTTTTATTATTTTACAGCTAATATCATTATGCATTAACACATTGGCTGAATTTAAATTGATTTATACATCAATAAACTAAAGCATACTTTATGGGTTAAAAATAATCTTAACACTATTATGTTATGCAGTTATCTATAACAATCATAACATTACATTTGTACTAGAAAACTCTGTATAGTGGGTTTACATTAGAAATATGCGAAACTAATACAATAACATTTTAAACTAATAAAATTACTAATAAACCAAACTTATTCTTAACTAAAGTTACTTTCGTAACAATATAATAAACAAAAAAAACTTAAAAGCCAAATATACAACGCATATGAGCAAAGCAAGGCTGTCCATTTATGTAATTGGACTGAGCCTGTTCTTTTGGAAAGGAATTAATCGGAATAATACTTAAGACATTGTAACAGAGTTGGTTTTTGGAAAAAATAATAGCTTCTTTCTACAGCAAATAGTAGGCAATAGAAATCCGGGACTTCTTAAAGATCCGACTTACATTTTAAGAGTGGTTTCGCCGATTTAGCCAAGGTAAAAATTGTTGAAGAAATTGTGGACCTAACTGAACTGGCTGGCGAAACTTAAGATTAAGATGATGCTAAAAATATTCTAACTGGCAACACATACATAAAAAGCAAAAGTACGAGAAATAGAAACATATAAAAGATAATTCACAAAATTCTACATTTTCCACCAACAAACGAGAGTCGCAAGAGACGTGACGTAGCGACTTCGCCCTTAAGCTGGAGGTCCACAGCACGCGTTTTCGCCTTCATGTTTTTAATACCTTACTTGCATTCTACTTTTCAATTTACATGCAACGCATTTTATGCGGCATCACCACAAGTAAAAATATATTTTTTTTTGTCAAAATCAGCTGATTTGTGTAATCGCTGCTTGTGACGCTTACAAAAGTATAAAAAGCCTACTTTTCACAATCAACACCTCAAGACGTCCAACGCGTTTGTGCATCTAACTTGCTACGTAAAACAACACAGTTTCTACTTTTTTGAGAGCTGTGTATTCAGCGAAAAAGCGTAGAATGCATAGTGTGGACCTCCAGCTTTAATATAAACAGCCTCTAAGATGCGTCTCTGGTCGAAAATTTTTCAATTATTTCGACTGGCGGTTAGTTTCATTTCACGTCACAAAAACTTGAATTTTTTGTGGAAGGAAATTCCAGTAATTTCCGGGAAATTTTTACAATATAAGCTCTAATGACAAGCACCTTTCAACCTTTTTTAGGGTTCAAAATTTAAAGATCGCAAAATCAAGCGGGACAGATCATAATTATTGTTAGTTAATATTTAATATATGAAGTTTCAAAAAATAAATATTGAAAAAAAAGATCAGAAATCAGATTGGCACCTCTGGAACCTGTCGTATCTAAGATCTAACACAGAAAAAATTATTGCTAAAAGAATTTCAAACAAACGCTGTTTTGAATTTCCAAAAAATTTTTTACCGTTTCTATTAATATTTTTGTTAGATTTTCATTTTAGCAATAAAAATGTTGACAACTATAGAAAAATATGATATACGCGCGAATTACGTTTATCACCGGGAGGTGTAAGAAAAAAACAACCTTGTTATTTGAGTGTTGAATACTAATTATAGTTTTCCAATTTATAAAAGTGCTTATACTAATTCCCAGAATAATTCTAGGAAGTTGAAAAATACAAGAAATGACTTAATTAAATAAAAAGTTAAATTAGTTTACAAAAATTTTAATTCTTGGAATAACTTTAGGAAATAAAATGAAAATAAAATTACAATATGTAGAGTAAAATAATGAAATTGAATAGTTTGCATAATTACAATATGGAGAGCAATAAGTTAAAAATAAATATTAAATGGGTCAATATTGGGTTGTTGCTCTTGGTGGTTTTGTTGGTGGTATGGGTGTTTCCATAACTCGCGCGCAATTTGTTTCAAGTTTTAATAATTGTGTATGAAAGAATTACATACGCTCTTTAAATTGGTCGTTTTTTTTATTTTATTTTTTTTGTTTTTTTTTTTGATCGTATATAAAACACTACTTTAAGTGAAAAAAATTAACAACAACAAATCACATAAAGTCTATTTGTAAACGCATTAAAAAAGTACAACAATAAGAAAGATGATAAAATAGCGTGGCGAACCCACAACAACACTAGAAAAAAAACAGAGTTTTTGGTTGATTTCAAAGTTGATAAAAAAAAAAAAGAATGAAAAAATCCCGTATTCTATTTTTTTAATTTTTTTTAGCTAAACACAACAAATTTTGAACGTAGAATGATGATGAAAACTTCTTCTGTAGCCAAGAATGGTGTTTAGAAATTGTTTAAAAAAAATGTGACCCAAAGCCAGCCGCCTCTTGTCTTGCCTCCTCCCCCTCCTATTCACTGCTTGCTGCGTGCGCGTCATTGCTCGTGCAAAAGGATTTAACATTTTTGTTTGCTTCAGCAAAATTATTTGTTTGAAACTGTTATTAATGTCAGTAAAAATTTTTGTTTGATTCAGCTAAATTTTTTTTAAATATCAAACACAAATTTAACTATTAATAACAACTATGTGCTTGAAAAAAATCGGATTTTTTTTTTTTTTTTTTTTTCAATAAATCAAATGCAAAATAAATTGTTTGAATATGAAAATTTGTTTGTAGGACCTTTCTCAAATAAAAAAAGGTTTGAATCAACAATTTTTTTTTTTTTTTTGGATTGGAAAAATTATTTTTTCTGTGAATAGTTCTGGACTGGTTTAAAGTGCGAATTTCGTGGTTTAAATTAAACTTGGGAAACAGTCTTGTTGTTAACCTCGAAATAGAGGTGCAGTTAAGCCTACTGACAAATCTGTCTGTGGTATGTTGCTGTCTACCAGAAGTTAAGGTAAGAAAGCAAATGGTCCCACTTGTATGTTAATATTTAGATTATGTCATAATCTTTAACCTAAATGTTAAATCTTAAAATTTTTTAATTTTTTCAATTCAAATAAAACATTTTTATTTTAAGTGGTGGGAAATACTTAGGACTTTATCCTTTCCGCTAATTTACAACTTATTTTGTCATCAAAACCAATTTGGCGCCATATTTACATAAATTAATAAGCTATTTAATTTATTGAAATATTTTAATAAAGGTTATAAATTATTTATTAAATTATGCAACAAAGAATAAATAAATGATTTATTTTTTCATTACAATATTTTTTTTTTTTTTTTTTTTTTTTTTTTTTTTTTTTTTGACATATTAATTATTGCAATTACATTAATTTGCGGTTTCGTATGGACAACATGTAAGAAAAAAAAATAGTATTAAAAAATATTTATAGTTAAGCTTGTAAAAAGCACATTAAAATTGTTAATAATTTTAATTAAAAAGGACTGTCACTTTACTTATTTAAAAAATTCCAATGAATTATCATCTTTTATATTCGTATTCATATCTACAATATTAAAGGAAAATGGTATTATTTGACTAAGTGGCTCTGCTGCAATTGCTGCTGCTGTCACAGCAGTTGTAAAGCAGTGCATAATAGATAAAATCAGTAGTTTAATTAAGTGTAATGATGAGAATTCACATTAAAGCAGTGTTCCCCAAAGGGAGAGCACATTATATATGCGGCATTCCACGCCAAATCGGATGGTTTTAAAAAAATTAGATTTCCTATCTTTCAAGCTGCTATCCACCCAACAAGTTTAAAACCCGGTCCGATATTGAATTTTTTTTTTTTTTCGATTTTTAAAATTTAAAAAAAACACAATTTTTTTTATTTTAGATATCGATCTTTGATTTTTTAAATTTTTAAAAATCGAATAAAAATATTAAATATGGAAGGCCCACTACCGAACCGGTCTTGAAAGTTGTTGGGGTGGATAAAGGTTTAAAATTACACATTTTCAAAACAACGATTTAAAATTTAAATTCCAAAAATTTTAATCAAAAAAACTTGCAAATTTTTTTTTTTATTTTTTTCTGTCAAAATAAAAACATCTTAAAACGAATATATTAAAATAAACAAAAAACTAAAAAACAAGAGTCCTTTGAAAGAGTAATCAAGAAATATCAAAATTGACGAGGAAGTCGCTTTCGAAATGTACTAAAAATCTCAGAATTGTGGAAATAAAAAAAAAAAAATTACAAACCATGAAATGCTCCAAATGTATATATCATATGATTATTTTTTTTTTTTTTTTTTGAAGTTTACAGATTTTTTCCAATAGCAATAAGTCCATAATTACACTGTGCCAGTTGAAAAATCAGACAAGCCGGGGACCTGGCGTTTTAACATAATCGGCATAACGCCAAATCTAGTGGTGCTAACCGTTTTTTTAGGTTAGCTCTGGTTTTCGAGATATACCGTTATTTCGAAAATGGAGTTAGTTGCACAATATATGTTCGCGTAACTCAAAAACCATTTAGTTTATTGAACGAAATCAATAAACCGAAATTCTGGTATGCGCATTTGTGTTTAGGTACGGCTGGTAGTTATTCGTTTCGACAAACTTTGTGAACCAAGTTAAATAAATAGGGAGAGCTGTTCTTGGTTGAATTCTCCCAAATTTTTTTGAGAGTTTTTTTTTTTTGGGCAATCGTATTTTGTGTTATGTAAATAGCTGACCAACTTCGTAAGCCCAAAAATATGATGCTACATTTTGAGCGAATAAAATTATTTACTCCCAAAGGCCTCGTTAAAAGTACTTCTGTTATTAGTTGTGGCTATCGTTTTTGTGAGCTCAGAGATATGGTTAAAGACCACTGTTTAAAAACAAGTAACATTATATACAGAAAGTATATGTGTATGTGTGTGTGTGTTTGTGCCCTGTCGGAAAATGAGTTAGCTCAAAGTTAACTCATGGTTAATCAGAAGTTAGTCAGAGGTGACTCACAAGCTAACTCATTTACATGGTTAAAGCTATTCAGTTTTTACACGCAATGTCCGCAGTACGAGTCAGTACTCACTCACACTGCATAACTTTAAGATAACCATAAGTTAGCTCATTATGAGTCAGCTTGTGGTGCATACAATATGTTGACTTTAATAAGAAAATAAAAAAAAAAATTACGTATTTTGCTTTATTTATTTTCTAAAGAGAGACAGAGACTATTACACATATGTTTTCTTTCACTTTTGTTGTATTTTCCCTTTGTCTACAGAAAAACTCTCAGTTATAAGACACCAGCAGCATGCCCGATATGACCAAAACCGGTTTTCATAATAATTCTACTTTGAAAATGAGATGTATTTAACTGAATGATATTAACAAAGAGAATATGGGAACTTTTGCTTATTATTTAACTTTGAAAAAGTACACAAAACGAGTAAAACGTGTTTTTACCACAGTCCACTGCATCAGCTTTGAGTTAGCCAAACGCTAGCTCAAAAGTTACCGAGAAGAAGTCAGTCGCACAAAACAAACTCACTAATCTCTGCATAACTTTTGAGTTAGCCAAAGGCTAGTTCAATAGTTATCGAGAAGAAGTCAGTCGCACAAAACACAACTGACTCAAATCTGCACCAATTATGAGTAAGTTTACTAGTTAGTTGTAAATAAGTTAGCTAAAAGTCAACTAAATGTTGAGCTAGCTAATAAAAATCCGACAGGGTGTGTGTGTGTGTGTGTGTGTGTGTGTGTGTTTGTGTATGTGTGTGTGTGTGTGTGTGTGTGTGTGTATGTGAGTGCGTATGTGTGTGTATGTGAGTGCGTATGTACCCTGTCGGAAAATGAGTTAGCTTAAAGTTAACTCATGGTTAATCAGAAGTTAGTCAGAGGTGACTCACAAGCTAATTCATTTACATGGTTAAAGCTATTCAGTTTTTACACCCAATGTCCGCAGTACGAGTCAGTACTCACTCATACTGCATAACTTTAAGATAACCATAAGTTAGCTCATTATGAGTTAGCTTGTGGTGCATACAATATGTTGACTTTAATAAGAGAATAAAAAAAAATTACGTATTTTTGCTTTATTTATTTTTTAAAGAGAGACAGAGACTATTGCACATATGTTTTCTTTCACTTTTGTTGTATTGCCCCTTTGTCTACAGAAAAACTCTCAAGACACCAGCAGCATGCCCGATATGGTTTTCATAATAATTCTACTTTGAAAATGAGATGTATTTAACTAAATGATATTAACAAAGAGAATATGGGAACTTTTGCTTATTATTTAACTTTGAAAAAGTACAAAAACAAGCAAAACGTTTTTTTACCAAAGTCCACTGCATCAGCTTTGAGTTAGCCAAACGCTAGTTCAATTGTTATCGAGAAGAAGTCAGTCGCACAAAACACAACTGACTCAAATCTGCACCAATTATGAGTTAGTTTACTAGTCAGTTGTTAATAAGTTAGCTAAAAGTCAACTAAATGTTGAGCTAGCTAATAAAAATCCGACAGGGTATACTTAATAATTATTTGATAAAATTGTCATTTAAAATATGACAAAATAATCATTTGAGCATTTTAATTAAATGCGACATCATTAAATAATAAAACAAAAAAGAAGGGAATTGTAATACAAAATATTGTTTCACACAATGCACTACATTATGGACAAACTTAGCGACAGAAATTTAATATGTATGAGGCCTTTGGAAATTCAGTAACACAAATTACTAATAAAATAACCGTAAATTGTTGTATGAGCGACCTTATATTTATAAACGTCTACGTCAACGCAATTGCTCACCCAATTGGGCGATTACACATACTCTCAGAGACTCAAATGCAATTTATCATAATAAATTTGATAAATGTCACTGGTAATCGACTGTAGTCTTGTTGAATTTTTAATGAAATTTAATAAACAACCCAGGAAAAACTTTTTGAATTTGGGTAATAGGTCGTAGTTATTTCATACGTTACCTGGTAAGTAGTTGTCATTACAATTGTCATTATTGTGAAAACCTCAATAAGTACTTGCTAGTAATGACCTCAGTAAGTACTTTTCACTACTATTATTTTCAGTTATGAATATTTTCTTATTAATAATCAACTAAATAACTACTTATTAGATGTCTTGTTTTCAGTACTGAATATTTACTTACTGGTATTTAGCCCCATAACTACTTATTAGGTCTATTTACTAGCGCCAATTAAATAAAAACTAGTTATTTTCTGGCTTCTAGTAAGTATATTGTAAGTACTTACAATTCAACTTACTGGTATTTAAATAATAAATAGATATTTTGTGACTTCTAGTAAGTGCTTTGTAAGTACTGAATTCTGTGGACACCTCGAACAAAAATAAGTAGTTATTCAGCCGAAAAATAAGTAGTGTTTATATTTCTCCAACATTACTTGCCTACTTACCAGGTAAGTAAAGTTTTTGCTGGGAACTTATAAAAAAAAAATTTTTTCAAAAAAATAATTTAATTACAGTTTAATGTATTCAAATATTGTTATCAAAATAAATAAACGCCAAATGATTACATGGAAAAATAAGTTTGAAATACAATATAATAGAAAGTAAAATCAGATTAATTGCTTTAAAATGAAGCATAATTAAATAAGATAAAGAAAATTTTATTAAAAGTAGTAGAGGATTAAAATGAAAATAAAACAATGAATTTTATATGAAAAGGAAATTTTAAGAATGGAATGTTTATTAATAATATCAAATCAATTTGAAATTCTTTAAATTAAAAACCCTATTAACTCGATTTCTGGAGGAGATAAGCAGTTCAAATTCAGTGTAATTATTATAAAATTGTGTTTACTTTTTAGAAATGTCAATAATTTAAAAAAATATTTACTTTTTGAAAAAACAAGACAATTTATTTATCAATGATATTATTTCTTGTTTCGAAAAATCTAAATTTCTTTTATATGCTGATGATCTAAAAATTGTCCTGAAGGTTAATTCGACGGCCGATGTATTTAATTTACAGAATGATTTAAATAGGCTAGTCAGATGGTGTGAACTTAATAAACTAAGGTAAAACTTTGAAAAATGTTTTTATGTTTCGTTTTATAGGAAATTTAGTCCTATTAAGAATGATTTTGAGTTAAATGGTGTTTATTTAAAAAATGTCGACTCCAAACTTGATTTGGATGTTGTCTTTGATTCATCCATGTCTTTCGTTCCTCATATTGAATATATTATCCCTTAAGTTTATAAAACGTTAGCTTTTTTAAAAACATATTTATACATCTTTTGTTAGATCAAAGTTAGAATATGCTTCAGTTATCTGGAGTCCGTATATTGCTGTTTACATTTCTCGTGTTGAGAGAGTACAACGTGTGCTTATTAAATATGCCTTACGTTCACATACTCCATTCCATTTTGCGCCTTATGAGTTTAAATGTCTCCTTATTTGTTTGAGAACTTTAGAATACCGTAGAAAATTACAGTCTATCCTACTTATTTATGATATAATTAATTCAAGGGTGGATTGTCCTGAATTGTTATCTTTAATACCATTTAATATACCAGCTAGAAACTTGAGGAAACATGACAAATTTTAAGTTTTAGTTCATCGTACTAATTATACTCTTAATGTCACTTTAACGAGAGCATTTCATAATATTAATAAATTAAATATATGCCTTAAAAAAAAATCTAAATCGCATATTGAATTTTGCACATCGAAAGATAATTTTAAGTTATTTCTCTTGAGTATTTTATAAATAGTATATATGTATATATTACAATTACTTTTTCAACTTTGTAATATATTTTTCTATGTAATTTAGTTGCATAGTCTGTAAGGAAATTTGTTGTTCCATAGACTGGAATTATAAATAAATAAATAAATAAATAATCAAATTTCCCTAACCCTTTGTGACGCCATGTTGTATTTCTGCAACATACCATTCAAGGGTATATAAAAATGCAGTAAATTCTAATTGAACGATTTAACGCGGTGTTGTAGATTAGCAACAAAGCTCCCAAACGATTAAATATCAAATAAGCTTACTAGCTGGCAACACTTGAATTGTTATTTAGTTTTAGAGACGCACGTGTTCAAACCAGTTTCGCGATTCTTGATTTTGTTTTCAAAAACCTTTTAAGTGGTAATATACAAATACAACGTTTGTAAAATTTCTGTGAAATAAAGGTAATAATCTATAATTCAATAATCAGTAAAAGTTTTATTGCACAATCAGTTCGTTTTTTATTTTTGAACCGATTTTGCTTTGTTGCATTAATGCAACACTGCGTTATGCGATACATTTTTTCCCCATTTTTTTTTTTAAAGTAAAGTGTTTTTATTTTAAGATCAAAATGAGTCGTAAAATGAATAAATTGACCACTGAAGACCTAGAACATATACTTGAGGAATGGGAAGACAGCGAAGATGGTCTTGACTTTTCTGATGACGACGATGCCATCGATCCGACATTTAAGTTCAAGCCGAACGAGCCTGAAAGTTCCGATGAAGAATTAGAAAATTATTTTCAGTCTAACAGTATTTACCTGACAAACCTCATAAATGGGGATTCAAGCTGTTTGTTATATGTGGTGTATCTGGGTACGGTTATAAATTTGAAGTTTATAGTGGTCAAGAAAATAGGTGCGCAACTAATGAGCTGGACTTAGTACGCATTGCTCGTGAAGTGCCTACCAATCGGAACTACCGCATTTTTTCCGACAATTACTACACCTCAATCCCTCTTATTGAATATTTGTCAAGTCGGTGCATTTTAGCTTTAAGAACTATAAGAAAAGCCCGTATTCCCAGTTGTAAGCTGCCAGACGAAAAAGCTTTTAAAAAAGAACCACGCGGCATATCTATAGAACAGGTCGGAAATTACAATGGGGTTGATGAAGCTCTGGTTGCTTGGAGAGATAACAAAATCGTCACCTTAGCATCAAATTTTGCAGAAAAACCCCAACAACTACAGTTAAAAGATGGGACAAGTCGGGAAAGAAAAACGTTTTTATTGAGCGCCCTTTTGTTGTTTCGGAATACAATCGACACATGGGTGATGTAGATCTTTTAGACTCGGTTATGGGCCACTAGAAAATAAAACTAAGAAGCAAACGTTGGTATATACGTATTTTTTACCACCTGTTAGATATGGCTATGTGTAACGCATGGCTCTTATATCGACTAATAAGAGCTGAGAGAGGATGTTCAAGTAAAATCCTTAGCTCTGCTGATTTCAGAATTGCTGTAGCAGAGACGTTATGCAAATATAAAACAGTTAACCGGTTAAAACGCAAAAGTAATATTGAAAGCCAAATTCAAAACAAAAAGAAGAAGGGTCCGGCACAACATGCTCCTCCAAAAGATGTCAGGTTGGACCAATACGGGCACTGGCCGGTTTGGATGGACAAAAGGATGCGATGCAAGTTTCCGGACTGCAAGGGTTATACACAAACAAGCCGCGAAAAATGTGGTATTAGTTTGTGTTATAATAAGCAAAATAATTGTTTTAAAAATTTGTATATCTCTTAAAAATAAGTTTAATTTTTCACTGCTTTGAACGCAATGTTGCATTTCTGCAACACAAAGTTTTTTAATAAATATAAATACTAAATAAAAAAAAAAAATTTTTAATTATTATTTCCGTCAAAAATATCATATTTGTCACCTGATATTTATAAAACAAAAAGTTTTTACGTCCCTGCGCCACAAAGGGCTAATGTGATTTTCTACAAATGAAATTTACGGAATAACATTTAGAAATTTTTCGATAAAATTTTACAGTTTTATTAATTCTGCACTATCCACGTAAGCCCCCCATGTTTCCTCTAAAGAGCGCACAACAGGCCCGATAGTGGCCTAGGTGTATATCGTGCAGATATGAGGTTGCATCTTGATGCTTCGTCCTCCTTTCGACCTTACCTAACCTACCCTAATTCGATATTATTGTCACTGGCAAGCCTTTTATGGTTTACTAAGTCCTCCACCAAGAACCCACAACCATATTTTGTGTGAAATTAATTATCCATATCTTTACACAGCAGTCACGGATCCAGACTTTTTAGAAATTCTTCTAAACAAAACAATGTAATTTTGCTATTAGTAGCTTATTTTATATAATATAAAAAAAAAAAAAACTTTAATGAAGAGATTATTTCTCCAAATTCTGAAAGACCTATAAATCCTGATCACATATTCTGAAAGGCATATTAATCAACCCTCAGCACAAAACTATACTTATTTTCAGGAACCGTAAATTATTATAAATTTGTAATTTTTATTAAGTTTTTACGTTTTTGTTGACTGAATATTATTCTACACAGGAAAATATTTTACAAACTAAAGCATAATTCAAAAATAAAATCCGTTTTTATTAAAAATGTAATCAAGTGAATTAAACTTTTAATCAAGTTAATCAAGTAAATTAAACGTTTAATTGATATTTTTAATTTGTTTACTGGTACATTTTTAATTAATATCACAAAATTTTTTAATTGAAATCAATTTTTATGTCTTTCTGTGTACATATTGAAATCTTTATAGCCATTGTTAGAAAACTTACCAAAGTAAAGGTATTTTGTGATTATAACTAAATAACCATATAACCTGACATCTAGCCTTCCGTGAACAACCCAATAGTCTTGTTTATTTTATATGACTGCTGCTTAACAAACAAGATCTTCCAGTTCCGAGCCCATTTTCGCCAGTCAAAGTTTCATGTCACGGTCTATAATTTATTCACTTACGATTTGATTGTCAACAATTGGATCTAGTTCCCATATAAATCCTACTCTCGCAAGTCACATATGTGTTAAGAAAAACATCAATGTGTCAAAAATTGTATTAAATAACGGTATAGTCTAGAAATTTTATATATAAAAACATCCAAATGACTTTAAATTAAAATGTCAAAACGCATTAGGCTTTAGACGAAAGTTTTGAATAAGTTTTATGTATATGAAAAAAAATATTTAGAAAATTCACAAAGTGCTCTTTTGTGTTATATATGGGCATTTCCTCCGAATGGTCAACCAGGATGGAAAAATAAAATGTGGATAATCATCGTATAAAAAAAGTCTATTAGTCAATTCACAAGGTATCCTAACATGTCATATTGTCAAAATGTCCTAATATTTCACAATGGTTTAAAAATATTGTTGTACGGCTCAGCCGCTCAGCGCTGGACTTTTCTGATTAATTACGACAGCACAATAAACACAGCAAGCAACGTTCTATTTATTTAAGACACTTTTTGTTAACAAACCAACAACAATATTTTTAAACCATTGTGAAATATTAGGACATTTTGACAATATGACATGTTAGGATACCTTGTGAATTGACTATATGTTTTTATGATAGAATGGTATATATGATATACTATGATATCTCAGGTGTTTTACTTGAGGAAATTGGGCCGAAAATTTCTTTTTATGCTACTTCTAAAAACATTTTAATATTTATTTACTTTAAATGCAAAAAAATTTGTTATGTTTGCACTCTTTCTTTAAAATCTCTCTTTTGCAATCATTTAAAAAGAGAAAAGTGTAAGCAGAACAAAAAAAGTTCGATTACGGTTTATTAACGGTTAAAACCAGTGTTACCACCAGCAGAATTCAAAAATACACTTGAGATGGCGCAAAATTACCCAATTTAAATGAAATTACATCTGATATCAAATTAACGTTTAATTATAAAAAAAAAGCTTTTACAAAAAAAAAGTAAATTAAGAAAGTATGGTCGGTAAATTCCGAACATTTGATATTTTCCGACAAAATTTGAAGAGTGTTCCCTTAGAATTATGGACCTATTAAAACAAAATTATGTTATGAGGTTAAGACTAATAATATAAGAATTCCTAACGCCGAATTTTATCTAGGTAATTTCATCAATTTGAAATTTTATCATATTAAAGTAATTAAAGGGAAGGGGTTTATATATGACCTACGTTTAAAGCTTTACCTACCAGCACAAAATTTTGGCGTGATATAGAAGCAATATTTTTTATGAATGTGTACCAATATTGATAAGGCAGTTATACGATTACAACCTATTTTCGTAAGTTGTATTTGTATGGGAGCTATGGTAAATTTTGCGTAAGATAATTTAGGTTGAAATAAAATATATATAATCTTGTCCAAATACCAACATCATACGATTTTTATGGACACAAAGACTATATTTGGAAAAAAGTTCGCATAGGGGCTATGTGAAATTACACTCCGATTGTCAAAGTTTGTAAAGAACGTATGAACCAAATTTCATTACGTTATCCTAAAAATTGCCATATGTATTTTGCGCAAAATGTCTACATGGAGGGACAAGCCGCCAGCAATACGGACGATACTGATTCTAGGTCGATCGGTGTACTGCAACAAATATTTGTGTGTATTTTACATATAGGAACCAAATTTTTCTCCAGTGTTTTTTTTAGTATAATTACCTTCTTTTTCCAATGAACTTCTGGTTCTTAACCACTATGAAGCTCATATTTATCAAAATCTAATTGTCCATCTGGCGCCAATTCAATCTATTTCTTAATAAACTATGGAAATCCTTTTTTTTTTTTTCTTTTTAATAAACAGTTACTTTGGTTAAATCTACTGTACATTTTTTAGAACAACAAAATCTTAAATTGTATAAACTTTATCCCTAAAGCAAATCCTTATATTATATTATATTATATTAAAAGAATTTCAAATTACACCCGACGTACACCTCAAAGAAATTACCCTCGCTCTACCCACTAGAGAAAAAATTATACCAAATTCGGGTAATTACCCACAAAGTGGCAACACTAGTTAAAACATATGGAAAAATCGTACGTTCGCAACCCGTACGTTTGCGATCGGTACTTAAGCCAATTAAACAATAACCAATAGAAATAATTTATTGTGTAAATGAATCTACATTAATACGCTTTTAAAATTAATTAATCACGTTTGAATATTCCGTTTTATTTCGCAGATTTTTACCTTTCACAATCAAAGTTGACTTCTATTTTGCGTGCATTCATGACCACATGCTTATAACTATCATTATGAGATCTTAAACTCGATGAAATCTGTCTTTTGCACTAAACATAGAGCTACCAAAATGCTATCGAATCGCAAAAAAATGGTAAGAAAAGTTTTGTTTTCTATATTATTTGTACATCAAAAGCGTACGAACGTACGTTCGTGACCCCAGCAAATGCTCATATACATAATATTACATAATAGAATACTTTGTGAATAGCATAATTATTTTAACAAATTACGATGTTCAAGTAAAAAATCTTTAAAGCAAATCTTAAAAAATAATTCTATGCTATAATAAAGTTTTTAAGAGAAATATTCGAAAATTCACAAAATTTAAAAAATTCGAACATAATTTCGAAAATTTATTTTTACTCGAAAACACTTTTGCTAACTTCTAATTACACTATGCTAGTTGAAAAAACAGACAAGCTGGGCACATGGCGTTTTAACATAATTCGGGTACGCTGAATCAAGTGGTGCCCGCGGTTTTTTTAAATTGGCTCTGGATTTCGAGATATACCGTTATTGCGAAAATGGAGGAGGTTGCACAACATATGTTCGCGTAACTCAAAAACGCTTCAGCTTATTGAAAAAACTTCTTTCTAATATGCGCAGTCGTTTTAGAAAAATAATTTTTTTTTTTTTTTTTGAAAAAAAAAATTATTTTTTTAACAAAATTTCGAAATTTTTGTTTTTTAAAAATTCATAAAAAATTGGTAAATGCAGCTATGTTTTTAATTTTTTGCAGACGTATAAAAAACGAAAACAAAACAAGCCATAAATGATTAAAATCTGTTTGTAACTTTTGATTTTATTCACAAAAGTCGACAAATTTTAATTAATTTAAGAATTTCATAAAACGCAATATTTGTATGGGAGCCCCCCCAAGAAGTGAAGATAAGGGGCAAGTATGTCTATGAGGTCAGTCATACATTATATACCACTAGGGGCGACTTCTGGGAATTTATGGGACTTTTTCTTTAATATATTTCTAGTCTGCATTGAACATTTTGTATGGAAGCCCCCTTAAGGAATGGAGATAGCGGATGGGTATGTTAGAAATAAATGATTGAGATGAAAAATAAAGTGGGGTTGGTCATACATTTGACCCATCTCGGGGCATCATAGGCGCTGCAGGGGCCAAATTTAAGAATTTCATTAAACGGCCATATTTGTATGAGAGCCCCCCTAAGGGGTGGAGATATATGGCAATGTTTTAAAAAAATGTTAAGAACAATAAACATTGGAGGTCGGTCATACATTTTATCCCCCTAGGAGTGAATCCTAGGCCTTAGAAACAAATGATGGGAATGGAAAATAAAGTTGCGCTCGTCATACATTTGGCCCGTCTATGGGTATCTCAGGCGCTGCAGGTGCAAAATTTAAGGCTAGGCATAAAAAACAAAGTTTCAAACAATATAAGCTATAAGTTATTACAGTCTGTCTACAACTTTTGATTTTTTCAGAAAAGATGAAATTTTCTTGCACAGTGTTATAAAAAAATATCATTGAGAATGGCATATCCGTATTTGTCGTTAAAGACTTAAGGCCGCATTAGCCGACCGTAAATGTAATGTAAACCGGTGATCGTTTCTGTTATATGGAAAGCAATACAAATGCTTAACTGACTGTAATGTCACTTACCTGTAACGTGCCAACCTGTAGAAAATATAATTTCATTACAAGGTTACGTGACAGTTGTAGACAGTGATGGGCTGCTTGTATTTTAAATGTGGTTTTTATTGGTATCAAAATCTAGTTTTGTGTAAGCAAATTTTCAAAATAAAGTAAGTTAACGTGTATGTATGTGCTATAATACCTATTTGTTTATTCTATAATATAAATAACAAATATTAAATTATTTATGTTTTTATACATACAAGAAATACATTTTTAATACCATTTAAATCACTTGGTACTTTTCTTACTAATCTGTCTACATTTTAAATTCCCATCACAGTGGGTGTTGTTTTATGTATACTAATGCTTCTTTGTTTAAGTTTTTGAAAAACAGATGACATGTTCTATAAGTGCACAAACGAGCTTACAGTACGTTACGGTACGTTACATTGCAATTAATTACATTTACGGTCGGCTAAAGCGGCCTTTAATATTAATAATTTATAAAAGTCGTAATGACAACTTAAGTTTTTTTATTCAAATGTTGACGATCTTAATAGCAACTTTTTCTGGCAACTATATTTATTCTTCTCTCATTATTTTATGAAATTAAAAATTTGCTCTAGTTTTTCCTAAAAACTAAAATTATATTTATACCCAAAGTGTTAAATGCTTAGGAAATATTTTGAAATTTTCACAAGTAAACAAAAAAGAAATCTGCTTATTTTTTTCATATACACAAAAAACAACCCCTGCAAATTAAAGTTAGAGAAAAATTAAAAGAAAATTAAAATTTTTCACACCTTTGGTAATAAATATGAAATTGTACAAAAACTTAAATCTTAACATAATAAAATGCACATAAAAAAATTTAAATTTCAACACATTCAGGAAATATAAACTCGTGTGCCCAAAAAAGAACCACTCCAACTTCATTTAAATCAAAATTATTTATTCCACTGAATGTCTGTAAACTAAAAGGAAAGCAAAAAAAAACAACGAATACAACAGTTTGTTGAAATGCATTTTTATGATGGAGTAAATCTAATCGATTTAGGAATCCTAAGAATTATTTCCATAAAACACCTAAAAATGTAGACGTGGCCTTAATTGCAAAATATATTTAGGGCATAGTTGCCAGATGAAATTGTTAAAACAAAAAAAAATCATTTTGAGAAAAATAATTATTAACAATGACTTTTTTAAGTCATCTATTTTTAAAAAGAGAATTTTTCAAAAGTTTAAAGATAAACTAACTGTTTTATTGTTGGTATTTTGTTTAAGCTTTGATATCGTTGCAAATAAGACGTTTTGAGTTTAGGTAATTTACTCCCTCTGTAGTCTTTTTTGCTGATAGCCTTTGGCTTTTCTAAAATTATTTAGGAGAACGTTTCCTGATGATCTGGCCTAAGCAACCAGTGAAATGCGCATAGGAACAGCTAAACCTCCAACAATAAATTTCAGTATTTTTTTTTATCAATTATTAAAAAAGGGAATTAAGCACAACAAACAAAATCTTTTAATAAATAATAGTATTCTCAAAAACCACTTTGATAATAAATTTTTGCAAGTGCACGTGCATAAAAAACTGAACTGGCAAATTGTTTTTATTTTGATTTCTTGCGAAAACAATAAAAGCTCCTTGTTTTTGTTTTTAATATGTTTTTTCTTTACCCACTTACAACAACAATTAATGTTGGGAGAATTCCAAATAATTGTAGCGGTAAATGTAAGAAAATATAAACTCATCACTGATTTATTGTTTGGTATTTTGTTTAACTTAGAGGCCACACGATAAATTGTTGTCTTTCGATTCCTTTCAATTTGCTCTCACTCTCAATTTTAACTATCCATTTATTTGGAAATTTTACGTTCAATTTAACAGCTGATTAGAAGTTTAGTGAGCAAATTTTTCGTTTGTCAGTATAAATTGTTTTCTTGATGACATCTTGAAAGTTAATTGCTTAAAAATTGCGTGCAGCCTACGTCACAGCTTCCAATTTATGTACATTTTGACAAACAGTATACAGTATATGGGCATTTCCATGAGAATGTCAACCACGACTCAAAAAATAAATATGCTTGAAACAATTTTTCGAATATGGTAGAAAGTAAAAAACACTCAAGCTTTACTATGCAAAGCGGTTTATAGATTATTACAATTTTTAAAGAGCAAAAAATAAAAGTTAAAACTGACTATCTCTTTGATTCAGTTTTAGTAACTGCAATCTACAATTTTCACTTGTCTGCTGATTAAATGCATATACTGGTAAAATTGGAATTATACGTTAAAATTAATGTTACAACAACAATGAACAAAATTCACGAGGAGAGACCATATTTATAGTTCGTTTAGCGGTATATTTTTTGGTTTGCTTTGGATGCTATTCCAGTGTCACGTATGTGGTGCAAAATTATCATTTGTCTATGTAATTGGTATTTGATCAGTCGTACGTGTTTCAAAATAAAAGTTCAAAGCAAGATATTTGTTGCAAAAAAATATTGATCGGAATTTTTTTTTAAATAGGTATAATAAAAATTTTATAAGCTATTAAACGTCGTCACGTACGATATTGTATGTACTATAAATACAACTAAATGAATCATCTTAATATTTTGGTATTAGGTTGAAATTTGATCAAAAAGAATTTTTTGGCAATCTTAATCATCTAAACAAATATAATTGGTATCGGTCCATATTTGACCATGGCACTAATTCAAATACTACTCCAGAAAATAGCTTTTAATGTTATAACTTCATTATAAATGTTGGTATTGACATAAAAATTGGCGACAATAACTTTTATGATAGGTACTATGTCGTGATAAAATGTTGTGCCATATAAACCCCCTTCCTAAAATCGCTGAAAGGCAAGCAAATCTCATATAGATGAAGATATCTGAATAATATTCTGCACAAATAACTTTTATATAACTTTTAACGTCACAATTCTGTTCCGGCGACCATTATTGGCGATGGGTCACAAATAGGGTACACTCTCAAAAATTAGTTTTTAAAATATTATGGTGTAGGGTATCATATGGTCGGGCTTGGCGGACTGTACTTTCTGACTTGTTTGTTTTAAGTTTTTATATGCATATATTTACCAAAAATATATTTCATATCTTGTAAATACTATAAGAGAAAAATCTATCACGTACGGTATGTCACGAACGATATTACATTTGGTTCATTATAAAACCATTCAGAAAATGTATTTCTTTCCAATTACGGATTATAGCGGAAAAATATATGGTTTAATGTAAACAATTTAAAAAAGGAAAAATACCTCCCACAATTCGCAGATTTTCGGATTTTTTTACATTCACCCCAAAATCACTTCCGTTTTATGCCACGTACGATAAACACCTATTTTGCTAGGTATTTTGGACAACAAGGTTTCGAATGTAATAATTTTTTTTTTCATACATAGTACCCTCTAAAAGAAACATAATGATAAATAAGTTTTCCAGTTACTACTATTTGCACAAAAACTCTATCGCTCCGAAGGCGTACAAATGTCACCTACGATGACATGGAAATGCCCATATGTCATAAGACTATATAGCAGGAGCCGCAGTGGCGCAAACGGTAGAACGTAAAGAATTCTGATGATGGGAATGTTGTTATTCCCGAAAGATGTAAATTTGACCCAAGTTCAATCCCGTGTTCAGTCAAGAATTATAAAAAAAAAAATTTAATTCATTTCATGTTGTTAATTCCTTCCTTCAAAAAAAAATAATTTAATGGAAATTAAATTTGATAAACTTAAGCCTAATTAACAATATATTTAAAAAAAAATTTAAATTATTTATTGAAAAAAAATATTCACAATTTTAAATTTTTTTCAATTTGTAGTAATTTTAGTCTGGTAATTTGTATTGTTTGCTAGATTCTATGAATTTTGTATAAATTTGCTGGTTAGAGATAATTTTTAATTTTTTCTGTGTATCAAGATTAAAGAAATAAATTATTATGACAAAGAGATAGAGTCAAGTGAAATTTAAAAATAATTTAATTTGAAACGAGTTAGGCCGAATTTTATAAAGGGTCCGCCAAATAACTTTTTTTATTTTTTTTGAAAATGCTATAAAAAAAAACTACTGAATATTTTCTCAAATTTCTTTTTTGATTTGAAAGTACAATCCTTCCGGTTAATAATGGAAAATAATTTCATTCAAATGGCGTCATACCAAGGTCTTTATGCAAAATTCGTCTCAATGATGTCTCCGAAATGTTCAATTGTTGAGAACGACGGTGAATTGACTTGCTGCCACAGCAACATATTCTCGGGTGTACGCACTGTTTTTGGCTTTTCACGCTCTGGTTTATCGATGAGGATGCCAGTTTCTTTCACTTTTTTCACAAGATAACGAACATACGGAGCTGACGGTGCTTCTCTTCTTCCAAAATCCGTACGCAATTTTCGCACACATTCTGCAACATTACCATGATTTTCAAAGTAATGTCGCAATATTTCCCCCAGCGTTGTTCAAGCGTATACACAACCATATTCGTTCAGCGGAAGGATAAAACTAGTTATCTGTCAAATCAGACATGAGCTAAGTGTTACCATTTACGAAATAAGCACTAGTTGAAAAAAAAAGTTAGATGGCGGACCCAAAAAAACGTTAGATGGCGGACCCTTTAGAATATGTAGATTGAAATTTAAGGCGATTCATATACGATCTAATAAA
The DNA here is from genome assembly GCA_943735925.1 of Pollenia amentaria. Classification (NCBI taxonomy): domain Eukaryota; kingdom Metazoa; phylum Arthropoda; class Insecta; order Diptera; family Polleniidae; genus Pollenia; species Pollenia amentaria. Next base: position 56,451,360 of record OX031006.1, read on the forward strand.
GCTTATAACGATATATACACAATTGTCTGAATATTAGACCGATACTAAAAAATAGACAAAAGTTGGTTTAAGCTGATTCATATGAATAAAAGAAATGGTATTTGAACAAATTTATATAGGATTTCGTGAGGTCGTTTAAATTTTTTTTTTTTTTTTTTATTTAAAAAATAGATTGTCAAAAAATATTTCCATAGACAAATTAGATTCATTTTTAATGTTTCTAAATAATTTCAAAGACCACTTCCTTACACCTAAAGACATTTTTACGAAAATAAATTGCTGACTGTATATTTTTAAAATTGAAGCATTAATAATAAATAATCTTTAAATAAGCCCCAGACTCAGAGAGAACTGCTACAATTTACTTAAAAAATAACTATGTACAAAAATATTGATTAATGATACAAATCACTTGAATTTTTCTTTTTTTGAAGAAAAGAAACACATAAAAATAGTTTATGAATTATTTTCATTTCTGCTACGAAACGATAATAGAAATTAAGGAGAAAAAAACTATATTTTGTTCCTTAACAGGCAGACATAGAGACATTAGATATTAATTAATGACACAATCTAATAAATACCATGATAAATTAATAGAATAAGGAAGGCGAACAACGTGGCCTTAAGTAGCAGAAAAGAGGTCGATACAAACCAAAGATTACAATTACAAATGAAGGGCGTATCTGGTTTTTATATTTTTGTAAATATTTGAAGCAAATATTATTTAAAGCATACAATTTAATGAGCTGAGAAAAAGAGGGTCGGCCGAATTATGGGAAAAGTAATTTCTAACACATCATTAGCATTAAGTTCATGATAAAATGTCATCATTTACAGCGTCATCGTCCGCACCAAAGGGTTGTTTTTCTATACGGAGAAGAAGTCCCAATTTAAGACTTAACATTTTCATATTTTTCTATATTTTTATTTAAACTGTTTTAAATTTGTTTGTTTATATTTTGAGTATTGTTGTTGTTTTTTTTAATTTGTTACATCCAAATGGGCACAAGCGTAAGGAAATATTTATCCATGTATAAAACCCAACAACCACCCATTCGAGCAATTGCAACCAAGAAGCGATTAAATTTTACTCCATATGCACTGATTTCTGCTTTATTTACTTGCCCTGCCACTCAACTAAATACACTCAAACGCAACATGGTTTGTTGCATGAACAAAAACAAAAAAAAATTATCAAGAACTACTTTAACATTTTCCGAAAGAGTTTAAAAATTGTTTTTGAAAGACTGTGTGTAAGTGTGTGCGCCAGATTTGTCTGTTTATCCCCAAAAAAGGGGTCAAAAATAAAACAATCGTATTGAAATTATTACTGTGAAATCTTCAGCTGTTAAAAATGGAAAATATACATGAATTTAATAAATAAAAATAATTTAAGATAAACCAAAAACACACCGATTGAGATATTACAACTATTTTTGGTTTCCAAAAAATAGTTAAAAAAAAAATGAAATTTCTACTGATAAAAATTAACTTCGACATTACGTAAACGTTAAAAATATTTTTCGTCATCAAATCAATAACATCTTGCTGTCAAATCAAAAACACAAAAGTAATTACAAAAATATTTACTCGTGGGTCCGTTTTCAATGAAAAAAAATATATATATACTATTTGGGTAAAAAAAAACCAAAGGTAACATTGTATTGCAAATTTTATTTACTTAAATCTCCTTTATTTTTTAAATTTCTCTTTATGCCCGTAATTTCTACAAAAAGATATATGTTCTCTACTTCGTACCTAACAGTTATTTTTACCTATTTGAACGTTGGAAAATTGGCAGCATTTAAACCACAGATTTCTATAAACAGCTAGTTTTCTATTTGTAGAAAAGTACTATCCCAAGTAATTTAAAGTGTTTGTGGGGCAATTTTAGGAAAAATCTTTAAAGTTTATCAGAACTGCCAAAAATTACAATTGAAGAAATATTTAAAGTATTGTCTTAGCGAAACAATTTAGTGAAAAGTCTTCCAATTGGGACTTCCGAACATCGACTATTGATAGCGACCATATTGTCGAAGCTACATCTGTCGCACACCACTAAAGCCTGATACTCCTCTGTTCAACATTTCACGTGAAATGCTGTCAAAACTCATATGAAAAAAACTTGTACGGAATATCTATGAAATAATGTTGATAGAGTAGTACTCTGTTCATTTTGTGAAAAAGTTGCGAAATGTTTCTGGCAACATTTTTTTACAACTGTGAAATAAAGCAAATGCTCTTTATTTCATACGGAATTTTGACAGCTGTAAATTAAAAATTGAAATATTTTTTTGAACTACATCTTACCTCTGGGTTTGGTATATAATACATATTACAGTGACTTCATCTGTTCATCTGTTGCGACAGTAACTTCGGTTATCTGTACCCACAGTGATTCAGTTCATCTGTTCTAACAGTGGTTTCGGCCATCTGTTCCGACAGTAACTTCGGTTACCTGTTCCCACAGTGATTTAGTTCACCTCTTCTTACAGTGATTCAGTTCATCTGTTCTAACAGTGATTCAGTTAATTTGTTCTTACAGTGGCTTCGGTCGTCTGTTCCAATAGAGTAGAGCGATTTCTGTACTATCGTAGAAACTAGTCTTGAGAAATATTGTACATATTTAGAGAATTCAAATCCCGAAGCTGAAAAGTCAGAACCAGCAACATCGTATTTGAGCCCCGAAGCCGACCTAGCACCCGACCCGACATCATTCCCGAATTCCCGAAGATAATCAAAATATTTTTGCACTCGAGAACTCCCGAAGTTATACAGCAGCCGGACACCCAACCTTCCGACCAGTAGAGTTCGTGTACCAGTCGAATGCTCTTATATCCCACACGAACACATATTATCGTTACTATCGTTTCGCATTAACTTTGTATTAGCATTAAGAAATACAATAAAGAATATAACAATTATTAACCCCCCAGAAAAGGGTAGAAGCTAAATCTTATTACTTAAGGTTCGTGGATCCCTAAGTATACCCTGGATGCGACTAAGCTACCTCATCCTTAGAGAAAACCACCTAACAAGATTATAAGCAACCAGCAATGTATTTTGAAAATTACTTTCTATTTTATTTAATTTTTTAAGAAAAAAAAACACTTTTTAGTAAAATACATGTAGGTTTTCTTTATATACGCAAAACAGTGTCGCATACTTTTAAAGATTAAAAACTTCAAATTGTGCAAACTCTCGAGATAGGTAACATTGATACATGTCAAATTTTTCGTATGAAATAATAGATGTAGCTCAACATTTTTCACAGATTTGAACAGAGTACTAGGCTTTACGGATATAGCGTTCAAAAACGCGTGCAAATGAAGAGATTTTAAAAGTTTTAAGCTTTTATCGAGAAATCATATTCAACCCTGGGGCCCATTTTTAGATAAATGGGGATAAAATTTCGCATTTGCGACGATACCAATCCACGTAAGATCCAAGAGCGTCCAATGCTGCATCCCGAAAAAGTCACTGCCATTGCTCCATATTTCGTTCAGGATCATTATTACCAATTTATTTTTGCCTAAAAAGGATGATATGGACACCAACGACATGCGGTTTCAACAGAACAGTGCTACGTGCCACACAAATAATGCCCCATGCGACAATATTTACAAGCGATTTGACAGCAAGGTCATTTAAGGGGGAGGTGAAATGTAGTGGCCACAGATATCGTACATGTGACCCCGTTAGACATATTCTTCTGGTGGTTTTCTTAAGTCGCAGGCACACTGCCGCGCCCATCTGCACAATTCAGCCTAATTTATTCGCCAATCATGAAAAATCAGACATTTCGGCGGTGCATAACATAGGGAAACCGCGTCTGACTTTTGGAAAATGTTATATTCCATAAATAATGGCATCGATAGACCTTTCGAGCCAATAAAACTTTTCGATGATATCTTATACATTCTTGGTTTTATTTAAATTTAAGGTTAGGACGTGCTTAATGAAAGATCCTTCATTGTATAAAAATTTACCTTAGAAATATACACCATTTTTCAAATTTTTTTTGTCTTCTGCCACTTAAATTAGTGATTAAGTGATTTTCCGCATACTGTCATTTACGCCTTAAAACTTGTGTAGAATTTATCAAACATACATTTGTCCGCTACTAATTAAATACATAATGATCAGAAGCATTCAAGAAAAATATATTTTTTATAGCATTTTTTGATGTTTTTTTATTTTATTATTATCCAACACTTGTTTAGTTAACGACAATTTATCACTTAATACAACCATTCAAACCGAAAGGCAGGCAGGCAGTTCAGGCATTCTCAATTCAGGCTGGCAAATTCAAATTGTTTACATGAATAAAAATTAGTAAAATTGAAACATACTCAAACATGCTGCAAGAAGCTTTAAATTACACTAAACTAATGTTGAATAATAAAAATATGTATAAAAAAAAATAATGCAGAGAGACAGACAGACATACGGACATATGTACATACAATTTATTTTGTGTGTTGAAAAGTAATAAATCTTAAGAATTTATTTAACGAAAAGAATAAAAAAAAATAACTTCTTTTTCAATGACTAAATGGCGACAATGACAAAATATATTCGCGCATACAATTCTGATGAAGATGAAGACTCTCTTCCAACTCTGACTCTGACTGGAACGAGAAACGTTAAACGGCAAACGACTACGGCCCAAATGACAAACAATAAAGCAACAGGCGCGTTTTAAGCGCATGAAAATAAAAGACGTGACAAAGATACACAACTTGCCAATAAATACAACTTAAAATTAAACAAGATTATAATAAAAATGAAATGATAATTAAAAAAAAAAAGAAAAAAAAATAATAATAAAAAGAAAAAACTCAAAACGAGGCAAATGATTCAGTTTTTATGATTCAGTTTGTACTCGTTTAAACATAAAAAGTGGGCTTAAGAACAGGGAAGACAAGATAAACCTACCAGCCAGCCACCAACAGAAACAACTAAACTCCAGGGAACTAAACGCAGGGTCGCTGAGTATTTTACAGGAAAATATTTGAACTGTGAACAACAAATTAACAATAAAAATATACGCGGAAATTGATAAATGTTGTAATAATTTTGCAAATTCGAAAAATTCAAAATGATTGTATAAACAAGAGAAAAAAGTCCATGGAAAAATACTTACCCAGCAAACAATAACACAGAAAATATTTAAAATTGTTTTTAATCACCAAATTCATAGAATCAAGCAAACATTTGTTAATAAAATTTTTGTATTGATTACTAAAAATTGTATAAATTAACATTAGTGATCTTCTTTCTTCCTAAAAAAATTTAATGAAAATTAGATTTAATGAACCTTTGCCTAATTAAAATGAAAATTTGGATTAAAATTTTTAAACAGTTAAAAATATTAACTACAATAATAATTCAAATTGAAAATATCATTTATTGAAAATAAATTTATGTTCAGTACTGGTGGCTTTGTTCGATACTAAATATTTGTTTTTTACAACATATACGAGTTGCTAATGTTCGTTGTTTTGAAAATTCAACGTAAAAAGTGTAATAAAGTGCTTTTAAAAATCGCACTCAAATAGTGTATTAAACATTTTTATATTAAAAAATAAATGTATATTATTTTTATATGCAAAAATCAAATGATTCTTTTGTTACCTTAGAACAATATTCGAACTTGTCCCTCAAATGTGATTTGCATGTAATTAGCCAACGTTGCAACAGTTCACTACGACCAATACGGTCACCCGATTTTTTCTTACTTTCATTTTCGTGATTAGGGGGTTGACAAGAGCTTGCAAACTCATGTAAATATGTTAACGATTTCGGGTAGTGGTACAAGATGGGTTAATAACATAAATAGAGGGACAAAAGAACGGGCTTGTTAATTTGTGGCTTTAAATGGCAGGTCTAAGTGCCTTTTTTTGCTTAAATACAATAAATATTTTATTGCTTTTTGTATTTTTTATAATTTTATATTTTGTTATATTTCACTTAGTTTTATTGATGTTTTACATATTTAGTTTGTGTGTTAAGATGTTTCCTTATGCAAGACAGACAATTGGACAAATTGCAATTTTTTATTAATAAATTGCAAACAATTATAAAATGCACTTTTGTACTAACAAATCTCATATATGTGGACACCAATTACTTGTTGCTATGCATTGACTTAAAAACTAATACTAATACCAATTCCTTTACCAGATTGAGCACTGGTCGGGCACGATCTATTGGTAATCTAAAAATTTTAAACCCCAATTAGGCTTGAGTTATTAGCTGATCCTCGAATATAAGCCATCAAACATGAGTCTAGCTGGTGGGACACAATCTTTTAAAGATTTGTTTGAGGTATTGTCTAAGGTCCCCCTTTAAATGCCCTAGACAGGTTGGAGGAATAAACTGATTCCCAAATATAACCGCTCAAAAACCGGACAAGCTGGTAGGATTTAAATGTCTTTCATAATTGCCAGAAATCGGACTTATTTCTTTTTTTTTTCCTTTTTTTATAAAATTATAAAATAAATTCGTGACATGTGGCAATGCCGAAAATGTTCAGTAAGATTTGTTATTTTACAACGAATGGACAAACAAACGAACAACGCTAGCAAATCATAGACTTATATTATCAAAATTCGTGCTGCGTGAGAAATGTGTTTCGTAAATTAAGTCCATTTTATGGTCACCATAATCGACTCACCCCCAATATCATGCGATTTGCCACCAAAAGACTATTTTTTGTGGTCCTACGTGAAGTTTCTCGTGTACAGGGACAAGCCAGCCACATTTCCAGCCCTGGAAACCAACATTACAGCTGCCATTGGTCAGATACCGGCTGGAAAAAGTATGCCAAAATTGGAGCTAATGGATGGACCACCTACGGCGTAGCCGCGGACAACATTTACATGAAATAATATTTAAAAAGTAAATGGTAGGCATGAATGTCGCAAATAAATATTGCATATACTTTTGCCAACTTTCTTTGATTTTATTTTTAAATTTTCAAAACCCAACAGGTTAAAAACTCTCTAAAATGTGAAAACACTTTTAAAATTAGCATAGACGCTATTGGCATTTTTCGTGCATTAATACTCATAATTTTATGTCAGTGCCTTAAAAATGTTCTTGTAAAATCTTTGCGAAACAATAAAATTTTTAATCCAATTTTCGATATTTCAATCAGGCTTAAGTTCATTGAATTTAATTTTCATTAAATTATTTTTATGAAGAAAGGAATTTTACAAAATGAAATAAATTAAAATGTATTGATAATTTTTGATATGATAATTCTTGATTGAGCTGGGAATTGAAGCCAGATTTTCACGGACAGGTTGCCCTGACTAGTTTCGATTGTAACCACACAATCTCTTTGTCGGGGTTTACCGTTTAACACTCACCGCCATTGACGACGGATGACGTTAATAGTCAAACATCAATCCTTAAACCAAATGGTATTTTACCCTGGTAGATCAAACTTTGCTTTGAATGAATGATTAATAAAAATAGGTTAATTCATTTACATATTCTTCCTTACTTCTGTTTTTCGTACTTTTGTCAAGAATTCTTCTTGAAATCCAAAGTACATTTTTTGTTTTTCATGTTTTGTCTTTATGACCTTTTCAGCACAACTTAAAGAGATTGTGTGGTTACGATCGAAAGGCAACCTGTCCGTGAAAACCTGGGTTCAATTCCCAGCTCAGTCAAAAATAAAATATCATCAATAAATGTTAATTCATTTGATGTTGTAAAATTCCTTTCTTCATAAAAATAATTTAATGAAATTTAAGTTCAATGAACTATAACCTGATTAAAATATCGAAAATTTGATTAAAAACCTTTAACAGTTCAATAAAAGCACCACAATACTAATTAATAAAATTTTTATTTAAAAATTAAACAAATTTTTATGTACAAAAAAAGGGAATGGATTCTGGACGCGACCAATAGGGCCTAGGGGAACCGAACGGACTGCCGGGTATCACGGACGATGTGGGCGGTGCTTAGGAAGTCCGACTCGGAGTTATTGCTGGGCAGAAGCAGGGTCTGCGTGAGGACCATAATAGGTATCATCACGGGTCATTGCATGATAGGCAGGATGGCGATGAGGTTGGGATCCGACGTGTCGGATATGTGCGGGTTGTGTGAGGACCCGGAGGAGCTGGAGACGGTTGAACACATTTTGTGCCGCTGTCCCAGGCTACAGTGCAGCAGGCTGAGGTGGCTGGGCAGCAGATTCCTAGGCGAATTAGGGGACGTCCCGGGCTGTGGGCTCGAGAGTCTAATAGGATTCGTAATGGGGATGGCCTGGCTGCGCAACAGGAGACTGGGAGCTAACCACACATAGGGCGGATTGGTGTTGCGTTGAGTGAGGCTTTTCTCTCGGGTTTGGTCAGAACTTCCTTTTCTTATCTATTCTTATCTTTTCTAATGCTTTTGCTGTTTCTCTTCACCTTCTTTTTCAGCTTCTTATCTATAAACAAGGCATCACAATGGACCATATTGGTCTCTGGGTGAGGGTGTGAAGGAGACTTCACACCAGCCTTTCTACCTACCTACCTACCTACCATGTACAAAAAAACTTTTCTGGCGTTTTTGACTGCGTATTTAATATAGAAAAAATGTCTGGCAACACTGGTGGCTTTTTCCACTTCAAATTGCAATATTTTGCTTTTCATTGACTATTAATAATCTTTAAGAAACAATAAAAAGTTTGTTAAAATTAAACAAATTTTTAGGGTTTTATGTGCAAAAAAACTTTCTGGAGATTTTTGAATGCGTATTAAAAAAAATGTATGGCACCACTGGTGGGTTTTTCCGTTTTAAATTTTAAAATTGCAAAATTTTGCTATTCATTGACTATTAATAGTTATTTTTTATTACTTTTCAGTTTAGTTAATGTTTATTAGAAGTTCAAGTGTTATTAAACTTATTGCGAACCTCAATTACAGACAATTTCTTTTAAATGGGGGGAAACAAATGCAAATACAATTTGTAAACGATTTCGATTTCAGACACAAACTATAAAGTAGGCAACTAATAAATGCAATGCATTCATTTGAGTTGTTTTAGTAATTACATTTACATTTATGCTATTTTAGTACTTAAGAGTACTTAAGGTTTGCCTAACGCAAGAAAAACACCCAAGCACATAAATATTAAGTGCCACCCTAAAAGAACTTTTTGTAGTGGAAGTAAATGAAGCGAAACTATATGCATACATTCTATATATTAAGGGAAAATCCATAATACATAAATTAGAAATGTTTACGAACTAGTATAGAACTGACACTTGTTGTAGTTTGGTTTATGATTTGCTTTACACTTAACGAAATTTGGTTGGTAATATTAAAAGCAGAGCTATAAGCGTGAATGATTTTTGACGGACGGTTTCGCGCGCTTGCAAGGGAAAGAAATGTTAGTATAATGGACAGTCGCTTGCAAGTCATTTACAAAGTCTTACAGACCAGTTTCTCTGGAGTAAATTGAAACCGCAACCCTCACAGGGACTAGCTTACTACAAGCCAGTCTACCAGGGCACACGCAATTAATAAAGTATTATAAATGTGCTAACTTGATTAAAAGATCTAAATCATAAAGAAATAGTTTGTTAATCTAACCAAAACTACGTAAGTTGGCTCACATAAAATGAAGAATTTTATTCAATCTAACAAAAGTACATAAATTCAGTTTTTTAAAAAAACTAGTATAAAAGTAGCAGTAGCAACGAAAATTAACTAAAGTCTAGTAAAAAAAATATTAAAAACTTGGAGCCATATTTTCACTATCGGTACTGTTACATTCACAGTTTTTTAACATACTTGCAGCGTAGCAGGAAAATCAGAATTTTAAGACTGTTACTTATTCAATTTAGAAGCATTTCTCATACTAAGAAATGCATAGAGCTAACAGTAACAATAGTCGCAATAGCAAAACATGCAGCAATAAAGTAGCAGTAGAAGTGGCAATAGAAGGAGCAGTAGAAGTAGCAATAGAAGCAGCAGTAGAGGTATCATTTATTTTTTTGTAGTGTTTATTTACAGAAAAATTCATATTCTTAAAACTATAAATAAACAAATAGTAATTATAAATTATTATTATACATAGTCCCATAATCGGGCTCTTACTTAATTAATTATATTTGAAAATTTTAATATTTGTTGAGTTGTTGATTAGTTGTGTTCAACGTTTTAGGTTTGTGGAAAAAGACGCGGTAAAAGAGATTAACCCTTTATATTCCTTGAAAATAGTTAACGAAGTTAACCGAAATATCTGAGAAAATAAATTGTTAAAATAAAGTAAAACAAAAAAATTGGTTTTTATTTATATTTAATCGTCACAAGACCTTAAGCCGAAACAAAAAAAATAATCACAATTTTAATATTTTTTAGAAATACATATTCATACGATTTATTTTATGTACTTCATTATTAATATTATACATTGCAACCAAAAATTTGAAAAATAGTTACTTCTATATTTATATAATAAAAGGTTTTGTCAAAGGGTAAAAGTTGGAAGGGGAGATTTTAGTAAAGCCCCCAAAATGTTCTTTTATTTATGTTTGCAAAATGTTTTTATCTTCAAAATAAATGCTTGTATCAAACCTAGTATTATCAAGCGGTATTTGATTGCAATGAATAGCTTTTTTATTAGCTCTTCTATATATGTATATATGGTAAATTAAAGCGTATTTCGTTTTGGATAAATCCTTTAGGCTCGAGGTAAACGAAAGCCTCAGGTGGTATATATCCACTTCGAAAGGTTATATTTATATTCTTCATCACTGTTATATAGTGCCATAATTAAATTATTTTCATAGCATTCAGAGCTTTTCGCAATATGATTTCTAATTATATGAACAATAAAATTATCTATTCTACCTATTTTGCAGTATTGTATAAATTTGTATTTTACATAATCACTATTTGGAAGAAGTATCATTTAAGTATCGTTAAATGTAGCGATAATGTAGCATATCAACAAATCGAAATAATAAAATAATAATTCCATTGCAGTTGTATTAGAAATCGCGATTATTTGACGAACGTATGATACCGAAAAAACTTAATTATTTTTTTTTTTTTTCATTTAAAAGCTTTTTTTTATATTGTATTTTATTCGACCCTTATTAATAATATTAACGTTAAATAATTTCGCAATTTCGTGGAACAAAGTCTCTTACACACAGAAAGAAATCAATGTAAAATCAAAATTGTTTCCGACGATTTTACATTTTTCGGTAGTGATTTTGCTTCATAGTTACTTCATGTTAATTAAACATGATTTCACAATAACTTGCGAACAATTTTTTTTTTTTTTTTTTTTTTCTTTAAAAATAACTATAATTCATGTTAATTTAACACTCCAGTAAAGTTAAAGCAAAATGACATTTATATTGAAAAAACACTACGATTCACGTTGAATGAAAGTTATTTCAAGTTGAACCGATATGAATTTGAATTTGATTCTACATGAAATCAAATTGGATTGCATTAGTAACAGTTAGAAGAAGCTACATAGATATCATCAGCCGTATTCATAACGAAAATTTGGCATGAAGTTAGCACAAAGTTTATTCATAATACACTTACCAAACTCTGGCTAACGATTTGCTAACCTCTTGTCAACAAGCTGCCAAACGTTTGCCAACTTGTGATAAACAGCCGTTTTATGTTGAATAATTTTGTTTTTTTTTAATACACTGTTTTTTTTAGTTTAGTCCTTTTTTAAATATATTTTAATTTAAAAACATTTAAAATTTTTCTATAAAGAGGGAAAATAAAAAAAATGAAATTAAATGACAAAACCAGCGATGATTAATGCAAAACGTGATGCATTTTTGAGTAATATAATGTGGCATCATTAATATTCAGAGTTGATATATTAAAAGTTAGCAGACGGATAAAATTTGTTATTAATAAACTCTGTGCTAACAAGCTGCTAAGCTTAATCGGCATTCTAGTTAGCAGCTCGTTGTACGTAGTGTACAAACTGTGGCTAACTTTTTGTTATGAATACGGCTGCATATGTTTGCATTTATTTAAGAATAATACTTAACACTTGCCCGCGTAGCCAGAGAGAGATAGAGAGAGAATATTATTATCTATTTTCCTATACCCCTTCGGTTATAGAAGCAGTCACAATTAATAAAAGGCACAAGCAGTATGGCCAAATATGGTTTTCGTCATCATTACTTTGAAAATGTTATGTATTTAACTAAATAATATTTAAAAAAAAGAATTCAGGAATTTTTTTATTCTTTTTATAAATTATTTTAAACACAAAAATATAAAAAAATTAATGTTTTTCTTCTTGAAGTCTTGTTGTTGTTTCTATACAACACAAGTACAACAGGCTTTTATGGATTCAATATTGAACACACAGAATAAATTAAAAATTGTCTCTAATCACCAAATTTATTCCAAATTCATTAAATCAAGCAAACAAGTGGTTGATTTTGCACCTATTACCAAAATGATTATATTGATTAGTAAAAATTGTAAAATTGTGAATATTTTTTTTCAATAAATGATATTTTTAATTTTAATTTAAAAAATGATCAAAAAACTTTGCGATATCAAACAATGTGTTAATTTATTTAAATAAATATTGACAATCCCCAACAACAATTTTACAAGTTTAAATTATTTTTTTTTAAATGAATAAAGTCATTTAAGATTTTTTGTTATTTAATTAATATTTTAATTAAAAATTTATTTCAAAGCAACTAAATTGTTAATTAAATCAAAATTAAATTTTTAATTTTCATTCGATTAAAAAAATAATTATCACATTAATTTAATTTAAATACTTTTTAAACCATTTTTTTAATTGATAAAAACTTTTTTCTGTGCAACGTTATTTTAACGTCCTTCATTTAAAATTAATATGAAACGATGACAATTTTAAATAAAGGCCATGCTTTTGCAGAAATTTACTATGATTTTCAATTAACATTGCGGCATTTTAATTTAACATTGATATTTTTTTTCTGTGTGTAATAACAAAAAATTATTAATAAGATTGAAGAATTTTTTTAATTAAAAAAAAACATAAATATATTATTTTAATTTAATAAAAATTTTAGTTAAATTAAATAAAAAATATTTTTTTTAATTTAACTAAAATTTCTTCAATTTAAATAACAAAACACTATTAATCAAATGAAAGAATTTTTCGTTAATTTAACACAATTACTAAAATTTGCTTTTTAAGGAAGTTTAGTTAAATGGAATAGAAATCATATTAGATGATTATTGCTTTAGTATCCCTTAATTTTAAAACAATTAACATTTTTAAAGGGTTTTTTACAAAACGAAATTCTGTCTGAATCTGCACAAATTTGAATTTTTAATCTTTTTGACAGGAAGTGCAAACTGTGCTGCAAACTAATTATATGTCTTTCTCTCATGAACTTGCAATCAAACTACAAACAATATGTTACGTTAAATGTGTAAAATTGCAATAGAATTTGAAGCAACAAGTGTTTGTATTTTTTTTCTCTATCCGTCTGTCTGTCTCATGATCTGCCACATGGTAATTTCCTCTTGTGCATTAAATGAATAAAAACGAAATAAAACAGCAACAATAAACGTTTACGAATTTGTTATAAGCACTAACAATATTGTGTTAATTCTATTTAATAGAATTTGTTCATATATTTACCCATTTCAAGCTAAATTGGCAGCTTTATTGTATAATTTATGCCGCACACAGAGAAAATGTGTGAACATTTTTTCATAAACTCTAATAAGAACAACATGCAACATACTCTCAAACAAACAGTCATAATCAGATAACAGCAGCAATATGTCGTATGAGCAGCATATAAAATTTAAAAAAATAATGAAAAAAAAGAAGTTGTATGTTGTTGTTGTTGTCGGCAACATTTGAAAAATAAAGTTTAAGTTTTTTCTTCCAGCACATGCACAAAAATGCTCATAAAACTTATTGCAATTTGCTCTGTAACACACATACATACATACATACGTACTCGTACATACAAACATATGCTTGAATGGAAATATAACTGACATATAGATACGAGGGTGGTTGATATAGTTTATTAAAAATATGGTTCGACAAGCTTTTTTAGAGCAATATCTTGCTTAAAATAGCTCCATTATTTTTTGCTGTCTTAGGCTGAACCCACAAAAACAAAAGGAAAAACGTTTTTGTCTTTTAAGTCAAAGACACTTTTTGATGCTAACCCACGCCAAAAAAACGACTTATTAAGGTTCTGTCTTAAAAAATAACCGGCAGTCAGACATCAATGCGACAATGTTTTTTTCGGTTTTTTTTTTTACTTGTCTTAATTGGTGTGGGTTACATCATAAGAAAGCACGTAATTATGTGCAACGAGGTTTGTTTCAATCTGTTTTGTGTTACTCTGTGTATGCTAGATTAAAACACATGTATTTTTTTGAAACCAGTGGTTTGTCGCAGTAAGTCAAAAAGACAGTTTTTCGGTTGTTTTGTTTGGTATGGGTTGTCTAATAAGAACGAATGTTCTGTTGTGGTATTAGTCAAAAAAAATCTCTTTGTCTTTTGTTGGTCTGGGTTCAGTCTAAATGACTTTTTGTGCAACTAGAAAATTCTTGGTATTACTATTGAAAAAATAATTTTTATCTCGAAAAAACGTTCTTATTCAGTCCCTTCAAAAAGTACCAACAATTTGCTGCTTTTAAAAAGTAACTTTTTTAAACAATAAAACATAAAGTTTTATACACTTTTCAAAATTACACCTTTTTATACTTTTTGAATCGCCTAAACATTTCTACTAAATTTTATTCATTGTTTAAAAAATAGATATCTTTTAAGTACAATTTACTTTCCTAAAAAAAAATACTGCTTCATACCTTTTAAAAAGGAACCCTTTTTGTAATAAAAAAAAACACAATTTAATCTTTAAGTTTGAACATTTAAAAAAAGGGCCTTCTTACCCAGGTTCCCCACGTAGCACTATTTTTGCAATATTTGCGACGTGTGCACCGCATATTGCCATGAACGGCAATCCATTGCGCAATGAGTGTTATTCTGATTGTTTGAGCAATTGTTGCTTAGCAATCTCAAATCAGTTGTCATTTATCTGACATTTCATTTCTCTGTACGTTTGTTTATGGCAAAGCAATTTCACGTCTTCTCCAGCAATATAATCAGCAATTATTGCGCCATTGTTCTGCCGATGTTTTAGCTTGTACTAAGCAAAACAAAAATTGCTACGTGGAGACACAGCGTAAAGGTTTATTAAATAGGTATACTTCTCTTACAGAAATCTTTCAAATGCTATCCTCAATTCAATAGAGCTTCTACATAAAAACTCATCTTTTTCTGGAGTCTTCGCTTTAGCGTTACACACACAACGCATATACATAAAGATCCCCATAATTTCGTTTTTGCGGATAAAAATTGGAGTGTCACCAAAAGATCCCTGGCGACTGGTATAAAATCTGGTCCTTTAAGGATCCTTGAAACGGTTTTTGAGTTAATTGTCGCAGTTGCTGGAATTGATAGTAAGACATAGGAAGTCAGCGGTGCATTACACAGTACAACATTTTTCAGTTAATTGATTGCCAACTCAATTTTGTGAACTGTATGTGAAATTAGACCCAAAAAGAAGAATTTCTGCATCATTCGTTTTGTCTTCTTACCTGCGATTTGAAGTTAGTGTCGATTTGAAGTTAGTACTATCGTATAGGGGAATTTATCACGTTTTAGGCCCTGTTGTTTGACATAGCTCGACAACCACTAGCCCAATTTAGTTGAAATAAATTTTAAAAAATTAAGAATTACAATTCCCTTAATCTGTTCATATATTGTTTTCCTATACAAGTAACACTTTCGAAGTTAAAAATGAATGTATGAAGGGAAAAAATTATTTTTTGCCTAAAAATTTAAATTTTTTTTTTAAAAATACATAAAAAATCCAAAATGGAAAAAAGTTTCAAGTCTAGTTATTTTTTCGCAAAGTCACATAACCTATGAGCAAAATGAGACAAAGATCATAAAAATCGATGCACGCGTTTCGCTTTTATTCGCAATTGAGTATATGTATGAATTTCAAAAATTTGCTCGAGATATGCACAACATTATTTGGAGAATACATTGACACCTTTTTCATGATTCTGAGAATTAAAAAAAAAGGAATAAACAAAAGCTTATTTGATTTTTATGATTGCGGTAATAAATGTACGTGGACAATTAAACGGAAAGTGGACCTTTTTATTATTTGGGTTTTTCCGGTGGCTACCTATATGATTTTTTTACAGAAATTGCACCCACATTTAAGGGTGGTCATTATTTGGAAAGTTTTGCACAGTTTAAAACGTACAAAAGCTGAATCAGGTATATAGCCAGCCGCCCTTAAAATATGCGCCCATTTATAAGTACCTGGCAGTAAAATATTCAAAAATACGTAGTATTTATAGGTGTGCATTGATCGATTTTTGGCATTCAGCCAGTGCCGACGAACGCGAACAGTAAAAGTGATTTTTCTCCAGTTTTTTAAAAGTGAATAACAACAAAACATAAAATATATCAATATGGAAAACAACAAGTGCCCATATTTGGATGAATATTGTTACGTTTGTGGTCATATCGTCCGAAAAATACAGAAAAAAGATCGAAAAAATTTGTTTACTGAACAATTCAAAACCGCGTATTGTAATTATTTCGATGAAGCAGATTTAAGTGGTGCAAATTTTACGCCGAACACAGTGTGCAACAGTTGTTATACTATCCTTCTAAAATGGATTCACGGAAAAAGTAGAAAGTTATCTTTTATGAAGCCAGTAATTTGGGTGGAAGACACAACTGGACATGATGAATCCAGGTGCTATGCATGCATAAATTTTCGTCCTGGATTAAACAGACAACAATTGAAAACAAAAGTATACACTGCTGCATTTACTGCCACACTTCCAGTGCAACGCCCTGCTGATACCGATGCACCTAAACCTCCGAGTGCGGATACTGTGTCCCTGCTAGCCGAAACCGTTTTCACCAATCCGACCGATTTGGATGATGCTGATTGGATACCCGATATTGAAAATAGTGCACCACAACCGCTACCACAAATCGAAATGGATTACATTGTGGCCAAGCTGGGACTATCACAACACGACTCCGAATGGCTGACATCATTTTTGAAGAGAAGAAAACTCACACAGCAAAATGTCAGCGCAACATCATACCGACAACGCCAAGCTGATTTTCAGAAATTTTTGAAATTCATACCTTTACTCAATTGCGAATAAAAGCGAAACGCGTGCATCGATTTTAATGATCTTTGTCTCATTTTGCTCATAGGTTATGTGACTTTGCGAAAAAATAACTAGACTTGAAACTTTTTTCCATTTTGGATTTTTTATGTATTTTTAAAAAAAAAAATTTAAATTTTTAGGCAAAAAATAATTTTTTCCCTTCATACATTCATTTTTAACTTCGAAAGTGTTACTTGTATAGGAAAACAATATATGAACAGATTAAGGGAATTGTAATTCTTAATTTTTTAAAATTGATTTCAACTAAATTGGGCTAGGGGTTGTTGAGCTATGTCAAACAACAGGGCCTAAAACGTGATAAATTCCCCTATACGATAGTACTAACTTCAAATCGATACTAACTTCAAATCGCAGGTAAGAAGACAAAACGAATGATGCAGAAATTCTTCTTTTTGGGTCTAATTTCACATACAGTTCACAGAATTGAGTTGGCAAATCATGTGTTGTACTGTGTTATTATTACTACCTTAGACTCATATTGAAGATCAAAAATACTTCAAGTTTGTATCTTTAATAAAGTTTCGTATATAACACATTTAAACCAAATGCACTCACCCCAGCTAGCATTTGAAATATTATTTGACGAGTGCGATCATTTTGCGACTTTTCTTTTAATCGTCCAGAAGATTGGTGCAGTAAAAATACATTTTACGCTTCCAAATGATGCTTTTGCGATTAATTTTGACGATTGTTAAAAGAGTTTATAGTCGCTTACGCATTTCGGCGAACATTGAACGAATGTTTTTTCAACGGTGTCGTATTGTATAACTATTGTAAATTATATTTTGCGAGACGATGTTATTCTACAATCATCGTTAAGGTATTCTGACGATCATTGAACGATTTTTTTTGACCGTAATCGTATATTACTCTTGTAACTTATGTTTTTACGAGTCGTTTTGTTGTTTATGTTTCTTTAAAATCGCCGTATACGTATTCTGGCCATATTTAGGCGAATTTAACAGTGATGTTTATAAAAATTTGGTAAAAGTTATTTATTCTTTTAAAATCAATTATTGATTTAAGCAGACGTGAAGAGTGAGAAAAACGTGTTTATCGTACTTAAAGTGTTTTCTTTTGAATAAGTGTTTTTTTAACTAAATTAAAAAATTTAGATATTTTTAATTAGGCAAATTTCGATCTACAAAAGGTGAAATACCATTTGTTTTAAAGATTGATGTTTGACTATTGACGTCGTCCGGCTTTGAGAGATTGTGTGGTTACAATCGAAACTAGTCCGGGCAACCTCTCCGTAAACGCCTGGGTTCAAATCTCAGCGCAGTCAAGAATGAAAAATTATCAATAAAATTTTAATTGATTTCATGTTGTAAAATTCCTGTCTTCATAAAAATAATTTAATGAAAATTAAATTCAATGAACTTAAGCCTAACTAAAAATATCTAAATTTGGATAAAAAAAACCCGTAAACAGTTCAATAAAATTATCACAATACTAATTATTGTTAAATTAAACAATTTAACTAAACAACAAGAATACAACTAGTGTTTTTAGTGATTAAAAATCACAAAATTAGCTATTTTCTTGACAGACTGTGTGTTCACCATTGCCTTAAGGACGCATTAATTCTGAACGATGATAATGCTGCAAAATTAAGCTGTCGGGGAACAAAAAAACTAAGCCCCGCATTCCACAATTTAATGTAAAGAAACACGTAACTACTCTTTATCGCATGCTCCTACAGAATTTAAATTTTTTCTTTCTTTTTCTTTTTAAAGATGTCTGACATTGGAAATTCATGCTGTTGACCGACTTAGAAAAAGGTAACCGAACCAAAACGGGTGAGGGAACCTAATATACAATATTAAAATATGTAATAATAAGAATTATTTTATTTTTTTTATATCTACTATTTTTAATTTATTATTAAAGAATATAAAACACAAAAAAATGCTTTTTATTTTGTACCTCACATTTTAGGATGAATTAAAGGTATTTCTGGATATTGTTTCAAGACTCTCTTAAAGTAGGACTTAAAGAGTCTTACACGATCATTTTTGGCACATCGTAGAAGACTCATTCTGGCGATTTATTCAAGACTCGTCTTACACGGTTCTTTTAGCGGCATCGTAGACGACTCAAGCGGAAGAGTCGCCGTCAGGACACAGTTTCTCCCGTTGTACTGAACTTGCGCGATCGGAGTACGATATCGCGTACGATTAATTCAATCGCCTGCTCCGGTCGCGGAAGATTCTTATACGATCGAAAATACTTGCTGGGGCATATCCACTACTATACCCAACACTATGATGATGTATCACACATACTTAAGCAAAAATATAAAAAACAAACAAAAACAGTTGTTTGTAATGATGACGCTGAAAATGATGACGATGACAACGACTTTAGTGACACTTTGAATTAAGTGTCATTTTTTTTTTTTTTTTTTATAAATATGTTTAATAATGATAGGCCTTTTTACATGCTTTTTCTCTTTCTCTCTCTCCGTCACTCTGTGACAATGCCAACAAGCAACAACTGCAAAAAACAGCCATAAATGACAAGCACGCAAAAACAATGTTGAGAGAGTTGAATGAAAAAAAAGAAATTGTGAAAATTTATTGACAGCCCAACTAAATAAATTTACAAATGCAGCAGCAACAACGACAAACAGACGGCCACAGTGGCTACAAAAATGTTATAATTCACTCACTTATGCACATTAAAACATACACATACTAACGCTTAAGTACTTAATTAAACACACATTATGGAATGTTTTTCGTTTTTCGAATAAAAAATAAACATTTTGTGAAAATTCTCTTGAGTGGCTTGAAGAGGATTTTCCGCATGTTTGATTTTTTTTCTTATTTTGCTGTTTTCTCAAGTTTTAACAAATTGACTGTAATAAACTCAACATTTATAATGACTATTTAATATTCAAATAAATTGACAATTTCGGTTTAATTAATTGGGAATATTAAAGATATTTTGTGGATTTCGCGGAAGTGACAGCAGAAATCGAAGCAATTAGTTATAAAATTGGAGTTTTGTTTAAGATGTGATTTATTTACAATTAAAGTTTTTAAACGATATTTTATTAATGTTTGTTAAGGCTAAAAGAAAACCATAATAATCTACACATTCGAAAGATAAACATTAAAAAAATCGCTAAAATAAGAATTAAAGTCAAATAAATACCCAAACTTGGACTAGACTATAGATTAATTGCACTATACGTTCCATTAAGTACACTATACTTATAAACTGTATTAAGCCCCATTTAGCTGGCAGTAATGGTAACGTTGCAAATCAGTTGCTTTATTTTGTTGTATGTAAAGCAATTAGAACGATTATAGTTAGCAATAAGATGTACCTTAACCGTAACGTCTAAATCTGTAAAGAAAGTTTTTTTCGTTTTTACTGTACGGTTACATTACTGTTACTGTCAGCTAACTGGATCTTTACAGAATATATTTAACTACAGATTAAGCTATAGTCTACATAGTAAAGCCATCGACCAGTCTATAAACTTGGCTTCAGATTAGGCTTTATGCTAGATAAGACTATAGACTAAAACTTAGATAAGACTGTTGAATAAAGTAAATACTAAACTATATATGAAACATACATGGGCATACTGCATTACTTTTTTACTGCAGCAAGCGTTTCAGTAATCAGTAAATGTAAATTTTATTTCATTACCAGTAAATTTTTACTGTTTACTGAAAAAAAAAATCAGTATTCAGAAAGTTTACTGATTACTGGAAGAAAAAATCAGTATGCAGTAAATTTTACTGATTACTGGAAAAAAAATTTCAGTATTCAGTAAATTTTACTGAATTCTGAAAAAATGGCAGTAATCAGTAAATTTTACTTAATGTATGCCGACGATGTAAAAATCTTTTTAAGCTACAAAAAAACTTCTGAAATGCTCAACCTTCAACATGATTTGGATAATTTCTATAAGTGGTGTAACATCAACCTCATGAATCTTAATTTAACAAAATGCAAACATATGCGTTTTTGTAGAAAATGGAATTCTTTGGGTAACTATACTTTGGGTGATAGCCAACTTGAAATAGTTAAAGATATTTTGGATCTTGGTGTTTTACTTTTTTATTTATTCCTACTAAAAGAAAAACACAGAAGTAAATTTACTAAAAAAAATATTGGCGCGTATTGTGTATTTAATTGCCGCACAAGAAGCCAATAAATATTGGTACATCTTTTTATTTCCATTGACGCGCGGTTACATATCAAGTAGTCACTCGATTGCCACACCAGAGTTGCATTTTATTGGTAAAAGTAAGCACAATATTGCACTCGATTGGTACAGGAGGCATTTGATTGTGCAGTCACACGATTGGGGTATTAAAAAGCGTGAAAATTGGTGCATTGCAGCAATCGTGTGATCCCAGCTTTACAGTTTTATAATTCTTGTTTTTTTTTTGTATGTATAGGTAGTAAAAACCTCCCGATACTGCATTCTTATCAGTAATCAGTAAAATTTAATGATTACTGATTTTTTTCAGTATTCAGTAAAATTTACTGATTACTGTCATTTTTTTTCAGTAATCAGTAAAAATATACTGGTAATGAAAATTCAAGTGCAGTACCAGTAAAAAAAAATGCTGAAGAAGTACTGGTACTGCAAAGTGCCCATCTATGATATGAAACTATATCAACTGAAGTACCTCGCTGGTCAACTGAAGCTTTGCCGTAATAAGTTGCTTTGGTTTTTGCTGTTCAAAGGTGGTGATTTACAAACGGAATACATAAGTAAAACCCCTAGATCGGCAAAAATAAAAAAGATCGAAAATAATAAATTAAAGACTTTAATCCATGAAGACTGTTGTCAAATGCAAGAGGAACTTCCTATATCACTGGAAGCCACTCATTCAGCAATTTCAAAACGTTTGCCAAGCCGTGGAAAATTTAGTAAAATACCACATGATTTGATGCCGATAGATGTTAAAAAACTATTATGTCCAAAATGTTGCTTAAACGAATTCAAAAAAAAAATTAGTTTTGAATCAAATCATTACAGGCTATTAAAAATGGATCCAACCCGGAAGTATGAGATATCCCAAATCAATCAAAGAACTATGATGCCAAGCAGTGGCGTCAACTTAACCCTTTTCTATGTGGCATCTATTAACTATCTTTTGTCTGTCATCTCCTTTCTTCTTTTCTTTCACTCTTCTCTCTTTATTCTTCCTCTATATTATTTATTTTTTTTTTTTATTTATTTATTTAAGGTCTACGGAATAAATCCTTACAGACCAAGTATAAAAAAAATTTACATAATATACAGAATAACAAAATATTTAGACAGCCATTTAATAACATTGATTAAGGTACAAAATAATATTACGTTTAATGACATTAACAAAAAAATCAATAAGAAAATAAAAAACATTATAAAGTTTACACAATTTTCTTAGAGAATCAGAATTAGCATAATTAGTTTGAAAAACTTGTAAATATATTGGAATGTAGAAAGGAGTTGATCGATGAGGAACATTTAAGTTTATGTTGCTGAGTAGGAAGTCGGAGCCATTTATTAGGTTGAATAAAAATGAAACGCTAAGCATAGTTCTTCTACTCTCCAACGTTGGTAATTTTATTATTGCAGGCCTTGTGGTATAAGGAGGAATAATGACGTTAGGATTCTATGTTGAATTACCCAAGCAAAAAAGGAGGAATTGTTTTTGGACTGATTCTATAATATTTTTGAGATAATCCGCATCCGGATCCCATTGATGGGATTCACAATGGAGCGCTTGGTCTCCGAGTGGAGGTGTGCCATTGGGCGCACTACCCTTCCTAACATAACCTAACCTAACCTAGGATCTTGAAACGCAAATAAAATTTTAAATTTTTTTCAAATCTGATCCAATATCTTATAAGAAACTGAAATCGGGCCAATCAATTACAGGTTGCCTGAACCGATTCGTTTGAAACAACCAAAAACTTGCCTGGAATATGCAACCGGACACGAAACAGTGATGTTTCATTACAAACAACACTCGGCCACGTCTTCCCAGATCAGTTTTAAACTATTTAGGAATTAGTTGATAGACAAGTTTACCTTTTTCGCCTAATAGTCCAGAGCTTGTCCCGTTCGACTAAGGCGCGAATGCAAGGGGGTCATGACCCCTTGTTTTCAAATGACAAATTTGGTTCAAATTTACAAACGGTTTAAATATAAATTCAAATATTATTAAAGATTCTTAGATAATTTGAGTTTTATGCATTATTTAATTGGCAGTAATTTTCATGTTTTAGATGCTCATCATATAAAATACTATTTTTTCGCACGATTATTTAAGAGTTCCATTTGATCAGTTAGCACTGCTTTTTACAGGCATTTTAAAACCACTCTCTTTAGTCTGCGTTCACATAATAAAACTTTTCTTCAAGTCTGATTTAATTGGTGTTTACCAGACGTAAGTGCTTAAGCAGGATTTTCGACGTTAAAAATATGTATTTTATATTTCTTGGAAGTTTATGTTCTACCTTTTCTTATGAATGCCAATACTTTTGATAAATTTGGTTGTGTTACTTCAATAATAAGTTTCTAAACGAAAATTTTTATTTAATTTCAAAAACAGGCAGAATGTATTAAAATTTCATTAGCAACAGAAACTAAAATAACAATTAATTTTCAAAACTTATTAAAAGTAAGTGGTTTTTACAATGACGATTTAGCGTAGTCAACTTGACGTTTTTGACGATTTTTTCCTCAAAATTTGACGATTTTCGACTAATTTTATCTGGCAGCTATGCATTGATGTCAAATTCCTTCAATTTCATAGCACAATTGTGCTAGCTAAAAAATCACAGACATTCTAAAGGCCCAACCATAATATGCATAGCCTTGCTTAACCTACTGTCAAAAATAACCAAAAAGTCTCTCAAATATATTTAAAAAAACAAAAAAAAAAAATAAAAAAAACATTTGATTCCGTACTAAACCCCTGCACGAATGCATTTGTTTCTTGTACACAGTTGTCAACACCAAATTATTGTTGTGTCAACTACTGTAATTTTTTTTTTAAATCAGCTCAAATGATCCATTATGAAAACCCAAATCAATGTTAAAACAGTAGTTCGTTTCAAACAAATCAGTGTAAAGCAGTAGATGGATTTAAATAAACCATCTCAATCCATAATTTGATTTGAACGAAAAAACAGCACACAACAATTGTGTGTCTATAATACAGTTATGTACGGTAAACTTTTCCATTCACAATGTGTGATCTTGATGTTTATTGCCGATTGTTTCTCAGATTTTGATCGTTGTATGTATTAGTTTTATATTAATTTTGCAAATAATAGAATTACCTTTTATTTTTTTTTTTTTTTTACTTTTAATTAAATATTTGATAATATGTTTTTGTAATAATAAAATAATTTAAAACAAAAACTTAAATATTCTATAAAAATATTTTTTATCTTTAATTGTTTTTTGCTTCATACAAATCTAGCTAGTCAGACCTAATAATTGAAAAAAAAACAAGATAATACATACTTATCACCTATTTTGCTACAGTTCTTTCGTGTGATTCGTGTGATTTGGTTTAGTTAGTGTGATTTGTTTTGCTTTGTTGCTGTTTGGAGTGAATTCCGTACTCTTTACACTTCGTATTTGGTCGTTTATAACACACTAATTACAATTAATTTGCAATTGTGTGTTTTTATTTATTTTTTGTTATATGTGTTTTGCACAACATAGCATTTGATTCGTTAGCGAAGAGTGAGCGACAATCAGTATTTAAAAAACAAACGAATGTCTTAAAACGGCTTTTAAATGCATTTGTGCAGAGGTTTATTCCGTACGGAATGTGCGATCAGTTTCGCAATTTGCTTAAGCAACTAACAGTTTCATAAAACTTAACAAGCCGTTTCCTTAAGTTCAATATGGTTTGCCTCATATGATTTACATGTATTCGCACATTTTCGTTAGCCAACTTAAGCACATTATGGTTGGGCCTTAACTCTCTTTCATTCAGTAGTCGATTTTTCGACCATGATTAGACATGTATAGCGGATGAATTGCTTGTTTTTTATTTTACTACTCTAACCACCAAAAGAAAAATGATATGTTTTATTTTACAAAACATTTAAAGAAAGAAGAGAGTATGTATTAAAAAGGCATTTTTATTCTTCTCATAATGAAAAAAAAATCACTAAATTTATAATATTTTTTTCTAAAATTTCTTAATTATACAATTTAGAACAAACATTTATTTGAGGGCGTTTTATATAATATTTTTATCTATAAAACAAATTTTAACAAAATTTATAGTTTACGAGATTAGCTAAGAAAACTACTTGCATCCATATTTTCAAGATAACGGGCGGTCACTACCACCTACGACCTCGAAAACGATAATTTAGGACTATGATCACACGTGTGAATAAACACAAAAATAATTTGTTTTAACAAGCTCATTCTCCAGTTCAGTTATATCTCGCTTAGGGAACGGTATGTTGGGTAATTTTACTTTTTTTTACACACAAATTGACATCAATGCTATACGACCTTCCTGAACTGAACGCTGATCCGACTGAAATATGTTTTGAGCGACGCAGAACGCTCTCACTGGAATTCTTCAGAACAGCTTATTTGAAAGTGGCTGGATTCTTTTATTAGCTTTCGTGTGATATCCATGTGTTGTCAGAAAGATGGAGGTGAAAATTTCTCGATATTTCAGCCCTTTGGAAAGAAGGTAGTTGGCTTTTTTCTTGACATTTCAATTTTATTATGTGCATATCATTTGGCCTCAGTACCTTTAAGGCTTTGTTGAGGCTTTTTCGAACAATAGCTTCACTTTAAAAAGTTTCGTTGTATTTCTTTGTATTTAAAGAAATTTTTGTTGTAAAAATGTTTTCCCCCGGAGCATGAACACAAAAAGAAAAATTACTAAATTTCTCCAATCACAAAATTTATTCCAAATTCATAATATCAAGCAAACAAGTTGTTGATTTTGCACCTATTACCAAAATGATTATATTGATAACTAAAAATTTTAAAATTTTGAAAAAATATTTTCAATAAATGATATTTTTAATTTTAATTAAAAAAGTGATCAAAAAACTTTGCCATGTCAAACAATGTGTTAATTTATTTAAATAAATATTTACAATTCCCAACAACAATTCTACATGATTAAATTATTTTATTTTAAACGAAAAAAGTCAATTAAAATTTTTTGTTATTTAATTAAAACTTTAATTGAAAATTTATTTCAAAACAACTAAAATGTTAGTTAAACCAAAATTAATTTTTAATTTTCTTTCAACTTAAAAAATAATTGATTCAACTTTCACATTAATTAAATTTAAATACTTTTTAAACCATTTTTTTAATTGATAAAACACTTTTTTTTTCTGTGTAGAGATATTTACTGCCTGTTTTTAGAAAATAACAACAAAATTTCGTGTGAGAAATTAAATTGAAAGCAAAAACAAATTTTCGTATTTTATTGTTGTTTTTAATATATTTTTTCACACGAAATTTTGTTTCCATTTTCTAAAAAAAGGCTATTAACCTTTTGGTATTAAAGCATACCCCGTGAAAATGAGGTAAGTCAATACATGGAATTCGGCAGAGTCAAGTCAAGATTGACAAGTCTCTTCAGATTGTGGCTGACCTGAGCTTCACTTTGGTACGATGGGAGTCAGAAGCTCCTTGAACTTTGGTGTCAGCCTGCCTGTTGATGAGGCCCCTTCGAAGATCACGCGGGGGTTGTGGTTTAACACCAAAGTCGAGGGAAGGGATATCTTAAAAGGTCGCCTTCAAGGGCTGATTCTTCACCACTTGTAGGTAAGTTCGGCTTGCTGTCGCATCTCCCTAAGTGCTGTTATTGCCGGCTATTCCTAAGGCAGCAGAAATTAGACAGGTCCAGCTCTAAAATAAGGGGCGAGTCGGAAGGGATTAATAGGAGTACCTGCTATGGTTATCTGCCGAAATATACACCCAAATTGCTAACACATTGGAGGCGGTGGTGGGCGAACATTTTTATGCCCTCCCCACCTTGGTCTTAGTCCACCATGGTAGGTACTCTCGTTAATCTTATCCGACTTGTGTACCAATGTTTCACAATAGAAGCTCAAAATTTCCAAAAATACCGTATTTTTAAATTTTACAAAACTTTTTATTTAACAAAATTTTATGCATTAGTTTAACTGTCTCCATTTATTTATTTTTTAAAATATTTCATCAAATAAAATTGCTTATTCATGCTTTAAACTATAAATTAGCTTTAGTTATATTTTTTAATAATTTTTTATTTTATAGAGATGTCAGTCTCTATATGAGCCGTTTATTTTGAAAGTGGCATAAGTCACTTTGTTTTTATGTCGAGATAATTAAGGGTTTGCGTTTTAACACGTTTAAAAATATGGATGCTAACTTTCGAGAAGATTTAATTGTATTTGTTATTTCATGATACTGATATTTTTCTCAGAATAAATAATTTCGTAATAACTTTAATAAATCACCACTTTTCATTACGGTAAAGTGACTTAAGCTACTTTCAAAATAAATAGTTTAGAAAAATGACTGACATATATTAATTTTGTCCAACGTATTTTACTAAAGTGATGTTTTAAAAAGGGCAGTGAGTTACTAAAATTGTTAAATAAATTACATTTAACTATAATAATAATTCATATCATCAGGATATTTACCATAAAGGTAGTATTTTTTATTTTAATATTCATAAAATAAAAAAAAGAAATTAGTTCATTTTGAAACATATATGAAAATACATCAGTTCAATTTAATTTTCGTCATCAATAGAAGTGATTAAGTCCTCGGATAACGTGATTTGTTTCAAATTTTCAAAATAACTGTGGTATATTGGGGGTACATAATTAAGCAAGTTTATCATGTCTTTGTATTTTGCTGAAGAAACAGGACGAGATCCGACGTATAACGGATCCATTTCTATTAGTGAATATTGCCTAGGTCTTCCTCTTTTTGGTGACAAGAAATTCATCTTTTTCATCTAAAGTTAGTTTATAAAATATTTTATAGGAAATATCATGGTAAAATCATATACATTGAATTTTTAGCCAATTCACTTTGTTGTGGTCTGTATTTACTTTTCTGTTTTTTCGGCAGGCGGCTATCACGCTATAGAAATCATTTGGAATGTATAAAACATTTGTTTTTTTCAAGGCCGTTTCTATTACACCAAAGTCACGATCATTTGGGAAGTGTGAATGGCCCGAAATTAAAAATTTCTGATCCAGAATTTCGATATAGTTTCCTTTTCTGATGACTCCATAGAAGTCGATTCTTCATCTGATGAAATCACTCTCATATGTCTTTTTCATTTAGAAAATATTACTATAAAATAATAATGCGCATTGAAAGCCACAAAACAAGTATGATTCGCTGTGTGATAACATCATACAAAAGTAATTTTAATAAAACAATGCTGATTATATTATATATTTCACACTTATAAAAATAAGTCCAATGATCACAACTTTTTTAAATACACTGAAAATAATTCAAAACAATACTTCACACACACTTATCAATCACATTTTTCTATTTCTTTTACACTAAGCTTCGTAATTAATTTCCTGATTACAGAGTCTTACGCCACTTTCAAAATAAAGATGTTTGCTATACCGCTAATTACCAACACTTCTCTAGAACAAATTTTCAATAGTTCTCAACTTATTGATTGCAAATTTTTTAAAAATGAAAAGATACCGCTCAATTGTATTTAGTGCTGCCATTAACTCGATTTTTTGAAAAAGTGACTTATGCAACTTTCAAAATAAACGGCTCATATTATAATCTTCACTTATTTATCACTCATCAGTGATGGAAAATTGAGATGGTACTGACCATTAAGCAAAAGCGTACATTATTGTACATTTTGGTACTTTTTATAAAACATACTTTTTTTTTTGAAAAATGTACTTAAAAAAACCAATATATAAAAATAAATTAAATATTAATTAATTTTAATATAAAAAATATAAAATTTTGCTTCAACATTTTTTTTATTTTTCGAATTTATTCCTGAAAATTTAAGGAATAGAACTTTTACAAAAAGCTTTATAAAATACATAACTGAAATTTAGCCCATAGAATAAATTCGAAAAATAAAAAAAAAATGTTGAATATAATAAAGTAGCTTATGAATAGAAATAATTCCCAGATACTATTTGTTAAAATTTTGCTTAAAAAACTAGAAATTAATTCATTTTGATATAAAAATAAATGTAAATGCAAATGTACATATGTACATATACTTTCTAGATATGTTTTAATTTTAATTTTACCAACAAATTTTACTACCGTTTTGTTGCAAAGTTTCAAAGCATTTTTTATTTTTGTTCTTAGTTCTCAAACAAAAAGTGCACGTAGAGAAAAAATATGTTTAGATATGGTCACCTTCAACAAAACTATTTTTAGACAAAATTTTAAACATATTATGTTTAAATTTAACCATATTATATAATAATATAATTATATAATATAATATTATTATATATATAATTGTTAAATTAGTCCTCCATCAAGAAGCCACAACCATATTATGGTTGCCTCTAAACATGTTATGGTTAAACATGACAATAATTTGTTTTTGAATTAACAATAGTATTTTCCTCTTTTCTAAGAGCAACTGCTTTGGTTAAAAATCAACCATGCTATTATAAATGTTAAACATATTTTAGTTATTACTAACCAAAAGATGATCGGAGGCAACCATAATATGGTTGTGCCTTCTTGATGGAGGACTAATTTAACAATAATATGTTTGTCGGTGACAATAGTATGGTTAAATTTAAACATAATATGTTTGCAATTCTCTTTAAAAATAGTTTTGTTGGAGGTGACCAAATTTAAGCATATTTTTTCTCTGGGTGTGTATTACATATTTTCTACTGGTGTTCAATATATGTTTGTTAACTATTGATGAGTAAAAATAGTAAATACATACTTGGGCTGTTCACGAAAGGCGGATTATCATGTTATATGTTTATGTAGTTATATTAACAGCAACAAAACATATTTAAAAAGATTTAGATTAATGTATTTTGTTGTTGTAAATATAACCAAATAGCTATACAACCTAATAACCAGCCTACCGTGAACAACCCAACTTTGTTATAATGTTATCAAACAATGTAGTTAAAACGCATTTAAAATGACATTGCTGCTCAATGAATATAAATATTTTTGCAGCAAAAAACATGAACGATAAAAAACCATAATGCTGGGACGAACAGAACTGGGACGAAAGACAACTTTCGCCCAACACGACGAATTTTTCCGTAAAAATTCTCTGAGTAAATTCGTCGTATGAAGCACAATAACAACGAATAGCTGGCAGCTTTTATAATTGAGAAAGTTGATCACTGTTTTTGTAAAGAGAGAAATAGTGTGACCATATTCAAAAAAAATAATGCTTAAAAATAAAAACATAATCAAAAACACAACTAAAAACTATTTTTATAGCAAAATACTTTGTATACTTATTTTATGTGTTATACAATAAAAAAAACAATTATTAAAGTAAAAAGTAACTTTATTTACTAAACTACTTCTTAACTAAAACCAAACATGGTCACCTAGTACTGATTTGTTCGTTGTTCGCCGGCGTATGAAATAGAATTAAATCTATTTAAAGTTCGCCGCGTCTGGCGAATTTTCGCCGGCGCCCTGATTGTGTGCATTTTTATTTACACAAACGTCTTTTATTTTTGGCCACGAATATTCGGCCAAAAATTCGTCGTTCGTCCCAGTTGTGTTCCTAGCATAAATCGTATGTGTAGCCTGCAGTGTGGCCATTTTGGAATTTTTGCAGCTTAATTTAGCATTAAAAATTGTTATTTAGCAGCAAAATTTTCATTTAGCACTTGGAATTTTATTTAGCATTTTTGGAAAATGTTTTTTAGCTTTTTTAGCATTATTAATTTAAAAAATTTGGACGAATAGTTCTCAATAGTTCTCACTTAAATTTTTTAAAAATAATAATAAATTTTGACTTAGGGAATATTATAAATGCCCTTATCATGTTGATTTTAAATATTATTTGCCCTTTGATATAACGATATAAAAGTACAAGAAAATTTCACTTTGTGATAAGATGAAAATTCTATATTGTAAAAGTGTGAACAAATTGGTTGCTCTAAAACGCTGAAAAGATAAGAATTCTATCTCTTCAAATTTTCTTAAACTAAAACAAATTAAATGATTAAATCGTGTAGATTTAGCATGTAACAGGGGTTTGCGGGCCCCTAAATTTAAAATTTTATCTCAACTACCTGTGCTTCATATAAATGTGTAACAGATGCTTTAATAAAATCTATCTACTTGTTTATATATAACCATTTATTTCAATTTCGTTAAAAAATAAGTCACTAAAATGTATTTTGCTTCGAATACAATTTCATACTGGTAATAAATTTTTAACGAAAATCTTTAAAAAATTTAAGCATTATTTTTAGACGAATTTGGACGAATTGTTTTATTGATTTTACTTACATTTTTTATAAATTATAATAATATTTTACTAAAAATAGCTGTACCCAAAATGAAATTTCGTACGAAAAGGGATAATTTTTATGTTAAGAACCATCTTACCTGTCTTGTTAGAAAATAGAATATTCAGGGAAAATAAGAAATGCCCTCATCATAATGATTGTAAAAATTGTTTGCCCTTTGATTTACGATATAAAAGTACATCAAAATTTTACTTTGTATTTAGATACAAATTCAATAGTGTAAATGTGTGAAAAAATGTTATGCTCTAAACTGCTGAAAAAAATGTTAATGATAGGTTCAACTTTTCTTAAACTACAAAAAATTAAATAATCTAAAAAATTTGTATATAACAGAAATAAATCGTTTAAATTTAGCATGTATCAAATTTAACTGTGTTTCATATTTATGTATGTGTATCATATGCTTTAATAAAATCTATCAACTTGTTTCTATTTCGTAAAAAAAAAATAAATTTATTTTGCTTTGAATAAAATTTCATACTGGTAATAAATTTTAGCAAATATCTTTAAAAAATTCTAGCATTTTTTAAAATCGTTTTTAGCATTTTTTTGCCATGTTTAATGCCAGATTTAGCAAAATTTTTTTAGATCTGGTCACACTGGTAGCCTTTATGTAATTGTCACTTTGGTAATGTTGTCGATGTTTAAACAAAATAGCAATGCTGGATTTCTTAACAAAGAAG
Source organism: Pollenia amentaria (assembly GCA_943735925.1). Lineage (NCBI taxonomy): Eukaryota > Metazoa > Arthropoda > Insecta > Diptera > Polleniidae > Pollenia > Pollenia amentaria. The sequence goes on from OX031006.1 coordinate 56,483,812, forward strand.
CACAACAAGAAACGAGTGCTAAAACTGACGAGGTGGTACTGTGGTATTTATGAAAAGAAAAAGGACTGAAAATAGTACCATCACTGTCACTCATATTTAATTTAAAATTTATTACCATTTAATAAATTGTATTTATATATCAAACATATTTCTTTAGTTTTTATATTCATATTTTTTTTAATGCAAAATTTTTTTGTTCACCATTTAGTACTATTAATTAAATGCATTTTAATGCATAAAAACAAAAAAAAATAGAAAAAAATTAAAACGTCAAATAAAATTTATAAATTTGCTTGTATAAAATGAAATTTACTAAAGTGTAACAGCAATTTAATTAAGTGTTAAATTTTATACAATAAACAAATAGAAAAGATAAAAAGGCGGACGGACGGACAGAGAGGAAGACAAACAAACAAACACCATTATTATGCTTAAATTAATGGACGATAGTTAAAAACCGCGCTGGTTTTTTGATTCAATTAATTTTTCGCAAAAAAAATCTTCTCGTACTAAAAAAATTTGTAAATTTGAATTAGCGAAATGGAGTATAAAAACTCACTTTTCATTCTTGGATCATTTAAAAAAACAGAGTGCGTTTAATTTTGTACGTTTTTAATATAAGTGGAATATAATGATTTGAAACGCGGGTAGTTCAAAAAGCTTTGAAAATCATTGGGGAATTGGAATAATCTCTAAAAAAAATAAAAATGACATAAATATCATTTTAGGAATTATTGTTATATATATGTCGAACTTGAGTATTTTTGTTGCATTTGAATCAAAACCAAATGTTTGCCAACTGCAGTACCTAAAATATTATGAGAAACTATTGCAGTATAAAAAGAAGTTCTAAAAAAAAACTGGAACCAAATTTTTTTTTAAATAATTGGTTTTTAACACCAAAAAGAATCTAGAAAGAGATTATTGGAAATCTTTAAAGTCAATTAAATTTTGAAACAATTCCTTTAAAACTATCAAGGGATAAAAGGAATTCCTTAAATTCAATAAACATTTGAAATATTAAACAATCCACAAAACTCTTAGGGCGGGTTTTTGAGATGTAGATTAAGTTTTAAGTCAGTTAAATATACTCTGAAACTCGGATTTTTCCGGCGAAATGTGATTTTTGTTTTACTATTTCATTAAAGACCAACATTTTAAGCAAAACTAAGCTATTCCGGCAAAATTTTATATACAAACTTGATAATGACGGCACTAATATGTTTTCAGATTAACTAAACCTTGTTTAACTGAGATCTCAAAAACCCAGCCTTAAGGGATTAAGAAAACGGAAGCAAAGTTCTAATGGCCCATCAATTGCAGAACATTATCTTTGCGAAATGAGTAAATATAAGGTTTTCTAATAATGACTTGACAATTTTTTTTTAAATAAAACGCAAACCATTTGAGATATTTGCAAAACATTATGATGGACTTGAAATACAATCAAGACATTTATGAACGAAGCTCGAATTGGTTCATATGGCAGCAGGCACGTCGGCAGCGATCGATTCGTTGGACCAAATTTTCTCGATCACACATTTCGGCAGTAACGGCCGCTACTTGTATTTCGCGTTCAATGTTGGCTCTGAGTTCTTCCAACGTCGTTCGCTTGTTGGCATAGACAAATGATTTGACGTAGCCCCAAAGAAAAAAGTCTATAGGCGAACGAGGCGGCCAGTTGACTGGTCCATTTCTTGAGATAACACGCTCACTAAATTTACTCTTCAATAAATCGATTGTAACGTGTGCTGTGTGGCTAGTGGCACCGTCCTGTTGAAACCACATGTCGTCCAGGTCCATGTTTTCCAATTCGGGCCAAAAACAATCGATAATCATGGCGCGATAACGATCGTCATTCACAATAATGTGACGATCGTTATATGGACCAATGACGGCGCCGGCATGCAAACCGCACCAGTTATTTTTTGTGGATGAAGTGGTGATTTATGAAGCACATGTGGGTTTTCACCAAACCAATAACGCATATTTTGCTTATTGACGAACTCATTGTGCCAAAAATCTGTGCTTTTCATGGGTAACCGCGTATGTCCATTTTTTTTCAATTTTGAGATGTTGATTATATGGTTCTTAAAATTTCTGAAAAAATATGGCCCAATTTCGATTTTTTTCGTAATGAGCAATTTCATAAAGTTCAATACATAGCCAATAGAGTGATCTAGAATGTTTTTTCCGCTCTTCTAAAAAATTTGATATTAAGACATACGCGGTTACCCAAGAAAACCACAGAAATGAGCTTCGTCACTGAAGGTGATTTTGCGATTAAACTTATCATCTTGGCGTATCTTCTCTAGAGCCCAATTGGAGAAAGTGTACCTTACCATTATGAAAATGTTCAGTTTACTAAAAAAAAAAGGGAAGTAACAGTTAGATGATCAGTGAAATAGTGCGCTCACAAATTAAATTCAAAGTTGTCAAGTGCCTATTTGAAAACCCGATACTACAAATTTTACAATAAACAATCTGTATAACCCCTTCAAATCATTCAAAACCACAATATGATGGAAAAATCTTCTTGCGATATTGTTAAAGTATCATTTCCAATACAAAACAAATTTTCCAGATGGTTCCCGCGAACAAAAAATTTTTAACGAAACATGTTATGGTTACTTCAACCAAATTGTTGTTACACACAACTAAATTATTGTTAAGTTAAGGTGTTAATAGGGTAGTGGTCGTAGTGATTATATAGCCTCTCCTAATCAAATGGCAATCTCTCCTGCGCGTGGTGCATCCTCCCACAAACAGACGAAGCTATGCCAACCGATGTTGGGCGGAATAACCCTCAGCAGCGCAGTTACTAAATACATTACCAAATGCATGCCTGCATGCATTGCTAGCAGCCCCAGCTCCAGGATAGGATGATTACTAGGGTATTCATTTAATCGCGCATTTGCTTTAATCGGTTAATCGCTTGATTAATTAACCGAGGTTTTGGTTTAATCGGTTAATTTTGTAATTGATCGGTTAACCGATTAATAAAGTTTTTTTTATAAATTGAGTAATTTCAATAAATAAAAATGCATAAATTATTTATTATTTGGAGTTAAAAAAATAACATAGCAAACATTACAATTCTTTTAGTTCAAGAAGACAAAAAGAAAACAAAAAATAATTCATAAATATGTTAACTTAAAAAATAAAAACTTAAAAAATATTCTTTTAGAAAAATGTTTTCTTTAGTTTTGATAAAACTTGACTTTGAAAAATTTCTTTCATTTATCGTAGATGTTGAAAAGCAACCCATAATACAGAATATCTAATTTCTCTCTGGATTTCTCTAAACATATTAAATCTTCCATTATACCATTATAGTCCTAGAGCGATTCAAAATATTTAGAAATCATTATTTTATGAATGAATCCATTTCAGTTGCTCAAGTGATACATCAGTTTACAAAAATTTATTACCCAAATTCTAGCTGGGTTATTTGAAATAAAGATCACTAACTTGTTTGAATGAAATAATATGTTCTTAACATATACATTTTGTATATGAGACGAAACAAATTATTTAAAACTCAAAAAAAAAATATGTTATAATACTACAAAAAATTTAAAATTTCCATACATCGATTATTCGGTTAATCGACTTCAATTAACCGGTTTAATCGTTAATCGAAAATATACAATTTTTAATTAACCGATCAGTTAATTGGGTAGTAATTAATCGGTTACCGGTTCAACGAATACCCTTACCCCAATCAGTTGCTAATCTTAAGCTACAATGATTACCCAAACCATAACAAACAAGATCAAAACAAAACGATTAACACGATGATGGCCTAAATTAATAGGTGTTTGTGAAATCAGGTGGTCCGATTCTGCAGAGTTCGCTACAACAAATGGTCTAACCATAACTTATTCCGCAAAACCACAAGAAAACCCTAGATCGAGTAGCGTAGCGTTATTGCTATGTAAAAATGCCCTAAATGCATAAATCGACTTGAAATCGCATTCCGACAAAATCATCCCTGCACGATTCAGAATTCGCGTCAAAAACTTCACATGTGTGAACTGCTATATGCCGACTAACACTTAATGTTACCTGTGAAGAAAGAATTCTACGGGTACTTAAGAAGAATAACACCCTCTGTTAATCGCGGTGATATTATGCTCGTGGCAGGTGATTTAGACGCCCAAGTGGTACCTGGCAATAGCGACCTCGAAAGTGTTGTGTCTTGATACGTTCTAGGCAGACTGACAGAAAATGGTGAACTCTTTACAGAAATGGGTCTCAGTAACACAAACTGGTAATCGGTGGAACTATTTTCCCTTATAAACGGGTATATAAAATAATCTGGGTCTCCTCCGATGATAAAACAGAAAACCAAGTAGATCAAATAGGTATAAGTTGAACGTTGAGAGGAACGCTGCTCGATGTTTAAGCACAAGGTTGCTGCCTTAAAGAACATCAAAACAGTCCAACTATTACACTTTTTTAGAAAAAAAAGTGACATTTTTTACAGAAAAAATTTATATTTTTACAGAAAAAAAGTTACACTTTTCACAGAAAAATAGTTGCACTTTTATAGAAAAAAGTTGCACTTTTTACAAAAAAACAAAAGTTACACTTTTTACAGAAAAGAAAGTTACACTTTTTACAGAAAAAAAAGTTACACATTTTACAGAAAAAAGTTACAATTTTTACAAAAAAAAGTTACACGTTTTCCAAAAAAAAATTACACTTTTTATAGAAAAAAATTACACTTTTTACAGAAAAGAAGTTACACTTTTTACAAAAAAAAAAGTTACACTTTTACAAAAAAAAGTTACACTTTTTACAGAAAAAAAGTTGAAATTTTTACAGAGAACAGTTACACTTTTTACAAAAAAAAAACTAAGCTTTTTACAGAGTTACAATTCTTACGGAAAAAAGTTGCACTTTTTACAGAAAAAGTTACAGCTTTTACAGAAAAAAGTTACAGTTTCCCCAGAACAAAAGGTACACTTTTTACAGAAAAAGTTACACTTTTTAAAGAAAAAAGTTAAATTTTTTAAGGGAAAAACTTGCACTTTTTAAGAAATGCATGTGTGATAATAATTTTGCTTTTGATCATGCGTGTTGCTGAGAATTTCAAAATTCCTCGTGCGTAATTACATTTGTCTAAAGATGATTAAAACATGTACTTACTTAGAAGAAAAAAAATTATTTATTCAAATATTTCCAGCTTACCTAAAAATAGAAAAATAATAATAAAATAAATTAGTCTAATAAAATTATAAACAAAAAGATTGTTAAAATAAAATCTTATTTTAGATATATTATATTGAAAAATGTATTTATTTAGCCAAGGGAAAACGACTAGAAAAGAAACTATCCGTACGTGTGAAGTTACAACAACAAGTAAACACATTTGTTACTAACACAATCCCAGAGTTAGATTTTTTTGACAACTGATTAAGGTGTGTACTGGCGTGTGGGTTGACACCAGTGTTAAATTATCCTTTTCTAGATAGAGCAAATGAGGGTGGCTGGTTAGACCCAAACGGTGGGGGATCTAAAGATGGATTATTATTATAATTGCTCCAGAGGCGTAATTATAATAGGGTGAGTTAAGGGTAGCAAGTGAAAAGAGAGTGTAAGTAATTTTTTTCAAATGGTAGGGATTTATTACAATTTAAGTTTCCCTTAAAGATATATACATACTTTTTTTTATAACACAAAAGGAAATGCAATAGTTAGATTGCTTCCTAGTTAATCGCCGATTTGAGGTAGGTTGTCCGCACTGCTGGGTAAATGGTGATGTTGATCAATCTGATGTTGAAAAAGAAGTAACGAAATTACTAGTCACAAGCCCGAAGGTAAGTTACACCAGCCTAAAGTTAACGAAAGTTAGCTACAAATGACAAATGGAAAATTTGCGACGAGTATGAATCTGGCAGTGCGGTCAACTTACATCAAATTTACGATAATATTGAGGTGAAAATAATTCCAAAAACTTTAAGGATTAACGGAAATTAGCTAATTAAAATGTTTCAGGCTCTAATTCATTAATACAAATTTAAAAAGATCATAAATATAATAATTTCATATATTATTTTATATGTACAAATGTTATTTGTACAAGGTGTTTTTCTCAATCTTTCTATTCTAATCGTTTTCTACGTATACATCTTCTTTTTTAAGGAGCTGTCTTGTCATTTAATTTACTCGTTAGACAATCATGCTGCATAGAGAATTTAGTTATTTGTTTATTGTAGAATTAAATGTTTAAATTGAGTTCATTTTGTAAACTAAAAAAAAAATATATATAAAACTTGTGAAACAGCACCAGACATTAAATACAAAAAAAAAAAGTTTCTGTCTTCCCAGTTCGTTTGTATATTTTTTTACTTTCTACCAACTGGAAAAACAATTCTATTGTGTATGTTTAATTGTTTTTTTTTTTTTTTTTTGTGGTTTTAAGTGCTGACAAGTATTTGTAAACATTGTTACAAGAGAGATGAATAAAAAAATAAAATAAAAATGTTGCATGTTGCCAATTGCCACGAATGATTATGGAAGGTGGCACAACAACTACAGCAACAGCAGTAGCAGCAACAGCACTTGTGGCTCCGTTACAAGTAAATCAGGTGCTGACAATAAACGACAAGAAACCACCAAACATGATGTCAAAGGCAATTAGGGAGGCTCATTATTTTAAAAGTTTAAAAAACTTTTGGAATTTCAAAAGATTTTAGCAATTGAACACAAAATACATCTGTAATAAAAATTGTTTTAGAAATCTTTAAAATTCCGTGCCAATCTTATCCAATCCATCATACACTACACACCACTTGAACTGATTTTAACCGAAAAAAAATCAACAAAAAATTTATCAAAACTCAAGACAACTATTCAAGGAATTTAATATGCACGATTGGAATTGATAACAAATTGGGTTTTAGTTATTTGCATTTTAACAATCTTAATACATGTTGTAACAGCAATAAAAATGTTCGATGCCAAGTAATTGTGTTCCACTTCTTAAATCAAATAGATTTGAAACTACGAACATTTCAACATCTTACACGTGCTAAACTAAACTGCAACTTTGAAATTGTGAATTCAACTTTCAATACTTGGTTACAATTAAAATGGAAATCTTGTAAATGTAAATTTTATGTATTCGAAATTAATTCAATACGACTAATCCATTTACAAGGAATTCATTAGTAGATGTTTTGTAAGCAATTGATTGTTGTAAAAATTGGATAAAACTTGAATTTGGAATGCAAAAGTGAGTGGAATTAAACATTTGGTATTTATACATTATTTTTTTTTTTAACTGATAAAAATAAGTCTCTTTTTTACACAAATTTTTTTTAAGTTAACAGCGTGGCCCCCGATGTCGAACGCTATCGTTCGCTTGCATTTTCAACAACAAACTGCTGATTTGCGGCCCATTAAAAATTTTCAGCAAGACAAGTTAATCGACAATGCAAGCGACCGATAACGTAACAGTTTTCATACAAATTTTCGGCCCACTAGGAAATATTATGCGACCACAAATGTCATAATCAGTCACTTGTCACTTTTTTAAAAATATTTGTCGATCGACATCGGGGCCAGGCTGTTAGGTTTTTAATTTAACCTTCCTGAGTACATCGGTTGTCTGTGAGACCGACGCATCACTTCTTTGTTTATTTCATTAAAACAAAAAGTAGCAGCTCCCTCATTCTTTCAGTTTCTTCGCGATTACTGAATACTCAGCGTTTAGTGTACCAAGTGCATTAAAATTAAAGTGACGTATCAGTGCTGACTGACCAGTTTGTCTGTGAGACCAACTTACAGTAAAGTCTAACATTTTCTTCAGGTAAGTTGGTCTTGTCAACTAAAAAAAAATTACAATGTAAATGCAGCTTTAACGGCCAGTTTGTATTATTTTACAAAGGAATTGTGCTCAAAATTTGTTTTTTATGTGATTTTTTTATTAATTCTGTCACAGAAGGTAAAAATATATATATATGTATAAGTTTGTCATTTCGCTTATAATTTCTACAATATTGATCTTGGACCCTATAAATATATAATATATATTCTGGGTCCTAATGAGTAGCGAAGTTGATTTAAAGAGGTTCGTCTATCCGTCTGTCCGAATGTATGTTGAAATGGGTTTTCCGAAGAACGAAATAGGTCCATAAATGACTGAGATATAAGCAAAAAACCACGACTGGCTCAAATTAAATACATAAATCCCTTGTTGTTGTTTTTTAATTCTTTTTTTCTGTATATCTGGAGAACGGTGAGAGCCAAAGCTTCCAAATTAGATACAAGCATCTTGGTTATCAATACAAAACCTCTCTAAATAAAAATAAAAAAATGGGCGGGATTGAAGAAGTGGGCGTGGCACTTCGCCTACAAAGGCATTATAAATTTGTGTATATATGAGGAACAAAAGGAGCTAAAGTTTCCAAATTAGGTACAAACATCTCAGTTATCAATACACAGCAGCCTGCAAAATATGAGGATTGAATAAGTGGTCGTGGTACTTCTAATACAAAGACATTATAGATCTTTGAGTATCTCGAGAACGGCAAAAGTCAAAAGTTCCAAATTAGGTACAAGCATCTTGGTTATCAATACTCAAAAGCCGACAAAATGTGGGCGGAATTGGAGAAGTTTGCGTGGCACAAAACAGATTTATTTGGCCATGGGTACTTTGAAACATGGAGATTAGAAAGATGTCATAAACTTTTAGTTTTGCTTAAGTCGACTTAAGCACTTTTTATTTGTTAGCGCAGTTAAATATACTATTTTGATTGCGCGCCATCTTGGTTATGTGGCTTTTAGCTCAGTTTAGCTTTAACCATTGTGTTGTGTAGACGTCCAAATTTTATAATGGATAAACATACGCCACAAGAACGAGCAAAAATAATCGTTCCATTATTGCCACTCAGCGAAAATTGCGTCAAAAATATCCTTATCGTGAATTGCCTCCAGTGCATGCCAGATCTCTGCATTTAACAGCACCAGACTTTTCGTTATGGGGTTTTTAAAAATTAAAAGTTTATGTGAGTCAGCCCCAAACGGTTCAACATCTTAAAGATAACACAGTACAACACATGATTTCGGGACTCAGTTCGGATAATTTTTTATGAAAGTAGACCCAAAAAGAAGAACTTCTGCATCATTAGTTTGGTCAAGGTACATCAGATAATAATTTAAAAATTAATTTGAAGTTATTAAGTATCGTATAGGGGAATTTGTAACGTTAAAGGCTTTTTTCTTTGTCATAACTCAAGAACCACTAGTCCGAATAAGCTGAAACAAATTTAAAAAAATTAAGAAATACAATTCCTTTAATCTGTTCATAGAACGTTTCGTCAGCGCAACATCATATGAACAACCTACGAAGAAAATAAGGTCATCAGAACCACAAGCGTCAACTTCAACGAGGATGGATAGTGACAATAATTGAAAATGTTCTAAATTTTGTTTCCATGCATAGATAATCTATAAAAATCGCATATTTTCTGTGTAAGAATAGCTGTAATATGAATCGGAATGTTTATTTTCATGCAAAATAAAGAATTAATAAAAAAGTCATCAATGTTTTTTTCCAAAGGATTTTTTATAAATTAAAAATAAAAAATTTCAATTTTTTTGGGCAAAAAATATTTTTTTTCTTCATACCTTTATTTATAACTGCGAAACTGTTGCTTCTGTAGCGAAGCGTTGTATGAACAGATTAAAGGAATTGTAATTCTTAAATTTTTTTAAATTTGTTTCAGCTTATGCGGAAGAGCATAAAACGTGACAAATTCCCCTATACGATACTTACTGACTACAAATTAATTTTTAAATTATTATTTGATGTACCTTGACCTAACTAATCATGCAGAAGTTCTTCTTTTTGGGTCTACTTTCATAAGCAATTATCAGAATTAAGTCCCGAATCAATCACCTGAAAAATGTTGTACTGTGTATTATTCGAAATTGCAGAAATTCAGCCTGAGATGTTGCAGGATGTCATGAAAAATGTCTTAAAAAGAGCCGAAAGTTGCAAAGCGTATCGCGGTCACCATTTTGCCGATATAATTTTCCAATCATAACGAAAAAAAATTGTAAGGACCAAATAAACATTTTATGAAAACCAAACTTACTTATCTTTTCTTGAAACAATGTTATAGGCAATCGAAATGGTAGCGGGACTTTTGCCCCACCTGTTATACAGAAAAACAACATTTTATTTTGGTTACTTTTTGTGAAAACTTTATTTTTTAATTTTTTTATTTTGATTAAATTTCTTTTAATTTCTAAATGTTCTGATGAAATATTAACTTATGCTGTGAGCTAGAAAAGAGTTTGATGCTGTATATTTTGATTCAGCTACTTCAGTTTAATCTGTTTAATTCACAATTTTTGAATATCTTAAGAGTCTTACCACTCAGAACCAAAAGTTTAAAATCGGTCTAAAAGACCGACAAATGTAAATGTGTCTCACAAAATCGAAAACAGTCAGGAGGGTTAAGTGTTGTCTTCTAGCTTTAATATGATTTGTCAGTTTAAGTTTTACGTTATCGTATCGTTCGTTTGCATTGTCGATAGATTTGTCGTGCTGAAAATTATAAATGGGGCACAAATCACCTGGTTGTCGGTGAAAATGCAAACGAACGATAGCGGTCAACATAGTAAATGTAAAAATGTTTCTACTTTTTTTTTGTTGCTATGAGTCGTACTTAAGTGGTCTATGTGCTTTTTTCACAACACAAATTATTGAACGTATAGTACAATTTATATGAAAAGCACTCAGTTTTTTGAGTGCTATTCAATCACTTGTGTTGTGAACACAGCACATTAAGTACGAATTAGGAATGCCAAACGGGAAATCCCGAATCCCGAAATCCCGGGATTTTTCGGGATTGGTAACTCCCGAATCCCGGGATTTATTTTTATGAGTCCCGGGATTTTTAACATATCAACTTTTATGTACAAAAATGTACGTTTTTTTTTTTTTTTTTTTTTTTTGAATTTTTATACTCTATACAAAAATATTTTTTAAAAATTATATTTAAGTTTATTTTTTATTGCAAATAATTCTTATTTTTGAGTTTAATTTTTGTTTTTGGTACACAGAGAGTATTTAAAATTTTAATTTTTTGCTTGTTATATGACGACTATTTTTGGATTTTTGTATTTTGCTTAATAAAAACAAACCATTATTTTAAGAAGAAACGAAATTTGCAGATTCACATCTCAAGCCTTTTTTACAATTACGATTAGCAAGTTCAGATCTGGCTTAAGACATAATACCAAAATAAAAATTATTATTTTTATGCAAAATATAGAAATCAATAAATAATTGTTATATATCAAGCAAAAAATATAAATTATTCACGATCCAATTTAAGTACATTAAGAAACTATAGAATAAAAGTTGATATAATGATAACAATTAAGTCGTTATATTTATGAAATAGCTCATATTCCTTCCGGTCCAATAATAATAAAAATTTTGCTTGAAAAACATACGGTAAATAAAAGAATTTTTTTTTTTAAATAAACACTTTCTGACGTATTCATAAAAAAATTATTAAAACTTGAAATCTGTTTTAAGAAACATTTGTATAAACATTTTGTTTTAAAATAAATTTCAAACGTACTTAAATTATTGATTACGAATCTCGCCCTCAACCTGGAGATGTACTGCACTGCAGTCGTCATAGTGTTACAGTTCTTAACTCAGCTATCGAGATCGATGAGGGACTACACTTTGCAGTGTATTAATGTCGTCACAACTTAATTCACATTAAAAATTGAATTGCTGTCAAAAAACCGAAATGAATTGATCTAGAAAAACTAAGAGATACGTATATTTTTTTAAGCTTTTTTCAGAATCTGATCAGTTTGATCATGGGTGAGGCCAGTGTTATAAACATATGTATAAACTAATTTGTTTTGTTGTTTTCTTTTTTTAAAATTTATGTGATTTATATAAAATCTTTTTAATATTCAAAATGTGTTGTTTATTTTAAAAAAAAGTCGTATCTAAAAAAAAAATACATTGATCCCGAATCCCGAAAATCCCGGGATTTTCAAAAATCAGTCCCGATTGGCATCCCTAGTATGAATAACACTAAAAAGAACTCAAAATAATCGAAAATGGGAATACTTTTGAAAACCAATATGCGTGCATACGTGTGTGTAAAAGTTTGTTTTAGGACTACAAAAGTTGGTAAAATACGATTTACTTGTAACAACACTACAAGAAGTAAATCGTACATTATTTTCAGGTTCAAAAAGTAAATAAAAAATCTTCCCAAATTATTTAGTAAAATACATCAAATTTTCAAAGTAGAATAATTACGAAAGCCATATCGGACAGGCTGCTGATGTCTTATATATATGAGTTATTCTGTAAACAAAGGGTGAATACAGCAAATGTGAAAGAAACATTTATAGCGGGTAAGGAAATAATAAGATTCTCCCTATATCTTTGATTCTCTGGGGCAAGTGTTTAGGTAAAACAGTCTCTTTGGGGTAAGTATTTGAGTTAGAATAAATTAATCTCACTTTCGGATTAAAGAGGGAGCCAGAAAAAACATATATTTGTATTAAGTTAAATAAGACTTAAACCATTCAATATAAGAATTCTCAAAAACACGTAAATTTATTTATACTAGTGTTTGACCAGTGGTCAAAATTCGACCATAATTATTTATGCAAATATGAAGAAAACAAACAATCACTCAGTACCTTACATGTTTAATTTTATGGTGCTAGGAACAAAACCAACTGAAATTCAAAAAGTAACATTTAAAGAACAAAAAGTACCAAAAAGTTCCCTCTTTTAGATGTTTACCCTTTCAGGATATTGCATATTAAAATTAATGTTTCTAGGTCCTATATTAACGAAAATTAAAGAAAGTACCAGTTGTAGAACAACAAAGTAACAACATTTTTTAATTTATAGGTTCCCCCACTCAGAACCCTGCACCTAACAGAGGAGGGAAGTGTTCTTTCCAGTATATATTGATTGAATGCCATGATGAAACACTCACCCTTACCATAGGGAAAGCTCAAGTTAATGTTGGCAAGAAATCAATATATTTTGTGATCAAAATTTGGAAAATGTTGTTCCTATGTAATACGATCCAAACTCGGCTTTGGCAGCCACTCCATACAGCATTGAATATGTGGCGAAAGCACTCACTATATATCAAGGCAAATAACTTTCTGTTTACAAACATGTCGCAGCGCTATTTATGTATTTTGTATTTTTTTATTTTTTTTAATATACGATATTATTTGATAGAAACAAATTTGTGTAATTGAAAAAAAAAATTTTTTTTGGTTAGTTAAAAATTTGAACGCTTATAACTCCGAATATATATAGAAAAGATTTTAATAAAATATATATTGTGCACTTCTAAGTAAATACCTTAAAAATGGTGTATTTTTTGTTCAAGTCGGAGGACAAACATTGGAGGAAACTGTTCTTAACTGTTTTGCCCTTGCCGATTTAGATATAGATATTGTACAAATTCATAAAAAAATAGCTTTTTTTAGCTTTTCTAAAGTATTTGGAAAAAGTTTCCTGACGAGCTGGCCTAAGCAACCAGCGAAATGCGCATAGAAACTAGCTTTCCCACAACAATAAATTATAGTGTTTTCATTCAAAAATTGGGATTATTAGCACATCATTAATAAATGAACTACTTAATAATAAATATTTCATTCCCGAAAATAATTTTTGATAATAAATTTGCATGTGCCCGGCAAATAAAAAACTTAAATGGCAAGCTGCTTTATTTAAGCAACTTGTTTTTTTTTTTTTTAATTTTGTTTTTTTCTTTCTATCCTCTTACAACTACAATTCGTGTTGGAAAAACCCCAGCCAATTGTAGGGGAATGTAAGAAAGAAAAATTGACGGTTTATTGTTGTGTCTTTGTTGAAGCTTTGATATTGTTACATGCAAGACCTGAGTGTTTTAAAATTCTTATTCACTTTATGGTCTTACTTGTTTCCTGACGAGCTGGCCTAAGCAACCAGAGAAATGCGCATAGAAACTAGCTTTCCCACAACCAGGGCTGCCAGATTTCACGATTTTTCGTCATTTTGACGATTTTTGGTTCCGAAATTAGCAGTGCCAATTTGCTGATTTTTTTCTAAAAAGTGACGATTTTATTCAGTCTTCAAAATAAGACAATTTTAAATCTTTTGATGTTTGTTATTAGTAGAGTTTGTTCCCGGGATTTCCCGGGATTTTCAATTGTTTTCAATTCCCGCTTCCCCGGGAATTAATTGCGGGATTCCCGGGAAATTTGGAAGAAAATCTTTTTTTTAAACTTTAGTAAATCTATGTCGGACTAGTGTCTTCAGTAGTTTAATCTAACTTAATTTCACCACAATATTTAAATTTGCTACAGTTTAAGGCTTATTAATCGTTTGAGAATGGTCTTTATATAGGGCCTATGATAAATTATAGACTTATCTTCACGAAATTTTATTTCTTGTCTTAGCAAACTGAAGTGTAAATTTTACAATAATACTATAAGTTTTTGCGGTTAGGGGCGTAGTAAAGTAGTTTTGAGTCTTATGAAAGTAGATTATGCTGAATTGCACCACAAAAGCATTATTACGCTTTTATGTAAGAATATGATTAACGAGATTTGTCTAAATATGGATCCGTAGGTAAATTATGGACCGACATTCACGAAATTTGGTGCTTTATAAAACGAACTTGTTGAAATTTAATGACAATAGGTGCATTCGCCACAAATTTATGTTAATTTTTGTTGAGTTTTTAGGGAGGTTGTTCCTCATTTGGGTGCATAACTCTTTTCCTGCTAAAGCGATTCTGCTGGAATTCAATCCCAAACAGCCTAGAAGATCTAGAAACAATTTGACAACCAAATGGCAAAATCGGCTTAGAATTAATAAAGGACTAATAATAAAAATACTTTATGGGACCTTATATGAATATTAAAAAAAGATTCACATGGAATGACAAACTTAGTATACCTTCATATACCACAGCTGATTAAGGGTTAAAGAATTGTAAAAAATATGTTATTAAATATATGTAGTAAATTAAATTTCTCCTTCCTGCTGAATTAGTTAAACGGTAAACATATTTCCGAATTCCTACTTCGTAATGTTGTGGTTTCAGTTCCTAATCGCTCTTCCAAAAATTGTATTCCACTAAGACCTCAAAACTTTTATGCTTATTATGCAAATGTGCTCTGAATTTGACAATGTATATACGTATATTAATTTCTATGATGCTATTGGCATCAAAATAACCTGTTAAGTGTCTTAAAATTACTTGAATCTTGAATTTTTCACGTTTTTGTTATATAATAAATTTAATTATTTTAAGCGTAATAAGAAATATTAGTAAATAAATAAACAAAAAATTTTTGACGGGAATCCCGGGATCCCGGGAATTTGACTTTTATTTCCCGCTTTCCCGGGAATCCAAAAAGTGCGGGAATAAAAAAACTCTAGTTATTAGGCAGCACAGAAAAAAACATTTTTGTAAACAAAAAAGCTTACATTTTTATATTCATTCCAATTGTAAATAAAATTATACTAGAAATATTTGCTATTTTCCATAAAAAATTGTATGGGCAAAAGCTAAATTTTGAGTCAAGTCAATTTAAGTACAAATTCGTACCAAAACCTTGATTTTGAGATTGAGATGTTTCTCGTGTGGGGAGCAGGTGAAGTGAAGGTTTGGACTGATTTGGCTCATTTTTAAAATTCAATACTCCATATATATGTAAAATTGTAAAGCCAAATTTGATCCTCCTATGCCATGGTGCCAAAACTATAATTTCGTGAAGAAATATTATTTCAGGTAAAAAGAAAAAATAATAACAAATTATAAGAAGAATTTAAGAAGTAAAGGTTTACAGATCAAAATTAAAGATTTGGATTTAGAGATGGGTAGAAATTACAGGCAGTAGTGGTTTTTTGTTCATATCTTATGCATTTGTAGACCGATCTGGCTGAAATATAATAGCACACTATTCCGTACTATATCTAATATAAATGTATAGCAATTTTTATATACGAGTCTTCGGAAATCCCGGAAATTTCAACAAACACGTGGTTAGATTGACACCGTTAAATCAACTTTGCTACTCATAAGGACTTAGAATATACATACGTATATACTCGTATGTACGAGTATATACTTTATGGGCCTAATATTAATATTGTAGCAATTACAAAAGGAATGACAAACTTATATAAAAACGAACTTGTATATATACTCTCTGTGGTGAACGGTATAAAAATTGAAATTTTTTAAAAAATGGCTCTATTGAAAGAATCTTTAATTCTTAAGACTTTGAAAAAAACCTTAGATTATTATAATATTGTAATAAAAGCTTTACAAAACAAATTTTTTACGATTATTTTCCTTACCAAACGTTTGTTAAATTTAACAAACAATTTCATAAACATACGGGGGTATATGATTTGTTTGCTTGTTTTTAAATAAAAATCGAACAAACTTCGTTTAAAATCTAAATTTAAATTGTCCGATTTTTTTGACGATTTTTTAAACAGAAAAAGACGATTTTTTTATTTTTTCTCAAGAAATTGACGATTTGTTCACAATTTTATCTGGCGGGCAGGGCTGCCAATACAACAATAAATTTCAGTGTTTTCATTCAAAAATTGGGATTATTAGCACATCATTAATAAATGAACTAATTAATAATAAATATTTCATTCCCGAAAAAAATTTTTGATAAAAAATTTATTTATCTACTTTTTCCGGAAATCCTCCCACTTAAATATTTATATTTGCCTTCTGGACGAGGTAGTCGGTCCACTTACGCTTAAAATCGGACATGTTCTGGCATACCTTTCCTGTGTTCTTTAATTCTTTTTTAACAGAGCCCAATACCTTTCCAAGGTTTTTGCAGACACTCCGTTTGTGTACTATAATATCACAAATAGTACTTACCGTACTATTGGCACCTCTTTGACTTGATTTAAGTACAGATGTATTGATTTTTTTTCTCTTTCTTTTCTCAGTGTACAACCTTTGTTATTTGTTTTTCAGGGGAATTATAATTTTAGTCTGTTTAATAAAAACAATTAAAGATAAAACAATAAAAACAAATTCCAATAAATTTTAATTATTTCAGAAACAGTTCTGCACCATTTATTAATTTTATGCAGATGTTTAACACATTTCAAAAGACATCAAGTTTAATTTTTTTTAGTATGACAAAACCCTAAAGGAAAATCACTTCATTTGAATTTTAAATGATTTTTAAAGTCACCATAAAGTAATTTAAACACAAAATTACTTTAAGTTATTTGTTTTTTTTTTTTTTTTTTTTTTTTAATATCCAACAAAAATTTAAATTTGATTTTGGGGATTTTATCTGGGTTAAACATGTAACAATAAAAATAAATAAATTCATAAAACAAAAACGGTATAAGATTTAAGAATTTAACAAAGTTTGCGTGCCAAGCTTAAAACACATTAGAGTACTCCAAAAAAATGAGCTAGCGAATTTTGATGGTCTCCCCCTTCCTCCCCCCCCCCTAACTTAAATTGTAGATACAAATTATTATTAGGATAACAGTGCCGATGTTCTGGAACTCTCGCGTCGAGAAACTTTTCGATTGAAATGTAAGAAATGAAACAAAAATAACATAAAATTAAACAACCAACTGTTTTTCTCACTTAATTGCGTCTGTAACATATTTGGCGAGTAATAGCTGTCAAGTTAGGAATTTACTCGCCAAGTTACAGAAAAAGTGTGTCTGTAAAATTTTTGTGACAAAATTCCCGCTTTGAACTGCGAAAAAATTTTAACACTTGCAAATATATTAAAAATGAAAAATGCAATGAATAATAACACGGAGGAGGTGAGTATTTTGTTCTTGTCAGATTTTTCATTGTTTAATTATTTTGCTTTTAACATTTTAAAAAAATATACGAATGTTTTCAAAGTTGTTTTTTAAACAACAAACATTAAAGTCGCATTTTACATTATTTGGTATAGCCGGTATAGACGGTGATATTTTCGCCGCAGTCGTTAAACATTTTTTAACTTTAGTAAATTTTGGTCGCCGTCAACCATATGTGTTACTGGCGTTCTCAACGTCTGCAAGTTCACACCGGCTTCGAGTGGAATATTATGATATTTATAACGTAACGACATAATCTCTTTTGATAGTTTTCGAAATGAGTTACAGACACACTTTTTTTTCACATTTCGAGAAACGATGAAATATATTGTCTCAAATCTTTTCGATACTGGAAGTTCTCACCAAAGTTACAGAAGATGGGTTCTGGATAACGTTTACTGGCTCCGCAACGGCGCTGAAGTTTGAAGGTGCATTCAGTCTGAAATTAGCGATATCAACATACATCAAATAGGTTGTAGGACCATTCAAATTAACAGATTTCTCAAAGTTTAGGGTCATGTTGACCCCAAGTGCAATTAAGGGTAAATCTCCACTTTTGCACTGTTCTGCCTTCGTATGTTTCATAAAAATTGGCACAAAAATAAACAATATTTCCCCATCTTTCCTTTAGAAATTTCAAATATATCAAAATTTGGCCTTCGTGATTTTAGACTTAATGTTTTCCGATTTTAAATATCTGGACTATAATATCCTGAATAAGTTGTACTTAAAATTCATAACCGTTATTGGGCTCCTTCGCCAAAATATGGCTAAAAAATTGGTTTTTCTCGAAATTCGTAAAATTTAAGTCCCAGATACGGAAAAACTACCGGAGGTATTGACTTAATTTTTTCACATTTGTATTCCCTACAACCTGTTAAGACACGGCTTTGCCCGGGGTCAAACCATTATGGACTTTAAAATACAGTTATAGAATCATTATCTAACTTTTAACACTTTGAAAAAATATTATAGCACAAAAGCCCAATTTTTTGGACAATTTTTTTTTAATAATTTGACAGTATCTACCGGGTTAAAATTTTATCAGAAAACTTATTTTTGATTTATAAATATATTTGGTGAAATTTAGCCAAATCGTACCATAAGTTAAAAACAAATTTATATCACGGCAACCGCGTCACACTTAAAAGAAACCTGGTTCCAGACTAAACTATTTTATTGTCCAAGTTCCAGTGGTTCTTAAGTTTTAGTAACACGTACCCGGAACAATCGTTCTTATATATATAGATTATATCCTCAATAAATTCCAATATGATGATGATCAAAAATTTGTTTAACAAAATTTTTAAACATTTGAAAGTGGAGTTTTGAAACTGCCGTTACAAATAATTTTTTTTTTTTTTTTTTTTTTTGGTCATACCTGCGAATGGGTAAACGGTATTCTACGAAGACAAAAACTCATACACAGGTAAATAAGGGTATGATTTAAGTAAAAATTAGCTCTTATTCAAGTATTTCTCAAATTATGTTAATTTTGTTCCTACATTTATTGTTCAAGTGGCCTGAGACACTTTAATGGCCTGGGGAAACTCTAATAACTTTAACCTTTTTTATATCATTGGAACGATAATTAAGTACACATTTCGATTCTTTTACAAAAGAAATTATTCAAAGGCAAAATTTTTACAAAAACTGAAAAAAATGTAATTTTCCCCTTGTGAATGCACCTTTAAACTTTAACGTTGTTAGGGCCTCAGTTAACCTTATCGTAGTATTTAACACACCGTATATCAACAATATATAGAATAATTCTAGACGGCAGGACGGTCTTGTCCTTGAAATTTTTTTCGTCCATACAATCGTGCAGCAATCTAAAACCTAGAAAATGCTTAGTCTTTTAGCATTTTTTAGCTTAGCATTTATCATAAGCAAACTTTGACACAGGGAATAATTAAAAAAAAATATATGTCATCTTAAAATCTCTGCTTTTTAAACTACAAGAGTTATAAAGAGTCACCTGTCAGTTTAAGAAGATTTTAATTTTTTTTCGTAATTTGTAGTTGTATGCTAATTAAGATTTCGATAAAGATTGACCACAAAGTAACAACTATGTGATAACTTTTCTCACTCACTGTATCTCAGCTGTTGTACTATATAGTGTATTATAATAGCAAAATGTATAAATTTATGATGACTATGACAAAGTGTATTATAATAGCAAAATGTATAAATTTATGATGACTATGACAAAGTGTCACATTTTACAAAAACTACTACTACTACAGGCTCTCTAGTATAATAACTAACTGCCATAACAAACGCACACAACTTTATATTTAGTCTTAGTTTAGCAAAAATATATTTTCATTATCATGAGTTTCTAAATATTTTTGGCAAATAATAATTTATAATTTAAATTGGATATTTTGTATAAAATAATATTTTGCCATATTTGTTATGTTCAAAATCTGTGTGTGTACTTTTTAAACGCAATTAATTATGTTGTTTAATATGCAAAAATTATTTTGCAACAAGAACACATACATTTTAACATTTTAATTGGCTTTGAATTTGTTATTTGACTCTATTGCAAATGAATTTTTAAATAAATTTTAATTGGCAGTGGCAAATTTAATTAGAACAGATGGATTTTTGGAAATAAATAGAAGACAAATTTTAGGAATAATAAATAATAATTTTTTTTTTTTTTTTTTTTTTTTTTTTTTTTTTTTTAGAGGCAAAAATTTTGAGGAAAACGAAAAAGCCTTTCAAGACCAAAAGTGACTTTAAAGACCAAAAGTTACATTTGAGGTCAAAAGTGACTTTGAAGGTCTAAGGTCAGTTTTTGTATTAAAAGTCAGTTTTTGTATTAAAAGTCAGTTTTTAGTATAAAAACACAGCTGTTATATTGTATTAAAGCAGTGTTGCCAATCTGTGTGTGATACCACATATTGTGTGTAATTTTGACTTGCACGTGTAGCCCATGTGTAATTAATTTGATGTGTAATCTGTGTGTAATTCTACTTTGAGTTCTTTTTTTCATTAATTTTTGGCAGTCAAGTTTCTCTTTTCGAATATTTATTTTTTTTTTTTTCTTTTTTGGCTGTGATGGAAGTCAAACTTCTTTTAAAACTCAATATTTAGTTTCCAACACAAACGTGTTAACATAAACTGTCAAATTTGATTGTAATTTTTTTGACATTTTTATTTGCGCAAATGGTTGGTGAACTTGGTAGCACGCCAGTATAAAATAAAAATTGGCGTGCTGCATGTAAAGTCAACAGTGACTCCGTTTTGACACAGTACAACTCGTCAAGAGTAAGAATCCCGGATTAAGCGTTAACCAGGGCACTACTGAGGTGGCTAGAGCCAGCCGCGTTATTAACCGCGTTATCTCAGAGACTAATTCCCAAATAATCCATTTCGTTTTGAATTGAACACTGGCCAATCACATAGGCGATGAAATACTGCGCCGAGAAATAAGTCCCCAAAAATAATATAAAAGAAGTCAACAAAAAAAAAAAGTACAGGAAGCACCGACAACGATTTTTAGGGAGTTATTTCTTGTTTTTGGGGACTTATTTCGATTTTGGTTTTAGAGACTTATTGCCTGGGGACGTATTTCATGGCTTATGTAATGAAATAAAACCCACGTATAAGAATCCCGAATCGCTAACTAAAGCTTATTTGCATAGGATTTTCTTTTCTATGGCAAAACAACAACCGGCTTAGCTAACTAAAGCTCCTAAATGTGTGAAAAGCTTGAGTTAGTGAATCCGCCATGCTATCTATTGCTCCATTTTTATGACCAAAACTGAACAATATGTATTATATTGGGGTCTTATTTCATTTTAGAAATTGGGGTTTTATTTCATATAAAATGAGCCCTAAAAGCTTTAGTTAGCGAAGCCGGTGTTTGTTATACCATAGAGGAAAAAGTCTTTGCGCCCAACCAAAACTGAACAATATGTATTATATTGGGGTCTTATTTCATTTCTGGAATTGGGGAACTATTTCATATGAAATAAGTCCCTAAATATTGGGGACTTATTTCATTTTGATTTTGGGAGTTATTTCATTTCATTAGGGATTTATTTCATTTTAAGAATTGGGGATTTATTTCATATGAAATAAGTCCCTAAAAATTGGGGATTTATTTCATAATTTTTTTGGTGACTTATTTCCTGGGGAGTTATTTCATGCCGCCTTTAAAAATTAAATAAATCCCAACGGAATGAAACAACACCCCAGGAAATAAGTCACCAAAAAAATTATGAAATAAATCCCCAATTTTTAGGGACTTATTTCATATGAAGTAAATCCCCAATTCTTAAAATGAAATAAATCCCTAATGAAATGAAATAACTCCCAAAATCAAAATGAAATAAGTCCCCAATATTTAGGGACTTATTTCATATGAAATAGTTCCCCAATTCCAGAAATGAAATAAGACCCCAATATAATACATATTGTTCAGTTTTGGTTGGGCGCAAGGATTTTCCCCTCTATAGTATTCCAAACACCGGCTTCGCTACCTAAAGCTTTTATGCATAGACGGCCTTCGGCCGGGCGCAAGGATTTTCTCCTCTATAGTATTCCAAACACCGGCTTCGCTTACTAAAGCTTTTCTGCATAGCCGGCCTTCGGCCGGTCGCAAGGATTTTCTCCTCTATAGTATTCCAAACACCGGCTTCGCTAACTAAAGCTTTTCTGCATAGCCGGCCTTCGGCCGGGCGCAAGGATTTTTCCCCTATATTGTATTCCAAACACCGACTTCGCTAACTAAAGCTTTTCTGCTAACCCGGTCTTCGGTCGGGCACAAGGCATTAGTTAGCGAAGCCGGTGTTTGTTATACTATAGAGGAAAAAGTTCTTGCGCCCGGCCAAAGGCCGACTAAATAGAAAAGCTTTAGTAAGCGAAGCCGATGTTAGAAATACCATAGAGGATAAAATCATTGCGCCCAGCCGAAGGCCGGCTATGCAGAAAAGCTTAAATTAGCGATTCGGGATTTTCGAATTCGAAATTATAAAGTTCGGGACTTAGAGGTTCCGATTTCTGAAATTCAGGACTTAAAAATAATCCCAATTTTTTTAGGATTCTGAAATTATAGTTTTTGATACTTAGTCCCTTTTTTATGTTTGGTAAACGTATGCAGTGAATATAACAAAACACAATTTGTCATCATTATGACTTTTAAAATATGTAATTTAAAAATTAAATAAGTCCCCAAAATATTTTTAGGGACTTATTTCATTTCAGATTTTTGGGGAGTTATTTCATATGAAATAACTCCCTAAAATAAATAATGAAATAAGTCCCTAAAAAAATGAAATAAGTCCCCAAAATCGTTGTTGCTGTTTCCTGTATATTTTTTTGGGGACTTATTTCATTTTTTTTTTGGGAGTTATTTCGTGGGGAGTTATTTCATGCCGCCATTTTTAAAATTTGGGATTTATTTCATATGAAATAAGACCTCAAAAATTGTGGACTTATTTCATTTTGTTTTTGGGTAATTATTTTCTGGGGACTTATTTCATGCCACCATACTGCCACCTCAGTTTCAAGTTCTCTGCAGCTTCGGCATAGCATGCTTGCCGATCGTCTAGTGACCAGTAAGGACGTATAGCAGTTTGGAAATGCCCCTGCGACTGAAGTTTAGAAGTAGCTCAGAGCGACTCATGTCGCATGTGGGCCAGGTTACCTTGATAGCCCCGCAGCCATGCAGTTTCTTCCATTTATCGTTAGCCATATCCTTTTAGTGTCTAAAGATGTCGCTTCTGATAGTTCCCATGGGTGTTGCGACTGGCACACTCACAATATTATTACAGTAACGGACTGTAGGTTATTCAAGAAGTATTCCGTTCAGTAATTTTTAAATAAATAAACTTTTCAAATTCCATGCAAATTTATTTTCAACTGATTCTAACATTTATTCAAAAAAACTAAAGGCCATGTCAGATAAAACTTTTGCTTCGCGTTGCTTTACCGATTCCCTTTGACATCTAAGATAAAATATACATACTTATACGAAACATGTCACATAAAGTACTTTCAAAGCGGAGCGAAGCAAAAAGTTAGCCAACTCTCATCTTTTTGCGCGCTTTGACATTTGGCTAGTATAATTTTCTTTTTTTTCTAAATTTTTGTTGCCAAATTCAATTCCAAAAAACCGTCCAATTAAATTTTTAACTTTTATTTTTATAACAAATAATTAAATGTACATTTTACCAACCGCTTTTATAAGTAAACAAACAATGCGTTAGTGTTGTCAAAGTTTTCATTGTGTCATACACCTTTTGCTTTGCGTTTTTCTGCCAAAGGTAGAAACGTCACGCAAAGCGACAAAGTTGTATCTGACACGGCCTTAAGTGCACATGAATACGGATTTTTGGTTGCATATAAAAGTGGCTATTAAGTAAAGTGGTTATTAAGTAAAAGTATTCTGTATGTAAAATTAAATGAAACTGAAATTTAAAACAACTGGAAATTTACTTAAAAACCGATCTACTTATTTTGCATTTAATTTTAACGAAAAGTTCATTTAATTTTTACTGTCAAAAATTCAACGGCGAATTCCATAAAAAATTAACCACAAATTCCGTAAAAACAGATGAATTTTCAGTTTTTTTATATAATTTAAATATTCAACATTCTTTATTTTTCGAATTTATTCTATGAGTTAAATTTCAGTTATGCATTACATTCTACTGGTGTCTAATAATTGTAAATTTTTCTGTACATACAATATACTTCATTGCCATCCAACGGAAAGCTTAGGTAAAATGTAACAGAAAGATACAAGATAATAGTCGGGTAGTGTATAAAATCATTCCTAAAAATTTAAGGAATAGAACTATTACAGAAAGCTTTATAAAATACATAACTGAAATTTAACTCATAGAATAAATTCGAAAAATAAAGAATGTCGAATATAATAAAAGTTGTTTATAAAAAGAAATAATTCCCAATATCTATTTTATAATTTAACTATCAAAAAAAAAACCCACAAATTCCGTAAAAACAAATGAATTTTCAGTTATTTCATATAATTTAACTACCATAAAATAAATTTTTAGTTATATATCTATAGGTCTGTGGTAAAAAGTAAAAAATAAAAAACGATTTGCTTGTTTTGTGTAGAAAATTCCCATATTATTTTTGTTAAAAATAAATGAAAAATAAGTAGACCGGATTTTAACTGAATAATCATTTATTTTATATTACAATTTCAGTTAATTTTACGTACAGAATATTGTGAGTGCACACTCTGCGTAATATCAAAAGCAGCTCCAGTCTTGGCCATCCCGTCTGCCTGTTTATTGCCGTAATGGTCCCTATTATAAAAAGGTACTCCGTGAGTTTTCGTAAGTGCTACGACTCCGGTAAAAACACCGCGACTCCAAATATTTTTGGAATATTTTTGTTCCTTAAGATTAGTTTGTTTTTAGTTGTTGACGTTTCTAGAGTGTGACGTAAAAATTTCAAAGAAAACACGCAAGTTTTCGTAGATACTCCGACTCCGGTAAAAACACCACGACTTCGACCACACAGCCATGGTTTTCGTTGTGGATTTTGTTGTGTTTCTTAAGATTAGTTTGTTTTTAGTGGTTGACGTCTCTAGAGTGTGATGTAAAAAATTCAAATAAAACATTACCCAGTAAAAAATGTGCTCCAAAAGGAGCAGGTTTCATGTATGAATTCATACATCAAATCGCTTCAAACCTGCTGATGCCTGATTTTTGTATGGGGTGTTCCCGGTTTGGAGGACTATTTTCTGCTGACAATAAGCGCTTCTTTTAACATAATAAAACATGCAAATAAAGCACTCCTAAAGTAATTTTTTAAGGGCTAACTATTTTATTATATGCATTAATGTTTTGCTTTTACTGGTTTAAATGCTCTTCTTCAAGCATTTTTGTAAACCATATTATATTTTTAGTTTTTTTTCGCTTTAAAACCCTCTTCGTTGTCAGCACTTAAATAGCAGCTTTTTTTGTATATTTTATTCGTTATCATTTACTGCTGTATAAGAGCTCTCTCATTGAAGCGCGATTATGCGCTTTATCTCTAAAGTGCTTAATAAAACACAAATTTTTTTTACTGGGTAATCATTTGTCTTTTAATTTAAGCCTCGATCAATTCAATTCCTTATAGATAGTTTTTTTTTTTTAATTTTAACCTCTTTAAATCTTAATCTCTTTATTTCGAAAACTCCTCTAATTCGAAAAAAAAACAGTTGGTCCCTTCGATTACGAATTATCGGTGTTCTACTGTTAAATTAAAAGAAAACAAAAATATGAAATAATTTATTAACTTTAATAAATTCGTTATTAATTTCATAAGCATACAAACACGCATGTTGCCATAAATAAATCTTAATGAAATATGACTCAAACTCCAGTTGCATCCTACTTGGCTCGAAGAATATTAGGAAAGGAAGAAAACTTTTAGAATTAAATGTTAATTGAAATAAAATTCTGTTTGCATTTCTTTCAATGAAATATTGTTTTTTGTTTATTCAAAAGACTTTTAACGTGATCCGCTTTATAATCGTGTATGCGATTTTAGTTCTCATATGTATGAGTGTTATGTTGCAGAGGTTTATCTAAAAATATATTTGCAAAAATGTGTCTAAAAGGAATTTCAGCACAAAATCTTTTAATTTTAATAGGGAAAGGCAACAAATATAATTTTATGATGAAAACGATAACACTAGAATTATTAATTGAAAAATTATAATAATAGAATAAAGGGATATTCACAGTGTGTCATAACAAAATTAAAATTTCTTTTCACGAGTCTTTGCAAAAGTTGAAGATTAAAACTTCGAAATTCGATGTAGTTATTTATATAATTACACGGTGCTAGAATTTGACTCTTTTTTTTAGACAATCCGGGCACCTGACGTTTTAACATAATTCGCTAAATTATGTTAAACGGTGCTAACTTTTTTTTTTTTTTGTTTGCTCTTGTTTGCGAGATATACCGTTATTTTGAAATTACTAAAAAAAAACCCGAAATTCTGAAATTTGGCCCCCCTAGATGGGTCAAACGTTTGGCCAACCCCACTTAATTTTTCATACCTATAATTTATTTCTAACAAACCAACCAGCTATCTTTATCTTTATGCTATATAAACCTCAATAAGTTTTTTGTCCTTAACATTTTCTCTAGACATACTTGCCCTTTATCACCACTTCTTAGGGGGGCTCCCATACAAATATTGCGTTTTATGAAATTCTTAAATTAATTAAAAATCTTTTTACTTTTGTGAATAAAATCAAAAATTGTTAACAGATTTTAATCATTTATGGCTTGTGTAGCTGCATTTTCTATTTTTTGATGAATTTAAAAAAAAAAAAATATTTCAAAATGATTTTTTTTTTGGCAAAAAAAAATGTTTCAAAAAATGATTTTTTTTTTTTTTTTTTTTTTTTTTGCCAAAGAAATAATGTTTCAAAAACGACTGCGCATATAAGAAAAGAGTTAACTTTTACTTAAAGGTAATTTTATTACGGAATTTCGGTTTTTGAATTACGCGACTATATGTTGTGCAACCTTCTTCATTTTCGAAATACGGTATATCTCGAAAACAAGAGCTAACATAGTGAAACGGATTCAGCGTGCCCGAATTAAAGTGCGAACAGAGTGGCCCCTCGTTGCCGACTAACGCTTATTGCGAGAAACAATGCGATGAACCTGGTACTATACAAATTAGTACAAATAAGCGTGAACAGGTCATAGTGGGCGCCGAGCTGGTCAGAGCGCAAAGCTAATTGAATGCGAGAAAACAGTTCCAAAGCGTATTTTAGCGCCGAAAACATTGTTTATGTTATGTTGTTATTAAATCAACTTGTTTGGAAAACATTTAAAAAAATTAAAAATAAATTTTAAGAAAAAGTAAATAAAACATGCAATCAAAAATTTAAAAAAATAATAAAAATTAAAAATTTTAAAAAATAATAAAAATTTAAAAGAAAATAAAAATTGAAAAATAAAATAAAAATTAAATAATATTATAACAATTCTAAAAAAATTAAATAAAACATAAACTAAATTTAAAAAAAAATGTAATAAAAATTTCAAGAATAATTGAAGAAATGCGTTAATAAGTAAAATTTTAAAACTCAATGTCAGTTTTTTTTCTCAACAAACCAAAACTCAAATCATAATTACAGTAGACGCTCGTAAATTAGAACACTTTGTTCCTGGGGTAGTTCTAATTTTCTAATATCCCAAATGCATACAAACATACATAAAACACAAATAATAGATAAAATATCAGCGCTGATTCTCGCATCCACTATGCACAATCAAACTGGTTTCTCGCATGAACAAGTTCCCGCAATAAGAGTCAGTTGGCTCGGCAACAAGCGGCCACTCTGTTCGCACCCTAAGGTTAAAACGCCAGGTGCCCGGCATGTCTATTTTTTCAACTAGCACAGTGTTAATTATTAAAGTGTAAAATACCATATATATATATATATATATATATATATATATATATATATATATATATATATATATACATACTGCCAAGCTTTCATTTGATAAAGAATATTCCAAAGTAAATAAAATATGTGTAGTGCATATTCTAGAACATTTTATTTGTGAACAAAATATTTCATAAATAATTTTACAGAAAATTTAATATAATATTTTAAAGCCTTTACAGATTTTTATTGTTTTAAGCTTTTTATGACTTTTCCACGCGCCGAGTACAGAAATATTATTCCTTTTACATTTTTTCATCCTTCATTTCAAGTGTTCTTAAGAGCACAAGCAAAATTTTATTATTTTCTGCATTTATTATTTGTCTTATTTCTATTTTTAATCAAATAATCTTTTCACGTACTACAAACATTAAGAATTCGTAGAAGAAAAACGTAAAAGAAAACAGATAAATGAAATTAAAAATGTTAAAGAAATTCAAGAGTAAATAAGAGAAAAATTAGATTATCAAATTTGTTAGAAATTAAAAATGAAATAAAAGCTGAATAAATAAATTAGTTTATTACAATACAAAGAGGAGTGCGTTAAAAAAAATTAAGAATTTTTTTATAAAAAAAAATTTTTTATCTATAAAATCGAATATTGTGGGATTTTTTAAGAAGGAAAATTTTGTGGAAGCACAGCAAAAACTGTTGTTTTGCAGATTGCCGTTAACAGTATTCTCTTACACTATTTAAACTAGGGATGTAACGATACGCTTTTTTGTCGATACGAGACCGATACTCAAGAAAAATATCGCCGATATCGATATCGATACGAACATGAAATTTAAAATTAACAAAACTCAAGTAGTGTCATTTCTTTATAATTAGTATTGTGGTTATTTTATTGAACTGTTAATGGGTTTTAATTCAATTGTCGATATTTTAATCAGGCTTAAGTTCATTGAATTTCATTTTCATTTAATTATTTTTATGAAGAAAGGAATTTTACAACATGAAATGAATTAAAATTTATTGATAATTTTTCATTCATTTCTTTATTATAAAAAATTACAGCGTAAGAGATTATTAATATTTAAGATTTTAAAAATAACAAAATTAATTTAAATTCATGGTAAAATTAATGAAGTTTTAAGCAAAAAAAAAATAGTGTAAAAGATTATAAGTATTCAAAATTTATATTAAAAAGATTTTTGTTTAAAAATCAAAGTATTGTTAACATTTGCGGAGACAATTTCGCAACTCGGTAAAAAATCGTCTCTCAGATGTGACTGAACTCATTTGACAACTTAAGTATCTCTGCGCCATGATCTTAACTTTTGAGTATAGCATTTAATTGCGCCAGTAAACAAGCGGATCTACGTCTCTAGAAAAATTATTAAATATAAGGTATATCTAGACTTTTTGTTTAGTTGAGTCACAGCGTAGGATGTACAGGAGGGTGGATCGAAAAAAAAAGTTGTGCCAGTCACCCCCTAGAATGAAAGATATGACAATGAAGTTTCTAAAACAGAAAAAAAAATTTTTTTGCCACACCCCAAAATACAGCACTTTTGGTTTTTTATATGTAGCGCTGCCATTTAAAGTCCGATCTTATTATATCACATATCGTTGTTCATGGGTTGACAGTGGCTTCATTTTTGCCTTTGGTGACTTTTCAATCCGACATCAAAATCTGGGCGCCACTTATGCCATCTCGGATACTTCCCCCAAATATAAATTTTTTTAAACGTGCCAAGAAAGTCCTTGTAAAACTAAGTATGTCTAGCTTTTATTATACTCACTTTTATGCCACGCCTCAAAATTGAGCCCCTTTTTTGTTTTTCACAAACATATTACATTAAACCAGGTAGAAGCCAATACAAAAACCAAAAAAATAATCACCATCGACTTCATATAATAAAAGTCATATATATTAAATTTGAAGAGCTTACAAAATTTTTTTACCATGCCCTAAAATGCAGCCATTTCTGTTTTATACACATACACAGTACAACATTTTTCAGTTAATTGATTGCCAACTAAATTCTGTGAACTGTATGTGAAATTAGACCCAAAAAGAAGAATTTCTGCATCATTCGTTTTGTCTTCTTACCTGCGATTTGAAGTTAGTATCGATTTGAAGTTAGTACTATCGTATAGGGGAATTTATCACGTTTTAGGCCCTGTTGTTTGACATAGCTCGACAACCACTAGCCCAATTTAGTTGAAATAAATTTTAAAAAATTAAGAATTACAATTCCCTTAATCTGTTCATATATGGTTTTCCTATACAAGTAACACTTTCGAAGTTAAAAATGAATGTATGAAGGGAAAAAATTATTTTTTGCCTAAAAATGTAAATTTTTTTTTTTTAAAATACATAAAAAATGCAAAATGGAAAAAAGTTTCAAGTCTAGTTATTTTTTCGCAAAGTCACATAACCTATGAGCAAAATGAGACAAAGATCATAAAAATCGATGCACGCGTTTCGCTTTTATTCGCAATTGAGTAAATGTATGAATTTCAAAAATTTGCTCGAGATATGCACAACATTATTTGGAGAAAACATTGACACCTTTTTCATGATTCTGAGAATTAAAAAAAAAGGAATAAACAAAAGGTTATTTGATTTTTATGATTGCGGTAATAAATGTACGTGGACAATTAAACGGAAAGTGGACCTTTTTATTATTTGGGTTTTTCCGGTGGCTACCTATATGATTTTTTTACAGAAATTGCACCCACATTTAAGGGTGGTCATTATTTGGAAAGTTTTGCACAGTTTGAAACGTACAAGTGCTGAATCAGGTATATAGCCAGCCGCCCTTAAAATATGCGCCCATTTATAAGTACCTGGCAGTAAAATATTAAAAAATACGTAGTATTTATAGGTGTGCATTGATCGATTTTTGGCATTCAGCCAGTGCCGACGAACGCGAACAGTAAAAGTGATTTTTCTCCAGTTTTTTAAAAGTGAATAACAACAAAACATAAAATATATCAATATGGAAAACAACAAGTGCCCATATTTGGATGAATATTGTTACGTTTGTGGTCATATCGCCCGAAAAATACAGAAAAAAGATCGAAAAAATTTGTTTACTGAGCAATTCAAAACCGCGTATTGTAATTATTTCGATGAAGCAGATTTAAGTGGTGCAAATTTTACGCCGAACACAGTGTGCAACAGTTGTTATACTACCCTTCTAAAATGGATTCACGGAAAAAGTAGAAAGTTATCTTTTATGAAGCCAGTAATTTGGGTGCTATGCATGCATAAATTTTCGTCCTGGATTAAACAGACAACAATTGAAAACAAAAGTATACACTGCTGCATTTACTGCCACACTTCCAGTGCAACGCCCTGCTGATACCGATGCACCTAAACCTCCGAGTGCGGATACTGTGTCCCTGCTAGCCGAAACCGTTTTCACCAATCCGACCGATTTGGATGATGCTGATTGGATACCCGATATTGAAAATAGTGCACCACAACCGCTACCACAAATCGAAATGGATTACATTGTGGCCAAGCTGGGACTATCACAACACGACTCCGAATGGCTGACATCATTTTTGAAGAGAAGAAAACTCACACAGCAAAATGTCAGCGCAACATCATACCGACAACGCCAAGCTGACTCAGACCATGAATATGAACAACCTACGAAGAAAACAAGATCATCAGAATCACAAGCGTCAACTTCTACAAGGATGGATATTGCCAATAATTGAAAAAATGTTCTAAATTTTGTTTTTATGCATATTATAATTGCGTATTAATTGCATATTATTTTATTTTCATTAAGTTTTTATAAATAAAGTTTTTTTTTGCATGATAATTTTTTAATTTATATTTTTATTTTTATTTTAAGGGTGGTGGCTATAACTGATTTTTGAAATTCATACCTTTACTCAATTGCGAATAAAAGCGAAACGCGTGCATCGATTTTTATGATCTTTGTCTCATTTTGCTCATAGGTTATGTGACTTTGCGAAAAAATAACTAGACTTGAAACTTTTTTCCATTTTGTATTTTTTATGTATTTTTAAAAAAAAAAATTTAAATTTTTAGGCAAAAAATAATTTTTTCCCTTCATACATTCATTTTTAACTTCGAAAGTGTTACTTGTATAGGAAAACAATATATGAACAGATTAAGGGAATTGTAATTCTTAATTTTTTAAAATTTATTTCAACTAAATTGGGCTAGGGGTTGTCGAGCTATGTCAAACAACAGGGCCTAAAACGTGATAAATTCCCCTATACGATAGTACTAACTTCAAATCGATACTAACTTCAAATCGCAGGTAAGAAGACAAAACGAATGATGCAGAAATTCTTCTTTTTGAGTCTAATTTCACATACAGTTCACAGAATTGAGTTGGCAAATCATGTGTTGTACTGTGATATGTAACATCGCCAATTGAAGTCCAATCTCATCGTATCGTATATCATTATTAATGGCTAGAATATGGCTTTATTTTTGTATTTAGTGCTTTTCTATGATAATTATTATAACTGAGATCATTCCGTTCTTATGTTAAATTTTTATAAATAGAAGAGAAACCCTTCTGATTATTTGTAAGTCAAGTTTTTTAACTACTCACTTTTTACACACGCCCTTTAATTATGTTCCTTTTATTATTTCCTCACATAGCAATTACATCGCCCCTTGTAATATGATCAAAAAATATCGCGTATATTTCCATGACTTGTATCGTAGATACAATTTTTTTTAATTTCGGTATTTGTACTGTCAAAGTTTTCTGAAACTGCTTCTTAGTTATTTATTTTTTAATACTCAATACAACAAATAATAATATTTATTTCAAAATCTAAATAAAGGCATTTCTAAAAGAAAACATAATGCCAATTATGACACCTTGGCGCATAGTTAAAACAAGAACTTAAAAAAATAAAGAAACTGCATTATTCTGGAAACAAAAAAGTACAAAACTAATTACATACATACTAATGAATGCTTAACAAAATACATATATGAAAAATTATAAATTAGATAGCTGGTGTACGTAAATCTTTACGAGACTCAAGGTGGCTGTACTTCTCTCGACTTCTTATCTTAGCAAAAATATAACCCATTCCCTTTTCATCAGTTACTTTGCTTACGGATTCACTGACTACACGCACAAAACGTTCCGTATTTTGAGAATGGCATGGAAAATTTAAAGATGTAAATTTTAAAGTTAATATTTAAATTTTACATTGTATATTTAATATTCATATCATATGGATGTAATTTTCTGTTTTGATAAACGTACCTGGTAATTCAATTGTCTCATGAGAGGAATATTGGATTCTACCTGCTTTAATGTAATATGTTTGTGAAAAACAAAAAAGGGGCTCAATTTTGAGGCGTGGCATAAAAGTGAGTATAATAAAAGCTAGTAGTGTAGGAATAATAATAAAAAAAATAAAAAAAAAAAAAGACATACTTAGTTTTACAAGGACTTTCTTGGCACGTTTAAAAAAATTTATATTTGGGGGAAGTATCCGAGATGGCATAAGTGGCGCCCAGATTTTGATGTCGGATTGAAAAGTCACCAAAGGCAAATTTGAAGCCACTGTCAGCCCATGAACAACGATATGTGATATAATAAGATCGGACTTTAAATGGCAGCGCTACATATAAAAAATCAAAAGTGCTTATAATGTCGTGGGGTCCGTAAGTAGAAAACAAACAACCACTTCTCGATACAGCTAATTACCGAATGCTTTATTTCATTATTCTTAATATCTACTTTTATTATTTGACAAACGAGAAGCGTTGCCAGATAGTAAACTTATTCTAATTAATTCATTTGTTACACATGAATATAACATGCATCCCTTTTTTTTTTTTGTTGAGATGCATAACTTACAGCTACTAATAATACATGAAATTTCTTTATTTTAAAATTGTTGCAAGGCACATCAAAAATGTAGTTAATAAAATATTTATTATTCATTTTGTTTCATTTAGGATTTAACTACCTTACCACCTTGACGCGGTCTTAATTCACGCCTTGGTGTACCTTCTTCGGGGTGGTAATGTGTGTGAAAGTTGGACTCTAGTTCATCTTGACCCATGTCGTTTTCAGGAGTTATTGCGTTGTTTGCACAAAATGCAACGTCATTATGTGTGATAGCTCCGTCATGCACCGTGGAATTGTTGTTATCTGTAACATGTTGCTTAGGACTTCGTATCTGATTAAGATGTCTTTTGATTTGCCTATTATTTTTGGTTAAGGCGCAGAGATTTGTTCTTGGGCCAAGTTGTTTGTTGATTGTTGCCGAAGACCAACTAGCTTTATTCGGATCTGAGTAGCTCGTACCCAAACTTTTTCGCCCTCATTAAATTCAACGTTTCGAGAACCCCTGTAATTGGTAATACTTTTCTCTTGGTTTCGAGCTATTACGTCCTGAACTAGTGGTGGTTTAAGCAAACTGAATCTTGTTTTTGGTGTTCTTTTTAGAAAAAGAGTTGAAGGTGTTGCATTTGTTGTACAATGCTTTGCATTGCGATAGTCTGCTAGAAATCGACAGATAATTGTGTCTAAACTTGCATGGTTGTCTGATTTAAGACTTGCATAAATAGACTTTTTTAATATTTTTACAAAATTTTCAGCCTGGCCATTGGTAGCGGGATGGCCAGGAGCTGTTAAAATATGTCGGACACCATTGAGTTTTAAAAATTTTTGAAACTGCTCTGAGATGAATTGTCGTCCGTTATCGGACACAAATGTGTCTACCGTACCATAGCGTGCAAATAAATTTCTCATTACGCCAATGACAAAACTGGAAGTTATATCCTTAGTAGGAAAAACTTCTACCCATTTTGAGAATGAGTCAATAATTATGAACAAATAGTGATTTTTAATAGGGCCGGCGAAGTCGGCATGTACCCGACTCCACACAGAATCAGTCGGTTTCCAAGGAATTAATTTGCCTTTTTCGGGGCTAGCCTGGAGCTCCTGACAAGGAATACAATCTTTAATTAATTCCTCAATATCCTTATCCAACCCAGGCCACCACATGTACGATCTTGCCAAAGCCTTGGTTTTGACTATTCCTAAATGTGAAATATGCAATTGTTGCAATAATTCCTGTCTAAGTTTTGGGGGTATAACAGACCTATATCCCCACATAATACAACCATATTCTATGTTCAATTCATTGGCTTTGTCACGAAATGGTTTGAAAATTGGATCTTTAATATTATGAAGTGTGCCTGATTGGATTGCCTCATAAACCTTCGAAAAAATCGGATCTCGTTGTGTTTCTCTTGCAATGTCGTGAAAGTCTATGTGCATGGAATTTTCTGAATTGATAAAATTTATGTAGTTATTTTCATGATATTCTTTAACAACCACTGATTGCGGCATCCTAGACAAACCATCAGCAATATTACGCTCACCTTTCACATATTCGATAACATAATCAAATCCGGACAGAATTACTGCCCATCGTTGGATGCGGGCTGCTGCCATGATAGGTATCCCTTTTGTTTGGCCAAATAATGTCAATAGTGGTTTGTGATCAGTGCGAATTACGAATTTGTTTCCCAAAAGATATTGACGCAATTTTGAAACACTAAAAATTATAGCTAAACCTTCCTTTTCAATGGGCGCATAGTTTAATTCACTTTTGGTCAACGCACGAGAAATAAATGCTATTGGTTTCAAAGAGTTATCAGGCAGCTTGTGGCTTAGCACTCCAGCAATGGCATTGCTGCTAGCATCAGTGGTCAGAATAATCGGTAATTTCGCGTTAAAATGAATTAGCACTTGATCTGACATAATGTCGGCCTTGATTTGTTCGTATGCCTGCTGGCATTCTTTTGACCAAGTAAACTTTACACCCTTTGCTAATAAATTATATATAGGTATCATTTTGTCAGCAAAGTTGCTCACAAATTTGGAATAATAATTTACCATGCCGGCAAAGGCTTTTAGTTCGGTCACATTGGTTGGCACTGGTGCATTCTTAATGCAAGATATTCGCTCTAGTGTTTTTCGAAGTCCATATTTATCTATTCGAAAACCTAAATAGGATACCTCGGATTTAAAAAACATACATTTGCTCTCATTTAAAGTCAAACCTGCAGAACTCAGCTTTGACAAGACTGCATCCAATGTTTGCAAATGTTGCCCTAAATTCCTGCCAGTAATTGTAATATCGTCCTGGTAGACGACTACATGTGGAATTCCACGAAAAAGATTCTCGATAGTCTTTTGAAAAATAGAGGCAGCAGTTTTAACACCAAAAGGAAGACGTTTGACCCTCAATGTGCCAATGTGAGTACTCCACGTGCAAAGTTGCTGAGAGTTAGAATCTAAAACCAATTGGTTGTACGCATTTGACATTTGTCTCTCTGTTGTCACGATTTCCAGTTTGCTTAAAGTTGTTGTTTTGTCTAAAGTTGTTGTTTTTTCCTCGCTGTTTAATATAATTAACTGCGCATACGTCGACGTCGCTGTTTTTCGCTGCCAGTTTCGTTTCAAGTATCATCGCTTTACGCAAGGCTTCATCTGCCGTCAGCCGTTCATCCTCCTCGCACAGTCTTTCAAAAATTTTTTCTGGGAGCCCCATCACAAATTGGTTAAGAATAAATGCATCTAAGTTGCTTTCAAACTTACAACTTAAAGCAAGCTTCTTGACTCGTGCATACCACTCAGCTACAGTTTCACTTGAATCTTTTGTGGCTGCGTGAAATTTTCTTCTTTCGTGAAAGATGATTACTGGAGGCATATAATGTGTGTCAAGAAGTTTACACAATTCTTTGTATGTCAGGGAAATTGGTGCGTTAGGACTGCATACGCTGTGAAGTGTATTGTAAGCCTCAACACCAACCAACTTCAACAATGTTACTTTTTTGGCGTTTTCCTCGGTGATATCTAATTCCATAAAATGTAGATCCAGCTTTTGCTTCCAAACTGCCCATTTCTCTCTTGATGGTGTAAATTCCGGCAACAATGTTGTGTAATATTGGCTTGGAGCTGTCGTTTGGTTGGGGCTTCTGGGTTTGCCGCGTGTGTTAGCACTTTCCGTCATATTGATGACTTTTGTTTTTTTGCTGCTATTAGGCTAAATACTGTTTGTCTTGGCAAAATTGAAAAATTTGGTTATGCACGCGGTTTTTCTTTTTTTTTTTTTGTGTCTTCTTTTTCTCTTATGATCCTCGTCGCCACTATAATGTCGTGGGGTCCGTAAGTAGAAAACAAACAACCACTTCTCGATACAGCTAATTACCGAATGCTTTATTTCATTATTCTTAATATCTACTTTTATTATTTGACAAACGAGAAGCGTTGCCAGATAGTAAACTTATTCTAATTAATTCATTTGTTACACATGAATATAACAGTGCTGTATTTTGGGGCGTGGCAAAAAAAAATTTTTTTTCTGTTTTAGAAACTTCATTGGCATGTCTTTCATTCTAGGGGGTGACTGGCACAACTTTTTTTTTTGTATGGAGGTCGACCCGGTCTAATGTACAGATAATCAATATTTTCCAAATTTTTTTTTTTTTTTTTTTAAGAATTTGACAAACGCTCCAAAGGTCAGTTCTTGTAGGCTTATCAGAACTTTTACTAGATGTAGGGGTGACATTGTCTTCACCACTTTCGGAATGTAGAGTCATGTTGAGTAGCTCACTAAGACGTTTTTTCGATCTATTGTCTTTGAAAATTTCTAACTTTTTATCGAAGGTAGAGAATTGAAGATAAACAATAGATTTCATTATTTTCTAAAGACTCAAATCTTTCATTAAGATCAGTATCGGTATTCGTTCCATCCCTAATTTAAACATCAAATCACCCAAAATTATGCATCTTAACGCCTTCAAAATGGAATACAAATAGTCAGCTATTGGAAGAATGTTGTAAGTTACTAACAAAATTATATAAACGAAATGGATTTGCAACGAATTACGTTTCAAAAGCCATATGCATTTAAGTTGTTTATTATCATTATTTTTTTAATAATATAATAAAAAATTATGAAATATATAACCCTCCCTGTTAAAAACGTTTTTTTTTTTTGCTCTCCTGAAAAATAATTAGTTTGTAACTTAAAACGTTTTTCGCGGCTGTGCTTCAAATACGTATATAATTTTAGCTAAGAGGCTTTATTTGTAACTTTTCAAAAATATGATTGAATTCTACTGATGCATATAGACATGCTAACACACCATCAAATTAAAACTTATTTAAAGTAAAATTGCGAGAATATAATATATTTATTAAATTTTTTATAATTTTTTGTTTATTTTCCGCATAAGTTATAAAAAATAAAACAGGTCAATAAAGGGTTAATGAAACGGATTTTCATATAAAATCCCTAAAACCCGTTATTAACATGTTTTATTTTTTATAACTTAGGCCGTTTATTTATTAGTTCCTTAAAAATTCTAAAGGGTAAAATAAACCACACAAATTGCTTGGCAAACATGTTAAAAATTTTACGTTTTTACAAACATTTTGTGTTGTTGTTTGAATAAGTATTTGAATAATTTTTGTAAAAATATAAAACATTTTTAATATTTTGCAGACATGTTGGATACACAGAAAAAATGAAAGACCAACTTCAAGTAACATATTAGTTAGAAATTTGTACTATTGATTAGATTCCGTACTGATTTTTCGCCTGCAAACATTGATCATATTAATTAACATATTTGTAAGTTTAAGATTTTCTTGCTGTTGAGTTTCATCAATAGGTTTAATTAAAATATGACCACCAGCAAAAGAGGCTATACAAAACGTAAATACTCACAGAAAAAATTATTCAAGATTTTTCACTAATTAAAGCATTAATCAAAAAAAAAAATCAGTTTTACAGCCTGTTTTTAGAAAATTAAAATATTTGTTGGTTCGTAAAAAAAACGAACGAAAACTTGTTTAGGTTTTCATAAAATTAAAACACATTTTAGGGGAGTGACTGAAAAAGCTTTTATTTTTCCCACATACGTTTGGTTCTTGTAAAATGAAAATCTTCGCAATAAATGAACACAAATGCCAAAATAAGAACACAAGTAAAAGGCATTCGTTTAAAGAAATAAATAAAAAAAAAATAGAAAATAGAAAGGATATTTTACTGAAAGAACCCTAAATTATTTACAATATTTTTTTAAGGTTTGTGTATCTATATTTATATGTATATAGTATTGTAACGTTATTGATTGATTGGTTCATGATCACACAGCCTTAACGCCTGAAGCTAAAAACTTGCAATTTGTACAGGTGGGTGGAGTCTTCCCAAATAGATCCACTTAAACTGGATTTTGGGAAAGTCGAATGTTAGGCAGTAAATAGGGTAAATTCGGTAACCTTATATTTCCAAAACTAAGAGGGATACAATGAAATGTATTACTTATCGTTGTCTTTAAAAAATCAAGTGGAGTGTCTGGTACTTTTTTGAAATATTTTGGTACTTTTTTTGTCATCCCACCTTTCTTTTAAGCCAATAAACATAAAAATAAAAGTTATATCACATTCGAAACTTATCTAAAAAATGCAAAGTCAAATTTGAGACTTTTTCGAAATTCACGGTTAAGAGGCGAAAATCGTAATTTCTGTTTTGGTACTTTTAAAAAAAAAAAACCTTTTTCCCAATTCCCACTACAATATTGAAATTGTTAATAGTTCAACGGGGAGAAAAAGTATCAAAAAGGATATATCCGAGAAATTAAATGTATTTCTTTTACTTTTGTATTGTGCGTATGGTACTTTTTGAATTTGTTATAATATTGAAGAGACTCAAAATTAAGCTGCAAGGTCCTGAGTGATTATCATCCCATAAAATAAAAAATGTTAGTAGCAGAACTATAACCTTTGGAACACAAATATGATCATAAACAAAGAACCTGACAAAGTAGCGGGTTAAATGCTGGCATTTAAACAAGTTAAAACCTAGAAAAATAAACTTTGGCATAAAAATATGCTTACGAAAGAAAAAAGAGACGTTAATAAAGTAGCGGTTTAAATGCTAGTAATTACATAAATATGTATTTACAGGTTCAAAAAATTCTAGAAACAAGTAAGTACATAATTATGTATGTATGTGTGTATGTAAGTCTTCCGTATGTTTTAAAAAATTAGTGCTATCACGCAAATACCCTCACCATTTCTATATATTGATGTGATGTATAGCAAAAAATCGTCTTGCTATACATCGTCTTGCGTTTATTTATTGCAATTTTTGTAAACATTTTAATTCAACATTTTTAGTTTTTACCAATTTACTAACATTTTTTTATAGTAGTTTTTGTTTTTTAAATTTATTATTTATTTTTTTATAAACAAATGCCAGGGTTAACCTTGAACACAAAATCTTCATATGCAAAAAGCATGAAAAGTTACTAAAATAAACGCATTGGCAATAACGTTATTTAACGATAGAAGAAAGCTGTTTGACATAAATAGAGCAAATCAAAATATTTTGTTCAATCAACACAGTTAATTGAAACAATTAAAAAATTGTTTGAAATTTTGATATAACATAAAATATTTTAAAATTTGTCTGCATGTTTTCATATGTGTAAACACTATAATTTTTATTTTCAATTAAGGCAAATTAATTCGAACAATTAAAAAAATTGTTTGAAGCAGCATTACTGGACTTATTGAAAATATTTTGGTGAAAATTGTTCTGTGTATTTGTCAAACTTATTGTGGTGTCTAGTGCTAAACGTAATCATTTCAGCGTAAACTTTACAAAGTGAAGATGTTGATGAATAAAAATTGATTTCAATTAAAAATTTGTGGTATTAACTAAATTTGCACCAGTAAACAAATTAATAGTACTAATTAAACATTTAATTCATTTGATTACACGTTTAATTTACTTAATTAAGCGTTTTATTTACTTGATTAAATTTTTAATTAAAACTGTTTTTAAATTTGATTAATGCTTTAATTGAAAAAACTTAACAAGAACTTTTACTGTGTATAGTTTGCTACAAAATACTTCGTTGTTTAAAACACTCTTTACTCCAAAATCTTTCTATTATTTTATATTTCTCCTTCGTTTTAAAAAATAGAGTAAATTTTCCGCAGAACTATCGTCGTCTGCATTCATTGAAAACAAACGACTAAATTTAACTGTTAATGTTTGTACGAAATATGCTTGTGTGGTTTATTTGCGAACACTAAACGGTAATTCAAAAACTAAATTGATTTTTGTGTTCTTATTTATTTAACTGAATCCGGTTAATCGGCTATTTTTTAAATGCTTTACCGAAATCTGGTTTTTTATACTAGCAACTATTCAGATTATTCGAAAGCCGGTTTTTGCAAAAAGTCGAATAATCGATCTCCCTTGTAGGTAACAAAAATTGAATTGTCACATAGTTGGGGCATTTAGACGGTATTATATCAAGTCGTATTGTCATGATAACCATATATTTTGTACTACACTCATAGAAAAGTGCGTCTTCATATTGATGATGTCCTAACATTAGAATTGTGACAGCAATGTTATTACAAATGGCATCAATGAGGCAAAAAGAGACATCAATCCTATGACGAACGTCTAAAATGTTGTCATATTTTATGCGTATTCTATTTCATGTTTTTGAAGTTAAATAAGTAAGAAAAAATTCCCATATTCTATTTATTTATATTATTTATTTATTTTTTATTTATTTATTTTTTATTCATTTATTTCATAGATTTTCTAATACAACAAGACAAACATATCTTATAAATTACAGTATTAGAATTAGACAAGTTACATATAAAAAGATAAGAAATTGACAATTGATTGATTCTTTATATATAAAAAGAGAAGAAAAAAAAATAATATTACTTGTTAAGAGAAAAAAAGAAATATATAGATATAAAAAAATATAAAAACCTTTGTTTATTAAGTTAAAAGTTTAATTTAAGGTACTCTATAAGTAATCTCCTAAATCTCATTCCGTTGTAGGTGCACTTAATATAATTAGAGAGTTGATTTAAGAGACGTATTCTCGAAATAAAGAATTGACATTCCGAAAAATAAGTGCGGTATCGCAATTGCATGATATATCTCCCCCTTCTCAATTAATAAATTTTCAAAGGAGAATGATTGCGAAAACCATATCGGGCATGCTGCTGGTGTCTTATAATTGATAGTTCTTCTAAATAAGTAAATAATAATTTTCTCTCACTTTGACTTAACAATTCCAATGACAAGCTGTTATTAAATCGAGACTAATGAGTCCTTTCTCCGATGTTACTGAGTCATCGCACTGATGATATATCATGACACATTGGCATCACATTGACGCCATAATTTAACTGATGACAATTTGGCCATGTGATGTTAAGGCTGGCATTACAATGATGTCATTGGGTCAAAACCGAAGAAACTTGTCATAGTTTTGATATCAAAATACATCTGTAAGTGTAGTTTAAAAAAAAATTTTCTTGCGTTTCAAACAAAAAAGTTTCGATACAGTAAGACTTTTTATGCTGTGTTTATTGTTTTGCTAAAACTACACAGTAGAAGTCTTAATTGTGACTGGTTTCTCAAAGCAGCCATATTTTTTCTTGGTATTAACCCAGGAAAAACTTTTTGAATTTTGGTAATAGGTAGTAGTTATTTCATAAGTAACCTGGTAAGTACTTATCATTACAATTGTCATTATTCTGAAAACCTCAATAGGTACTTACCAGTAATAACATCAGTAACTACTTTTTGCTTCTATTATTGTCACTACTAAATATTTGCTTACTAATAATTAGCTCAATACCTGCTTTTTATTTATGTGTTTTCCGTACTGATTATTAACTTACTGGTAACGAGCTCAACAACTACTTATAAGGTCTATTAACTAGCGCCAATTAAATAAAAACTAATCATTTTTTGGCTTCTAGTAAGTATATTATAGTAAGTACTTACAATATAACTTACTGGTAGTTAAATAAGAACTAGATATTTTTTGGTAAGTACTGAACTCTGTGGACAACTCGAACAA
Source organism: Pollenia amentaria (assembly GCA_943735925.1). Classification (NCBI taxonomy): domain Eukaryota; kingdom Metazoa; phylum Arthropoda; class Insecta; order Diptera; family Polleniidae; genus Pollenia; species Pollenia amentaria. Next base: position 56,527,058 of record OX031006.1, read on the forward strand.
AAATAAATAGTTATTCAGCCGAAAAATAAGTAGTATTCATATGTCTCCAATATTACTTGCTAGCTTACCAGGTAAGCAAAGTTTTTGCTGGGAAATTAAAATATATGACTTTGTGTCTACTGTTTGAATATATTTTAATATGAACAATAAAACAAAATTTTTGGCAATCGCAAAATTATAGCAAATACAACCAATATGACACAATAGAACACTTTGTGAATTACCTAAATGTTGTATGACTAAAAAGAATTTAATTTTTAGAAATTTTGCTATAAAAAATCAAAAAAATATTTGATAGCAAAATGTATGAGCTCTGTAATTAAAAATCTTAAATTTCTTTGCGAGAGAAATAATTTGTAATCTCACTAATAGCGCTATAAAAACTAGATTAATTACATATTAACTTCTTCAAACTTAACTCACACAATATCTCTACAACACAGTTTAACAAACACTTTTATTTGTTTCATATGGCCATAAATATTTCAATGAGGAATCGTAAATCTTAAGCCAATTAAAGCACCGAGAAAAAAACTCAATTGCAATCGTGCTAATAACAATAAAATGGAATAATAATTTTGGCATATTTTATTTGCAAAGATGATTAAAGTTAATAATAAATTCTATTATCGCTTTAATTTATTATGCAGCACGTTTTTTTTTTTTTTTTTTTTTTTTTTTTTTTTTTTTTTTGGCGTGCGTATCGTATTAAATGAAACATTTTAATAGAGGGTTGTATGTTTATTCGCTTCTATTATTTGTCTGAAAGAAATAACAATTATTTTATCCGACATATAGAATTAGTTTTGAATGTTAAATTACACATTGTTTGGCATAATATTTACGTATTATTTGTAGACCAAAAAGGAAACCAAGCATTTAATTTTTATTTAAAAACTTAAGTTTAAAATAAATGCAAATGTTTACGATTCGACTAAAATTTGCCCCATGAAATGTACTTTAATTCTTTAGGTTTTATTTTTTCCTTTTTTTTTTGGTGTTGTAGATGCAGAAATGGGATTTGTTTTTGAAACTCTCTCTCGCTTTTTCAGTATATCTAGTCTTAATTTTACATTTAGTTTAAATCTGTCTGTTGCGTTTTAATCAGCTTGTTAGTTGTGAAATGCACACATGTGGCGGAGGCGATTGTGTTGCAATGTTGGACCAAAACTAAAACCCACATTAATATGCAAACACAATTTACAATGTACATTTGAAATGCGGTTTTAAAATGCCAGGTCAGGGACAGAGACGAAAGATTTCAAATTAAGTTGTTAAGATACAATGAAATGGACTCTAGTTTTGAATTTTTTTTTTTTTTTTTTTTTTTTTTTTTTTAAAAAAATAAATTTTATTAATCAGATGAAATTTGTTGTAATTTTAAAATCTTTTAACGCTAGTTTACACTATTATAATTTGTATTAATACATGTCAAAAACTCAAGTAATATGTAAAAGTGTGATAGTGTGAATGCAATGTGTTATGAAAAAAAATTTGACATCCCATACGACTTCATCGTTTTTTTGAAATTTTTCTAAACGCTTATACTTTTCATTGGATCAGTGTTGCATTTTAACAGAAGCCTTTTCATGTGTAATAGTGTGACTACAAACTGTAATGTTACATAAGATTTTTTGAGAGTCACAACAAAACTCATTAGATTTCTATCTCCCAAAGTATTATGGAATACGTAAGAAAAGTGTGATAGGGTAAACTAGCCTTTAGTAATACTCTCATATGAAAAAATAGTTATGCTAAGATCTGAAATTTAAAATTATCATCAAGGTAGCTCTAACCAAAACGCACGATGTTAATTTTAAATAAAACAAAAAGTTTTCAGAGAACTATCTAAATATTTTTTTTATTATGATAGAAGGATCTATGACAATTATGTGTGTAACGAAATATAGGCTAAATGCTCGCCATGGCTTCAATGGCTTACCTCTATCCGATGCTTCATATTTGCAATGACTCTGAGACATAAATGAGGTTCAATGTACTTAATGTGCCGAATTATCTCACCATTTAGCTCTTGAATTGTTCTTGGCTTATTGTGTACGCCAATAAGCCAAGAACAATTCAAGAAGAAAGAAGTTCAACCGTGTCAAATCCCATGATCGTGGCGGCCAATTAACATCGGCCCGAAGTGAGATAACGATCAAAAGAGCCATTGTTTCGATGGCTGGAAGGCAAGTGACACCATCCTGTTGGAACCACATATCGTCCAGGTACATATCCTCAATTTCTGGCCACAAGAAGTCCGTTATTATCTCGCAATAGCTAACACCATTCACGGTAAATACTTGGCCGACCTCATTTTCGAAGAAGTACGGCCCGATGACGCAGCCAGAGCATAAACCGCACCACACAGTCACTCTTTGTGGTTACATTGGCTTTACAACAATCACTCGTGGATTATCATTTGCCCAAATGCGGCAATTCTGCGTGTTAACATATCCACTGAGTTCAATTATGCTGACCACCAAAAAAATCAAGAAGTGCACGAAATGAATTTTAACGCCCATTTCCGTAAAAGGCTTCAACAATCTTGACGCGCTGCTCAATTGTGTACCTCCCCACGTTTGAATTTGTCAAACAGAGAAACAAGGAAATGTCAAATTAAGTTGGGCAAAACACTTGACGTTAAGGTGTCCTTTTAACGATTTGTAAGGATGTTTTCCTACATATGACTATTTTTCAAATGAAAATTTTCTTTATTTACAGTACTGTTTTCCATTTTTTTGTTTACTTTATGGAGCGTAGGCTAGAAGATTTCATTTAAAATATTCCTCAAAATCTAGTGCGTTTACATTGTACTTTTTTGGTATAAACGGGATTTTATTTGCACAACAAAAACAGGTGACTGAAACTTGTTTGTGTAACAGATACAAACACATAAAGAAATATGCATTTATAAGTTTTGCATTACCGTTTATTTATAATAAACTGCATTTAATTTATCAATATTATTTGTCTATTCCATTTGATACTATTTTTTTTAAAGTGTAAAAGTTTTTAGTCTTTACAAGGCCCGATTATTGTTTTTGTTTTTTTTTAGCATGTCAGTTTTATTGCTGAATTTCAATAAAAATACTCCGCTAGTCCCCGTAATTTCTGAGATCTTAAAAAAGCCAATTTTAACAAAGATACCGACAGACGGACATCGTTGAAACTTCGCTACTTACAAGGACCCAGAATATAAATACTTTCTAGGGTCTAGCATCAGTATTGTAGAAATTACAAACGGAATACACTTATAGAAAAATGCATCTTTATATTGATGATGCCCTAACACCAGGATTGTGACATCAATGTTATTACAAATGGCATCAATGAGGCAAAGGGTGACATCAATTCAATGGCAAACGTATTCATAAAATTTGATCATATTTTATGCGTCATCTATGACTACAGTGACATCAATTGGATGCCACATTTTGTGTGTGCATTATTAACGTTATTTTCATGTTTCAAAAGTAAAATGAGAAGCAAAAATTCCCCTATTCTATTTTTTTAAATTATTTGGTTAACTACATAAAATTTTCAAAGTAGAATGACTATGAAACCAATATCGGGCATGCTGCGGATATTTGATAATTGAGAGTTCTTCTGTAAACAAAGGGCGGAATACAACAAAAGTGAAACAAACATGTGTAACGAGTATGTAAATAATAATATTCTCGCACTTTGACTTAAGTCAGTCCCAATGACAAACTTTAATGACAGTTTGTCATTAAATTGACCCTAATGAGTCCTTTCTACGATATTACTGAGTCATCGCACTGATGACATGTTTTATTAAACTGACTCCGATTCGTCATTTCCGTGATGACGATGACATATTATAAATGTTTGACCCTGATTGGCCAAGTAATGTTACGGGTGACATCACAATGATGAAAAGTGTCATGGGGTCAGAAACGAAGACAATTGTCATAGTACTGATGTCAAAATACATCAGCATTATGACGCCTTTTCTATCAGTGCACCCTTTCCACCTGTGGTGAAGGGTATACAAATAAATTCCATATTAACGCCACATTATTATTAGACAATTTGCCAGGAAATTATTATACGAAATTTTAAAAGGATTGGTTAAAAATTACTATAACTCCCTTATAAAGCCCACCCACACCAAATATCTCTCCAATACGTCTGAAACAATAACGAAGAAGACATTGACCATAAATTACTTGTACACTGTTAAATTGTAAGATGACTTTTAAATTTATCCAAGCTCCTTAATTTAATTTTGATTGTCGAAAGATTCTACCAGAGAATTTATTATTTTTCATAAATTTTTAAATCGCCTAACGCTTTGTCGTCCATCGCTTTTATTGTAACTCAACTGTTACACCTCACTAAATGTTAATGCACTCTACATGATGGTATACTTTACAATATCTTCAAACATTTTTAAACAAGCAAATAAAAATATTTGTCTAGTAGTTGTTTTCAAAGTCTAAAACAAGTACGACAAAAAAAAACACAAATACATCTGTCAAACTGACACTTTCAGCGTTCAAATGACTAATTTAGATTTGGATCAGTTTGTTTCCATTAAAAATGCTATTTGCTAAAAACAAATAAATAAACTACTTAGTATTAGAGTTAATGTGTTTATATTAAAGGCATTTTTATTTAAATAGTTGGTTAACAAATTATGATAGCGATGGTGACGATATTTAGCTGCTGCAGCCTCACTCTTTTGATACTGCACTGTTGACAAGGCTCTTAATTTTTTTTTTTTTTTTTTTATTAATTTATGCTTTGTCCAAGTTGGCGAACTAATAAAAAAAATCTTATTTATTTTTAATCGTTTATCTGTTTAGCAAACCAATTAACAATTTGTCAGCCGAAATTATTTATGTTGATTTGAGGTTTAAGTTTAATTGAAAAATTTCAAGGAAAACAATTAAAAGTTTGGAGTTAGTAAAAGAAATTGGACTTATGTTTTACAATTGAAATATAAAGCTGTAGTCACACTTCGAAAATATTTGAATTTACAAATTTTTTAAATAAACGATCTTTTTTAGCAGGTTTGATAAATTTGGAGCGATTTAAACATCCATTTGGGAATTATAGTCTTAAATTTATGGTGATAATACAGTTCAATTAACATAAATAATATAATATAAATAAAAAATAATAGGAAAATATTATCGAAAACGTTATCGATTTCAAATCCTTTTGTTTTCAAGATTGTTTACCATCATAGACCTAATACAGGCCTGCTTTCATTTCATTTTATTCGTTTTGGATCACAAGGCCATTTGGCCTAATTAATCCGGAAGATACAATTGGCTTAGCTTATAAAAAAGATCATACATAATTTTTATATATAAGTATATAGCAACAGATAAGTTACATTTTAAAAAATAAGCATTTTTTTATTATTTATTTGTTAATTCTAATTATAGTGTATGTAAAACACCTCCCCCCATTTGCACAATTACTGAAAATGATAAAATAAAATAAACTAAAAGACCTGAAATAGTAGAAATAAGCCACGTTTTCCACCCTAAAGTTGAGACAACAACATTTTCTTAAAACTTGATAATGAATTATTGAATCTAAGGTCTTCATATGGAACTAATAGATTCCACATTCTTATCACACGCAGAACGAAAGATCTATTCATAGCAAGAGTTGAAAATCTTGGACAATCTAATGAGTATGTTCGGTTAGAGTGACCAAAACTAAATATTTCAAGGAGATAGGAGGGCGCCCCAAATTAAAATATTTTATAAAGTTGTAACATAATCCTTAGTTTAATAATATCACAACCCAGTACCTTAACCACGTAGTAAGTCATATGTCTCTGATCCCTAAAAGAAAGTCCAAAAATATAACGTACGACCCTATTGCAACTTTGTTTAAGTTTTAAAATATTATGTTGTGATAACCCCGAAAATATTTCCAACCCGTATAAGAATATTGGCAGACATAGAGATAGAGCAACTTGCCTCCTTACCAAATGAGGCAAATACATTCCCACGCTATACAACCGTATCACAACGTAAATTACTCTTGATGTTGTTTGATTAATATGGATGTCGAAATTGAGCGCGTTATCAATATACACGCCTAAAGACTTACAATATGACACAAAATCTATTTGTTCATTATTCATAATTAGGCAAGGTATATTCACATTCTGAGAGAACCACATAGCTCGAGTTGTCGAAGGATTTAATTTAAAAGATTCGCTCTGGACCAATCCACAATGACACCTGGGGAACACCCCTGTGACTTCTTAAGGTGGACGATACGTTGCCCTTATGCTCAACATATTGGCATCTGCCATTAAGAAACAAAAACATTAATTTACACGCCGATGTGCCGAAATTAAATTGATTAAATAGTTTGTTGCACAACATAACGTGATTAATGGAGTCAAAAGCCTTGCTAAAATCTAAGAACACTAAGACGGAATTGTTCCTTTTATCGAAGTTACTTCTTATTTGTTCAACCAAATCAAGCACCAGCCCTGTAGTATTATAGTGTTACCTAAATCCAGATTGATACCTATTTATATAATTACCCAAGTCAATATGTTCTTGTAACTGATCCTTTAATAAAACCTTTCGAATTGTAGAACAAGTATTTACAACACTAATTGGCCTATAATCTGATATCGTCCGGGGATTCCTAATTTTCGGCACTGGTGTAATATGAGGACATGATGATGTTATTCATTATGCAAAGCAATGCTCTTGATATACTCCAAAATATAGGCTTTAGAAACTTAAGTGGTATCCCATCCGGGCCAGCAGCGTCACTTTTGATTTGTAGATTTCGAATTCATCAACATTTCGAAATGTGAGGCCACTGCTATTAGAGCGATTCCAAACAGACCTGTTATCCGAATAATCCATAGGAGAAAGGATTGAAATCTCGTGAAATTCCTCAATATCAATATCAATATCATTTGAATCACCCTCTGACCCAATAACACAATTAACCGTAAGGTTATTCCATATTTGCGATTGAGAGCATCCTTCAAATTTTTAATGCAAACGTTTCTTCTCACCCGTCTTATAACGGATTTCACCTTATTACGATACTTCCTAAATATTGCGCGGTTGCTTTCAGATCTTTCCTCACAATAAGCCCTCCAAGCAAAGTCTCTGTTAGCACTTGCCGCCTTTATATTCTCCGATTTCATCCATTCATTACTTTTACGGGGTGGTGATTTTTTCAGAGGAATACTATTATAAAAACTTTCCGTTAAGATCCGGTTAAAAATTAATAATTGTTCGTCCACACTCGGTGTAGCGAGTAGGTCCGAGAAGTCAATATTATCCAAATGTAAAGTGCATTCATTTACATTAAAGTTTGCAAAATCTCTATACCAATATTCCTGTACATTTATTTCAATGACTGAGCTATATGATAAGGAAATCAGAGCATGACCAGAATTTAACGCAGGTATCTGATACTGACTTGTTTGGCGTACTCGGTTGAAAATCACATGCTTTTAAAATCACACGTGTGATTTTGTGGTGTTCTGAAAGCCGATGTGCTTTCGGCAATTGAAAATCACACCAAAAAACACACAAACGATACACCACAATATCACACGTGCTATTTTAAAAGGCATTTGTGATTTGAAATCACGTGTTTTGATTTAAAGTGATTTTCAAAACAGGCCTGTATGATCATATTGATCCTTAGTGAAACAAACATACTTTTAAAAAATGGCGTACACATTATCTAATGTCCGTTTGTTTAAATATTTTATAATGTCTAAAAAAGGTGAAATACGGGAAATTAAATTTCTTTCTTGTACTTTTCCCTGCTGCAACATAAAACTATGAATGCAGCGCCTGCATCAATAAAAACCTTTAAGATGAGAAATGTTGGTATATTTTTTCTTCAACTGATACTTTTTGGAATTTTTGTTATAATATTAGACCTAGAAACATAAAATAAAAACATGCATGGTCCTGAGTGAATAAGAATCTGTAAGGAGGAGCTTGTTAGTAATTTTTCGTTCTACAACTGGTACTTTTTTTAATTTTTGTTAATATTACACATAAAAAAAAACCATCATTTAAATGTTTCCTTTCAGAAAAGTCTAACTTATTTAAATTTTCCTTAAACAATTTTTTATTAGACATTCTACATTCAATTCGAAAATCTTCCACTGGTCTTCATCCAATTAGCTTAAACTGCCAAAAATACCTTTTCCCATAATTTACATACTTAAGTGACTATCCTACTTAAATTTTTTCCTTCTTAAAAAGACTTGATAAAAATCTTTGAAAAAAAAACAAACATTATTTAAGCATACAAAATTACTTTGATTTTAGCCGCTCAAGCCAATAATAATTTATCTGAAGAAATAAAAAAATAATCTTTTCAAATTTAACACAATAATTTAATAATGGGAGCTACTTAAGGAAAAAAACACATAAACGAAGGCAAAACGTGTTATACTTTTTGTTAAATTATCCCATCAAACGCTTTGAAGGTACTCCCTACTGGCAAAAAGAAGATATTATCATATTATATTATAAGAAGATATTATAAATTATCGATATTTAAAAATAAAAATTATTTTTTGACAAATATTTTATTTCTATTTTGTTTAGGTTTACAAAGAAGCTGTTTAATAATGATATCATATGTAATACTCGTAACAACAAAAAAAAACAATCAGGTATGTTCTGGATTCTTTGAAGTAAAAGTAATTTGAAATCACTTCAATTTGACTCTTTGATGTTCTGAATTTTATTTTTTTTTGTTTCATTTCTGTTTTGCTTTCGAACATCCATTCGTAGTGGATTGCTATGTTCTAGAAACTACTTTAAAACAAAAAGAAGAAGTTTGAAAATACTTGTAAAGTTCTGTGTGATATTGAAGCCTTTTGCAGAAATATTTAAGTATAACTACAATTAAATAATACTCTCAGGTTAAAATAGATATTTTGGTTTGAATGAATATAGAAAAATCTTCATATGATAGGGAAAAGCCCTAGAATACTACGCAGGATACAATATTGTTACGCTTTACGCAAAACAAACCAGACCTGGCAAAAGGATTTGCAAAAGGAGACCGTGTAAAATTTGAGGAGTTGTGGAATGAACTTACCGTCGAATTAAATAGTAATGGTCATCCAACAAAGGATACATCTGGTTGGAAAAAGGCAAGTTACATTGTTCTAATAAAATAAATTATTTTTTGACTGACAATTTTCTGCAGGTTTGGATGGATTGAAAGGCCTTAGTGCGACGTAAACTTGAACATAATAGTTCGCAGGGCAGAGCGACTGGTGAAGGGCCATTTAAAAAATTTGTGCTTACAAAAATAGAGGAATCTGTTGGGCAATTGTGTCGGATTTTCACAGTTATTGAAGGCGTTGAAAACGCAATGGATTTCGGTGATACACACACAGAAGACGAAATTATATTAGACTGCAGTCAGTTATCTCTAAGATAAAAATATTGCTTCCACCAGCAAGGCTCGTACCACCAGCAAGGCTGCTACTTCGACTCCAAAACGTCAGACAGACATGTGATGGAATGACACTATGAAAGAGTGCATGAAAGGCCAAACTGATACTATGGTGTCAATTGCGCAACAGCTCAAAGAAATTTATAATGATAAGCAGCATATAAAGTGCACAAAAGATTTAAAGCGAGAGCTTAAGCACACTCATCGTGAACTGAAGGCAATAAGAAAAAGGGTTCAAAATCACATTGAAGAAAAGGGAAAACAGTATTTTCGCATGGAGCAGCTAAGAGAGGAGGAAATCAAAATAAAAAGAGGAAAATTAGAGCTGGAGGAATTAAAGATAGATTAATTGTTATTGATCTCAATATACATAATGGAATTTTAATTACACAAAATGTTCTTTCTGCTCATTTCTTTTTATTTATTTTTTTTTTAATGAAAGAAAAATATTTTATTAAAAATAATTTTTAGCTGATTTATTTATAGTTAGCAGGGAGATCGATTATTCGACTTTTTTCAATAACCGGTTTTCGAATATTACGAATAGTTGCTATTTTGAAAAACCCGGTTTTCGGTAAAGCATTTTTTAAATAACCGGTTAACCGGTTTTAATTCGAATACATAAAAACACAATAATCAAATAAGTTTTTGTAATAAAACGTTAATTTGAATAAAAACAAAACAATTTGCAAAGGTAAGGAACCAACAAAATACATAGATATGACTTAGATCAGACCTAACAAATATTTGACGATAAAATCCAAGAAAAGTGGGACCAGTAAATTGATCAAAGTTTAGCTAAATTTTCAAAAAAAATTTATTGATTTACTAAACTTTATTTGTAAGAAAATATTTATGTAATGTAATTTAAAAACTGTTGAACGATATTTGATCTAGACAAACGTTTTGCATATATTTCAAATTATTTTGCTTCAGCATTATAGAAAGCTGGTAGAAATATTTCCCATATCGTTGATTCCGCCGTAATGTTGTAGTTTTCAGCAGAAAAGGATTAGAACTACTTAAGAGTTTTTAGTGCCTTAACGGGCATTTTGCCCTCGACAACAAAACGGGCTAATATTTAAACAATGAGACTAATTAAAGGTGTTTAATAAGTCGTGACATAGAAGAACCTGTGTAACTTATCATTTTAGGGCACTTCAAGCATCTAACTTTGTCTTTTTAATCGCGTTCGAAAAATCTCTAGTATTTTGAATATTTTTTGGGTTTCTTTTTACAAGAACACACGCTTTTATACGCTATTTGCATTTATATATATATATGTTCCTTTAACTCCCACTGGAGCATAGGGCGCCTCCAGTGGGAGTTCATAATGTTCTTTGATCTTTGTTACATTTTGTTCATTAAAAGTTTAAGTTTGACCAATATTCAATTAGAAAATACTTAAATTACGGGTGGCATCTACAACAAGAGTAAGGAAAATGTATATTAATTACACATTATTAAAATAACCGGTTTATTATACCAAAATAACCGGTTTATTCGATATTCGAAAAATGGACATTTTAAAATAACCGACTTGGGCAAAACGCTACAATAACCGTTTAAAACCGGTCGAATAATAACCGTTCGATCTCCCTAATAGTTAGTCAAAAATTAACTGTGGGCGGGCAAAGCCGCAGACACGATATTTAATATTTTCATAACTGAAGTCTATTGGCGATATCATCTCTTATTGAAGCGGCTACGGAATCAGTTATTAAATCATCCCAATCATCATCGTTACAGTTCTTATTTCTTAAGTTTATTTCTTCCATATCTTCTACATTAAAATGTCTGCAAATATTATGCAGTGCGCCGCATACGTTTATAATTCGAATTGCTTTAAGGGGCTTATACGGAAGGATGTGAGCAAGACATCGAAAGCGGCTTTTTTCTTTCATTAAATTTGTGTTGACGTGTTCCAGCCTAGGGAGCCCTATAAGGAGTCAGTAAAAATGGTTGAAGAGCATATCACGCGTCACCTAACAATCAGTTGCCCCTTTCTCCATTGTCATAGTAACGGGAAAAATAACTGTGAGCTTTACTGATGCTCCAAATTAGGGAATCGTGACTAGACCCAGGTCGACATGCATCGGCCGCTTTTATGATCATGTTATAAAAGCAAATCTATTGAAAATTGTAAATAAATATAACGCTTGATTCTATAGTAATTTTTCCGCCACAAAAAGCTTCGGATCATCTCCCTGTCGCGATTTTCATTGGCCCATGGTACCTAAAATTTGGACATCGATTATATACTTTATATGGTCTCACGCCAATGCTGTATAAATTACCTTCGGTGACGGGTATAAAAAAAGTGGTGGTAAAAACGTAGCCACTTTTGGAGTATAACGGAGTGATTATGGTTGCCTTAATCGACCTACAGTGCAAGGAATTGGCAAGATTATAAAAAAATTTGAAGAGAGTGGAAGCGTTACAGATGTGGTCAAGCCTATGCAGCATCGCAATATGCGCACCGACAAAAATATCGCTTCTGTTAAGTCCAGAACAGATTTCAAGTCACATGTGTCTTTTTAAATCACACGTTCGATATTGTGGTGTTCCGTTTTTGTTATTTTGGTGTTATTTTGAATGGCCGAAAGCCCACCGAGAAATAGAAAAACGGTGTATTTTTTCCAAACACCGCAATATCGCACGTGTGATTTCAAAAGCACGTGATTTGAAATGACGTGATTTGCAGAACAGGCTTGATAAAAATTCGTTTTTCATGTCACAAAAAAATTAAATGATATGAAAAACTATATTTAGATATTAATGGATTTTTAAATAGAATTGGTGAAATTGACCATTAGGAGAATATAATTTCTGGGAGGGTGAATAGGAACTGAAAACTCAACATTACGAAGTAGGAATTCTGAGAAAATTTCCCCGGTTAACAAATTCAGCAAGAAGTAGATATTCATATATATTCTCCGATTTTTAGAGTACGAAGATTTATAAGTTTTAAACGGTTTTTATACGGAGGTGAGTTGATATTCGCATTCCAATGCGGTGCGGGAAAACCGAAAAAAACAAATTGATGCTGTATGGATTCCAGTTTTCATAGAATGTACATCATACTGGGGGTTCCAGACGACCGAGTCGTTTTTCAGAAAAGGTCTCACTAACGAAATATATAATTGTCTTATGACATAGTGATTATCAAACTACGTTTCCCGTCGTTTGATAAACCCTAGTACACATTTGGCATTGTTGACAGTCTGCGAATATGTACATTAAAACACAGTTTATGATCAAGTAATGCACCCAGATCAAGGAAAGTCTCCACTCTATCAAGTTGATGCTTATTTAGTCTATAACTACAGAATACTGGACTCTTCTGTAGAATAACATTTGTTTTGAAACCGGAAATGGATAATCCGTTATAAGAGTGTAAAAGTGCAAATATACAAAAGTTTAAAGGTACAAAAGTATAAAGGTTAAAGGTATAAAAGGGTAAAAGTAAAAAAAAAACTGAAATCTCAGTATACCCTTTAAAAAATGTAACGAAGGGTTCAAAATATTCGTTTTAATTATATTTTCTAAATAATACCACTTTTTACTGGCTCATTTAAAAACTACACATTTACCATTAAAAAAATATCTTCCTAAGAATATTCCACGGCTGTAAGTTTTTATAAATTTAGCCCTCATAAAAGTTGATATTATAACATTGTATTTTCAACACAATATGCGCTTTTTTGCCACTAATTTCTTGTCCTACAATTCGGCGGCCTTTCTACTCATCATTATCATCATTTAGAACACATTTGAGAAATACGGGAAATAAATAATAAAATAAACCTCACACATTAAAACTGCAAAGAAAAGGATATATAAAAGAATAAATTGTTATTGTTAATCTTCTTGTTGATGATCTCTAATGGGATTAGTTTTGGCACAGCGGACATTAACCAGCAGCAGAATGAACAAAAATAACAACGAAAAAAATAAACAGAAAAAGACAGCGAAGAATACCGCAAACTTGCTGTAAAAGATGATGGTCTTGATGGTGGAACACAACAAGCAACAGCTGAATCAAACCATCAACTCAAACAGCCGCAAAAGTTGGATAAGTATGCATGAAAAACAACACTTTTGGGCACAATTAACCCTTTGAAGGGATTAAGATACTCCAAAGGTTTTAGAATACAAACTACATAGCTTAAAGTCCATAGACTAACCCCTATATTCATTAAAAATATTTTTGATTAATAAAAGGTTTATAAAAGAAACTTTTATAGAAAACTCGTTTCATAAACCTGCTATAAACTAGAGATGAGCGATCCCATGATTTTTATGGAACATCGTGATTAGTGAATGTTATTTAAAAATCACTGTTCTTTAAAACTGTGATTGTGATCACGGTTTGTTGGTTTTCAGTTATAATGGGTGATTCAAGTAGAGATGCTTTTTTCAATAGCCTTTTTTTGACAGATCACGTGTGAGTCGTGTTATGCTGTCATGTTATTTTTGTTTAGTATTGTTGGGCATTTCATAATGGAAAGACTTACGCCTGAACAACGTTTAAAAATCGTTCAACTTTTTTACGAAAATTCACGTTCTGTGAGGAATGTGTTTTTTGTGCATTTCGCTCAACTTATGGTCAACATAATCGGCCTACTGAGCGTACTATTCGCAACACCATCACCAATTTTGAGACCCAGCATTAATTTTTGGATAATATTTGACCGAATAGACAACGTCCAGCACGCTGTGAAGGAAATATAGCGGCCGTAGCTAAGAGTGTACACGAAGACCGTGGATAGTCGATTCGGCGCCGTTCGCAGCAACTCGCACTGACTTGGCGCATTTTACGTCGAGATCTTAAATTGAAAGCGTACAAAATACAGCTTGTGCAACAACAGAAGCCGCACGACCTTCCCAAACGACATCGCTTCGCTCTATGGGCTCTTGGAAAGTTCCAAAAAGATCCGACGTATTCGAGGCAAATTTTGTTCAGCGATGAGGACCATTTCTGGCTCAATGGGTATGTAAACAAACAAAATTGCTGCATTTGGGACGAAGAGCAACCTGAAGAGATTCAAGAACTGCCACTTCATCCAGAAAAAACAACGGTTTGGTGTGGTTTGTGGGCCGGTGGAATCAGCGGTCCATATTTCTTTAAAAATCATGCCGGTGCGAACATAACCGTCAATGGCGACTGTTATCGTGCCATGCTAACCGACAATTTGATGCCTGAAATTGAAGCTCGTGATCTCGGCGACATTTGGTTTCAGCAAGATGGCGCCACTTCGGTGAGCACATAATTTCACGTTTTGGGCCGGTCGATTGGCCACCAAGATCGTGTGATATCACACCGTTAGACTTTTTCCTATGGGGATATGTAAAGTCTAAAGTTTATGCGGAAAAACCCATTTCGATTCAGGCCTTGGAAGAAAACATCAAGCGTGACATTCGCCAGTTACCAGTCGATATGCTCGAACGAGTTATCGAAAATTTGACTCAACGGATGGACCATCTGCGACATTATCTACAAAAAATAAATGCCAAAGAATGTTCTTTCAAATGATAATAAACATTCCCCATTAAATTTAAATTTTCTGTTTTTTTTTTTTTTTTTCTTCTTTAAAAAAGTAGGGTACCTCGAAATGGATCACGCTTTATTATCCAGTATATGTTTAATTTTTTATTGCACGAATAAAGTGAATAGATTCAGAATTTAAAAAAAACAACAAGATATGCACTATCACATGTATTTTTACAAATAGAGTTCTTTTAACAAGGTATTTTTTATCATGTACAAAAACATTATGGTTTTCTTGCTGTCAATAAAAAAAATAGCAAGATTATTCGTTACTGCATGCAAAAAACGCTATTACCCACACAAACAGTGAAATATCATAAATTTGTGTATGGAACAAAATGAGAAAATAATGACTTAGCAAGTAGATGTTTCTTGACAAATTTGGTCACAACTTTGATTAGTAATTTTCCAGTAACAGTGATTAAATCACAGGTACAGAAATATCGCTCATCTCTACTATAAACCTAAAATATTTTTTATGAATAAGGAGGTTAGGGTGGGTCAAAAAAATGTTTTTCTCGTAACGACTTCAATAGCGTATATATGTTGCATATTTGTCTGCATTAGACCCCTGTAAAATATTATTAATTTATTTTTAGTGTAAGAAATTTGTTATATAACAGCAATTACATTGTATTGCAAAAAGCATATTAGTGTATCCTAACGATTCTTAAGTTCTCGAGGATTCAGACACAAGCAATTCATTGAACAGTATATATTCTTCCAGGAAATATTTTTGATAGAATACATATAAAATAATGCACAATAAAAAGATCAGTTTGGGTTTACTACGCGGGCAGTGAAGTTGTGTGTTAATTTTTTTTATTTGAACTGTTTTAACTTCTAACCGTTATTATGGAAACCAGAAGCCAAGACTATTTCTGCACGAGATCCGAAATATATTAATGATAATGTTTTACCAACTTACGAATATGTTACCAAATACTATGATTGGAATAGGAAACAACTAAAAATAGCAGGGAATACTACCAAAGAACCATCGTTTTTAGATATTGCAAAACTTGTAGATCAAAGGATAGAATGCGTTTGGAGAAAAGTGTCAAATACAATAGTCATACAAGTAATAAACGGTTATCATATAAATTACAAATATCTCATAAAGTCGTTGGAAAAATTTCCGTTTATTAGAAAGAAAATTTTCTCCGACGTAGCAGAGTTTTGTTTCATATTTGTTCCTGTAGATGTAAGCAAATTGAGCTTTTTTTGATGTCCAAGGCAATATAAGGCACCCAAAGAAGAACAGGAGTTTTTGAGTGAGATGCGAGGGCAAGAAAAATGCGTATTGGAGGAGTAGTTCGAGATCTCCCAACTAAATTGCTAAAACGCAAATAAAAGTCACGACAAAATTAACTTTAAACAGCAGGAGTAATCTGTAATTCCAGTGCTTCTTGTGACGACTCTTTTAATTAACCTTTTACGTCAAAGGCAGAAAGAAAAAAATTTTAGTTTGCCTATATTGTCGAAAACTTGTAACCGTTACAGTGTTTCCGATAGCGCAGCGGCTGCTTTTGCTTCGTCTGCATTGCAAGATATCTCTCCTAGCAGTGAACCAATTGATAAATCAAAAATAAGACGGGAAAGAAAAAAAGTACGTAATGAATGTATTCAAGACCAGAAGCAGCTAGACCTACTAGCTTTATACTTTGACGGCCGAAAAGATAAGACGCTTAATAATTATTTAAAAGGGAGCTAGGAAATATAGACAAATACTGATTGAGGAACATGTATCTGTTAAGGAGGCAGAATCAGTTTATGTTGGCTATGCAACACCAGATCGAAGTACTTCTAAAAAAATATTGAAATGTCAATTATTGCACTTCCTTCGTCTCAAAAAATGAATTAAAAACATTTGATGGCAATTGGTTGTGATAGTACAGTTACTAACACTGGGAAATTTAACGGAGTAATAAGAGTATTGGCAAAAAGACGCCAGCGCCCACTTCAATGGATTATTTACATTTGAACGAATTGCCAATTAAACATCTATTTAACAAGCTATATGGTTTTACCAAGGGACCATATTCGCATGCTGGTCCTATTGGCAACTTATTAGAAAACTGCGAAAAACTTGCTTCTGTCGATGTTGTTGGGTGAAACAGTGAGAGAACTGACAGCCAGACGTGTTCATGAAGAACGAAGCTGGCTATCGAACATCGACTATCGAATGTTAATTTGGTATTATGAGTTGGCAGCACTGTCGAAAATTTCGTTGAGCATCAAATTTTTCAACGAAAACAAATTTGCTTTCGACGGTGTAAATAATTAAAAAAAAAATTGTTTAAAATGTAAGTTTTTGTTAATTTATTAATTTTGGTGTGCAAATTCCACATTCTTAATTATTTTTGGTTATTTTATGCAAGTCTAAAGTCGACAGTATTAAGCAGCAGTTGGTAAAGCTTGTTTCCCTTATGGAACAAAATCCTTTGTAGGCAAAAGGAATTTTTGCAAAAGTTCAGGCTACAGGTACAGGCCAGTGTCAGTAAGCGTTCATATTCATCAGATGAATCATCGTACTATAAGTCTGTCGTAGTTATGATTTATATTAGTTTTATTTTTTAAATTTGTTAACAAAAATATTTTATTTAAAGTGACAGCTGATAGAAAATGTACTACTGTGAATAAACTAAATCACAATAGCACTTTTTTATCGAATGTGTGCCATAATCAGTGCTGCCACGACTAATAGAACTTTTACAACCAAAATTTTTGAAAAAGTTACCAAATGTGGAAAAATATAACCAAATTATAAATGCCTCTTTCTAATTGAAAAAAACGTTAAAATTTATTTTAAGTTACGATATAATACAAAGGTTATTTTCACTTTATAGGAAAAAATTAATTACAAATTAAGAAAACAAAACAAGAATTATAGTTCTTGGTAATATTGAAAAAATAACGAGAAATATAATTTAAAAGGTTTTATTTATTTGAGACCTTTTTCATAAAAAATATTTTTATTTTATAAGAGTTACCCGTCAAATTTCCTTACAAAATTCAGTATATTGAAAGTTTATAAATTGAATTTTTTTGAATATGTTCTTTACAACAAGCGAAATTTGTACTTCACAGTTATTAATAACAAAAAAGAAATATTTAATAATTTTCCGTTTTTTAACTGTCAGTGGTAGGGCTGTAAAATGTGGCAACTTTTTATGCTTTTGGAGATGAAAATTTTCTTTTGGCGATATGGCGATTGTTTTAGCGAAATTGGAAACGGTTGGCGGTAGGCGGAATGCATTTTTTTTTTAAATATTTTTTAATTTACATATCTTTAAAATATTATAAAAATGCGTGTTACTTGTTTCTCTTGTTTGTAAATTGTATTTTTTATTTATAATTATTACTGTTTCAAAATTGTTCTATTTGAAATATTTTATGATATTATGGCGAATTAATATTATGTCGACAATAAAAAAATTCGTATTTCAGACCGTACATTCAATGGACAAGAAGTATATGACTGACAGTCAAAGGTTTTTTTATAAAATAAAACAATTGCCAAATCATTATCTTAAATAACCGCAATTTTCTTACAGTAAATTTCATAAATTCTAAAATTATACAGCCATGTCACAGAGTACAATTCCGTTCGGAACCAAAGAAAACATATTTGTTTATTGATAGAAATTATATTTTGATCGTTTTTTGGCCTTTAAGTTACGGAATGGGTGTTCCGTTCATTAAAATAAAAATAGTTTCGTTCAACTCACAAAAATACGGAATGAATTCCGTTTCCGAACGCAATTGTACTCTGTGACATGGCTGAGAGATTATATATCAATTTATTTTTAAAAAATCTTTAAAATTTCTATGTGTATTTCAATATATTAAAATATACTACTAGAAATAATGTAAATTTAGAACATAAAAATCACATCTGGCAATTCTTAAAAAATATCCGGTAGCTGTTTTGAAAGCGAAAAAATCCAAGTGTATCAAGATAAACACATCCATACGTATTTTATATTTTAGAAAAAAGTAACCAAAATGAAAAAAATATTCACATCTCTACATTGAGAAAAAAAATAACCAATTTTGGTTAGAAATAACCAAAAACGGCAGCCCTGGCCATAATACCAAATGAAAATTCGTTCGATCAACTAATTCGACTGCTGTCGAAAATCGAATTAAGTTCATAATAGGCACCTAAGTTTTATAAAATCTAATGAAATTCTGATATATTTAGATATTTTTTAATAAATTATTATAAAGGGCGTGTGTGAAACGGTAGCAAAGTACTCATAAAGGAAAATTTTTACACTGTTGAGGTGAATAAAATTTCACTAGCCCACACTCCCAGGTCGTGTAGCTCAAAGTCACCTCTTAGCCGCCGCCGAATTTAAATTTTGAGTTGAAGTCGCCGCCGGTTCGAAAGGCATATTTACACTAATTTTTTTAGTCAAACTTTTCTTTTTAGCCGTGTTGCATATTTATATAAGCTTTTATAAGATCAAAAATAATTACATATTTAATTTTGTTTATTAATAACGTTTTTGTTGTTATAATTGATGCATGTTTTGATATCAGTGTCTAATAAAAGTAAAACACTTTTTTTTTAAAATAAATTTAATATTCAGTAATAGACTACAGACCGTTTATTACATTTAGATTACAAAAGTTTTGTTGTATTGCTAAAGCACAATCTTGTGTAAGTGTAATTGGAAGAAACCAATCACAATAACATGGAAATATATTCGATCGAGAGGTAATCTAAATAAAAACACTGGCTAAATAAGTTAGGCCGTATGGGCTAATATAGTTGAAAGGCGTTAGACTACGTAGTTTAAAGGTTATATACTAAATAGTTTATCGTCTATAGATCGTACATGTCTTTAGACTTTTTCCACTACTCTTGCCTCCACTAAGAGGTTAATACTTGTTTGAAGAACAAAAACTTTAATCTAATTTTAGGATCATAACAGCAGTTTAAACCACATGAAAGTGAAACCGCAATAAAAAACAGATAAAACATGAAACACATGAAAAATATTAAAACAAAAAAAAAGATACGTCAAAGTGAACGTACCAAGTGTAAGAATGAAATAAGACACGCGTCATTTTTTTATGGGTATAAAACTTCATAATCTTATGGTAGATGATGCCAACGTGTTCTTTTTTCTCAAATTAAATTTTATTTGTTTTAGCAAGACAAATGTATGTCAAAAGGTATTTAAGGTTTTTTTTTTTTTTTCTTAGTCTAATATAAAATGCTGTGTTGTAGTTTTAATTAAATTAAACATTTTGTTACATTTTTGATATTTGATATTTTTTTCATAAAAAGTCATTGACTTTTAAATAAAAATTTAATTACAGTGTTGACATGATATGATGTGGAAAATGATAATCAGACAAACACTTAGGCAATTAGACACAGTTGGAAGGCGAGTTTTTAGTTTTTTATTTAATTAAAAGATATCAGGTTTAATAATGAATTATGAATTTTGTCTTTAAAAAAGTCAGATGCTGTAATCTTAATTAAATAAAACCGAAAGGCCTTTAAACCTGCTGTTTTATAAACAGCGTCAATGGAACGATAAAACTGCAATAATTTAAATTTGCAACATAGCAAAGAATTATTTTTGTAATCTTAGGCAGGAAATTTTAAAAATGTGTATAGAAATAATATTTTCAAAACATTTCTTAGTATAAAATACTGAATCTGACCGAAGGGCCAAAGTTGATCGGCTCTTTACCTAATACAGATCCCAAAAACCAAGTCAAGTCCCAGTGTTAAAAAAACAAACGTCTAAAAAAATAGCAAGATTATTAAGTACTGTCTTTTTACCTCTTATGTATGCAAAAAAAAAACACTAAAATTGTGTAACCTCCTTTAACGGAAATTTCATTAAGGGGAAACCCCATGTCCTTTTGATAACCAACGACGGTTTTTGTTACCATTTTTACAAAAATGCGAGTTTTTGCACAATAATATTTTTATACCAGCCAACATTTAATGAGAAGGAGGGCGTGGAACACTCGCCTGCACTAGCGAGAAGGCGACTGGGCGAAAGAGGATCCGTCACCTTTGACGGATTGTATGATATCGTGAGATGTTGGGGTTGGTTCTACGATGGGGGTTCTGTTAAGTGGAACTTCCTGGTATTACAAGGTCTAAGGGCCCATTTCACCAATTCTATTAAAATATCAATTTATGTTTGAGATTCGTATTTTCTGTCAAATAAAAATAAAATTATATGAAAATAGAATTTGTGGAATAGGCTCTAAGTGTGTCAGATGGGTACTAACAATTTCTACCTAACCTTATTTCCTTTAACGAAAGCCTTCCTAGGCGGATACCCTGTGTAGACGGACAGTTAAAAAATTGGGTTAACAAATCAGGTTGGGGTCATCATTGGAACCGAAAGGGGACAATTGGCTCAAATTGCCTTGGTTAGTGTATCTAACCTCAGGTAGAGGTGTACTGGGATTCTTCGGAATCTCATACACTGTAAGTAAGTGAACGCTACTTGATAGCACCATTGAACTATCGAAAGACAGAGTTTTTTTTTTGGTCTGCGGACTTAAGTGAACTCAAGGTTCATACCCCAGAACTTTAAAGTGCAGGTGCTACGGGCGTCAGTTGCCCCCGGCGTAAGCCGGACTGATGGGTCGTTGAGGTTTCCGTTTGGAGTGCTTCATGCGAGATATGCATGCTTTCAGGTTGATTGTTTTTGCAGAAGCCTTTGCCCTTCTGCGGAGGGATGCTAATCAGGAGAGCATGTAGTTGCTGTGGTTTAAACACAAATCGCGGGAAGGGACTCGTCACGTCAAAGCATGATTTTTCACATTTGGGGAAAGTTCGGGCTGCGGAAAGTCCCTGGGTACTGTTGCTGTTCAACAGAAGCTGCTGGGAACCATTATAAAGCTGTGGAGGTCAGATAGCTCCGGCTTCTAAGCAAGGGGTGATTGTATGGTTTTGGCGGATCATACAATCGATTTATTATATTATATTATATAATATTATATAATAATTTCCTTACGGACATTGGTGCATTCGGTAGGTGCTTAATATAAGCACCCCCAGTTGGCCAAGAACCTCCATGAGATCTATTAGATCCATGAGCACTATGTGCATGTACTAATGTAAAGCACGGACTATTTGTAGACGGACAGTATTGCCCCGCCACGGCAGCGTTCTTCTCAGAAACCTTAAGTTCATTTAGCGGACATCCCCTTTGTACAGACACATTTTAATGGTCCCTTTGGTGTCCGGTCATGAGAGATTCCAATGAACTCTCTTTGTGATTGATATAACCTTTGACTTTATAATCTAAAAGTGATGAATATAATCCAGGTTTAATAAACTTAGTGGAGTTGTACTTTTTTCGTTTTGGAACAATTTGATCTTTGAATCTAAAATCGTGCATCAACAACTTATTTAGTGTAATTTTGGTAATATGTCCTCCCTATTTAGTACACTGGATATTATAACATGTTATAAAACCTAACAAAACTAAACTGATTTTCTAATTTCAATCTTACCGCTAACTCTACATATATCTTAAGATAAGGTTTGATCATAGTCAGCCAAAGCTTGAATTTAAGTTGTGTTTGTGAGCAAATAACCCAGCAGACACAATTTATTTAAACAATAAAATTGCCCGTATTTATACTCTTATGATAGTTTCTACTTAATGAGATGTAACGAATTTTACTTATTGCGTTGCTCACAGAGATAAGTAGAAAGAAAAAAACGATGAACATTTTAAAGGATTAGAAGTATAGAATGTAATTATTATACAAATTTTTCAGAAATCTATGACATTCAGTTTCTCTGGAGCATTAAATTCAAAATTATTCTTTTAATGACTTTTTCCCTTAAATATTTGATAGGCATAGGCCCCTATTATGAGTTACATTCGATAAACGATTTTCGCTGGCTATCGAACATCGACTATCGAATGTTAATTTGGTATTATGAGTTTGCAGCACTGTCGAAAATTTCGTTGAGCATCGAATTTTTCAACGAAAACAAATTTGCTTTCGACGGTGTAAATAATTATAAAAAAAATTGTTGAAATTTTAAGTTTTTGTTAATTTATTAGTTTTAGTGTGCAAATTCCACATTCTAAATTATTTTTGGTTATTTTATGCAAGTCTAAAGTCGACAGAAGTAAACAGAAGTTGGAAAAGCTTGTTTCCCTTATGGAACAAAATCCTTTGTTGGCAAAAGAAATTTTTACAAAAGTTCAGGTTACAGGTACAGGCCAGTTCCAGTAAGCGTTCATCTTCATCAGATGAATCATCGTACCATAATTCCGTCGTCATGATTTATATTAGTTTTATTTTTTAAATTTGTTAACAAAAATTTTTATTTAAAGTGACAGCTGATAGAAAATGTACTACTGTGAATAAACTAAATCACAATAGTACTTCTTTATCGAATGTGTGCCATAATACCAAATGAAAATTCGTTCGATCAACTAAGTCGACTGCTGTCGAAAATCGAATTAAGTTCATAATAGGCACCATAAATAATCATTATGAATTTGAAATGTTTGCTAGATAAGTATTGTTGTCTTATTGACGATTAAATGAATGAGCATAACAATATGTGTGACGTGGTACCAGCAAAATTATGCTATAAATTGGCTGCCAATGTTATAGACAATAGTTACTTAATACTCTGAGGCCCATTTTTACGACTTACCGTTAGCTTAAGTTAAGATTTTATCGGCCGTATAGCAAGTGTTCCATTATTCCAACTTTACTTTAACCTAAAGTGAGCGATAAGTTAAAGGAAGATTCATCCTACCTGATAGGTTAAAGTAAAGTTTTAATAAGGGAACACTTTTTTTACCGCTGATAAAATCTTACCTTTAGCTATTGGGGGTGAATGTCATTAAAATTTGTAGTACGTAAAATTTTTCGATTCTATAGATAGATTGATAACATGATGTTTTTTTAAGACTATAACGATCAATATGGTTGCACACGCAGTTGTAGAAATTTGTCTTGGTACAATTGTATTCAAAAAAGTACAGTTAAAGAAGCAGTTTGTGTGCAATTTCAAAGCTGCCATCGCTATTTCTGATTTAAGCCGATTACAAGGTTATTAGCAATCGAGAATTTAAAAAATAAGACAAATTTATATGGTTTAATTTTCCGTGAATAAAACAAAACTGTTCTGCGTTTATCAGATCTGGTACAGTAGATAATGGATATAAGATAATCTCATATATGAAAAAAACGCTTTTAAGAAAATATTTCCAAAGCAACGTTTTTTTTCCAAATGTGTCTGTATAAGAAATCTTTTCGTAAAAAAAAAACTGATTCAACAAATGTTTTGTCAAGCACCAATAATAAAAATAGGTAAAAAATATTTTTTTACACGGCAATACTGTACTTGCTTACGCAAAATATCCAACTTATACTGTACATCTGAATGCACGTTTTAAGCCACAAGTTTTTGTTTTCTTATAGTATCCCTTCGGGAAATTTGGGTTAATTGTTCTTAAAGCACTTATCCCGTGACCAGTGCACACAATATAATAGGAAAAATTACCGAATTGTGATAGGTGAAAACAAGACTTATCACTCAACTGGTGATAATGTGTTTAAAGTGTAGTTACACTTGAGGAAAGGTAATTGACAAAAAACTAGTCATCTGATTGTATTTTATGCGGCTAGTGGCTGATTGTATCTGGTTCTATTACTTTATATAAAGGGGACCTTTCATATTAACATGGAGCTGGCCTAGGAGGTGGTAAATTTACATATTTTTGGCTAGAACACTGGGTTGGTATAGTAACCTCTTCACTCGGGACAATATATGCAACAGGCATTATATTGACCGAAATTGAATGTGTCCATTAAGGCTATTTCAGTTACCTATTACAAAAGTGTCAAGAATGTGACAATCATAGGACATCGCCATCTTAAAGGGACAAGTCCCCGTCATATAAAGTGTTTGAACTAGAACCTGTCCCTACCACTTTCAAACTGTCACGTGACAAGTTTGGTATTAGTTCGCTTTCTCCTAGGGATAGTATAAACTTTTATAAGAAATACATTTCTTATAAAAAATAATTGCTTAAAAGAAAAAATCCGTTACTAACTGTAGCTCGTGTGTCATTTTGTTTGACCTTTGTATCATAATTTTAACAATTTCAAGAATTATAGCTTTCTTGATGATATGCGATCTAAAATTTTCTAAAAATAAACTAGAAGTCAATATTTGGATGTTAATGAAAAGTAAAATTACAAAATCACAATTTTCCAAATAATAATTTCCTTGTTGGAGATAAGTAAATTAAAAATTCTATAAGCAAACTAAAATGTATTCAGCGTAAGTGTTACCTGAGATTTATCAAGAATAATAAAATTATTTTAAAAATTTAAATAAAGTTAAACATCTAAATTTTTTCATATGAAAAATTTTTATATATAATAGATTAGACGAACCACTAATCATGTAGATTTGTGCATACAAAACAAAATAAAATGTTTTTTTTTTTTTATTTTATTAAAAACTGTATTCAAAAGGCAAAACTAAACACCTGAAAGAATTGCCTTTAAAAAAATCTTGTACAGGAAATGTTTCGTTTTTTCAAACACAATTCTACGAACACATAAAATATTGAAGAGGAGGTAGAGATTTGAAATCGTTGAATGTTTAAAGAATCTCTACTATAGATTTGAAAGCGTTGAATGTGATTGTGCACGTGATATGGTACTCATTATTACCATTATTTTGTAACAAACATTTAAAAAAGTGTAAAGAAAGTTACGGAATATTAGGGAAGTTTCTACAACTAAGGAAATTTTAAATTATTAAATATTTCTTTACAGTGTTCACCGAAAGAAATAGCAACAGTTATTAGCACAGAAAAAAGTGTTTTCTCAATTAAAAAAATGGTTTAAAAAGTATTTAAATTTAATTAATGTGATAATTGAATGAATTATTTTTTAGTTGAAAAAAAATTAAAAAATTAATTTTGATTTAATTAACATTTTAGTTGTTTTGAAAAAAAATTTTTAATTAAAATATTAATTAAATAACAAAAAATCTTAATTGACTTTTTTCGTTTATAATAAAATAATTTAATTTTGTAGAATTGTTGTTGGGAATTGTCAATATTTATTCAAATAAATTAACACATTGTTTGACATGTGATCACTTTTTTAATTAAAATTAAAAATATCATTTATTGAAAATATTTTTTCAAAATTTTAAAATTTTTAGTAATCAATATAATCATTTTGGTAATAGTTGCAAAATCAACAATAAATTTGGTGATTGGAGAAATTTAATAATTTTTTCTGTGAAGTAATTAAAGAATGAATATCTTTTAAATGTTTCAAATATATTTAAAAATTTTGTTAATAAACATGTTTGAAAATTGTCATATTAACAATTTGTTTCAGTTAAATTATTTTTTCAGTACAAATGATTTTGTGTAAAAAAAATTTTTAAACACAATATAAAAAAGATTTTAAATATTTTGGCTTAAATCACTAAAAGGTCAAACGAAAGGCAGATTAATGTTCATTCAGTTCAAAGTGTTTGTGATGTAGTTTTTAATATATTTCAATAAAAATTAATGATACAAATATTTAAATGCATTTCATTCTTTCATAAGGAAAAAATATAATTATTAACAGAATATTTTGTTAATTATTATTACAACTTCGTTGTTAAATATAACAATTTCAATTAACAAAAGTATGTTTTATATTTACAATTTATATTTACAAATTGTGTTGGTGACTATTCAATTAAAACATTATTTATATTGAAGAATATGGTATTAAATATTAAATTTGTCGTAATTTTTTTCTGTGTTGAAAGTATAAAAATTCGCTTAACGAAAAAGATACTCGAAAATTATATATTTTTCCTTATTTTGCAAATTTGTTTGTTCGTTATGCTATAGCAAAGTTCCTATAGGAACACAACTGGGTCGTACGTCATTAGAATGTAGAACGTAATTCCGTAAATTTCCAAAAACACGCTCCATTTCCCACAATTCCGTCACAAACGTATTTGGTTGTCTTTTAAAAATAATTTAAAAAAATTCCAAATTCACTTAAATCGCGCTGTGAATTCAGTTTGAACTTTAGCCTGATAAACCAATTTACTTTGCAATACAAATTCGATGTAGTTTTTTCTTCTGAGTTTAACAAATTCTTAAGGTAAACTTTTGGATAAAAGTTTAGATAAGCTCCAATGCTGCAAATGACGATGAATCGAACAAGGCTATGAGCCCTGCCTAATACTTTACACATAAAAAAGTGTTTTATCAATTAAAAATTATTTAAATTCAATTAATGTGATAATTGAATCAATTATTTTTTTTTTTTTTTTTTGTTGAAAGAAAATTAAAAATTTAATTTTGATTTAATTAACATTTTAGTTGTTTTCAAACAAATTTTTCATTCAAAATTTTAATTAAATAACAAAAAATCTTAATTGACTTTTTTCGTTTAAAATAAAATAATATTTAATTAAATAAATTAACACATTGTTTGAAATGGCAAAGAGTTTTGATAAATTTTTTAATTAAAAAAAAATATATATAATTTATTGAAAAAAAATATTCACAATTTTACAATTTTTATTAATTAATATAATAATTTTGGATATAGATGCAAAATCAACAACTTGTTTGTTTGATATTATGAATTTGGAAAAAATTTGGTGATTGGAAAAATTTAATAATTTTTTCTATGTATCTACAGTAGTAATTGCTTCTGCCTTGTACTCTGAACGAAGTCATTGCAAAAGCGGCCAGGGGTTTAGAATAATAAACTTTTGTATATTTATACTTTTATACCTTTAAACTTTTATAATTTCTTATTTTAAAACTAATTATTTTATGCTTTAAGATTTTTATAATTTTATATTTTTAGCATTTTTATAATTTAATTCTTTATAATTTAATAAATAATTTTATGCATTTTTTATGCAAGAAAGACAAAAACACGAAAAACAAAAATGTACTTTGGATTTCAAGAAGAATTCTTGACAAAAATTACGAAAAAGCAGAAGTTAGGAAGAACATGTAAATCAACTAAAATAGGTAATCATTCATTCAAAGCAAAGTTCGATCTACCAGGGTAAAATACCATTTGGTTTAAGGATTGATGTTTGACTATTAACGTTATCCGTCGTCAATGGCGGTGAGTGTTAAACGGCAAACCCCGACAAAGAGATTGAGTGCTTGCAATCGGAACTTGTCTGGGCAACCTGTCTGTGAAAACCTGGGTTCAATTCCCAGCTCAGTCAAGAATGAAAAATTATCAATAAAAATTTTAATTAATTTCATGTTGTAAAATTCTTGTCTTCATAAAAATAATTTAATGAAAATTTAATTCAATGAACTTAAGCCTAATTAAAAATATCTAAATTTGGATTATAAACCATTAACAGTTCAATAAAATAACCACAATACTAATTAATCCATTTATAAATTTACACTGTTATACTTTTATGCTCTTTTTCTCTTATACTTTCATGTCTCATCCTTCTAACTTTTATACTTTCATATTGTTAAGCTTTATTTTTCCACACCTTTAAAAATTTAAAGTTTATACCTATATAATTTAATACTTTAATATATTTATAGATTTATACTTTAATAATTTCATACTTTTATAAACTTATACTTTTATACTGTTGAACTTTTATTCTCTTATACTTACATGTTTTATACTATTATCCTTGAAATTTGTATACTATTATACTTTCATATTTTTAAGTTTTTATATTTCTGTCCCTATTGCGGTTGACAACTTTTTAAACAGTTTGGTCGTCGGTTAAAAATTCGCATTGCTAATCGCAACTCAACTATTTTTTGGTTGCGTTCACTCCTTTTTCCCGGTATTATGGTTTACAACTCTGTGTAAGTTTGGTCGACATAAACGTTAAAAATAGACAACTGCTTATTCGTAGTTGAGTTATTTTCAGTTTCAGTTGACTTGAATTTTTAAAGGAAAAATATAAATTAAAAAATAGAGAAACCGTAAGAAAAAAGATTTGTTATGCGGAATATTAGAATTTCACAACATTTAATACATTCGCAGATCTTTGAAAATTACAACTAAAGCACAATTTGAGAGGCTTGTTAATCTAACTTATTTAAATTAAAAAAGACATGCGAAAATAAATTTTTTAATAATGTGTTGACTTTTCTTTATTTTCAATCACCTCAAAAATTCTGTGTTGTAATGACACTTTTTTCTTGATTTATATATACTTTTCTAATTTTTAACTTTAATTTGTCTGCTTTTCTGTCAAACTCGATATTTTAAGTGAGCAACGCCATTACAATTTCAACTAAAATCAGTTGTGTTTCACAATACTAAAAAACATTTTGGTTGTGTGAAAGTTGGGTCGACTCACAGTCAACCAAACTGCGTTGAGTTGAGAACGACAATAGAGGCATTCTTTATTTTTATAACTTGATAGTTGAATAATGTAATACTTTTATAGTGTTATACTTTAATAAAGTTTTACTTTTATAATGATATACTTTTATAATGGTTTACATACTTTTATAAGTTATACTTTTATAATGTTATACTTTTCTAAATTTATACATTTATGTATATCGGTATTATCTTATACTTTCCTGTTTTATACTATTATAAGTGTAATTTTTTATTCGTTTGTACTTATATCTTAAAAAATTAAAGAATATTATATTTTAGCTGTTTAATTCATTGGGATTTAAAAGCTAGGAAGATCCATAAGCTAGTCTACAATAATTGCCAAACACTGAATTTGTAAATCGAAATAGCATCTTTGACGTTAAAAAATGTAGGGTTTTTTGCTATACAACGCGACGTTAGGACAACAAGCTTTTATTTGCACCTAAACTACATGTTAGATAGCTCCTTGATGTCCTAAGGTAGCGACATTGATTATTGGGTAAAAAAAAATGCAATACCAACCAACAGCTATCGAAAGTTCAATAGAAAATAAACCCTTACATTTTATTACATTGAAATACATAAAAAAGAATAAAAATTGTTCTTTGAGAAAATTTTAATGTAGATACAGTACGAACTTGAACACATTATCCGACAACTTCTGTGTAATGCATATGATAGGTAGACGTACATGCAAAGTAATGCCTAGTAATTACCAATTTTTTGACAACAGCACCACCCTAATAATCATTAATCCATTTTTCTAAACAAAAAAAAAATAGTGAAAAAGATGTTATTCTCTTGGTGTTGTTGTTGCTGCTGATTCTGTTTCTGCATAAGCACAGCGTTTTCATTTTTGGGGATTTGTTCACATATAAGGAATTTTTTTTTGTAATTGGGGATAAAAATTTCGAGAAAATTCCCAGGGGATTTTTTGGGGAAAAAGACTTTTTTCGGTGGAGATTTTCGGGTATAACATTTTATTTTAAATATAATTTGTGCAATGTTTAGACCGATTTGGTCAAGATGTGGGTACAAATTTAAGTCAGTTTTAATTCAATGTTTTTTCATACCAAAACGCTGGTGTTTCGAAGCCGGCTGAAATAGTAAGTTTTTTTTTTTTTTTTTTTTACTTTAATCTTGTTATATACATGTGTATGTAGATATGTAGAACTCAAAGTACAAATAAAAGAAGTTTAAATAATATTCCACAAGTGAATTAAATATAAATGTATACATTTATCCTTTGACATAATATTATTTTAGTTTTAAGTGTATTAGGTAATTTTATTAATAAGAAAATAGCTATTTTGGGGATTAAAAACTCGAAAATTTGAGGAAAGGTATAAAATAAAACTGGGAACTCTACTTTAGCAGAACATGGAGCTGTTAAAACAAATCAAAACACAATCAGTAAACAATAATAAAAGTAACAACACAAAAATAATCATAATAAAGGAGAAGTGTGCCAAACATAAATTTGATTACAAAAGTAAAAAACAATGATAAGGACAATTAAGACTGACAAGTAGTGAAAAGAGAAAAAGACAAGAAAAAAATAGTGAGAGAATAAAAAAAGAATCGAAAGAACTCGGCACGAGGGTTTGCAAAGCAAGGACAGTTGTACCAATTGTATCTTTAGTACTTTTAGATCTCCAAAAGAACAGTGGTCCACAAATGGCTAATTTAGTACAATGGGGACAAAACTCTATTCTCTATTCATCAATCAATTTTACAGGGACCGTAAATAACAGTTATCCGGAAAATTTTAACATAAAAACTCTTCATGTTAGCGCCAACGGAGACTTATAGTGTCATATACCAATATATTCGAACTGACGAGCTCTTTCAGAATCTGTAGTGGTCTTAAAAAAAAGAGTTTTATGTTTTCCGTCAAAAATAAAACTCATTTTAGGAGTTTTATTTTTTTCCATCAAAAATAAAACTCATTTTAGGAGTTTTATTTTTTCGTCTAAAATAAAACTTATCTGAGGAGTTTTATTTTTTCCGTCTAAAATAAAACTCCTGAAATGAGTTTTATTTTAGACGGAAAAAATAAAACTTATCTGTGGAGTTTTATTTTATCCGTCTAAAGTAAAACTCATTTGAGGACTTTTATTTTTTCCGTATAAAGTAAAACTCATTTTACGAGTATTTTTTCGTCTTAAATAAAACTCATTGCGCCTTCATAAAATAAAACTCTTTTGAAGAGATTAATTTTTTTGTCTTAATGAAAATTCATTTGTTTACTTTTTTTTAACAGACTTTTTTTACTTGTTTAATTTAACAAACATTATTTTTTCCAAATTTTCTGGTGAAAGATTTGACCGCAGGTCGCCAGCTTAAGAGCAGAGAATTCTCTTTCCACGCTTACTTGGGTTGCAGGAACACATTGCACAGTTTTTGCCAATTTATACAAGTAAGGATATGATATTTTTTCCAGTCTCTCCTAAAAGCATAAAACTTGACATTTAAAGCTTGAAGGGTGTGAACCATATCAATATAAAACCATTTTAATAAATTGCCTTTAAAAGAATTCTGATATAAACACCGTTTCAAACATGAGTCAATTACAAAAAAAACTGTGCAAAATGTATTCCATTACAATTAAATTTGCTAAAATTTAATTAAACTTTGAATGTAAACATGCCCTTTCGATGCATATAAAAAATGTGTTTTTCATAATATTTATGAAATTATGCAAATTTTTTAAGCGCTCTAAATGCATATAAAAGATTTTCTCGTTTTAAAGCACCAAAGGAGGTGAAAATCTTAAATGCAAGTAAGCGATGAATACCGTAGAACAAAACACTAAAAAAAATGTTTTGGTAAAACAAAGATCAAAAAAAGTTAGAAAGTTTTGTCGGTTATTCCCGATCATATGAAACCGTACACCTCCTACACCACAATATTAAAAAACTAATTTTTGAGAGTGTACCCTATTTGAGATCCATGGGCAATCATGAATCCGCCAGAACAAAATTAGTTACGAGGTTATTTAGTTACATATATTCTTCTTTAAGAGATTTGTTTGCCATTAGGTGATTTTAGGAAGGGTGTTTATATGTGACCTACGGTTAACTTTAGACCTACCAGCTTAATATATTGCCATAACAAAGTAGCGTAAAAGTTATTGTCGCAAAATTGTATGTCAATACCAACATTTATAAGAAAGTTTTCGCACTTAAAGCTTTTTTAGGGATTAGTATTTTTATGGGAGCTTTAGTCAAATATGGAGCGATCCAAATAAAATTTGGTAAGATGATTTATATTGGAATAAAATAAGTTCGGACGAAATTTAATCTAAATACCAGGGCTGTGGAGTCGATATCGGAGTTGTGATTTTTGCACCGGAGTCGGAGTCGAAGTGCCCACAAAAACTCGACACTCCGACTTCAAAATGTTTTTTTCTTTGCATATGTAAATAAATATATAATTTATAATTTTTACAGAAACATTTTCTTGCTATACTTAACCATTTAAAAGGTACTGCATTAAAAAAAATTGTTTAAAGTCAAATTAGAACCAGACTCATATCCATTTAGCATCAGGGTTAGATTAGGAGTCGGAGTTGGAATCGGAGTTGGTGTTGGAGTAAAAAAAAATGCGGTTTTAGTCGGAGTCGAATACCAACATAAGATGGTTTATGGGCACAAAGACTCTATTTCGGAAAGAGGCTTGTACGGGAGCTATGGACCGATTCTCACCATTTGCAATAGGCTTGGTCCCTGTGACAATTTGACTAATTTTCATCACATTATCTCAGACAGCCGGCAAGGCGGACGGACGGAAATCGTTAGATCGATTCAAAAAGTGATTCTAAGTCGATTATTATACTAAAATGTTGATCTAGGATATTTAAAGATGTTACAAACATCAGCACAAACGCATACCACAATAATGGAGAGAGAGGTATTCTCCTCTCTTGTAGTGTGGGTACAAAAAGTACAGTATTAGCAGCAGGTTTGTACAATTTCGAAATTCTTGTTGCCATCGCTCCTCAGCACTTGCGATGACATAAAAAGACAGACAACCACTACACACGAAATTTAAAAAAGAAAACAACAACATAAAGAACACACGACAGGATGACAAAACATTGGCAGGAAATAGAAAATGATTTTGAAATTTTTTTGTTTTACACAAAAAAAAAAGAAATCAAAAAAATTATATTTTTGTACGATTTTTAACGGCTTCGCCAGAAATCACAAGAAATAAACTTTTTCAAACCATTTTCTGGTAAAAAAAAAAACCTCAACGTAGGAGGTTTCTTCTTGTTAAGAATAATTTTTTTTTTTTTTTTTTTTTTTTTTTTTTTTCTTAAATGACAATTTAAAGACAATTTTTGTTTTCTAAGTCTACAGTAAGTGGCGGGAAGGTGTGTAGCCGAATGTTTAAGAAGATTTCTTTTATGTGTTAATAGAAAATAATGTCTGCCACATAAACGGAAAGTGAAATCGTGACAAAAATATCCTAATGATACTTAAAATGACACGAAAGGAATGTTTCTCTTGCACACAGAACAAAAGAAGAAAACAATAATATTTTTGCTTAGTAATGAGATTTTATGACGGCACAGGTGATTTTATATGCCAGCAGAAAGAAACAATAAGTTTGGTAGACTTTATTGTTTAATATTTTATTTTGGAGAACTAAATTTTACAAGTGGAGTGCATTAATTTAAAGGCAGTTGAAGAAAATAAGAAAGTTTACTATAGTCGTAAAAAAGTTGCTGTTTTGTTTTCAAATAAAACCAAAAAATTTCCGGTAGAGAGGGAAATTAAATAATTTAAAAGAGACTTCAACAGTTTTTGTGAATAAAAAGGTAATTTCCATGCTAGAAACGTATTTTGTCAAATAAAATTACAAATGCAGCCATTTGGTTAATGTTTTTTAAGAAATAAATTAAATTTGAGAAAGAAATTTTTATTTTTCTGTCGCTAGACATGAAATTTTCTAATTAAATTTTTCGAATATGAATGTTGACCATTAAGGCTGGGTTTTTGAGATCACAGTTAAACTAGGTTTAGTTAATCTAAAAACAAATTTGTGCCGCCATTATCAAGTTTGTATACAAAATTTTGACGTTACAGCTTAGTTTTGCTAAAAATGTTGGTCTTTATTAAAATAATAAAAAAATTATACATTTCGCAGGAAAAATGCGAAATTAAGACTACGTTAAACTAAGTTTAAACTTAATCCACATCCCAAAAACCCGGCCTAATCGTTCTTAACTACTAAAATTTCTTGAAAAATTCATTATAGTTTAACGAAAAAAATTTAGTTTTTTGATAAATACAAAAACAGGAAAATGATTAAATAATTTTTTTATAAAAGAATACAAAAACAAAATTATAAAAGTACTAGCTGTTTAGTCTTGGCGCTGCTCGGAATTTTCTTAATAAAAATAAAAAATGCTTAAATAGAATTATATAAGTATTAAATTGTGATTATAAAAGTACAAAACCCAGCAAAAACTTAACTTACAATGCTACTTTTAATGACTTCCTGAATTCATTACTATGTAGCTGTATTCGCCACTTTTTGCATTATTAGTTATATATTAAATAATAACTTTCTTATTATATCTAAAATAAGTCATAATTATACATTACAAAAAAATACTTTAATATAATGATTTAAATAAATTATTAGTATATGATTTTAAATAATTATTTTAATCAATTTGCAATATATTTGTTAGATATACCGTAATATTATAAAATTTCAAGAATAATTTCGATGTGAAATACATGGAAAATCCAAAAATCAATCAATTGTATGTAAATACATATGTATGTGTATAATGTGTGTGAAGTTAAATTTTAAAATATATAACCCTAGACACATTCTGTAATGTTAACAGAATAATGTTAACCACTTAACTGAACTTATGTTAACGCTTTTATGAGGGATAAATGCAGATTTCTGGAAAAGGAGTCAACGTGGGCGAACAAAAATGATTAGGAATTGTGGACAATAGGTTTCTCCATTGTTTGCTATAATTAGGATTTGTAACAGAGTGAGTTGAAGCGACTTATTCACAATTTACCCTTTAGAATTCTCTGGGGGATGAGTCCAGATTTCTGGAAAAGGAGTCAATGTGGGCGAACAAAAATGATTAGGAATTCTGGACAATAGGTTTCTCCATCGTTTGCTATAATTAGGATTTTTAACAGAGTGAATATATACATAAATATGTTCCAAAATTACCCCCACAATATATTTTTGTTATTAGAATCCCAGCAAAAACTTGGTAATCACTTGCAATTACTGAACAACTTACTTTTCAATGAGAACTGCATACCATCTGCATTACATAGAAGTAGTTTAGTAATGACTGACATATAATCTGATACATAAGCACTTAATTATTAGCTGATTAACGAAATTTATAATTAATTCATAATAAAATGCATTTGAGGTTTTATTTATTCAAATCTAATACAAATTGATTTTAAATACATATTTGTTCTTACAATTTGTTTTTTTTTTTATTTGTAATAAATGAAAAACTATTTGTGATAAATTTGAATTCATTCCAAATTCATAGGATCAAGCAAACAATTTGTTAATTTTGCACCTATTACCAAAATGATTATATCGATTACTTAAAATTGTAAAAATGGAAAATTGTGAATATTTTTTTCAATAAATGATATTATTAATTTTCATTAAAAAAATTATCAAACAATATGTTAATTTATTTTATTAATTATTGACAATTCCCATAAACAATTCTACAAGTTTTAATTATTTTATTTTAAACGAAAAAGTCAATTAATATTTTTTGATATTTAATTAATATTTTAATTAAAAATTTATTTCAAAATAACTTAAATATTAATTAAATCAAAATTATATTATTAATTTTCTTTCAACTAAAAAAATAATTGATTCAATTATCATATTAATTAAATTTAAATACTTTTTGAACTATTTTTTAAGTGATAAAAACTTTTTTCTGTGTATGAAAAATTTAAATACTTAATTGATGTCCTCAATGCAGGGTAGTAAAATTTTGCATTAGAAAGTAAATTAAATTAAAAACACAATTTGTAGGACAAATTCAGTTTTGTTGATACCAATGTAAAGTACCTATTTGTAAGCGTACGTGGTAATGACTTATTCAACTTCCTATTTGTAAGCGAATGTGGTAATGACTTATTTAACTCCCTATTTGTAAGCGTGGGTGGTAAGTACTTGCCTCCAATGACATCGTCGTGTTAAAATAATGTGTTGAAATGCCAATGTATAAGTAGTGAAGAGTAGTTATAGTAGCTTTTTAACTCATTACTTTTCAATGTAAGTTTTTGCTGGGATACTATGTAGTAGTCAATTTCATTTTAACGACGTTTTTTTGAAGAACATAATCAGGCCTGTCACAGAAATTATTCGGAATGGTTTTGAATCCGTATTTTCATTTCGATCGATTTTCGTATTTCCGACAAATTTTAATTATGTTATTTTTAAGTAAAATGTGGCAATATTGTGCAAACCAAAAAAAAAACTTTTTTCGATCGAAAAATTGAAAGTGATTTCATTCCGAGAAAAATATATCGGCTTTCGTTTTATGAAGAAGCTTTCTCGGAATTAAAAACACTTTCGGTCGAAATTGATTTCTGTGGCAGGCCCGCATATTTACATATATTAAACACACATTTTTATTACAGTGTTAGAGCTATAAAAAAGCACTATTTATTAAATATTTTCTTACATTTCGAAAAAGTTATTATTGTCACACTTTTTCAACAAAAATTCCATAAGATTTCAGAGCAATTTTAATTAGTGTGTTTTAACCTTTTTGAAAGTTAATTTGAAAGTACTTATTTCTTGTCTCTTTTGATAACTACATATTTTTATACAACTTTTAAGCATAAGATAAAGGTATTATTTTTTAGGTTGTAATTGGCCAAATTATAAAGGATTATTTTTGGGACATCGCGAACAAAAATAAGTACTTTTTCTAGTAGAAAAATAAGTACTCTTTTCCTCAAGTTCTTATTATTTTTCTGCTTATTTTGTAAGCAAAGTTTTTGCTGGGAACTAAAAGAGAACAAGAGTATAATAGTAAAAAATTTTAAAAGTATAAAAGTGTAAAAGTATAAACAGTTAATACAAACAGACCATAAAATTATAAATGTTTCAAATCGAAAAAAGTTTATAACTATAAAAAATATAATAGTTGCAAGGTGAAAAAGTATAGAAGTACAAAACTATAAAATCATTAAAGTCTAAAATCCAAAAGTATAAGGTATAATAGTACAAAAATTTAAAAGTATAACTAAAAAAATATAATAGTATCAAAGTGTAAAAGTATAAAAAGTACTTAACTATAAAAGTATAAAAGCATTCAAGAATAAAGTTTTTTAAAGGTTTTGAACTGATTGTTGTTGACTATTTTTTTTGGACCACGTGGTCATTATGGAAAAGGCAGAGCCTACGAAGTGCACAGTATTCTCTTCTCGATGTGTTGCTCTCCCCATATATTTTTTAGGGAAATTTTGTTCACGATGGGGGTGAGGTGATTGTTTGGGATCTGTTTTTTACTTCAGACCTAGTGCAAGAATTCGGTCTGCTGATAAATTTGTCTGTATGCTTTGGTTTTTCGAGGAGTTTAGACCCTAATTAATTATAAGACGTTTGTGTTAACTCTCATTGCAATAATTCAAATTCTTATACATATAAGGAATCTTATTAGAATTTAGAGATTCAGTAAAATTCTTTCTACATATTTTACGGAATTAATAAACCGTTCCTCCCAAGACATGTTATTAGGTTTTCTTCCCTTTTTACTACTAACTTGTCATTAAATACAAAAAAAAACACCGCTAAATAATTTAATTTATTTTGATTCTTTTAAAAAATTTCCAGCAGTCAGCCAATAATTTCTTATTTTATTGTTAGTCTAACGTTTTGGAGGAGGATAATGAGACCATTTATTTAAATTTTTTTTATATAAATTTCATATTTCTTCTTTCTTTACAGTTATTTGACAAGGTGGTTTTAACGCTTTTTTCTTCTTTACATTTTCCTAAGATGGCATAAATTTTTTTTTTATGTTTCACTTGTTCGTTTATGATGGCCTTTTACAAAAAAAGGACTTGAACTTGTAAAATTGTTTAGCAAGAACGTAAAAAAAATCATTAAAAGAACTTTATGAATAAAAAAAAACAAATATATTACTTTTTTCTTATCTAAAGAATAAATTCATATTAAAGTAGGGGGATTAATTCAAGGCAATGGATTCAAGACTACACAGCAAAATGCAAAAAATGTGCAGAGCTGGGGCTCAGAAAAAAAAGTGATAAGAATAAAAATGTCTGAAAATCGAATGAATGAAGTTTCATTGTTTGTTACGCTTGGGAAAGTTTTCTTGGGGGGCAGAACACTTTGAAAATCTGTGTTTAAACACCACATACAAAATCTTTGATTAATCTTTTTTCATCATTTGCCTGCATCTTCTTTCTCTTTGTCCAACTCCTTTGCTTCATTTTAGCAGCTTAATTTTGAATTTTAAAATTGTTCTTTTGTGTTTCTGTTTTATGTTGAAGATGATTCATAAGCTAAAAAAGGAATTATAAAAATCAAAGCAAAAAGTAAAATAATTTCATAAATCTGATAAACTTGAAATGAAATAAGAATAAAAAGAAACTTGTGGTCAAGTGGCATTAAATAATCGAGAAATTCATAAACGTGTATATTTAGTTTTTAAATCAAACGGTTATTAAACTTTTTAATAAGGGTATGTGATTAAAAAATGTAACACTAAATTCTTAAACTTGAAGTTTTCCATTTTCCCTGCAAAACTTTAAAGTTTAAATATGACTTAGGGCATGTGGGCGCGGCGACTGACCGTGCCGTATTCTGGACGTCCAATTTCCTTCCACATTTTTAAACTTTAGTACGCCGGAGAATGTGGATCTGTCTATTGTTAAGTTTGACTGTTATCTTTAACTAGATGTTAAACACTCCAGCATAACCCGCCAAAAAAATCAAAAATAATTAAAGATACTCTACAGATTTCGAGCGGTTCTTGACTGAAAAAAGGAGAGTTGGAAGAGAGTGGCAATTGCACAGATCCACTCAACTTGAAATTTTTTTAAAAGAGTGCACAAAAAGGATAAGAAAGTGTCATCTAATCTAATATTTCAGAGCTATTTGAGAAACTACTAGTGTCAAAATTAACGCCGATTCGGATTTAGGTGAAAGCACAGCACAATTGAACAAACTCTTGGAATAGTAAATGTCATAAGGAAAGCCTTTGAAGAAAAAAATATTGATCAGCACTCTTCAGCGATATCTCGCAAGCTTTTGATAAAACAAATACGCACAAACTGTTAGAAAGCTACTTATGGTGTTTTCTTTTCCACAAAATAAATACCACCTTGTTAATAGCCAATTTACACTGCAACGAAATCTAGTACTTACGATATTTCGAGCCAAATCTACCAGTTTTTGACTAGATTTCCCATACAAAACAAAATCTACGCGGTGACTAGATTTTGACGAAATCTACTCAAAATCTAGTAGTACTAAGTGATGCAACTATATTGTTTTCCATATAGCACTAAAAAATACTTCGCTGCACAAGAAAATGACATTTTAATAAAATTAAAACCAAAATTATAAAAGCGACTATTAAAAAATTAAAAATTTTTGTGAAAATTTAAAAAAAAAAATGCAAATGACATAAAATATTGATAAAATAAATGAAGTTGAAGTTAACAAAAGGTAATGCAAATTTGTAATTGCCTTTTTCTTTTTACATATGTACATATGTATGTGTTACACAAAAAACTATCAGTCGGCTGTTTTTGTTATGAAAACCAAATCTTGCTAATGTCAAAAAGGTATAATGTAAAGGCACTAGATTTTGGGGAAGATTTGAAATGAAATCTACTAGATTTCGTTGTAATGTAAACGCCCTATAAGAGTTACAAGTATAAAATGTCTTGCCGACCCTGTAATAATGCAATTTTTCATTTGACGAGAACAAAACACGTAACTGGATGACCCTGTTTTATTAAACAGCTGACAAAAAGTTTGTTCTTCAAAATATAAAAAAATATGTATTTATCTTAAAAAGTTTATTCTTCAAAATATAAAAAAAAATTACATAAATTAAAATTTGTTAATAGATTGATATTAAATAAATATGTTAATAAATGAACAAAATGAATTCTTTAGTTAGTTTTTTATAAAATATGTAAACAAGAAAATACCTTAGCCAGATTGCTGATTTATTAACACCAAGTTTTTCAGATTTCTTGATTGGATGTTTTTTTTTCAAAAATAATTTTATAACACCGAATCCACTTAAATTTTATATCACTGACAACCTATCATTAGCAATGTAATGCTTTCTTATGTTTTTACTATTAAATAATAGAAAAAATAACTATTAAAATTTTTAATTTTTACTGCCCTGATTATAGGTGATTTTTTCCCAACTTCGTCTGGTAACCCTACATATAAACAGAAGCCATCTTTTTACAGGGCATTATCAACACTGTCTTGTTATACGGGGGTAAAGTCAATGCCTTATGCCATTTGTTTTTAGAATAAAACAAGCCACCCTTTTAGAGAGCGAAACATTTTTAAGAAACGAGCACCAAATTGCATTTTTTTAAATAAAATGTCACATATTTTGTAGAAAAGAAAACAGCATTAGTCTGGCGTAAATTTATTATTAAAGAATGCGATTTTTTAAGTTCTCCTCAGCCAATTGACGCTGGAGTCCCCTTTGCCATCTATTATCAATAATATATAGTTCGAACATGCGAATAAAGAACTACACCCAAACTTTAACGTTTGCGAATGATAAGCTCTTCTCAGCGTAAACAAAAGCCGTTATGAAGCATACCGTTGCTTACAGGACCATATATTTTAACTGGAAATGTGGTTAAAATAATGGAGGATAAAGGTCAATGACCTAAAATGCGTACACATATCACTTACACTTTGCGTCAAGAAACATGCCCCTTTATTTAAGTCAACAATCAAATAATGCCTCAACACAACAATATAAACTTCTTCGAATAAAATTGACAGATTTTTGAGACAAGCTGGGCACCTGGTGTTTTAAGATAATTCGGGTACACTGAAACCAGTGGTGCTAAGCGTTTTTTAGGTAAGCTCTGGTTTTTGAGATATACCGTTATTTCGAAAATGGAGGAGGTTGCACAACGTATGTTCGCGCAAATCAAAAACGGTTTAGTTTATTGAGCAAACTCAAAAACCGAAATTCCACAATAAAATTTTCTTTAAGAAAGGTTAAACTTTTTTCTCATATGCGCATTCGGGTTAGAAAGATATTTTTTAGTTTTTCTTTTTATCTTACGCAAAAAAAGTTGTGCTAAACTGGATTCAACCCGAATTATGTTAAACCGCCAGGGGACCGGCTTGTCTGTTTTTTCAACTACCACAGTATTATTATTAGTTCATATTTCAATAAATACGAGTATATAATAATAAAAAATTTAAACATTTATTACCAATTCCGCGATGTCGAAAGAACAAGAGTTTTTTCTTATTTAGTAAAATAGGCAGTTACTTGGTCCACAGAATATTATCTTGCAAGTCGTGTTAGGTAAAATATGACTCGGGGTATTTAAGCAACCGACTGACTCTGACGTATAGTATTCTGGAGTCCTATTTCCTTTTAAACATTTAGTGCCGTATCTCGGCATTGAACCACACAATATTGTTTTCCAATTTGTCTAATATAAACGCTTGTGTTGACAGTTAATTAACATAGAGCACAATCATATTTCCGAACTGAACAACGATTTTTAAGATTTATTTTGCACAATTCACAAAGCGTATCTCATTAAGCGTTTTCTATCTTTAAATTTAAATAATACAAAGTATGTATGAGAAATCATTAAAATAAATAAAGGCCTAAGGATGCCATTGTGTTTGAAATAGTGATCGACGGTGATAGCCTGGCCAATGTCATTCTTTAAGAAATGGCGCCATCAGCCAAAAATCCATAAGAAACTGTGACGCTCTTGGTTCTCACGTAGATTGGTATCGTACCGAATTTGGCCACTTTGTTTGTTGACGTACCCAATATTCCAAAAATGGGCATCATCACTGAATATGGTGGTGCAATGAAAATTAGAATCGTTTTAAATGTTATTATTTGCATGTACTTGTAAGCAGGGTTTAAAAAACCGCAGTCGAGACCAAAAACTGTCGAACAAAAAATAAAAGTTTATGTACAACTTTTCGCTTTTTAAGTTGGTTTGACAGTGACTGTTTACATTTAATGGTTTTTTGGCCAATGGCAAATGAAGAAGTGGAAAAAATGGCAGTTTTTCAACTTTGACTGCAGTTTTTTAAACTCTGCTTTTAAACTTTAAAGCCGTTTATTTTGATTTAGCAAATCAGACAATATGGCCGCTATTTCCTGTCAAAGTTTGGAACCCCTTTGTGGAAGACGATTTATTTGTTATGGTTTAATTTTTTTCTCAAGCAAATCTTTACATTAAACTTATTTAAAAACTAAATTTGCAATAAAAAATTGTTGTTTATATTTAATTTATTATTCTTTTCTAGTTTTCTTTAAACAAAGCACAAAAAATTGGAATTATCTCTAAATATCCAGCACAATAAAACGAACTGCAATAAAGCTATTGTATTATATTTTATTATTTAAATACAATTATAAGCATATCTACTGCAAAATTATGCCATTGTAGATTTTGGCCTAATTTATAACAAATTTATTTATGGTCATATTTTATTTTTACATTGATTATTATGAATTTATATTTTTTCCATTTTTACTCCCTGCAGCGTTGCCAGAAAATTTATTTAAAAGCACACACAGAAAAAATGACCAACCTTAAATTAACATGGCGCAATGTTGATTGGAAATCACAGTAACTTCCCAATAAAAAAATTTCCTATTTTGCGAAGCACTAATGGTAGTACATTTTAAAAAGTAAGCACACATTTATTCGCTACGCAATAAGACATACAGAGATGTAGTATGGTAAGTGAACGAAATCTTAATAAATATCTACAATTTCAAGAGCCACGACATTCCCTTACTGCGAAGCAGGTTTGTAAGGGAGCATATAAAAGAATAACGGTAACAAAAAATTCAGTGTGCCAAGCTGATCGTTACATTCACCAATTTTTATATGCGCTTAATAAAGCGATTTCTGTTTCAAAAAAGTACTGCTTCAAAGTGGGAACTCGCCATATAAAATTCATGTCTTCCGTAAGCGATATGGTGAGCGAAACGTTTACTTTTCTCCCTTACAAACCTGCTTCATTGGAAGCAGTTTAATATTTAATCCATAAATCCGGTTTTACTTGTTTTGTGTAGAAACAACAATAACTCTGCTAGAATAATAATACAAGAAAAAAATTCCCGTATTCTTTTTGTTAAAATAAATACATCAAATTTGCAAAGTAGAATAATGACGAAACCCGTATCGGGCCATTCTGCTGGCGTCTTTAAATTGTGAGTGCTTCTGTAAACATAAGGAAATACAACAAAAGTGAAAAATGCTGTAACAGGAATAACAGGTTTAGGTTCCGGCGTAAGTGTTTAGAATTATTCTAAAATAAATACATATTTTGTCTGTGAAGCTTCTTCTCACTGTTATTTAACACTCAAATCAAACTGATTCTACATGAAATTCAAGTCGTTTCAACTTTAAATACGTTTCATTCAACGTGATTCGTAGTGTTATTTAAATATCAATTTAATGTTGCTCTAACTTTGCTGGAATGCTAAATTAACATGAGTTTAAGTTAATTAAAAAGAAAAAAATGTTTTCCGCAAGATATTGTAAAATCATGATTAATCAAAATGAAGTAACTACTAGGGAGATTGAACGGTTATTATTCGGCCGGTTTTAACCGGTTATTTTAGCTTTGCCCAAGTCGGTTATTTTAAAATGCTCATTTTTCGAATATCGAATAAACCGGTTATTTAAGTAATGTGTAATTTATATACATTTTCCTTACTCTTCTTGTAGATGCCACCCGTAATTTAAGTATTTTCTAATTGATATTGGTCAAACTTAAACTTTTAATGAACAAAATGTAACAAAGATCAAAAAACATTATGAACTCCCACTGGAGCGCCCTATACTCCAGTGGGAGTTAAAGGAACATATATATATATAAATACAAATAGCGTATAAAAGCGTGTGTTCTTGTAAAAAAACCCAAAAAATATTCAAAATACTACATAACCTGTGCAGTTCAAAAGTAAATAATAATTTGTTCGAGAGTATTTTAAATATAATTTTATATAGAGGTTATCTCTAGATATTTTTCGAACGCGATTTAAAAGACAAAGTTAGGTGCTTGAAGTGCCCTTAAATGATAAGTTGCAACGGTTTTTCCCCGTCACGACTTATAAATCACCTTTAATTAGTCCACATGCTTGATATTAATGTGATCCAAATGAAACTTAACTCCGTTCGAAGTAGTTCTAAGGAGACGACAAATAATACTTT
This sequence comes from Pollenia amentaria, assembly GCA_943735925.1. Classification (NCBI taxonomy): domain Eukaryota; kingdom Metazoa; phylum Arthropoda; class Insecta; order Diptera; family Polleniidae; genus Pollenia; species Pollenia amentaria. Next base: position 56,571,947 of record OX031006.1, read on the forward strand.
ACTAAAATACGCTGCAAAAAATGAATCATTGGGTGAAACATTAGCCCGTTGTGTTGCCGAGGACGAAATGCCTGTTAAGGCAGTAAAAACTCTTAAGTAGTTCTAGCATCTCTTCATGCTGAAAACTATAACATTACGGCGGAATCAACGATATGGGAAAAATTTCTACCAGTTTTATTTATTAAAACACCAAGAACTAAAAAAAATTTAATTAATCAAACAATGTCACCCAAAAAGAATGTTCAGTTCACTATTCGTTTCTTTAATGCTGAAACAAAATAATTTGAAATAGATAATCCTGGCTAAGAGGTTTTGTTTGCAACTTTTGAAAAATATGGTTGATTTATATAGAAAGCTTAAGCACCAACAAATTAAAACTCATTCAAAATAAATTTGAGAGAATATTTCAAATAATAACTTTAAAAAATTCCTATAATTTATTTGCTTTTGCAAAACGTATGTCTAGATCATATATCATTCAACAGTTTCTTAATTACATTATACAAATATCTTCTTACAAATAAAGTTTGGTAAATCAATAAAAAATTGTCTAAAATTAAGCTAAAGTTTGATCAATGGTCCCACTTTTCTTGAATTTTATCGTAAAATATTTTTTAGGTCTGATCTCAGTCATATCTATGTATTTTGTTGGTTCCTTACCTTTGCAAATTGTTTTGTTTTTATTCAAATTAAGTTTTTATTTTAAAAACTAATTTGATTTTAAGTTTTCGAATCAAAACCGGTTAACCGGTTATTTAAAAATTGCTTAACCGAAACCGGGTTTTTTAAAATAGCAGCTATTCGTAATATTCGAAAACCGGTTATTGAAAAAGTCGAATAATCGATTTCCCTAGTAACTACCAAGTAAAATCACTACTGAAAAATTAAAACCCAACCTTGTTGCAGTCAATAAAAATTGCACTTTTCCGTAAACCCCAAACACACATAAAACTTTGCCAATTAAAAAAATTAAAACGAAAATTTTAGTCCAAAATAATTCTTCATTTTCTTTAGACTTTGATTTTAAATTCAAATAACAATTACAAAGACCTGCAATATTTGCACGAAGTCGAAGTCCTGGAACTCAAGTATACTTTTCTAAAGGTTTGAGCTGCGCTGAATCCGAATCTGTACTCAGAATTTCTCCATCACATTTCGAGACATCTGAGCTTAAATTAAAAAAAAATAAACATGTTTTTCGCCATATTCAAGGCGTTATAACTGCACAAATTTATCCTTATTTATAAAAACTGATTTATAAAACGTGATATGTCTTCTGAAAGTCCTATCAATTACATTTAAAATAAATGTTTAAACTTTGTAATATCTTGTTCCTTCTCTGAGATGTTTTAACCTGAAGTTTGAAAACTCCAGGTTTTCGCTACATTCATGGTATATTCGCTATTTATTTATTTTTTTTTTTTGTGATTTTTTTATAATTTTTACTTAATTTTTTTATTTTCTTTTTTAGATTAGTCCCAATTTACATTATACGATTTTTGTCGTTGCGATTGTTGTCGTTTCTTCTATGAAGTCGGTCTTATGTTTACATTGTACGATTTTTGTCGTTACAACTTCTTGTGTATACATATAATTTGACACTACGAATGAAAGAACAAAACGAATCGTAGAGTACACTCGCTTGTGTACCCCTTTTAATTCCTCTCTCCGCTCTCGCCAATAAGGTAAGAATCGCAACGACAAAAATCGTATAATGTAAATTGGGACTTATTTTAATTTAGAAAAATAAATACATATAAAAAATTAAAAAAAAATCTTAAAACAAATATAAAAAAATTAAATTAATAAAAAGTATAGTCTGGTTAAAAATTTGTTGGGCTGTGTTATCAAACTTTAGTTTTTGAACATTTTTTTATAGAAAAATTTTAAAATACATATTAAAAATAAACAATTTTATTTTCACAGGAATATTTAAAGCACAGAGATACCGAGTAGACTTACAGCACTTTAAATAAAATCAATGTTACCTGCGGTGTGGCCATATTATCTTTTTTCGAGCTAAATTTAGGTTTGTGTTTTCAGTAAGATTTTAGCTTTATTTCAGCATTTTCTAGCCTTTTCTTTAATTTCAATTTCGTGGAAATAAATTTATATATCAAAGTAAATAAAACAGTTTATCATTATAAATTTGTTTGTGGTAACCATATAATGTAGTTAAAAAATAATGGTCTGGTAGCGCAGAAACAATAGCTGTTGCAGATCTGATTTCCATACATACCAGTGTTGCCAGAGGAAGAATATAAAAGTTTCGAAATAGTCTTTGTATAGATAGTAAATTTATGTGATTTCTATTTAACAACTATTTTTATTCAGTATTTCAGTGATAATAACAAGACAACAAATTTATTTATTAAAAAAAAAAAACATACTCAAAAACACAAATAGATAAACGTGTGAAAACGTAAATTAAAAAAAAATATACAAGAACAGCTGTAGTAGTTTCAAGCCCATGCTGATTGCATGAGAATTAAAAAAAGTTTAAACATGTTTTACTTAAATATCGTCACCTAAAGTGCAAAAGGGCGTAACAGCACTTTTTATTTTTTACAGGAGAAGCAACACTTAACAAAAATAAGGTGTACTTGGCGTTTGAATTTCTTAGATAAAGTCGCCATTTTTGATCACAGGGATCCCATGTTGCTTAATAAAACAAACAAAAATCAATCAAAAACTTTAAGTTCTTTTTTTTTTATTCAAATTAACCAAGAATATATTTCACTATTTATTATATGACAAATATCAAAATAATATAAAAAGCTATAAAAAAACGTTTGCTTTATTTCTTGGCTTTAAATTTCCTTCTTTACTTTTTTAACCTTTTTTTCACACATGTCTTGGCTTTATATTGTTTTAAAATCTGGTCCCAAGCATTCACTGTATATATTTTTTGGCCAAAAGTAAAAAAATTTGAATTTTTGCAAAGTTTATTTTTTGCGTTAATACTCGTATAATAAAAAATATAACAAATTTATTATTAATTTCTGTTACTTTAACATTTGTTTTGATTACGATTTCTGAACCAGTTGTCAGAAAACCTTTAAGTGTAGTGAATTTTGTGACATCTTCTAGTAAAAGTTTTTGTAACAAAAATTTATATTTTTGAAAAATTAAAATAAGGGAAATTATGCCGAAGGTAAGTACTTTTACATTCTATAGGAAAATGTTGGTAAACTCATCTATAAAATCGATTAAATTGGAAAAATTTAAGTGACCTTAAAATTATCTAATGGAATTATGAATTAGAATTTTATATAGACTTACAAAAAAAAATGATAACACATGTTAGACATAATAAAATAATAGTTCTCTAGAACAATCAATTATTATCCAAATTTAATATATTTCATCTGCGAATTTTTGCGAGTTTAAAAAAATAGATTTTTTCAGGTGACTACTGCGTGCCAAGTTCAGAATTATTCAATATATGGCTAGAGAAACACAACGGAATTGACAGAAGAGCCGCTATTTACGCCCATTTCTTTTCATACATTTATGAGAGTGATTGTTCCGAAAACTTTAAACAGTATTTAAAAAAACATTCACGATTATTCTGTTCAAATATGAATATAAAATGGCGTAATAGTTTCAGAAATTTGAAAGTTTTTGAAAAACATCATGCTGTTTGGGTTAGAGCCAGTACTTCGATCAGAAAACGTGAAACGCAGTGTGCCTCCATTAAGTCGAAACCTGGACAACCGCAAATACCTTTTTGCCAAAAATCTGAGAGAACAAAACGACGAGTTGCAGCAGAAATCTCTAGAGATCATAATAATGAAGTGGAATTCCTAATTCTTGCTGCATCTGCGTCTGTTCGTAAATGTAACCAATTAGATTTAGCAGTGGTTCTAAGAGAGGCTGTCAGTACTCCAACTAGAGCTTCGAAAATACGGAAAATAATTTCAAAAGCAACACCAACTAAGCTATCTGCTGATGAAGGACTAGCCCTTTTAAAGAACAACTTTTTAAAAAAGCAATATTGCAATATAAGATATGAAAATAAAATCAGAAATTGCGATATATATCCTCTATATACTTTAAGATATAACATGTAGTAAATATAAATGCGTAATAGTTACTGAGACATTAGCGAAAGTTTCATTGGCAATGTTACTGAAGCATACATCGGAAAGAATACTATAAGTGCAAGAGGATGTTGTATCTGCTTTAATGGAAACCAAAAAAAAACAAAATTTTATACGCCGAACTCATTGTCATTGTGGTTGACGGTTTGGAACTCGAAAATCAAATTGTTTAACAAAATCTTTTTTAAACGTGTCTTTGTTTTAACCAATTTAATGAAGTATAAGATTGGTATAATTAATATCTACTGTTATATTCGAAAGGAAAGTGTACAATCGAAAAATTTTTTAGAAAAAAGCTGCTTAGAAAACCAGATTATCTATCAAAGATCTAAAAAAAATCTTGGATGCGGGAACCTTTATCCCGTAACCCCTTCTTAGAACTAATTATTTGTTAATTTTATAGTTAAATTTACTTATGTTTTTTCGGTCCACCCGTTTGGCTGTAATTAATTTTGGCCAATAAAGGGGGAAAATTTCCTATAGTGCAATGTCATAAACTCATTCACAACTTGTGCGTTTGGTTTTTTCGTTGTCTCTTTGATGTTGCATTAAATAATTCGTTTAAAAAAAAAAAAAGCAATCCGATGTAACACTTTTTTAGTAAAATGTTTTGAGTTTGAATCCGTGTTGCTGATGTAGGATTCAGAAATTACACACATGACCAAAATGGCAGAATATTTTTTTAGGACGAATAAAAATTGTGCAAAAAATTTAAATCAAATGTTTTCTTGACTAACTAAAATTAAAGCACATAGCCTGATAGAAACTTTTAGAGCATAGGCTGAGTTCCAAAATGTCATAATACTTTGCAGTAAAAGTCAAAAATTTATCATCAGAATCAAAAATTTATCATGCACAATTGGCTTATTGTGTACACATGGATAACTTTGTTGTGCACTTTGGGACATATAGCATTGTAATATTATATGTTCCAAATGTAATATTATATGTAGAATGCATTTGAAAAAGCGAGTTGCTTTGCAACTGACGTTTTGGAAATCACCAAAGTTCGTATCAATTTCTGAGAGTATAAATATCGTCATTTTAAAATCAATAGGCCTTAAGCGGCAACAAAATACAAATCGACTTTTTGATTGATTCCATTATAAACAATGAAAAAGTAAATTTTTCATTTTTTTTCGCTTAGGGCCTTTTAGATTTTAAGAGACGATATGTAAGTGTATTACTATAGAAAAAAGTGTCAATAGAACCTAAAATTAAAAACTTGATCGTGTAACCCCCAGGTTAGTGAAGAGAGAACACTACATGTTGGCAACACTGAATCCGCATTATAAAAAATTCATAATTTCCCGATACTGTTTACATTTTTAATTTTTAAAAAAAATTTTAATATTATTTCAATGTGTATGATTTTATATTAAGAACCAAAGTTGCGTTTTGCTATACACATACATATTTATTTATTCAAATATAGTAAATAAAAGAAAAAAAATATAATACAAAAACTATTAAATGAATTAATAAAAAAAAAATACAATATGGTTTTATTGAAAATCCCAATAAATTGCCTCGAATGTAGATTAAATGCAAAACCACTATCATCGCACACCTATGAAAAATAATAAACCACATTGGCAGACGGACAGAACGGAACGGTCGAACGGAAATACATTTAGCCAGAAAGGTCTAAAGATCAATGAGAGTAATATTTATTAAAATGCATTAACCACAATTAAGGTGGCCAACGACATTACCAACAAAATAAAATAGAGTTAATGCAAGAGCAAATAAATTTAACAATAATTTGAAGTCAGAGAATTAAGTATTTAATAACAAAGGATTTATGTAATTGAATGTATGGCTATAAAAAATGTATTTATGAGAAAGATTCGCATTACGAATTTCATAAGAACTATAAGTACAGTATAATACGGTTTTAACGAAGTCCAGTTATAGATAAAATGTTGTCTATAGCGACCACGTTCTTATAAAAATAAATATGTATATTTAATATGTACTTTGCAAAACATCGAATATAAAATATAGGATTTGTGATAAAATTTGATTAAAATTATTGTTATATTACTGAAAATTATATTATAATTTTTTTTTTAAATCGGTCTATAACCAACGATAAGTCCCGTAAAAAGTTCATTTTAGAAAAACAAATACTTTAACTCATTTTTTACTCAAATTACTGCCTATTTCCGATGTGCGAAAAAATTCTTTCTTTCATACAAATACGGGTAATTCCATGTCAAATCGACCAATAGTGGGACCCGACCCCCTTCGATTTGAATGAAATTTGGTGTGAAGGTTCCTTTCATCCTATAAGGAACATATATTAACAAAAAAAAATTTAAGAAATTTTTTTGCAAAAGTTACGTCATATTCAAAATGTCATAATTTCGCCGAATTAGCCGAATGTGTTGAGTTTATTTTTTCAATATCTCAAAAACTACAGCACATACGACGATGATTTGTATGTCATTTTAAAGAGAATACTTGGGGCTGCAAACAATATATTAAAAAAAATTTTTTTTTTTCACAAAATATTAAATTTTAAAAATGGACTAAGTCAAAAACCTAATTTTTTTTTTTGGCTAATTTTTTTGTATGTAATTCCTTAAACTGTTCTTTAAAAATCCTGAAATTTTGATGGAGGTGTTTTTTTTTCTTTTTTAAGATATGATTTTTTTCTTCTGCAACCTGTAAAAAATAATACTAAAATAAAATTTTAATATTGTAATTTTGAAAAATAAGTATTTTTTATATCTGATTTTTTTTGTTAATATATGTTCCTTATAGGATGAAAGGAACCTTCACACCAAATTTCATTCAAATCGAAGGGGGCGGGTAACACTCTTGGTCGATTTGACATGGAATTACCCATACGTTTAAGACAAAAACCAAATTTTTTTTTTTTTTTTTTTTTTTTTTTTTTTTTTAATGAAGTTGTTCGAAAGAAAGAATCCTTTCGCACATTGGAAATAGGCTATTTTTAGATTGATCCGTCTAGAAGTTATTATAAAAATATATTATAAAAATCGGTTCATTAAGCCATAATGTGATTAAATATAGTTGAATACAGTTTTTATGACCAGAAATTACATTTCCAAATTTTGTGATGATCGGACCATAACTTGTCGATATATAAGAATGTATGTATATAAAAATGCAAATTCGTTTGAGCGTTTGTTTGTTCCTTACTAAATCAGTTTATCAATATTTGTAAATTTTAAGTGGGCGCGGCAACTCATATACAAAGACAATATCAATTTCTGTATATCTGGAGAACATGGTTAACAATACACATCTGCAAAAAAGTGGGCCGAATTGAAAAAGTGGGAGTGGCACCTCCCATATAAAGATTTCTGTATTTTCGGAGAACGGTAATGGTAGAGATTTCTGAATATTTAGTGTATAAGGTCATTCATAAAGATTTAAGGAATAGAACTATTACAAAAAGCTTTAAAAAATAGAAAACTGAAATTTAGCTCATAGAATAAATTTGAAATTTAAAAAAATGTTGAATCAAATAAAGTAACTTATGATAATGAAAAAATTCCCAGATTCTATTTGTTAAAATATTTGATTTAAATACATTCAATTTATAAAGTATCAATATCCAGTGTGACACAAAGAATGCTGACGAAGGCCGTAGCGAGCCAGAAAATGCATTACATTCTGCTGGTGTCTAATAATTGTAAATTGTTCTTTACATACAGAATACTTCATTGCTATCCAAAGGATAGCTAAGGTAAAATGTAAGAAGAAGATACAACATAAAAGTCTGGTAATGTATAAAGTCATTCATAAATATTTAAGGAATAGAACTATTACAAAAAGCTTTATAAAATACATAACTGAAATTTAGCTCATAGAATAAGTTCGAAAAATAAAAAATTTTGATTATTTGAAGAATGACAATAGTAAAATATTAAATTTTATAAAAATAGCTTAGATATTACTATAGAACATCTGTCAAAAAGAAGGCTCAATTGGAAATGTGGGCGTGGCACCTCCCATACAAAAGCAATATAAGTTAATGTTTATCTTGCGAACGGTTACGGTAAATGTTACCAAATTTGGAACCAATTTCTTGGTTATCAATAGACAACATCTGCCAAAGGCTGGACTGGAAAGGTAGTCGTGGCACCTCCCATAAAAAAACAATATAAATTCTTTTATATATCGGAAGAAGGATAACAGTAGAAGTATCTATATTTGTTGCTAATTGCTTTGTAATCAATGTCCGAGATTTGTTTACTTGTTTCGGGGGTAGAACAGCGTACTGTTCCAGGATTTTCACGGAGTTTCATTAAATATTTCTTTAGATATTAAATTTCAAGATTGAAGATTCCGGATGTTCCCCCTGTTTAAAATGAATATATTGTTTGAAACAATTATGGAAACTAAAAAAAAAGTTTGTTATTTTTCTTTTCCTTGTTAAATTTGGTTTTTTTTTTTTTTTTTTTTTTTTTTGTGTGCTATAAAAACAGGCCTTTAATGTTTTGTCATTTCTTCACTTTCTCTTATAATTTTTATATTTTTCAACAAAAAAATTCCTAGTAGCTCTGCTTGCTCTCTTTGATTTATAGCTCATATCACTTACCAAAATCTAACGAATTAATTTCTGTTAACCTTATTATGATTTCTGCTTAACGATTAAGTCAAAATGCTAACAACAATATTTTTATTTTAATTTTGTCTTGGAAACTTTAATCTTATCGATTTTCACACCTGTTTCGAGAGGTGGGGGGAAAAAAATTTAAATACTTTAATTTATGTGCATCTAAATTATTTCAGTTTAAATCGCTTACGTAAAGTTTTTTATTACCGTTTGTGGTGACGACATGCAGGCTTTTAAAATACATAAAACTATAGGGTTTCCTGTTGGCAGATGAAAAAACAACTTTTAATCTTCAAATAACTGGCAAATGTGATGAAAATTATGTCTCTGAATTATAGGAATAGGAAGCTGAGAATATGTTTTACTTGCAACAATTTGAAAAATGTAATTCTACTGGTCGTATGTTAAAATTTTTTACAAAATAAAAGAAAGCTAAAGTATGTTGGCTAAATGAATTCGTTAGAAGGAAATGCACGAAATAAAATTCCTTTTGTTCAAGAGAAGAAGGAGCTATTTAAATTTAATACAATTTAAACTGGGAACAAGCGATCCTTAAAGAGAAATTTTATTTATCGAAGGCATGTCCACGATCATAATTGGTCGGAAAGAAGTACGTACTGGTATTTTTTTTTTTTTTATATGCAAAATTATTGATATTTTTGCTGTTTAAAGCCTAGTATTCTGTTCCAGTTTGTGAAAAATGATAAGCAACATCTATTATTTCATACGAAAAGTTTGACATGTACGAGTTTCAATGTTACCTAACTCGAGAGTTTGCACAATTTGACGTTTTTAATCTTTCAAAGTATGCGACATTGTTTTGCGTATGGAAACAAAGCCCACATGTATTTTACTAAAAAGCATTTTTTTAATAAAAAAATTAAATAAAAATTAAAGTAAATATGGATGAAAAACTGTTGGTTGTGTTATTTATGTTTTTTCGTTCTCATTTAATATAAAGTGTAAACTTTTTTCATTTTCTTAAAATTCCACTTGAAATAAGTGCAGCGTATATTATTTCGCAGTTGTAAAAAAAATGTTGCCAGAATCATTTCGCAACATTTTTACAAATTGAACAGAGTACAACTCTATCAACGTTATTTCATAGAAATTCCGCACAAGTTTTTTTCATATGAGTTTTGACAGCATTTCCCGTGAAATGTTGAACAGAGTACCAGGCTTAAGCCACAAAACTGAAAGCAATTGCTCGGTTAAAAAGTAATGCCAAAAAAGTATGTGCACGATATGTATTGGTTTGAAGGAGATACAGAAAGATAAATACAATTGGGTGATTCACAAGGTGTGCTATCAAGTCATATCGTCATAATATCCTGAATAATATTTTACAATTATTTAAAAAAGATATTGTTGTGTTTCAAACAAAATAAAAATTTTAATGTTGTGTTCATTGATTTGTCAAAACTATACAGTAGAAATCTAAATTATAAAGGGTTGCCCACAGCAGTCATTAATATTTCTTGTAATTATTTTAAGACATACATATAACTTTGCAACTTTATGACTACCTTGTGAATCACCCAAATTTGTTTTGCGTAAGAGAGAAAGTTAAACTTAGAAGTAGAGGCCTGCATAGAGTTTTTCTTCTCCCGGACTCTTTCACTTCCCGAGAAAGCTGGATTAATTTTTAAATTTTCCACTCAATATAAAACTATGCAAAATATAATTTAATTTAATTTATTTGGACAAATAACAAATCATGGCATCTATTAAACAAGTTTATCAATGCATTAAATCTAATTAAAAAAATAATAAATTTCAGTTCTTTCCATGCAAAGGAAACAGCATTGGCATAACACCAAAAAAAAATTATTATTTAAATAAAATATAAAAAAATATTTTTTAAAAATAGGACTTTAATACTAATTTAATTAGAGTCCTGGCAATGAGAAAACACGTTTCCTTTCTACGGGTGTTTGCCCTTATAGTCAAAAGAACATTATATAGGTATTATCTGGAAAATTTAATTTTTATTACCACTTTCTATAAAAACTTGTAGTTTCTTTTTTAAAGTAAAATTTTTTTTTAATAGAAGAAGCGTTTTCTTTAATAATTGCTGCATTAAAAATTTTCTTAAATGTTAATTTTTAAATTTTATCATCATCTCTTACAGAAAAAGTATTTACAGCTTTTTCAGAATCTAATCCAAAAAATATTTTATTTTCAGAATCGAATCCAAAAAATATTTCAAGCAGCATAAAAAGTCATTACATTTTTCAAAACAAGTGGGAACAATTCTTTTGCGTTTTTTTTTAATAAATCTGGGTCTTAAAAAAAAATTGTGTACGTCTTAACTCCTCTTCTTTTACTTGTTCGAAATTCAAGGGCATTAGATACTTATCGAATTTCAATTTACATCTACTTATTGGCATAACTTATTACCAATTATATAAACATATAAGTTGGCACAATTAAATTAAGAAAAAACGGGAATTCCCGCCCAAATTTCCCGGGATTTTTTCCCGAAAAATTCTGGGATTTTTGTCCGGGAAATTACGTATGCAAACACTAAGCCTGTACAATAACATTTGAGGGGCTTAAAGCACAAGGGGTTAAGTACCTGTTTTTAAAATTGATATTAAGTGCTCATATACCCCGTGTGCTGCAAGCGAAACAGGTATTTTAATGACAACTACTACAATTGGTCGGCATAACTCGCTAGCGGATGAGAATTCCACATTCAACTCTCGTGGTCTGAACTTCTCTGACCTTCATCTACATATTCCATATTTAATCTCAATTTAAAAAAAAACACACTAAGCCCCTTGTGCTTTAAGCCCCTCATTTGAAAACACATTCAATTCATAGAAAATTTTTCAAACTCTAAACTGTAGTGTCACTGTCACAAACAAATACTCAAAAGAATTAACGTAAGTGTGTGAACGTATAGATGGAAAAAACGAGTGCGACACTCAGGGCTGCCAGAATTGACGATTTATCGTCATTTTGACGATTTTTGGTTCCGAAATTAGCAAAGTGCCGATTTGCTGATTTTTTTCTAAAAAGTGACGATTTTTTTCAGTCTTCAAAATAAGACAATTTTAAATCTTTTGATGTTTGTTATTAGGCAGCACAGAAAAAAAAATTTTTGTTCTTTTCCATAAAAAATTTTATGGGCAAAAGCAAAATTTCGAGTCAAGTCAATTTAAGTTAAAACTCGTACCAAAATCTTGACTTTGAGATTGAGAGTTCACTCGTGTGGGGAGCAGGTGAAGTTATGGACTGATTTGGCTAATTTTTAACGTTTAATACTCTATATACCTATGTATATGAAACATTTTTAAGCCAAATTTTATAATCCTAGATTATATGGGTGCCATGGTGCCAAAACTATAATTTTGTGAAGAAAGAATATTTCAGGTAAAAAAGAAAAAATAATAATGAATTTAAAGAAGATTTAAAGAAGTCAAGATTTGGTTTCAGGTCAAAATGTGAGATTTATGGGTATAAATTACAGGCAGTCATGGTTTTTAGTTCATATCTTAGGCAGATCTGGCGGAAATATAATAGCACACTATTCCGTACTATATCTAATATAGAATCTAATATAGTAAAACAACAGTGTTCAATATTGAATCCTTAAAAGCCTGTTTTACTTGTTTTTATTTTCGTTATCCTTTTTGCTTTTAACAATTTTATGTACTTGTATAATTTTTTAGTTGAAATGAAATAAAAATATTTTAAGATTTCTAGTTTATGTTTTATATGTATGTATGCTTTGTATTAGTACTTTCGTGTGAAAAGTACTTACGGGGGAGTGCTCAGTGTACCTTCTAAGATACAACAAATATTTTCTAAATAACCTTAAAAACAATTTGTCTACCAAATTGTTACGCAATTGATTTTTTTGGACCATTTTACACTTCATATATTTTTTATATCAAAATCGGTGTCCTTGGGCATTGACGGGTTAAATTTACATGAATTATAGTTATTTAAAAGGAAAAACAATTTTGTTCGCAAGTTATTGTTAAATCATGTTAAATTAACATGAAGTGACTATGAAGAAAAATCACTACCAAAAAATGTAAAATCAACCTTGTTTTCGACGATGTTACATTAATTTTTTCTGTGTGTATTCAGTAATTTCATATCATATTGAATACCATATTCGTCAATAAAATTTATTTTTTAATTGAAAATGCACCAACAACCGACGTTGTAAATACAAAAGCTACTTTTGTTAATTCAAATTGTTAATATTCAACAAATATTTTTAACAATGAATTTGTAGCATTGATAAAATATTTGTTAACAATTATGTTAAATTTATAGCAATGTTTATATAAGAGTCTTCGGAAATCCCATTTCAGCAAACACATGGTTAGATTGACACCGTTAAATCAACTTTGCTACTCATAAGGACTTAGAATATACATACGTATATACTCGTATGTACGAGTATATACTTTTTAGGGCGTAACATTAATATTGTAGCAATTACAAAAGGTATAACAAACTTATATAAAAACGAACTTGTATATGTATATACGCTCTGTGGTGAACGGTATACCAATTTGAAATTTTTTAGAAAATGGCCCGATTGAAAGTATCTTTTATTCCTAAGACTTTGAAAAAAACCATAGATTATTATAATATAGTAATTAAAGGTTTAAAAAACCAAATTTTTTATGAAAATTTTCCTTAACAAACGTTTGTTAAATTTAACAAACAGTTTCATAAACATACGGGGATATACATATGTATGTATAGAATATGTTTTTGTTTGCTTTTTTTAAAATAAAAATCGAACAAACTTTGCTTAAAATCTAAATTTAAATGGTCCGATTTTTTTGACGATTTTTTAAACAGAAAAAGACGATTTTTTTATTTTTTTTTCTCAGGAAATTGACGATTTTTTCATAATTTAATCTGGCAGCCCTGGCGACACTATAGCGAAAGTGCTCTCAAAAATTAACAAGGGAATGAAAAATACACACAACAATGAGAGTGGGAACAAACACAATTTTAACTTTTTTAATGTGAGTTTGGGATGGATATCTACGTACAATAATATTTTGTATGTATGTTTATTTCTTTAATAATATTGCAACAACAATTCTTTACAATAAAAATTTTTTGCACTTGTACGCCACATACAGCACACAAGTATACATCAAAAATTCTTTGTATGCGTCGCTTCATACGACAGAAAAGTAAACCTCAGAAATTATTGCAAACTGCAAGAGGTTTCAAATACTTGGAGTATATAGAAAACTTGTTTACTGTATCGAAAGGTTTTGAAAGAAACAAGTACTGTCTGGAGTGTGTTTCTTTGAATTTCTTTACCCACACAATACTATTTAAATTGTGCGACGAACAGTACCGCATAGCCTATGCCATTGCGGATGTACACGAACGTTTTGTACACACAGTTAATTATTGGTGTGTGTTTGATTTTCAAATACACTTGCCTTTTCTTAGAAGCTGTTATTGGATTTTATTTAATTAATCTGGAATGAAACCATCTTCAATGAAATTGAAATTCATTGAAAGCATGTGCATGTTATAAATTAGTTGCAAAGCACTGGAAACAATTAAGCCGCTAGCAAAATAAATTGCTATTAAATTGTATGCACGAAATGAATCGGTTTCAATGAGATGCTTATACATATTTTCTGTTTTAATAAAGCATTTGGAATATAAACTTTATTTTTAAATATATTTGTCCTTTTTCTGAGTTTAAATACCTTTAAGACAAATCATCGGCTTGTAATGAAAACCCATTTCATATAAAATATGTGCTCGATATAAATTCATCGCTTAAAAAAAATTAAACCAACATACGAGTATATGACCTTTTAACTCCTAAGACAATAAACCAAAATCAAATTGACTCGTAAGCAACACAAATAGCGAACAAGGTAAGTATACGAAATAAATTGGTCACAATCAAATGATTGTATTTCCTATTCCAACAAATCTTGAGAAATTAAAACAACTGGAGTAACATTTTCTTGCCACCATTGTCATTTCTATAAAACAACAAAATAAACTCTTAAGGAATCTTAATGTAAGTTTATTGTTCCCTTAATGCATTTTAACTTGTGCTACCGCGACTGCTTTTTAAGCTGTAAAATACAGTTTGGAGTGTTAAACCTTTTTTTATTATAATTAATTTTTTTTTGTTTTTTTGTGTTTAAATCATTAAATGGATGTTAATTTCTAATACAAATTACAAAGTATTATGATAACAATAATAATAATATTTTAACACCAGCAAAAAAAAATGGACATTTTAAACCGGTTTAAATGATTTTAATTCAAAAAATAAAACAAAACAAAGTAATAAAAATCAAAAGGCATACCAAAGTCATAAACTCAATGACTGGTATTAAAAAATTGGATATAAAAACCCAGCAAATAAAAGAAAAGTCTGATTTTATAGCTTCCAAAAATCTGTAAAAGAAACGGTAAAACTAAATAAAAAAAATAAAAAATAATCATAAAAAGCTTTAACATTTGTATTAAATTTTTTTTTGGCTTAAGTAAACAAGAGCTTTAAAAAAGCTCTAAGTGAAAGCTTTTTAAAACACTATTAATAATGTTTTTTTTGCCTTTAGTTTAGTTTCAAAACTACTGTTTTCAAATTTATATTTTTTGTTTAGTGCTTTTTAAGGTTTATTAAGCTTTATTTAAAAACTTTTAGAAACTTTATATTTGAAAATAAAGCTTTATTTTAAAGCCTTATCAAAGCTTCATTTCACCGCTTCTTGAAAAGCTTTACAATCTTTATTAACAAACTTTATTATTCAGCTTATTGGAAACTCAGCAATTAAGAAAGGCTTTTAACGTTTAGAAATCTTTACCGAAAACTATTTTAAGTCTCATCTTTATTTTAAAACGTTATTAAAAATTTGATGTATGGGCTTAATGTATTAGTTAACTTATGTGAACTGTAGCTTTTTGCATAAGACTGTTTTTTTGCCTGTGCATTATATTATAAGATTAATAAACAGCTTTAAGCACTTGTTTATAAAAGTTTAGTTTAGTTTAATTTAAAACATATTTTCAAAAGTTTCAATTATAGTTACTTTTGCTTTTAAACAGCTTTTCTTTATGGAATTCAAAAGTGTGTCTTTTATAAAATTATTATACTTTTCTTAAAAAAAAACTTTATTTGTTTTTTAATTTAAAGCTTTAAAGACAACTTGTTTAATTTTTTCTCTTTAAACTCTATTTTTTTTTAAAGAATTATTTAACAGTTTTAATTAGATTTGCTGAAATTGTTGTTAAAGTTCCACAATATATGAACAAACTTTAATAGGAAATGTTTTATTTACCTGAAAATTTTTTAATTTTATAGCTTAAAGCCTTTGTTTAAGTGTAATATCTTAAGCTTTTTTAAAAAAGCTTTATATCGCACTTAATCAACAAACGGGTATTAACTCAATAAATCAAAATTTGCAGTAGAAGCAAAACAATTTTTAATTTTACATTAAAGGCATAATGAAAAGAATTATTTAGAAAACCGTTTCATTACCAAAAAGTAGACAAAATAATACGATATTTTTACAGCACGTAGATATGAATATTACATGAAAAAAAAATTTGAGGTAAAACACTCTTGTTGATCAAGTCCGATATATGATTTAAGCATACATTTCCAGAATATGTTGTATCATAGCTATCTATTGATTAGCATTGAAGTTAATTGTATGCACAGAAAATTTTGCAATTATAAGACATCAGCACCATTTAATGGATTTTCTGGCCCGCTACGGCCTTTGTCAGCAATTTTTGCATAGAATCATTCCTAGATATATGAAAATATATGAGGCTTTAATGTTAACCAATAGTCGGCTTAAGCAAAAAGTATGTGAAATATTGAGGGAATAGGACTATTGCAATAAAGCTTTACAAATTGAAATCTGACTCACAGAAGCACATTTGAAGAAATGATAAAAATAATTAGATTCACCCGTATCGTGAAATAACCAGTGTAAACCAGGATTAATTATATAACAGAGTATAAATACTCGAGAAGGTGGGCATCGATAATCAGTATTAGTACGAACATTTAAATGTGTAGATCGCAAGTATAAGTTGTATAATGGACTAAGTTCTAAATAAAGTGATGTGAATAGTTTATAGTACAGATATAAATAAAGTGTTTAAAGTGTTTTATTAAAGTTACAATAAAAGAACTCAAGAGGTTTATTATAAAGGAAATAAACCAAAAACGTTATTGAAAAGGCAGTAACGTAACAATGCATTACTTGTTTCAAAGCTTATTTCCATAGCTTTATAAAAGCTTTTGTTAGTAGCTTTGGTTAAAATATCAAAACCTTTTTTAAAATCTGATGTGTTGTTCAACTTTTTTTTAACTAAATCTGTAAAAATAAACTTTTATAAAAGAAATTTAAACATTATTTCAAAGGTTTTTTAAAGCTTTTTATAATATTTCATGGCTTTGTGCAATATTGCACGCCACTTTTAATTTTTATATTTAATAGAGATGATCTTAAAAAATTTAATTGTTAAGCTCTTGAAAATGTGGTTAGATAAATAACCACCCAGCCTGAATGAGTTAACAAACTTTTTGCTGGGTAAAGAATTTTACACAAAAACAACAACGTTTTTATTTTGAAAAAATTACGTTATTGTCGTCATTTATGTTAAGTTGTTTTATTGAAAAATAAAGATCATCAATAAATTTTAATCGCTGATATACAAAAAATAATGACAAACAAAAACAAACATGATGGAACATTAATTTCTTTTGAATAATTTATACCAAGACTGGCAACACCTATTTGTGGTGGCGCCAAATCCGATTTTTTCTCCACTTTTTTTTTGTCAATTTTAATAAATATTATCATTTTATTGTCAATATTTTTATAAAGCAAAAGTTTTGTTTTTGCAAAAAATTCTTCCATAAATTAATTTTACTGCTATTTGGTTTTTTATCTTCTTTTGTTTCTATTGAACTTTCAAATGAAGAAATGCCAAAAACAAAAAAAGGCGAGTTAATTAAATTCTAAAAAAACTTTACTAGCCGCCTGGTATATACAAAACAAACATTGAGATATGTAAACAGCAACAAACTTATTCCCTACTGGAACTAACTACCAGAACTACAAAATTTACTCAATACAAATTGTTATAAAGTTTGTGAAATGTTTTGTGGGACTACTATGTACATATGCACTTATATCAGTGTTGCCAATCTAGCAATTTTTCATATTATTTAGCCATCGCGAACGTTGATGTACCAGTAACGTACTGTTAGCACGGTTATGCACTTATAGAGCATTTTAAAATATGTCATATGTTTTCCACACGTATTAAAAAAGGAATAGTTTACATAAAACAACACACACAGTAATGGGAATTAAATATGCTCAAGTGGTGATCACTGTACAGAAAAAGTACCATGTGATTTAAATGGTACTCAAACGGTATACTGTATATGTATACAAATCATTAATAAATTGATATATTATATTTTTATATTATAGATTTACAATAAACAAAAAAATAAGTATTTTGCCATATATGTACACTAGGGTGGGCCGCTTTGTAAGGACACAAATTCGTCGATATTGTGCCAGCGATTTTTCGATAGATTTTGGCATGAGGAAAAAAAGCTCAACTACAACATGTCAAAAAAATCATTTTTGAGGCGCCCAAATCTCAATTTTTTGACTTTTTCATAACTTTTATTTTTAAGAGTTTTTCCTAGGTGAAATTGTACGCTTTAAACGATGGCGATAACAGTTTTTCCAAAAAAAATGTTATTCTTGAGGTTTTCAACAATTTTTTGTTGAAAAAATTTTTTTTACGTGTTAATTTTTAAGGTTTTTAGTAGGTATGTGAAAAATCAGCCGATTTTTTTTATTTGTTACCTACTAAAAAAAAACCTTAAAAATAAAAGTTGAGAAAAAGTCAATGAAAGTGAAATTTGGGCGCCTCAAAAATGATTTTTTTGATATGTCGCAGTGGAACTTTTTTTTCCTCATGTCAAAAGCTATCGAAAAATCGATGGCAAGGGTAAAGCATTTTTAAGATTTTTTTCAGATTTTTCGGAATATATTTTAAGGTCGCACAAGCCGAATTTTCGCCAAAAATCGGGATTGCCGGTCTTTTTTGAGTTTTCTTCATAACTTTGTCAAAAACCATGATTTTCACCACTTTTACGGAAAAATATAAAAAAAAATTGCCAAACTTTATTTTTGTGTGCAAACACTATAAGTTTTTGCAATGGATTTGCTTAGTTGGGTACCCAGCATTATAATTTTTCGTAATAAAAAACTAATAATGCAGTTTGAAAGATCAATGAATTCTAAGGAGTGTGCTGGAAAACGAAAACGTAAAACGCAAGAATTTGAAAGTTATTTTTAATACACTTTTAATGTATTTTTTCTAATTTTTGTTATAAAATTCTGTTTAATAGAGAAGTAGTTGTATAATATTTGTCATAAAATTCTTTTATTACATAAATCTTATTAAAAACGATTTTTAAAATTCTAGCGTTTTACGTTTTCGATTTTCAGCACACCCCTGTTAGAAATAACAACTTTTGAATTTGGTCTTACCGTTCCTGAGTTATACCGATTTTCAGTATTGTACACAGAAAAAATTTTCAGTATGCAGTTTTTGATCAAATAAAAAATTGTTTAAAAAGTAATTAAATTTAATTAATGTGATAATTGAATCAATTATTTGTTTAATTAAAAAAAAAAATGTTAATATAATTTTGATTTCATTAACATTTTAGTTGTTTTGCAATTAATTTTGAATTAAAATATTAATTAAATAACAAAAAATCTTAATTGATTTATTCGCCTAAAATTAAAAAACTTGTAGAATTGTTGTTGGGAATTGTCAAAACCTGAGCTTTATTTAATTAAATCATTTTACAAATTGTTTGAAAGAGAAAAAGTTTTTAGGTAATTTTTTATTAGAAACAATTTTTAATTTTATCTGTATACCCAGTTTATGATATTAACGGCCAATTTCACCAAGTTCAGTTATAATTAACTATCAGTTATAACTCTCGAAAACATATCGTTAACTGGAAGTTAATGTAATAGTTAGTTTTAACTGAACATGGTCAAATTGACCGTATGTATTATAATTTGCTTGCCAGTTTATAACTCATAACCAACAATCAAATAAAAATCAAACGATTTGTCTTGCTTTGTTTAAAAATCATTTATTGGGGTTCTTTCGATGTAGTTCTATGCCCTGCAATTAGTTTTGAAAATCAGTTTCAGAAGTTGTGACATTGATGTAAGTGTTAGTCATTGATGTAAGAGTTAGCTTGTGGCTGGGTCTTCTTTTAAGGTCCTTAATATTGAAGAGCAGAAAGATCACATCACCTTAAATAAAAATTTTTCTCACGATTCAGCAAAGGTGACAAGTCCAAATTTTCCATCTGTATAAACCACAAAATTATTGGTAAAATTATCCCGGAACCAATACGTGAAGATTTCGGTCACATGCAACCAAGGGAAGTCTATAAAGAATAGCTTCATCTGACCCTTTCTTTTTGGGTTATAGATCTAAGTCCTATCCTAAGTTATTAATCGCCGGATGAGGAAAATTATATACGAAGGTGTTCTGGAAATCGAAAACGCAAGAGTTTTGAAGTTCTGTTTCATACACTCTTAACCTATTTATCTATAATTTTCTTATAGAAGTCTGTTTAATAGAGAAATATTTGTATTGTATTGTATTCGTGTTTTTTTTACTACAAAAATCTTAATACAAAAACGACTTTTAAATTCTTGCGTTTTGCGTTTTCGATTTCCAGAACACCTCTGATAGTCTTTAAAGATATGCAGTTTTCGAAACTAGCTGCAATCTTACATGAACAATTCAAAAGTGTATGCCTTGCTTGAATTTCGTTCATATATTTCAAGAATATATGTCATTACACCCAGAGAAAAACTTTGTTTAAATATGGTCACCTCCAACAAAACTATTTTTAAATAAAATTGTAAACATACTATGGTTAATTTTAACCATATTATTGTCATCGACAACCATATTATGGGTTAATTAGTCCTCCATCAAGAAGCCACAGCCATATTATGGTTGCCTCTAAACATGTTATGGTTAAATATGACAATAATTTGTTTTTAAATTAACAATAGTATTTTCCTCTTTTCCAAGAGCAACATTCTTTGGTTGAAAATCAACCATGCTATTATAAGTGTTAAACATATTTTAGTTATTATTAACCAAAACATGTTCGGAGGCAACCATAATATGGTTGTGCCTTCTTGATGGAGAACTAATTTAACCATAATATGGTTGTCGATGACAATAATATGGTTAAAATTAACCATAGTATGTTTACAATTTTATTTAAAAATAGTTTTGTTGGAGGTGACCATATTTAAACAAAGTTTTTCTCTGGGTGTAATGACATATATTCTTGAAATATATGAACGAAATTCAAGCAAGGCATACACTTTTGAATTGTTCATGTAAGATTGCAGCTAGTTTCGAAAACTGCATATCTTTAAAGACTATCAGAGGTGTTCTGGAAATCGAAAACTCAAAACGCAAGAATTTAAAAGTCGTTTTTGTATTAAGATTTTTGTAGTAAAAAAAACACGAATACAATACAATACAAATATTTCTCTATTAAACAGACTTCTATAAGAAAATTATAGATAAATAGGTTAAGAGTGTATGAAACAGAACTTCAAAACTCTTGCGTTTTCGATTTCCAGAACACCTTCGTATATAATTTTCCTCATCCGGCGATTAATAACTTAGGATAGGACTTAGATCTATAACCCAAAACGTTGCGTTTAATAGTAAAAAATCTATATTCGCCAAGCAGCGAGAATAAAGTAGCAAACGCAATTTTAATAGAAGACAACCTTAAAAAAAACCTTAAAAGAAATTCAAGAAATAATTGCCCAAGCCAGTCTTATTGTTTTTTTTTTTTTTTTTTTTTGAAGCTTGCAATATTTTATTTGATTTTTTTTAAACGGATCCAGAAAATTGGGAAGCGAACAAGTCATTTTAAGATGCAAAAAGAAACAAATTTCAACATTAACAAGTGGGAAATGAAGTGGAAGAACGAAATGTGCCTTTGGCTAACACTTACATCCAGGGACCGTAACAATTATTCCTTTTTTCATTAAAGTCAGATAATATAATAGTATAACAGTTATTTTTTGATTTTTATTTTTTGGACAAAAGTAACAGTTATTTTTTTATTTTTATTTTTTCGATCAAAAAGGAAAGTTATTTTATGACTTTTATTTTTTCGAGCAAAAATAAAAGTTATTCTTTAAAGAAATGTACGTGTTATAAGTATTTAGTTGACTTTAAATATTTATTTTAATATGCATAAGATATTCCAATGATGATCACACATTTAAAGAAATATTTAAAGACATCTCAATAATTATCACACGTACATTTCTTTAATGAATAACTTTTATTTTGCTCGAAAAAATAAAAATCATAAAATAACTGTTATTTTTGTTCAATAAAATAAAAATCATATAATAACTGTTATTTTGGATCAAAAAAATTAAAATCAAAAAATAACTGTTATTTTTGTTCAAATAAATAAAAATCAAAAAATAACTGTTACTTTTGTCCAAGAAAATATAATTCAAAAAATAACTGTAATTTTTGATCGAAAAAATAAAAATCAAAACTTTAAAAATCATAATATTTTATCAAAGAAAAGTTCATAATGATCAATATCGTTTACTTTAATCAGTTTGCCAGCATTTATTTCTATATGCTTTTTTTGTTTTAAAATTTCAAAATAACTGTTATTTTCGGTCCCTGCTTACATCAATGTCACAGCTTCAGAGCTTATTGGAGGGCATAGAACTATGAAACAAAATGTTTGATTTTTATTTGATTGTTGGGTATGAGTGCTTAACTGGCAATATCATAAACTGGGCACAAAGCTGAAACCCGGTATAACTCAGGAACGGTAAGAGCAAATTCAAAAATAGTTGGTTCTAAGTTACTTAAAATTAATTGATCTTTCAAACTGCTAGTTGTTAGTTTTTTCATTTTCATACAAATTTTAAAAGTTATAAAGCGTTAATTACAAATTTTATGAAAAAAATTAGGAAATATTATAATGTAGGGTACCAAATGAGCAAGTTTTTGTATTGCTTTTGATATACATACATACCAAAAACGAACACCTGATTCATAAAAAACAGCAAACTTCGCCTAACTCAGCCTTTATCAAACAGCTTAAATAATGCAAAACAACCAAAAACATCCATACTATCGAAGAATTGCATTTTTTGGGTATTCAAAATTTTTATTTTTTGTTGCAAATATATTCATTTTAATTCGATATTTTTTCTTATCTGTATTTGTATTGCAAAAATATACTGAGATCAAGCAATCTTTCGTTTAATATTTCTGAATTTTTTTTTAAATTTTATATTGTATTTTATTCGACCTTTATAATATATAAATAAAAGAACTTTTTTTTTGAGCTCGAAGTCTTTTTTTTTTTTTTTGTAGGATTTTTGTAAAAATAAAATCTTATTTAAGCATTTTTCCCGTAAAAAGTTGGCAACACTAAAACATATCGATCCTTTACATAAATAGTGAAATAACTCAAAAAAAATTTATTTCGAGATAAACGCGTTTAAAGTTTTTCATTTGATCTAACCACACTTAGAAAAAGTAACGACACAATCTCTTTAAACGGGGAAAGTATACGAGATAGAAAGATGAATTTTATACACAATATAAAGGAAAACATAGCGAGCAATTCTGAATCACTAACACCAAAATTACATTTTTTGAGTTATGCCACTATTGAAGTAAATGAGCGATGTGTAAAATATTTCGGTGATTTATTTTCAGTTTTTAGTTTCATGTGTGAAATATGGGAGTTTTTTGAATAAATTTGTGGGAAAAAAAATTTTAAAGCAGTATATTTTCACAGATATGTATGTATAATTAATAAATAAATTAAAAGACAAATAAAACGGAAGTTTTTCATCATTAACAGGTATTAATTTTAAATTAAATTTAAATTTACACCTTTATATGATATTGCGCATATTTTAGACCTTTTGTCATTTAAATAATACTTTTATGAACAAATGAAATTTTTAACAAAAGAATGTACATGTGTATTAAAAAATAACCTTTTGAATTTTGTTGCTCCATTTTCGGACAAAATTTTATACAAAAAAATTCTGCCTTTACATAAAAAGCATGCCAATTGAAAAAAAAACCTTATGATTTAAAAAGCTATTCAAGAACTTTGTATATATATTTAAAAAAAAAGCTCAGTTTATCTTTAAAGCTAAAGTTTTAAGGTTCAATTAGACGTGACATAACTATAATGGCATTGCCGTAACCATAACCATAAAAACTAAAATTCAATTGGTTTATAACATGTCACCCATAAGGTTGGTTCAAACAGATGTTTTGTATGGTTTGTCACGTCTAATTTGAGCTTACACCAAAGCTTTTTATCCAAAAAAATAATGATAAGCTCGAAAAGTAAAAGGTCGAATAAGGATTTTTTTTTGATAGAGCGCGGAGATTCCTCACAACGGAGACGGTACCGTGACCAAGCCAGGTCTATTGTACCCACCCCCCTTTAATTGGCCAAAAGACGCTCTGCCTCCCAGAGGAATCCAAGGCCTTTTGCCGGTGTTGCACCGACTCGGGACGCGCCTATCGCGCCGTGCCCCAAGTGTCTCCTTCTGGCCCATGCCAGCGCCAAGCAGTCGAATAAGGATAGTAATACAAAAACAAAATATAATTTTTAGTCAAAAGAAAAGCTGATTTTTACACAAAAAATTTCACCCGTTTTACACAGAATTTCAGATTTTACACAGAGTCACATTTTTTAAACAAAATGCCTATTTTTACATAAAAGTTGCACTTTTTATACAAAATGCTGTAGTTTTTATGCCCCTCACCGGAGGTAAAGGGGTATTCCGTTTGTAATTTCTACAATGTTGATCTCAGACCCTAAAAAGTATATGGGTATTTCCACAGGAAAGCCTACTTTTTGTCACGCTAAGCCACTAAACATTTTAAATTGTGTGTGAAAGAAGAATTTATATATTATTAAACTTTGTTGCATTTTGGTGTAAAGCGCAACTTAGTGAAAGCGAGGAAGAACATGGGTCTAAAATACAAGATTAGTTGCTTGGTGGCGTAACGTGACACTTCTGTGGAACACAGAAAGAAGTTTATTTTCTAAAGCAATCAATTTCGTTTCTTAAAATTGGATTTTCTTTCCATAATAATTTCTTGATTTTAACTTATTTCTTTCGTATATAGTAAAATTTTCTTTAACAAAAAAAAATAAAAATAAGTAATTTTTGGCTTGGACGAGATCATGCAAAATTTTCTAGGTTTAAGCCATATTTTCTGGTGCTTTCGTAAATAATTTGTTCCATGAAGTGCCCATATATATTCTGGTTCCTTATGAGTAGCGAAGTTGTTTAAATGATGTCCATCTGTCCGTCTGTACATGTGTATGTTGAAAAGGGGTGTCCGAAAGCCCTAGAAATGATGGGAACTAGGTGGTTACATACTTATGAGACATATGCGCCGTTAAGGTTTGATATTGAAATTTACCCAGACCGGTCCATAAATTACTGAGATATCAGCGAAAAACCACGGCTGCTTCTAATTTTACCTGTAAATCACTTTTTTATTATGTATATCTGAAGAGTGCCAACCCCAAAGTTTCCAAATAAGTTACAAACGTGTCGGTTATCAATACATAATATCCCACAAAACGTGGGCGGTATTGAAGAAGTGGCCGTCGCACATAATATTTTTTTTTAAATCTTAAGAACATTAGGAAAACAATTTTACATATTTGGTACACTAAAATAACTTTTTTTCCTCGAAGAGTACGTGTTATAATAATTTTGTTGATTTTAATTAAGTATTTATTTTAATGCTAGAAACCCAATGGGACGAACAACGAATTATTTGCAACGAATATTCGCCGTCAGAAATAGAACATAATGGTGTATATGAAAATACACACAATCATTGCGTCGTGCGTAACGAACTCTGCGATTAGGATATTTATATTTCTATTAACTATTACTTGTCAATATTTTTTTTTTTTTTTTTTTTTTGTGTTGAAATATGGTCACACTATGATTTGATAATTGAAAACAAACATAAATTAAAAATTTGGTGATATTTAATAAAAAGAAAATAAATACAAAGCAGTGAAATAATTGAAGAAGATTAAGAAAAACGAATACTTATGTACATAATTCAGAAAAAAAATTTAAATGGCATTAATAGTTTTTTTCTCGCATTTATTAAGTTTCATTTGATGAATTTACGCAACGAATTCCTGTCGACCAAATCGTCGTGCTACGCGAAGTTCGACGTTTGGTCGTTCGTCTCAGTGATCATCATGCGGACTTTTATACACATTAAAATAAATATTTAAAGTCAACCATATTACGAGTATTATAACACGTAAAATTTTTCAGAAAAAATTTTTTATTTTTGCTCGAAAAAAAAAGAAAATAAAAATATATAATTGTTATTTTTGCTTGAAAAATAACAACCAAAAAATAGTTGTTATATGGATCGAAAAAACAAAAATCAAAAAATTACTTTTATTTTTGCTCGAAAAAATAACTTTTATTTTTGCTCAAAAAAATTTACTTTTTTTAATCAAAAAAATAAAAACCTAAAATAACTTTCATTCTTGCTCCAAATAATAAAAGTCAAAATTTTAAAAAGCAATACATTTTATCACAGACTAGTTCAAAAGGATCAAAATAGTATACCGCCGTGCTTAGGAAAAAAAAGCAGTAAAATTCACTTACTGCCTTTTATACATTTTGTTGCCAATAAATTTCTTTAATAATTTTCTACTCATTAATTATAAAATAATAATCTTTAAAAAAAATTTATTTCAAAATAAATCTTTAAAATTTGCCAAATACATATTAAAAACAAACATAACAAGATACGAAATTTCAGTTTTTGCTGATTTTCATTTTTACACTGAACTGCCTTTTTTCTTAGCACGGCAGTAAACTTGTATCAGGTTTCCGACATTTACTTCTATATGTTTTTTGTTTTAAAATTTCAAAATAACTGTTATTTTCGGTCCCGCCTTTTTATACAAAAGGTTGTATTTTTACACATAGTGATGAACTTTTTACCCAAAGTGTTGAACTTTTTACACCAGAAATCACACTTTTTGAACGAAAACTTAAACCTTTTACATAAAAAGTCAAAACTTTTTCTCAAAAATATTTTTATACAAAAAGTCGGCATTCTTTTAAAAAAAAATTAAAAACTTAAAATTTTTGGTTTAATTTTGTATTAAAAATTTCAACTCACCTGATCTTGACAGAAATAACCGAATCCAATAATACCCGCTATAGCCAAAAATAAACAAAATACGATAATGGTTCGTATTTTTGAACGTGGTTCCATTTTTTTGATTTCATAAACACCGCTGGGCAGAAGTAAAGCAAAATCACTATCAACTTGTACCGATACGTTTTTGCGCATATCCTTGATTATTTCTTTGGTATCTAATTCTTCCCTCACCAAAGGCATGATCCATAACGTGAAACAACAGCAACGCCAGCAATTTTAATAAGACCAATTAAAATGTACAGGCAACGACTATAATTAACTAGCGGACGTTTAAAAAAGTTTAAAGTCGTAGACGTAAATGAAAATGTTTGCGTTAAATAAGACATAAAAAATGCGCACGTGTCGTTTGCCGCTGTCGTTATGAAAGTGTAGAGAATTAAACTACAACTCTAAACGAAATATGTACGGGTGGAGTAAAAAACATTTCCGCATGGCACGGGGGTTGGGTAATGCTTTGGACGATAGTTTATTATGATTTTGTTGCTGGTGTTGTTTTTTAAGTTTGAGCATGTGTTTTATTTTAATGGGATAAAGATTCGTTTTTTGTTTTAGCTTTGCTTTATTTTACAGAACAATTTAATCCCTGGAATTTTATCGTTTTCCGTGTTAACAAGACTTGGAGTTTTGTTTTTCTTTCAGGGATTTATTGTGGAAATTCCCTTTTAATCTCCTGAGGCAACATAATATGTTCGATTATTTACAAGTACATGGAATGAATTAATCCGATTTTCGTTTCCGTTTTTATATTGTTGCCTATTTTGGATCTTCTTATTGTTGGAGTTAGGAAGAAGGGGAGTAAATAAGGCTTATGTAGCGTTTCGTTGTCTGGTTAAAAACGATTTGTATAATGAGTTTTAGCGCTAAATTGTTTGGTTAAAAATTTTACGTGAGTAAGACAACTGTTGTATATTCATTGTGTGTGCCTTTTATCAAAAATACAAAGAACTTTTTTTGTTGCTTTAGCTCATAGACCAGTTGACATTATGCTATCTCTTGGCTTTGTATTTGGCCATCTACAAATGGTTTTATGTTTTGAAATACAGGGATTTTTAAATGATTTCATTTAAATTTGTTTTTTCTATTGTCAAACTCCCACCTAAACATGCAATTTGCGAAACGTTTGCCGTAATCACTTGATAGGCTTAGTTTTAAATGATTCTATAGAAGTGCGTTCGTTTGTTTTTGTGCTCGAAAACTGACAATAGATTTGCCTCATTTGTAGAACTGCTGTATTTTAATTTAAATTATTTTTCCCTTGTATGCCAGTTGTGCTTTTTTCTTAATTTTCCGCTTTTTGTGTTCTTTTTTTCTTTTGCTTTTTTCCTATTCACTTTATTATAATACAATTAGCGGCGCTTTATAGAGTCTATGTTCTTTGATAGCAAGCAGAAATTTCTGAAATGGCCCTTTTTATTGTTGTAGTAGTATTATGTGTGTATGTTCAGGATACTACTTTTAATTTGCCATCATTTGCTATATCTCCTTAAACACGGGGGTGGTATGTAGCAAAGCTTTTTCTCTACTGCCGGTTATTTCAGCAGACTCTCCAATACTTTTACCCCCTGAACTCACACCATTATTCAGTTGTCTCGAGGAGTCCTTGTCTTGGCAGCAAACAGAACATTTAACTTTAGTGGAGACCGGTTTCAAAGATAAGAATGAAAAGAAAAGAGAAAAATTAAAAAAATGGTTGGCAAATTAGTATGTTCACAGTTTTTTTTTATGATATTTTGCGTAATTTTTCTACTTAAATAAACAAAAATCATCAGAAGTAGGGAAATTTCCCAAGTAATGGGTATTTTAATTGAAAGTACTTTTTCAACAGTACTTTTTTCATACAAAAGTTGTGCTTTTTAAACAGAAGTACAGTTCTTAAACAAAAAGATAGCTAAAATATAGATATTCAACATATCGAGCCTTTGCTGCGATAGAACCATAACTCAAAAAAACCTGATTTTTGAGCTAATGTATTTTATTCCCTTTGGAACTAGCTAATAATGTGGAGTTTATCGCCATATCGTTTCTTCATATTGTGTTCAAATTTCCTTAAAATATCTTATATACTCAACTCTAGAGAAAAGAATTAATGTGCTGTTTTCACAACACACGTTATTGAACTGAGTGTTTTTCATATAAATTTTACTTCACGTTCAATCACTTGTATTCTAAAAACAGCACAAGGTGTTAGAAAATTTAAATTTGAGTTATGACCAGGACCAGAAATATGCTCTAAAAACTGGTTTTTGCGCATTATATATTCAGTAAAAACTCGAAAATATGCCCTGCAAATTGTTACAAATATGCCCCAAAAAAATCAAAAATTGCTCATTTGAAAACGAAATATTCTACAATTTAAAAACATTTGCATATAAAAAAAAACAATCCTAAAATTATAACCGGTAAAGCCCAAACTCCAGACGAATTTTTAAGATTTAGGATACACTAATATGCTTTTTGCAATACAATGTAATTGCTGTTATATAACAAATTTCTTACACTAAAAATAAATTAATAATATTTTACAGGGGTCTAATGCAGACAAATATGCAACATATATACGCTATTGAAGTCGTTACGAGAAAAACATTTTTTTGACCCACCCTTACCTCCATATTCATAAAAAATATTTTAGGTTTATGGTAGAGATGAGGGATATTTCTGTACCTGTGATTTA
Source organism: Pollenia amentaria (assembly GCA_943735925.1). NCBI lineage: Eukaryota > Metazoa > Arthropoda > Insecta > Diptera > Polleniidae > Pollenia > Pollenia amentaria. Next base: position 56,601,684 of record OX031006.1, read on the forward strand.
ATCACTGTTACTTGCTAAGTCCTTATTTTCTCATTTTGTTCCATACACAAATTTATGATATTTCACTGTTTGTGTGGGTAATATCGTTTTTTGCATGCAGTAACGAATAATCTTGCTATTTTTTTTATTGACAGCAAGAAACCCATAATGTTTTTGTACATGATAAAAAATACCTTGTTAAAAGAACTCTATTTGTAAAAATACATGTGATAGTGCATATCTTGTTGTTTTTTTTTAAATTCTGAATCTATTCACTTTATTCGTGCAATAAAAAATTAAACATATACTGGATAATAAAGCGTGATCCATTTCGAGGTACCCTACTTTTTTAAAGAAGAAAAAAAAAAAAAAAAAAACAGAAAATTCAAATTTAATGGGGAATGTTTATTATCATTTGAAAGAACATTCTTTGGCATTTATTTTTTGTAGATAATGTCGCAGATGGTCCATCCGTTGAGTCAAGTTTTCGATGACTCGTTCGAGCATATCGACTGGTAACTGGCGAATGACACGCGTGATGTTCTCCTCCAAGGCCTGAATCGAAGCGGGTTTGTCCGCATAAACTTTAGACTTTACATATCAAAGAAAAAGTCTAACGGTGTGATATCACACGATATTGGTGGCCAATCGACCGGCCCAAAACGTGAAATTATGTGCTCACCGAAGTGTTCTCTCAATAAATCCATTGATTGATGCGATGTGTGGAAGTGGCGCCGTCTTGCTGAAACTAAATGTCGCCGAGATAACGAGCTTCCATTTCAGGCCTCAAACAGTCGGTAATCATGGCACGATAACCGTCCCAGTTGCTGCAAACGGCACCGAATCGACTCTCCACGGTCTTCGTGTACCCTCTCAGCTACGGCCGCTATATTTTCTTCACAGCGTGCTGGACGTCTATTCGGACGAATATTATCCAATAATGAATGCTAGGTTTCAAAATGGGTGATGGTGTTGCGAATAGTACGCTCAGTAGGCCGATTATGTTGACCATAAGTTGAGCGAAGTGCACGAAACACATTCCTCACAGAACGTCAATTTTCGTTATAAAGTTGAACGATTTGTAAACGTTGTTCAGCCGTAAGTCTTTCCATTATGAAATGCCAAACAAATCTAAACAAAACTAACTTGACAGCATGACACGACTCACACGTGATCTGTCAAAAAAGGTTATTGAAAAAAAATACCTCTACATTTATATGCGTTTTTGCATTTCGCCACAAGTTTATGTTAGTTTTTGTTGAGTGTTTAGGAAGGTAGTTGCACATTTGGGTGCATAACTCTTTTCCTACTGAAGCGATTCTGCTGAAATTCAATCCCAAAAAGCCTAGAAGATCTAAAAACAATTTGACACCCAAATGGCAAAATCGGCTTAGAATTAATAAAGGACTAATAATACAAATACTTTATGGGACCTTAGATGAATATTAAAAAAATATTACATGGAATGACAATCTTAGTATACCTTCATACACCACTGCTGACTAAAGGTTATAAAATTGTAAAAAATGTGTTATTAAATAAATGTAGTAAATAAAATTTCTCCTTTCTGCTGAATTCGTTAAACGGTAAAATTGTTTCAGACTTCCTACTTCGTAATATAGAGCTTTTAGTACCTAATCAAATAAGCTATTAATTTTACAATGAATATACGTATATTGATTTCTATTATGCTATTGGCATCAATATAACCTCTTAAGTGTCTTAAAATAATTTGAATCTTTAATTTGTTACGTTTTTGTTATATAATAGATACTAGATTAATTATGTTAAGCGTAATGGCCAATAAGAAATATAAGTTTTATTGGAGAAATAAGTAAATAAAAAAATACAAAATTTTGTGCGGGAATCCCGGGATCCCGGGAATTTGATTTTTGTTTCCCGCTTTTCCGGGAATCCAAAAAGTGCGGGAATAAAAAAACTCTACTTTTAATACAAAAAATTGCACTTGTTAAACAAATAATACATTTGTAGTACATAAAAAGTATATTCTTACATTAAAAAAGTACCTCCATTTTAATCACCATTTATCTGCAAAAACATTAAGACTAGCAAACTAAGATAAAACGGCGACAACAGAGGACCACTGCATTAAATTATGACGATCAATTAACAATTCTTTGATTATTTTATGCAAAAAGAGTAAAGAAAAGAAACAAGCGCGCGCTTAAAATGATATAAAATTGTGAGAAAATTAACGTAATTTAGTTGCTGTTTTTCCATTGTGTTACTAAAAAAAAGTAGGGATAAAATTATATGAATTACAAAAAAAAGGGACAAATTAATAGGGTCAAAAATGCCCGCAAGAAAATTTTATAAAATAACAAATTTAAATGAAAGCAAGACAATATACATATATTTTTTTACTTAACAATATAATTTTTCTGAAGTAAGCATTATTAAGGACAAAAAATAGAAAAAAATAAGTAAAAGTGCTATATTCAGCTGTGTGGAATCTTTGCCACCCTCCACGGAAAGTTAGAATATTTCAGAAGTTGGTTTTATTTATTACAATACTCGTTATGCTTCAAAGCGTATGTAAGTGTTTTCTAAAAGTCGGTTTTATATGGGGCATATGGTAAATTATGGACCGATCTTTACGAAAGTTGACAGTGTGATTTCTAGAATTATAATACTGCGATAAAACGAATATTATTCCATCAGCATTATTCGTTATGGTTATAGGCGTACTATACGGTTTCCCGTGAGTAGGGTTTATATGGGGTATATGGAATTCGTTACGGGTTTAGGCATTCTAGAGTGTTTTTCGAGAGTGGGTTTTATATGGGCCCTACTGTAAATTGATGAACGATCTTCACAAAATTTGACTGTGTGATTTCTAGTCATATGAAACTATGACGGACCAAATTTTATTGCAATCAGTGTTACCACCAGCAAAATTCTAAGTTACATTTGAAGCAAAATTACCCGATTAATATGAAAATACACCTGATATTAAAATGGCGTTTAATTTTATAAAAAAAAATCTATTGGAAAGAAGAAAACCCCAACAAATGTATTGCAAGAAGATCAATATTAGTCATACTACAGGATACCATGTAAGTTTTAGCTTCGCATATAGATATGTACGTGTTCTTTTAACCTTTATGTGCTCGGTAGTCTACATTTGTAGCATTTTTCCAGAAAAAGGTGAATAAAAAAAATTTCCACAACAATAGGTTCCGAAATTTTTCAGTAGCTTCCTAAAAATCAATTCTAAGCAGTTTGGGCCACTAACACATTAAAATAATAATTAACAGCACCCTCGATACGCTACTTTTAAAAACTACCATCTCCTGGCCGGTAGTCTACAAATGTAGACACCATATAAAATGGGCGGCACGAACGAAGGCCCCAATGAACTAAGACCCCAAAACGAAAATGAACTAAGGCCCGAAAAAGGGGGAATTAGTTCATAATGAAGTAAAACCCCAACGATGGTATGAATTAAGCCCCCAAAATGGGAATGAACTAAGCCCCCATTAATGGGGACTTAATTCATTATGAATCAAAACCCTAATGTTATTATGAAGTCCCAAAGTAAGAATGAACAAAGTCCCCAATAAAAAAATTCAAAAATAAAGTGACTCTTGTTTTGTTTTAAATATTCAAAACAAACATTATAGTTATATAATACGAAAAAAAATATCAAAGTATTCCAATTTTATACATAAAAAAAAAAATAACAAAAAACAAAAATTTTTCATTGTTTATATAATAATTAGATAAATTTGTATAAATACTTAATGAATAAGAAGTCAGGTATATACCTGCATGGTGTCTTCCACAATTGTTCGGCAGTACGGGCAGATATAATTTTGCATGCCTTTGGTGTACCATTCTGTAAAAGGGAAAATCCTTAGTTATCATTGAAAAAATAACAACTAAGAAAACTTTATTCAGCGAAGCCACCTGCCGCGTCCTACTGGAGGAGAAAACCCGTAAGCACGGCCGCAGGCCGCCACGCAGAAAAACTTTAGCATGCGAAGCCAGATTTCAATACTTAACTTTAGTAAAAGGGAAAATCATTATCTTTTAATTATAAAAATAAGAAAACTATTAATCAATGTAAAATGCAATTTGGAAATATTGCAATTTATTACATTTTTCAGAAAATAAATTCTTTTTTTTAACGGTATAACGGTTAGCAATTTGGAAATATTGCAATTTATTACATTTTTCAGAAAATGAACTAATGCCCCAACTTTATTTGTGGGACCTTAGTTCTTTTTTACAAACTGGGGTTTTATTTCATTATGAATTAAGCCCCCAATTCAAAAAATGAAATAAAACCACAAAATAATGAACTATTTCCCCAAAAACCGTTGTTGTTGTTCCCTGTATAAATATTTGGGGCCTTAGTTCATTTTCGTTTTGGGGTCTTAGTTCATTGGGGCCTTCGTTCGTGCCGCCTATAAAATGTATGAAAATTCACACCACTCTTTTACTCAACTCAAATTTTTTTGAATGCGGCATGTCGAACATGTCACTTCGTGTTTTTTGTTTACTCTTTGCTTTCTTGTGGTCGTTGAGTATACATGCGTGTGCTTGCTCATATGACTTTATTGCATTTTTCGCAATAATTGTTAGTGTATGTATTCATATTCAATATTCATCTCTACCAGGGCTGCCAGAATGGACGATTTATCGTCATTTTGACGATTTTTGGTTCCAAAATTAGCAAAGTGCCGATTTGATGATTTTTTTCTAAAAAGTGACGATTTTTTTCAATCTTCAAAGTAAGACAATTTTAAATCTTTTGATGTTTGTTATTAGGCAGCACAGAAAAAAAACATTTTTGTTCTTTTCCATAAAAAATTTTATGAGCAAAAGCAAAATTTTGAGTCAAGTCAATTTAAGTAAAAACTCGTACCAAAACCTTGATTGAGATTTTTTGAGCTATGGACTGATTTGGCTCATTTTTAACATTTTATACTCTATATATTGAAACATTTTTAAGCCAAATTTTATCATCCTAGCTTCATGCCAAAACTATAATTTCGTGAAGAAAGAATATTTCAGGTAAAAAAGATAAAATAATAATAAATTTAAAGAAGATATAAAGAAGTTAAGGTTTACAGGTCAAAATGAGAGATTTATGGGTATAAATTACAGGCAGTCGTGGTTTTTTGTTCATAACTTTGCATTTGTAGACCAATCTGGCTGAAATATAATAGCAAACTATTCCGTACTATATCTAATATACGAGTCTTCGGAAATCCCATTTCAACAAACACATGGTTAGATTGACATCGTTTAACCAACTTTGCTATTCATAAGGATTCAGAATATACATATATACTTTATGGGGCCTAATATTAATATTGTAGCCATTACGAAAGGAATGACAAACTTATATAAGAATATATACCCTCTGTTGTGAACGGTATACAAATTTGAAATTTTTTAGAAAATGGTCCGATTGAAAGTATCTTTTATTCTTAAGACTTTGGAAAAAACCTTAGATTAATATAATATAGTAATTAAAGGTTTACAAAACAAATTTTTTATGAAAATTTTCCTTAAGAAACGTTTGCTAAATTTAACAAAGAACGTTTCCTGATGATCTGGTCTAAGCAACCAGTGAAATGCGCATACACAGAAAAGTGTTTTATCAATTAAAAAAATGGTTTAAAAAGTATTTAAATTTAATTAATGTGATAATTGAATCATTTATTTTTTTTGTTGAATGAAAATTAAAATTTACTGCCAGTCCCACAATGTCGACAAGAACATTTCTTTCGTATTTTTATATTGAAAACAATAATAAAAAACTAATACTTGTTTTTGTTTTCAATATAAATATACGAAAGAAATGTTCTTGTCGACATTGTGGGCCAGGCAGTAAATTTTTATTTAATTAACATATTAGTTGTTTTGAAATAAATTTTCAATTAAAATTTTAATTAAATAACAAAAAGTCTTAATTGACTTTTTTTGTTTAAAATAAAATAATTAAAACATGTAGAATTGTTGTTGGGAATTGTCAATATTTATTTAAATAAATTAACACATTGTTTGAAATGGCAAAGTTTTTTGATCAATTTTTTAATTAAAATCAAAAATATCAGTTAATGAAAATATTTTTTCAAAATTTTAAAATTTTTAGTAATCAATATAATCATTTTGGTAATAGGTGCAAAATCAACAACTTGTTTGCTTGCTGTTATGAATTTGGAATAAATTTGGTGATTGGAGAAATTTAATAATTTTTTCTGTATAGGAACAGCTTATCCTCCAACAATAAAATGCAGTATTTTTATCAATTATTTAAAAAAGGGAATTAAGCACAACAAACAAAATCTTTTAATAAGTAATTGTATTCCCAAAAACAACTTTGATAATTTAACAAACAATTTCATAAACATACGGGGATATATGTGTGTATATAATTAGTCAATTCACAAGGTATCCTAACATGTCATATTGTCAAAATGTCCTAATATTTCACAATGGTTTAAAAATATTGTTGTTGGTTTGTTAACAAAAAGTGTCTTAAATAAATAGAACGTTGCTTTCTGTGTTTATTGTGCTGTCGTAATTAATCAGAAAAGTCCAGCGCTGAGCGGCTGAGCCGTACAACAATATTTTTAAACCATTGTGAAATATTAGGACATTTTGACAATATGACATGTTAGGATACCTTGTGAATTGACTAAATATGTTTTTGTTTGCTTGTTTTTAAATAAAAATCGAACAAGCTTTGTTTAAAATCTAAATTTAAATTATCTGATTTTTTTGACGATTATTTAAACAGAAAAAGACGATTTTTTTATTTTTTTCTCAGGAAATTGACGATTTTTTCACAATTTTTTCTGGCAGCCCTGATCTCTACAATGATCAGTTTTGATTTGCTGCTCAAGCTGATGAAGGTTGATGAAGAAGCAGAGGAGAGCCTAGACTGATGATTACGAACCACCTGACCACCATACAAGTTCCTGTTCAAGTGATACTTCTGGTGCTGCTGCAAGTGGTCCAATTGGTGTAAATCCCGAAGAATCTGATGCCGAAAACGAAATGATACTTGAAGAGGACGATATTCGATCCGATGTGCAGATAGAAGGCGAATTGTTCGAAGCAGATTATGAGGAAAGTTTGGCTTTCGAGGAGGAGGCAGTTTTTGAACAGCCTCTTGGTGCTTTGGTTTCAAAAGACAACACTATCTGGCTTTCCAATCTGCCTAATCAAGCAATTCGAATTGGTGCTCATAATGTGTTTCGTGGCACTGCTGTTGACCCATCTCGTGCTACCAAAGAGCTCATCGAGTCAGCGCTATTTGATTTGATTTTCACCTCTTCGATGCTCGAACAAGTTCTAATTGATACTAACTCAAAAGCCGAGAAAACGTTTCAAAAGTGGAATGAACAAAACCGCACCGTAAAGGAGAGGGTGTGGAATAAGGTGACAAATATTGAATTGAGAGCATTTATTGGGCTTTTATTTTTGGCAGGTATTAATAGATCAAACGATGAAGATACAGATACATATATTGTGGAGCAGTTTGTTATTACCGTGCAGTTGTGCCGAAATCTCGATTCAAGGAAATTTTGTGATTCATTCGGTTTGATAGTGAGCGCACTAGAGCTGTTCGACACCAAACAGACAAACGACGAAAGTTCCTGCGAAGCCTTGCAAAACAGCTCTCCATGCCAGCAATTGAACAGCGCTCTGAGAATCCTAGATTATTAGGTCATGCTCCAACACGTCTGGCTATTGAAATGGCACTTGGTAGTTCTCCTGTTTCTGGCACTAGTATGAACCAATTGCCTGATATTTCCAAAGCTATACAGCCCATGCACTCTGTTCGTTGTCTATGTTGTGAAGTTGGAAAGCATAAAACTACACGCAAAATTTGCAGTTGGTGTAAAAAAACCTGTATGTGACACACATGCCACCACATATACTTTGGGTAAATTCTGTACCATGAATTTAATTTAAACATTTTAACCTTAACTTTGTACTTTTTAAAAATTATTTATTTCTTGATAAATATGCATTCAATCTGCGTACTAGTGTTTTTTTCATATGTTGACATAGGTTTCCATACAAATACATATTTGCTACAAATGTAGACTTCCGACCGCCAACGTTAGTTTACAATCCCGAGCACATAAAGGTTAAACATATTTTCCATAACTTTTCCAAAATGTTGGGTATATGGGCCAGGATTTCCTTTCCAATGCTGGTTTTTAGTTGGGGTATGGTTCTTAATTTGTTAAAACATACTCTTTCTTTCAATTATGCCAAAAAAAAACTGCCCCGAGCTGGTAAATTCGGTGAACGTGGAAGCCAGCTAAAAAATCTTATAAGTGAAATAATGCGTGCATCGAATATGTCCCTTACAAAAGCCAATAAGGCACTTGTAGAAACCACAATGTTAGATTATTTTCCACAGCTGGCCTATCAACATTTTCCAACATCGTCCGATAAGCACCACCATTAATAACGATTAAAACACCAATGTCATTTACAAAAATAAAAGATGTCAATTATCCAATCAAACGATATACCACACCAAATATTTCACTTAAATGGATGCAATTGTCGCTAATAAACTTTTATTGGATTTTCCGTAGCCCAAATTCTGCAGTTTTGCTTGTTGACGTAGCCATTTAATAGGACATTGGCTTCGTCGCTCATTATTAAATTGTAAGTAAAGAATGGATTTTTGAAAAAATAAGACTCAATTGTTTTATAATCAAAAAGTTATGAAGAATTCAAATCTTATAACTAGTTCATTCTGCACCACCCAGTAGATTGAGAATATTCAAGATGTTCCTCGGCTTCTTTAGTAAATAAAATTCCTGTAGTGGTTTTAGACGACAGGGTAATGGAAAAAGTTAAAATGTATTACTTTTTGTAATATTGAAACATATCTTTTATAACCGGCGGGTATTTTTTAGTTTGAACACCTATCTCGAATCAACTTCGGGGTTTTAATCGCTATGAAGCTCATACCTATGCCTGTTCATCGTAGGCGAACGTCATCTAAAAAGTCATGTAAAGTTGTCTTTCAATACGCGCATGCCGCACTTAGTTATGTTAGTTTTTGTAGCAAGATTTTCAATTTTTTAGCGTGGTGGTTCCGCATTTGGATTCATAACTATTATCCTACTGAACCAATTTTGCTGGATTTCAATCCCAAACTGCTTAGGATAACTAGAAGCAGTTTTACATCAATATTGTTCTTTTCTTTTAAGTTGTTTCAAAGTAAAACGGACAGACTGGCGAATTACACATGGACCCAGAATATACAATATATACTTTGTGGGTTCTTAGATGAATATTAAATTGTTTCACACGGAATGACAGACTTAGTATACCCTCATTTTCCACTAGTTTAATTGTCCCAATCCAATTCTCTGCAATCACATGATTGCCTCATTTTAAACAAATTTTATTGGCGCAAAACGATTGAGTGGCATTATTCGCCGCATTGCATTCACACAATAGTTCTAGTACATATACACACATTTTTAGAAGCAGGTGTTGTGCTAATTGTCAAATTTTGTTTTATTTATATGAATATAATTTTTTAAAATTTGTCTTTTTATAAAGTAGTATTTAGGAATTATTCCTCGTTTTTTATACATATATTTTATAATATTTAAAACTTTTTTCGAATGTGAAAAATTTCAATAGTGTACCTACCAATGATGGGATTTGTGGTACACAATTGGATCAAATTTGGTACAACTGAAACTTTATTGGTACACTGGTACAATCCATCGTTTTTTGGTGCAATTGTAATAAAATACCCTCGTAGTTTTATCATTTCTTTGAGGTGAATCAACTCACTTTTCTTTTCAAAAATAAAATGTTTAAAAACATAGCCTCAGCCCTTACCAGAACTACCAAAAATCGCATTATTGTTTATTTGTGCTCATGACGTTATACTAAGTGCTGGTGCGCACTCTTCAAGTTTAAGCCATCAAGTCTTGAGCTTTAGGAGAGAAGGGTAAAGATAATGACGTTTCTTTTCCTCTCTCTCCTAAACACTCAAGACTTGACGGCCAAGTCTTGAAGAGTGTGAACCAGCACTAACATATTAGGTACAAACATATATAAGTATTAGGGTATTCATTTAATCGGGCTTTTGCATTAATCGGTTAATCGCTCGATTAATTAAGCGAGGGTTTGGTCTAATCAGTTAAAAATCTGTTAATTTTGTTATTGATCGGTTAACCGAATAATAGAGTTTTATATTTAAACGATCAAACAAAAAAATAATTCATAAATATTTGATACATATTTTTTAATTAAATTATGTATTAATTAAAAAATAAGTTGTGAGATCATTTTTTTAATTATCTCAATAGTTTAAGGATATCTTATAAAATAATCCATTAGAAAATAATTAGATCTTAATGTTTGGGATTGAAGCGACTCTTTTCTATAGTTTTGATGAAACTTGACTTGGAAAAAATTCTTTCACTTTTCTATATTGGAGAAATCGAAAGCATCCCATACAGAATATCTAATCTCTCAGTCCTTTTCCTGAATTTCTCTTAACATATAAAATTATTTCATTTGAGTCCTGTTTAATTTTTTTTTTTTAATTTTTAACACTTTTAATTGTTTCGGTAAATTCTGTTAAAAGATTGATGAGAGAGATTGATGAGCAGATATGAGAAGAAACAAATAACTAAACACATACATACATATAAAAAGTACGTGAAACAAAAAGCTGTTGACAGCTTTTTTTAAATGAAGATCACTTTGTATGAAAAAATATTTTCTAAACACATACCATTTGTAAAAGGTGGTTAAATTTTAAAGACCGATGTTGAATGTGAACCACACCTAAAAGTCAAGTTTTTTTCTGCATTTCTCAATTTCAGACTAATTCAATTTGAACCATGGAAAGATACACAATCGAGCAACGCGTTAAAGTTATTCAGGCTCATTATGAAAATGGGCGTTTAAATCAAAATGAATATCGTGAAAATCATCTTCAGTGATGAGGGACATTTTCACCTCAGTGGATTCGTTAATAAGCAGAATTGCTGCATTTGGAAGAATGATAATCCAATAGTGATTGTTGAAAAACCAATGCACCCACAAAGAGTGACTGTTTGGTGCGGTTTAGGTCTCGCGGCATCATCGGGGAGTATTTTTTCCAAAATGAGGCCGGTCAGGCATTTACTGTGAATGGTGTTCGCTATCGTGAGATGATAACGAACTTTTTATGGCCCGAATTGGAAGATATGGATGTGGACTATATGTGGTTTAAACAGGACAGTGCCACTTGCCAAACAGCTAACGAAACAATGGCTCCTTTGCGCGACAAACTCAATGGCCGTGGTGGCGATGTCAATTGGCCGCCAATATCATGTGATGTGACTCCGTTGGACTTCTTTCTTTGGGGTTATTTAAAAGAAAATGTGTACGTCGATAAGCCAGCAAAATAATTTCCTAAATAATTTGTGTTTTATTCAAAATCAACATCGGCTCTTCAAATTTAACCACCCTTTATATAAGTGTTTCGTCTCAATACATAATTAAAAACACAACAAAATTTGTTATAATGCTACAAAAAATTGTGTTACATCGGTAAATCGGTAAATCGACTGAAATTAATCGGTTTAATCTTTAATCGAAAATAGCCAATTTTAAATTAATCGATCAGTTAATCAGGTAGTAATTAATCTCTTAACCGATTAATGCTGTTAGTGACAATGTCTTCACTTTTGTCTGCCCTTGAAAAAAAAGAGAAATAGAGAAATTTTTACTTCTTCTTTATTTTGTTTTCCCACACCACAATAGTGAAGGGGGTATTATGCGTTTGTGCTGGTGTGTGTAACACCAAAAATACTGGTTTTAGACCTACCTTTCATGTACCCTTGGGCGCAAAGTACAGGTCGCAACTTTTAACTTGATAAAATTTTGTACTGTTTTGTGGTTTCAATTCATATGCACAAAGCCTACTGCAAATGGTGAGATTCGGTTCATAATTTCACATAGCCCCCATACAAACTTCTTTCCTGAAGTGTTGTTTGTTGGTATTTAGATTAAATTTGGGCCAAACTTAACCCTTTCAGGGTCAAAAACAATTTTTGGCGTGATAAAAATCTGAAAATTTGTATTTAAGGTAATGTGATGGCGTTGAAGCCGGGAAAAATAATAGTTTTTGCCTCATGTAGCTCCCCTGGTTTTTAGGGAATGCCGAATATATATAAAATTGACCTTCAAATGTCCACAAAAGAACCTACAATTTAATTCTGCAATATTTTTTTTCAAGAAAATACTTATTTACGCATGTATCAATAACGTAAAATTTTTTTTTAATATCGCCTGATCCCCGAAATTATTATTTTTTTCTTTCTTCCTAAATCTAAGCTTTTTACAAATTACCTGGCTTCGGTACGACAATGCACTCAATAATAAGAAAAGAAAGTCAATGTCTACTATAATAACAATTTAAAATATCAAAAGTATTCCACTTTCAGATAAAACAAAAAATATATAATTAACTATATATTTTTATACAGTAAAAGTAACATTTGAAATTATTCGGTTAATCGAATAATTTAAGTTTTGTCTAGTTTAGAAGTTTAAAAATAAGACCAAAAATGATTTTTTTAACAACAATATAACAAAAGCCACTTCATGTAATAAAACCGTAAACCTTGTTTAATAAAAAAAATAGCATCAATATTTAAGCTTGTCTTCTAAAATAATCTTTAAAAAAAGAGTATACACACCCAGAGAAAAAATATGTTTAAGTTTGGTCACCTCCAACAAAACTATTTTTAAAGAGAATTTAACCATACTATTGTCACCGACAAACATATTATTGTTAAATTAGTCCTCCATCAAGAAGGCACAACCATATTATGGTTGCCTCCGAACATCTTTTGGTTAGTAATAACTAAAATATGTTTAACATTTATAATAGCATGGTTGATTTTCAACCAAAGCATGTTGCTCTTAGAAAAGAGGAAAATACTATTGTTAATTTAAAAACAAATTATTGTCATATTTAACCATAACATGTTTAGAGGCAACCATAATATGGTTGTGGCTTCTTGATGGAGGACTAATTTAACAATTATATGTTTGTCGGTGACAATATTATGGTTAAATTTAAACATAATATGTATAAAATTTTGTCTAAAAATAGTTTTGTTGGAGGTGACCAAATTTAAGCATATTTTTTCTCTACGTGCAGTTTAAATGTTTATGTTTCAAGCGATATCTTTCTTTTGTTTTGATAAAACTTGATTTAGGAAAGATTCTTTTACGTATTTTTGACGCTAGAGATCGAAAGAAAAGCGTTTTAAAGCGTATCCAATTTCTCTGTTATTTTTCTTGTATTTTCTAAAAATTATATTATTCCATACCACTTGAATCTCTTTTTGATTTCTTAACAATTTTAATACTTTTAATAGTCTTGTTCAGGTCTTTCTTAACAATTTTAATACTTTTTATAGTCTTGTTCATGTCTGTCAGAAAGTTGTTTTCTTCTTCTTCACAAAAAAAAAAAAAATCTTCTTCATCTGAATCATTACTAGAAGGAAATGTTCTCTACGTTAAGAAACAATAAAAGTGCATTTAAAACGTATAGGCTTGTGTTTTTACATAAATCGACATAAATTATTTGAATTATTCGTTATTCGAAAATAAGCAATTTTAAATTATTCGAACAGTTAACTGACCAAAATTAATCGATTAATCGAACAACGATTAATCGTTTGAATACCCTAGTATCTACTAAAGTTCATCAAATTTTCTTCGAAAATGCGGCCTGTGCGCAAAGTAAGACCTGTGCGCAAAGTACAAAGTTGCATTTTTTCACCAAAGTAGCAAATTTTAAAGAAATGTTGCACTTTTTAACAAAAGCTGGAATTTTTTACAATAGTTTCTTTTTTTAATATTATAAAAAAAAATTTCAAAAAAGTGCACTTCTTAATTAAACTGTTTTATAAAAAATTGCTCTAGTCCTTATTTGACTTAAAATAATTTTTTAATACTGTACCTTTTAAATGGTTAAATATAGCAAAACAATTATTCTGTAAAAATTTGAAATCGATATTTTAATTATAACACGTGCCGCGTTGAGCTTTAATATAGTTATTTACATACATAAGTAAAGTAGACTGGTCCTTATCAAAATTGTTAAAGTAGACCCTTTTAAAATGTTATTGTTGGTATAAAAATCATAACGTTATTAAACTCATGTGCAATTTATTTTAACACAAGTAAATAATTAAAAAAACCACACATCTCTTTTTCAACTAGATCAATAACTCAGTATAAGTTTAGCTAATGCAATTTAAGCTCTTGCCCGCATGTATAAACAATATATAAACATAATTTAAATTATTACACACTTTTATACTATTTAAGTAAAGTATGTACTTAAATTGAAATCACTTAAAATAAATTAAAATCTACTTATTCATAGTGATCTACAAAATATTGCATCGCCAATATCGAATAATTTTTATTTTGGAAAATATTAGAAAATTTTTTTTAATTTGTTATGCCGAAAAATTTCGGAGTCGGAGTCTCGAGTTTTTGTGGGTACTTCGACTTCGACTCCGGTGCAAAAACCTCAACTTCGACTCCACAATTCCGTCTCCGTTTCCGACTCCACAGCCCTGATAAAAAGATGTACTTTTTCATAAAAAGTTGCATTTTTCCACAGAACGTTTTCCACACATTGTTTACAAAAGTCGCCTTTAAAAAAGTTACTTTTCTTAGAAATAACACTTTTGTGTTTGCACAAAAGAGAACATTTTCAGAAACAATAACTTTTTATAGGTAAAAAATTTTTTATTTCTTTCCGTTTACAGATCAATTAATTGCTTAAGCAAAATTAATTGCTTAAGCAATTTTTAAACTAATCTGATATGAAAACAATTCCTCTAACACAATTAATTTTAGTATTTTTGCCTGTCACTAAAAAGAAGAAAGTTGTAATCTTTAGAGCAAATCTAAGTGCCCTGACATCTTTAAAAAAAATATAATAATAGATAAAAAAAAGATACTCAATATTATTTTACCATTAAATTTATTTTTACTACAACGCAATGCAAGTTGAAATTTTTTTTTGTTTTCCATAAAAAACTGCCACTAGTCAACCCAGCACTTCAATATTCTTACAAACAAACAATGCGAGCATGTTACTCGTACTTTATACCAACATACATGCATGCATTGCCAGCTCATAAAATAGAATACTATAAAGCTTTTGTTTCATCAATTTTTCATCAATGGATTTGTATTTCCACAAATTATATTGTGCTGACATTTGCACAGAATGAAGAAAAACTGCAAAAAAAAAATTGGGGAATTTTGCATGTTATAAATTTTTGTTCGCTAAAAAAAGTACAAATCCCAACAGTTTATTTTCTAGTGAAATAGTTTTCAAGTGAAAATAAAAAATGAAAGGATTTTAGTGGAAATGTACATATTTATATGTAGCTGTTGTTGTTGTAGCAGTTGCAGTTGCTGTTTGTTATCTATTTTTAAAAATCATGGCAACAGACGGTTAAAAAAAATGAATTTCCTGCTGCAACAAATAGAATAAAAAAACTCAACAGTAACAAAAATATTCGCAAAATAGCAGACTTAACAGCGCACTCACTCCCTCTCTTGCACTTACTCTGCTTCAGTCATGCTTATGCATCCACTTCTACGGGAATATACATACATACATATAAACACACACATTTGCATTGCCACCAGCGTTGTCAACTTTTTATAACTAAAACTCGTTATTTCCCTTCTCGAAACACGCTTAATGACAGCCTTGGCAAATATTTATAACTACCCCGCAAAAACTTTAGTTACCTGGTAAGTTAGCAAGTAATATTGGAGACAAATGAACACTACTTATTTTTCGGATGAAGAACTACTTATTTTTGTTCGAGTTGTCCACAGAATTCAGTAGTTACAATACACTTACTAGAAGTTGCAAAATATCTAGTTTTTATTAACCTACCAGTAAGTTGAATTGTAAGTACTTACAATATACTTACTAGAAGCCAAAAAATAACTAGTTTTTATTTAATTGGCGCTAGTTAATAGACCTAATAAGTAGTTATGGAGCTAGTTACCAGTAAGTAAATATTCAGTTTTGAAAACAAGACAACTTATAAGTAGTTATTTAGCTGATTATTAGTAAGCAAATATTCATAACTGAAAATAATTGTAGTGAAAAGTTCTTACTGAGGTCATTACTAGCAAGCACTTATTGAGGTTTTCAGAATAATGATAATTGTAATGACAACTACTTACCAGGTAACGTATGAAATAACTACAACCTATTACCAAAATTCAAAAAGTTTTTCCTGGGTAAAACGTGCTATTGCCAAACGCTCTAATTTAAATTTGAATAGATGTCGATGCATATATTATAAAAAATCCGATATTTACTGACACAAAATATAGAACTACAGCGGTGTCTTGGTTTAACAAATGATATGTCGGGCCGATTCGTTAAATCGAAATGTTAATTTATATCCTCTACCACTAGTGGTGAATGTGGGTATACTAATCGTGTTTTCTTTTCTACAAAAAAAATACCACCTTGTTAAAAGGTACATGTATAAAATGTCTTGCCGACCCTGTAATAATGCAATATTTTATTTGACGAGAACAAAACACAAAATTGGACCGCCCTGTTTTTAACAGCTGACAAAAATTTTGTTCTTCAAAATAAAAATAAAAATGTCCATAAATTAAAAAGTTTGATCTTCAAAATATTTATCAAAAAAAAATATGTATACATAAACCAAAATTTGTTAATAGATTGATATTAAATAAATAAATGAACAAAATTAATGACGAAATTCCAATTTCTTTAGTTTGTTTTTTATAAAATATGTAAACAAGAAAATACCAGATTGCTGATTTATTAACACCAACTTTTTCAGATTTCTTGATTTGACGCTTTTTTTCAAAAAAAATTTTTTAACGCCGAATCCACTTGAATTTTATAACACTGACACCTATCATTACCAATGTAATGCTTTCTTATGTTTTTACTATTAAATAATAGAAAAAATAACTATTAAAATTTTAAATTTTTACTGTCCTGATTAGAGGCGATTTTTTCCCAACTTCGTCTGGTAACCCTACACTGTCGATTTATACGGTGCGTAAAGTGCAATGCCTTGTGGCATTAGTCAGGGTGAATTTTTTAGAATAAAACAGGCCACCCTTTTATGGAGCGAAGCATTTTTAAGAAACGAACACCAAATTGAATTTTTTAAATAAAATGGCACATTTTTTGTAGAAAAGAAAACACCATAAGCTTGTCATACAGTGTGAAACATTTTTTATTAATAAGATTTCTCTATGACGTGCTAAATTCCCAATTTTATTTTTGATAAAAACACTGAAGTTTATTGTGGAGGGAAAGTTAGTTTCTTTGCGCATTTCACCGGAAACTTTTTCCAAAAACTTTAGAAAAGCTAAAAATATTATACAAATAAGACTATTAAGTGAATAAAAATTTTAAATACTCAGTTCTTCCTTGTAACAATATCAGAGCTTCAACAAAGCAACAACAATAAACAGTGAGTTTATCTTTTCTTACATTACCCTACAATTGGCTGGTTTTTTCCGACTCGAATTGAAGTTGTAAGTGGGTTAAAAGAAAAAAAAACAAAATTAAAAGATTTTGTTTGTTGTGCTTAATTCCCTTTTTTAATAATTGGTAAAAAAAAATTCTGAAATTTATTGTTGGAGGATAACCTGTTCCTATGCGCATTTCACTGGTTGCATTGGGTTTTGCATTGTATATATTGTATACTGCGGCGTTATGAATCATTATACTCTGTTCTAATACAAAGCAATTGACGTTTTGGAAGTCAGCCATACTACGGAAAATTAAATTTTAAAACTACAAAAAAAAATTGAAGTTTACAAATCTATATTTACACCAAACTCCTAAGAAACAGGTTGTTAGTTCGAAAACTGACAATGCCAAAATTATACAGAGATGATACAAAGGCGAATTCATGTAAAAGGTGGAGTCGATACCAGTGCTGCCACGACTAACAACATTTTTACACTCAAAATGTTTGAAAAAGTTACCAAATGTGAAAAAATATAACCAAATTAGAAAAACCTTTTGTTTATTGAGAGAAACGTTCAAATTTATTTTAAGTTGCATTGTAATTGCATTTAATAGGAAAATATAAATTACAAATTAAGAAAACAAAACAAGATATATAATTCTTGCACATATTAAAAACATAACGAAAAACTTAAATTAAAAGTTTTTATTTATTTGAGACCTTTTTCATAAAATATATTTTTATTTTTTAAGATTAAGCCCGTCAAAATTCCATACAAAATCCAGTATATTGAAAGTTAATAAATTGAATTTTTTTGAATATGTCCTTTACAATATACGAAATTTGTACTTCACAGTTATAAATAAAAAAAGGAAAATATTAAAGTATTTCCCCTTTTTAACTGTCAGTGGCAGGGTTGTAAAATGTGGTGATTTTTAAATTCTTTTGGCGGTGAACATTTACCTTTGGCGATATGGCGATTGTTTTGACGAAGTTGGAAAGTGTTGGCGATATGGGAAATGCATTTTTTGTGAATATATTCCAATTTACATGTACCTAAAATATCAATTAAATGGGTATAACTTGTTTCTCTTGTTTGTAAGTTGTATTTTAAAATTATAATTGTTATATTACTGTTTCAAAATTGTTCTATTTGAAATATTTTGTGAAGCATTGTTTTATATTATGAGGAATATAAACAAATACGTATTTCAGAACATAAATTAAATGGTGAAAATGACTGACAGTCAAAGGTTGTTTTGTTATAAATTAAACATATTGCCAAATTATTATCTAAACAGCATTAAATAAATATACATAGCGACAGGTTATAATACGTAAAGTTTCAAATTTCTTAAATTCACGCCATTTTCTTACAGTAAATTTCATAAGTTCTAAAATTATAAATTATATATCAATTTATTTTGAAAAATCATTAAAATTCCTATGTTTATTTCAATATATTAATATATACTAATGGAAATAAAGAAAATTTAGAAGATTTTACTTATACTACTTTGTGTACATTTTCAGTCATGTTCTGAAACCGATTCCGCGTAATATATGCACTTTCTACTTTAAGTATCACTTAAGAGTAGTGAACTCTTAAAGTCAGGAAAAACTACGCTCATTTAAGAATTTTATTGAAAATCTCCATCAATAAAACTTCATTTGATTTCCATTTCTATATTATTAAAATCACATTTGGCAATTTTTTTCTTAACAAAAATCCTAAAGAATATCTGTTTTGAAAGGGATTTTTTGTTAACGATAAAGTATAAAAAAACTTCTGTTCATTTGAATCAATTAACGAGAAAATCGTAGTGCACATTGTTTGAATTCGTATATAATTTCCTTCGAATTGACGCCCCATGTAAATAAAAAGGTTAAATATTTAAAAAAACGTAAATTGAAAGTGTATCAAGAAAAACATATTCATACTTAGTAAAAAATATGCTCCAAAAGGAGCAGGTTTTATGTATGAATTCAACCTCAAATCGCTTCCAACCTGCTGATGGGATGCCTGATTTTTATATGGGGTGTTCCCGGTTTGGAGGATTATTTTCTGCTGACAATAAGCGCTTCTTTTAACCTAATGAAACATGCAAACAAAGCACTCCTAAAGTGCTTTTTTAAGGGCTAACTATATTAACATATTCATTAATGTTTGGCTTTTAATGGTTTATATGCCTTTCTTTTATCATTTTCGTAAACCATAATATATATTTATTTTTTTTTTCGCTTTAAAACCTTCTTCGTTGTCAGCAGCTTTTTTGTATATTTTTATCGTAATCATTTACTGCTGTATAAGAGCTCTCTTATTGAAACGCTGAATTATGCGCTTTTTCTATTAAGTGCTTCAAAAACACAAGTTTTTTTTACTGGGTACTTATTTTATTTTTTAGAAAAAAAAATAACCAAAACGAAAAAAATATTCACATCTCCACATTGGGAAAAAAAATAACCAATTTTGGTTAGAAATAACCAAAAATTACAGCGTTGGTCGATACTACATCAATTACAACATCAAAAAACACAACA
This sequence comes from Pollenia amentaria, assembly GCA_943735925.1. Taxonomy (NCBI): domain Eukaryota; kingdom Metazoa; phylum Arthropoda; class Insecta; order Diptera; family Polleniidae; genus Pollenia; species Pollenia amentaria. Next base: position 56,621,753 of record OX031006.1, read on the forward strand.
TTGTATTTTATTTGCTGCTTTCGTTAGTCGATATTTCAAAAAAAATATGCAACTTTTGACATTCCTCTCTTTAAGTTGTAAAAAAGTAAGTTATAAAAGTGCTTGCAACGCCACCTGAACAATGAATTCGCCTTGGATGATGCATTGTAAGAGTAGCTAAAGTCTACACACACCCAACTTTTTTTTTTTTTTTTCTAAATTGATAACGATATTTAAAAAACTCGTGTGCCAATATTTAAGGCATTAACAAATATTTTTATTAATAACAAAAAATAATAATAATTCATAAGCATAACCAAAGCAATAATAACATAAACTTCAAATGATAAAACTGTAAATAGAGTAAAAAGGAACAATAAAATAGAAAATTGCATTAGAAAAATTTAAGTTTTTAAAATTGAATATGTAGTTGGTCCAACCTGAACATCGATCACAGTTTGTAAACGCCGATGTATTGAATTTAGTGGATTTTCTGTGATTTCCGTTATTTCTGCCAAGCTCTGTTCAAAGCACTTTTCAGGCTTTTATGGCTGCTCATTTCATATGTTGTGACTTTTCTCTCTAAAACATCCCAGAAATGTGTGATAAGTGTTAAAGCCGGTAATTGATTTGAGGAATTTAGTAGTCAGGATGCATAATATAGAAGCCGTTTGCGAACAATGTGCTCAGTATTCTTGGGATCATTGTCTTGCTGGAAAATTCAGTTACATGTTTCCAATACCCAAGTTCCCAACTAAAAATTTCAAATTAAGTTCCAAAATCTTCTTATAAAAATATCAGTCCACTGTGCCTTCGATAAAAAAAACGGAGCTACCAGATCCAGGTGATGACAGGGTTCCCTACACTAAAACACTGTCACCTCCATATTTGACTTTGGGTATAATATTCTTTGGATATGTTGGGTTTTCTCCAAACTGTGGAAAGGCCATTTATCCAAAAATATTGTATTTAATCTCGTTGATAAACAACGGGTCGATTACGGATGGAAACTGGACTGAATTTGCCAGCAGCGAAATTAGATACGCCGCTCATGTTAAAATATACATAAAAATTTTTTGTTTTCATTTTATATTTTAAAAAAAGGCGACACAGAATACGAAACCACACTATACGAGCTAGGGATAGGCAAATTGAAAAAATATATCGATATATATCGTATCGATATTTTTTTAGTGTATCGATATTTATTGATTAAAAATATCGATATATCGATGTATCGAACGTATTAAGCTGAATGATTACCAAATTTCAATACATATTTACATACATGTACGTACAAACATATTACACTTTTTATTGTGTCTTTTAATTTCAAATTTACTGCCTGTTCCTCGATTTCCAGCGAAACTTTCATTCGCTTGACTTTTATTTAAAATAAAAACCAATTTTTAAATTTAGTTTTTAAGGTAAGTTATATGAACGAAGTTTTTGTTTGAAATCGAGGGACCGGCAGTTAATTTTACAATAAAAAAAATTAAAAGAAAAAGTAAAGAATACAAAAAAACTTTTATTTATTCGCCATATGAAATTCAAAAAAAATTAATTGGGATTATATAATGCCAGATTATATTCTGCCGGTAAACGAAACTTGTGACACATACTATACAAGTGAACTGTGCAATATTTTATTTATCTATATATATAAAATTGTAACGTTACTGACTGACTGACTCACTGACTCATCGCACAGCCTAAACGCCTGAAGCTAAAAACTTGAAATTTGGACCAGGGGTTGGTCTCTCCCCAAATCGATCCACTAAAGGCTCAGTTAGGCGAACGTTGCTGTACCGTATCTGTACTGTATCAATCAGCTGTTCGCTTTTTGGTATATGAAAAGCAATGCAAAAGCTTACCGAAATGTAATGTACCGTAGTTGTAACGTTTCATTCTGTATAAAATAGAATTTCATGCCGTCGTTACGTGACAGTTGTAAGGCAGTGATGGCCTGCTTGTATATTAAATTGTATGCGGGTATTTTCGCTCTTTTTTTTGGTACTTTTTTCCAGTATATCTATGGACTTTCGACAAAACTACTTACAATACAAAATATTTCCATATGTATGTATATAAATATACATATGCTTAGATATACAAAATAAGAAAATGCATATGCACATACAATAGAAATGAGAAATATATAAAAGCCTTTAAATGGGTACAAAACATTGTTTTTTCTATGCACATTTACAAAATAATACATGTAAATGGGTATGTAAATGCTAAAATAAATATTTGTTTATTGCAAATCTATAATATAAATATCAGATATTAAATTAATAATGTTTTTTTGCATACACTAAATACTGTTTTAATACCATTTTAATCACTTGGTACTTTTTCTGCACAGCGGTCACCATTTAAACCTTTTGATTTCCCATCACTCTGTGTGTTGTTTTGTGTATACTATTGCTTTTTTGTTTATGTATGTGAAAACATATGACACGTTTTTAGATGTTCTATAAGTGCGCCAACGTGCTAGCGGTACGTACAGTCCGTTACGGGTACAGCAACGTTCGCCTAACTCAGCCTTAAGTCGGGATTTTTGGAAATTCGAATGTGTCGGGGGTAAAAAAGGGCAAAAACGGGTAAATTCGGTAACCTTATATCTCTAAAACTAAAAGAGATACAATAAAAATTTAATGCTTTTCGTTGTTCTTTAGAAAAATAAGCGGACAGGTGTCTGGTACTTTTTGGAAATTCAGCCCTTTAACGGAGTAAACGGGTAAAACCTGCATTTTGGTACTTTTTTGTCACCCATCTATCTTTTAAACCCATAAACAAAGAAATAAGGGTTATATCACATTTGAAACTTATCTAAAAAATCCAAATACAGATTTGGTACTTTTTCGAAATTCGGACGTTTAAGGGGTAAAAAGCGTAACTATTTTTGGTACTTTTTTTATAAAAATTCTTTTTTTTATTTATTGACAATATTGTAATTTTTCATGCTTCAAAGGGGAAAAAAAAATTACAAAAAAGGGGAAATACGGGAAATTTAATTTCTTACTTTAGCTTTTTGGTTCTACAACGGGCAATTTTTGTAATTATCGTTAATATTGGACCTAGAAATATAAACTTCAACATGCAATGTCCTGAGTGGATAAGAACCTATGAGGGTACTTTTTGGTATTATTTGATCTTTAACTGGTCTTTTTTAATTTCCGTTAGTATTAGACCTAGAAACATAAAACTAAACATGCAAAGTCCTGAGTGAATAAGAATTTGGTAGAGGGATCTTTTTGGTACTTTTTCATTCTTTAACTGGTACTTTTTTAATTTTAGTTAAAATTAGACCTATTAACATAAAATCAAACATGCATGCTACTGAGTAAATCAAAATCTGTAAGAGCGGCTTTTTGGTACCTTTTGGTCTTTAACTGGTACTATTTGAAGTTCCGTTAGTATTGGACCTAAAATCATAAAATTCAACATTAAATGTCCTGAGTGGACAAGAACCTATAGGAGGGATCTTCTTGGTACTTTTTCGTTTTTTAACTGGTACCTTTTTTATTTTCGTTAATATTGGATCTACAAACATAAAATTAAAAATGCAATGCCCTGAGTGAATGAGAATCTGTCAGCTGTAAGAGGGGCTTTTTGGTACTTTTTGTTCTTTACCTGTTACTTTTTGAATTTCCGTTAAAATTGGACCTATAAACATAAAATTAAACATGCAAGTTCCCAAGTGAAAGAGAATCTGTAAGAGTGGTTTTTTTGGTACTTTTTCGAACTGCATTGCTTGCCAACAGGTACTTATTGAATTTTTGTTAGTATTGCAGCTACAAACATAAAATTAAACAACCAAAGCGTTGAATGAGCATCTGTAAGAGGCAATTTTTGGTACTTTTTTGTACTTTATCTTGTGCTTTTATTGTTGTTCATTAAATAAAAAAGAGAACAGGTGTCTGGTACTATTTCGAAATTCGGCTCTTTTAGTAAGTAGAAGTGTAAAACCTGAATTTTGGTTCTTTTTTGTCCCCCATCTACCGTTTAAATCAATGCACATAGAATTAAAAATTATATAAAATTCGTAACTTATCTAAAAAATTACAAGCGAAAATTTTGTACTTTTTCTGAATTCGAACGTTTAAGGGGTAAAAATCGTACGTAATTTTGTTACTTTTTCCAAGATATTTTTTCTTCATCTATTTATTTTCATCGCACAGCCTAAACGCCTGAAGCTAAAAAGTTGACATTTGGACCTGAGGCAGGCCTTTCGCCAAATCGATCACGCTGACCTCATATCTGCTAAGCTAAAGGAGATACAAAAAAATTGAATACCTATTATTGTTCATTAAAAATAAGCGGACAGGTGTCTAGCACTTTTTTGAAATAAGGAGTAAACGGTTAAAACCTGTATTTTAAAACTTTTTTGCTATGCCATCTATCTTTTAAACCAATAAACATTAAAATAAAAAATATCGTAACTTATCTAAAAAATACATATACAAATTTGATGCGTTTCGAAATTCGAACGTTTAAGGGGTGAAAATCGTACCTAATTCTGTTATTTTTCTTTCAAAACATTTTTCTTCATCTACCTATATAATATAAAATTGTAATGTTACTGCATGATTCATCATCGCACGACCTAAACGCCTGAACTAAAATGCTGAAATTTGCCCGGGAGGTGGGAGTTTTGGAGAGGATGGGAGTTTTGGAAATTTTTATGGTTAGAGGGTAAAAAAGGTTAAAACGGGAAATTCCCTAACCTGTTGTTCATCAAAATAATAAGCGGTTAGGTGTCTGGTACTTTTTTGAAATTAGACCCTTTTGGGGAGTAAACCTGTATTTTTAAACTTTTTTGCCACGTCATCTATCTATTAAACCAATAAACATTGAAATAAAAAAATATCACATTCGTAACGTATCTAAAAAATACAAATACAGATTTTCGAAATACGAACGTTTAGAGGTACAAATCGTCCCTTTACAAAGTAGCGGGTTTAAACCTAGAAACATAAACTTTGGCGTAAAAATATGTCCACATAAGAAAAAGAGGTGCTAACGAAGCAGCGGGTTAAAGGCTAGTAATATATAAGAACATGCTCAAATAAGAAAATAAAAAAAACAATATGGTTATTTTTTTTACTACATATTAACATTCCAACTTTCATGAGTATATTGCTGCTAATACGCCATAATTAAGGCGATTCTTTGCATAATTCTAGGAACCCTTTCCAGAATATTTTTTCCGCGCTTTTTTTTGTTGTCATATCTTAAAAAAACCGAGACAAAACTGAACAGTGTAGTCTATGAAAATGTACAATGGAAAAGCGCCGTTATTTTCTTAATATTAGTATCATATGTTAATGATGCAAATTCTTAAAAACAGCAGTATTGTAGGCAGTTGAGCAACGGTTAAAATGTTGAATTTTATTATAAAGAGATCTTAAAAATATCGAATTCGATAGTCGTAGACAAATATCGATGTATCGATATATGGGTATTTTTACTATCGGCGATATATATCGATTATAATTTTTTTTAGTATTTCGATATTTTTATATATCGATATTTATTGCCATCCGTAATACGAGCCATTTTAAGTACAGAACCGCTAAATAACAAAATCGAACGTAATAAGCTAAGGTAGTTTGGAATTGTGGCTACCCCGATTGGTATGAGAAGCAGAGGAAGAAGAAGAATAACGTGGCACGGCACTATTAACAATATTCTGACAGAACAAAGAAGCAAGACTAGAACTGCCAAAACAGCGGCACAAGATAGATCGATGTGGAGAAGTCTTGGTAAAAAGCTCTACACTGCAAGATAGAAAGATGTCTGGAATAAGTTTATAATTTAACATCAGCCGCGAGATTTCGCTGCTGGCAACAGGAAGTCCGTTCAGTTGCCATACCTAATCGACACATAAGACTCGTTTCCAGAAGTTCGTTTCATTATTAATATGTGGTTTGGAAATATTCAAGCCGGAGTGGTTATTACGTGAAACTCTGTTTTAAAGCCATTACCGGCATTTATATGATGATTTTTACAACATGTTCTTTTTTTAATTTTCCTTCAAACCTGCTACTAAAATCTTTTTACTTTAACATGATGACTTTTCAGACATATTTTTTTTATTGATGATTAAAAAAAACGAAAATTTTTTTATCAAATTTCTTACTAAAATATATTGTTACCTAAAACACAAAAGGCCCTATCTTGCATTTTTAAAATTTTACAGGAAAAGCAAAAAAAACTATTTAAAATAAATTAATAAACTGCCATATACCTACCTACCTACTGTTTATAACTTATTCTTCTTCTATTTTTCTTGTAAAGCCTATCAGTTGTTTTGACAATTTGTCTTCAAATCTTATGTACCTATACCAGCTAAAAATTTGGATTCCCGTATTTGTGATTTTATTAAAAAAAAAAATTTAACATTGTGTGTGAAGTTAAATTTTAAAATTTATAACCAACATTTTTTTATTTTTCGAATTTATTCTATGAGCTAAATTTCAGTTATTTATTTTATAAAATAGAACTATTACAAAAAGCTTTATAAAATACATAACTGAAATTTAGCTCATAGAATAAATTTGAAAAATAAAAAAATGTTTAATAGGTATAATAAAGTAGCTTATGAAAAGAAATAATTCCCAGATTCTAAAATTTATAACCCTAGACACATTCTGTTATGGTAACAGAATAATGTTAACCACTTAACAAAACTTATGTTAACGCTTTTATGAGGGATAAATTCAGATTTCTTGAAAAAAAGTCAACGTGGGCGAACAAAAATGATTAGGATTTGTGGACAATAAATTTCTCCATCGTTTGCCATCTCCAGTATTTTTAACAGAGTGAGCCTTATTCACAATTTACCCTTTAGAATTCTCTTTTCCAGAAATCTGGACTCATCTCCTAGAGAATTCTAAAGGGTAAATTGCAAAGAGTCGCTTCAACTCACTCTGTTTAAAATTTAAATGATGGCAAACGATGGAGAAACTTGCGGAAAAACTGTAAAATGTATACTTTAGTATAACAGTGGTAACGCTGGACGCAGACAAGAAGCAAACAATAACAAAACAATACCCATATACATACCTATGTACATACATACAGACTTTAAAATAAAATTAAAAAGTCAACAATTTAAAATGTAATTATGTATTAGAAAAACTGCAATAAAAATAAAGGCAAAAGTGCACTTTACGGGGCGGGGCGTACGGAAAAAAAAAAAAAAAGTTGGACCCCCTCTGGAATAAAAAAAGAAAAAAACCAAAATTGAAGTTTAAGGGGGCTGAGGCCCCTGGGACCCAATGGATCACAAAAAGCGGCCCGCCCACTCAGTGGTATGTGTGGGTACTCAAATTAAAGGTAATTGTGTAAAAAATACGAAATTAATAAAATTTAGGTCGAGCGGGACTTCTGGGTCCCTCTGGGGGTAAAAAAATTGCCCCTCCCACCCTTATAACTATGTGTGGGTACTCGAATGAAAGGTATTTTGCTTACGATTGTAAATATTTTGTTTCTATTTTGCTTTTTTAATGTTATAGCTATGCGCTAAAATTTTCAAATGAGTTTTATTATTTTTTTATTTTTTTGTAACTAAAGCTTCTTTGTATAGCCGGCCTTCGGCCGGGCGCAAGGATTTTCTCCTCTATGGTATAACAAAGACCGGCTTCGCTAACTAAAGCTTTTCTGTATAGCCGGCCTTCGGCCGGGCGCAAGGATTTTCTCCTCTATGGTATAACAAAGACCGGCTTCGCTAACTAAAGCTTTTTTGTATAGCCGGCCTTCGGCCGGGCGCAAAGATTTCCTCCTCTATGGTATAACAAAGACCGGCTTCGCTAACTAAAGCTTCTCTGTATAGCCGGCCTTCGGCCGGGTGCAAGGATTTTCTCCTCTATGGTATAACAAAGACCGGCTTCGCTTACTAAAGCTTCTCTGCATAGCCGGCCTTCGGCCGGGCAAAAGGATTTTCTCCTCTATGGTATAACAAAGACCGGCTTCGCTAACTAAAACTTCTCTGCATAGCTATAAAAGATACATAAATTAACCTAGAGAGGAAAATATTTAACGAATACAAAAACAAAATACATATTTGCAATCGTGAGCAAATTACCTTTAATTTGAGTATCCACACAGATATATGTACATACATAAGTGTTATGGGGTGGACACTTTTTTTGCCCCAGAGGGCCCTAGAAATGCCGCCCACCCAAAATTTTATTATTTTCGTTTTTGTTGCACAATTACCTTTAATTTGAGTACCCACACATACCATTCAGTGGGCGGGGCGGTTTTATGGACCCAGGGGTCCCCACGGGCCTCAGCCCCCTTAAATATTAATTTTGGTATTTTTTTTTTAATTCTGGATCGGGTGGCATATTTTTTATATTTTTTTTTCGTACGCCCCGTAAAGTGCACTTCAGCCAAAATAAATAAGACAACCGGCAAAGTACATAGGTACATACATATGTATGACTAAAAATAAAATTTTTAAGATATACCTATAACAAAAAAAAAACAAACGGTAGACAATCGTCTGCTGTTTTTTTTTTTTGTTGTTTTAGATGAAAAAAATAATATCCCCCCAACTAGAAAGGAAAACAAAAAGTAAATTCCATTAAAAAAGAGGGGGTTATCTCTCAAGTATTTGTGTTTATCGTCTTCGTCGACGATGTTGTAGTCGTCCCATAGTCTGGCCAAACTGTCAAAATGACACCAACATTGCCATCAAACAGAGAAAATGTAAAGTAAAACAAAAAAAAATAAACGAAGAAGAGAAAGAAATAAGGCAAATAGAAGGGAAAACAGCTGTAAACTTTTGCCAAAATACAATGTATTTTTATAAAAACTTTATGTTTAACAGAAATATAAAAAAGAAAAGAATATTTCTTTCTATTTTCTGACACAAAATGTTTTAGTTAAAACAACAATAGCTGCGTAGCAAACACTATTCTAATAAAATTTATAAATAACAATAACAAACTAAAATTTTATGACTGTAGCAGACATGAAAAAAAAGCCATAAAAATGTTTAAAAGCAAAACTATAAAAGAAAATTTTATTTTTAACCAGTTAAAAAATCACCTTGAATAGAATTTTTAATGAATTTGTTGTTGTTGGTATTCGTTTTCAATCTGAATTGTTGCTACATTTGTTTTCATATTGTTTATTCACACACTTTATTTATAAAAACACTTTCTTATTATAAAATTTTTATAAACAATTTTTTTTTTATTCCAATATTGGCATATTTTTTTTCCACTTCTATATTTTTGTTACATTTTTATCATGATATTTTGCTATTTCATTAAATTTCTTCTTACTTTTTGTCGTTTTCCTACGCACTTTACTTTATATGGGGGGACAACTTTATATTTTTACACATTTTTGTTTGTTAAGGAAATTGCACAAAAACACAAATTGATAGTTGAAGCAAATAAACTTTGTTCAATTTATTAAGAACTATCGTCAAGTCCCGAATATTTATATTGTAATTCTTTTAATTTTGGAACTATTTTAATTCACTAATAAACGCGTTCGGCAATATTTTGCTTATTTCTTTCAATTGTTTTGTGTAAATCGGTAAATTATATTTTGTTTTATTTAGAAAATTTACATTTCTCTCTACGCACTACCGTCACAACATGTTTTCATGTTGCTGTCAACTAAACAACTGTCAATGGCAAGTGTTTTCTTCGAGTTTTAGTGCTAAGTTAACAAACAACATTTTTTTTTAAATAATTGGCAACGCAAGACTAAATAAGGATTAGTACACTGTGAATATGTGTGATAAATGTTTAAGCAGGGTATACAATACTCCAGCATACTAGTACAATCAAGTGATGTTGAATCGTACTCGAAATACATACCATACAATCATACTGATGCATTATTCATTTCTTTAAAATGTTTGTTCGGATGACTTGTTGCCACTAGCGCGCACCGCAGTTATTATTTTTTTTGTTTACAGATTCGTAATGAATAGTGGCACAGCTTGTCAATAAAAGCTTTTAAATAATATTTTAATTGGTTTTTTTTTCAAATAATGTTTTTTAATGCATAGTTCCCCAATGCTTACTCTTTGACAACTTTTATCAACTTAGTAAATTCAATTCAATCACACCACAGAAATATACACGGTCCATCGGCTGTCACAATCACTTAATTGCTTATGTATACTATAGTCGTGTATGGAGCTCTTTAGAAATTAAATTACCATTCTGTGTTGAAAGTTCACTTACAGTAATTTTCAATAGCTTCATTCAAAAAGGATATTGGGGATGTTTAAATGAAAATTTCCAGAACTACTCAATTGTACTTATATATATATTAAAATATTGGGTATGCGAAACATTTAAACTATTAAGCAACTTTTTTACTCAAATGTCGAATTCTATGTTTTAATAATAGTTGGATTGGTAAATATTAAACAATTGAAAATTTACTTTATAAAAGAGATATGAATACTTTATATGAAGGGTACAGAATCAAACATTGCTATATCTATTTTTATAGTTTCTATAATAAATTACAAAAACCTATAGGTATCCACATATAGATATTTGCATTAGAAATATGATGTTTTATTATTTAGAACAAACTAATAATAAGAATATAGAAAGCAAGTTTGAACTAAATACACTCCAAGGTTTAGGAATAAATTAAATAAGAAAGTTGGAAATAGTTTAACATAATCGAATATTAATGAAAATTGGGGTTTTTATTCGTTTTTTGTTGGAAATTGGGTTTCTTTATTTATGTGCAGCTTTTCAGCTACTTTACAAACACTTTAAAAACACCTTACCAACAATTAATAAAAATACAGAACAGTTATGTAACTTTAAGCGAACATTAAGAAGAAATAAGGGGATTAAAAGGATTTAGTATATATGATCATGTATTATATTTTCCTTAAGTTGTATTTTCCTCAAAAATAATGAGAGCAAGACAAAAGCTACAATAACCAATGGGTGTTGATATCTTTGTTGTTAACGTTTTTATGTATTGCCAAATTCGCGTATTATAGTCTGGGTTCACACTATGGAAGTTATCTTTCCGAAAGTGTGAGTTTATTGTTGAGAGGGAAGCGAATAATAGCATGTCCATTTCCCCTCTTACGAATAACACGGTGTTTACATTTGCCAGTACTGGCAAGACAGTTGCAATGCATACAAACTTTTTCACTAATACATGTACACTTTTCCAACTGTCTTGTCTACTGTCTTGCACATTTTGCAGACAGTAAAATGGACAGTCATTTGACATTTGCTGACAGTAATTGAAGTTTTGTTCGCAAAAGTAAAAAAAATCAACAATTAAAAAAAAATAAATTATGCTTTGGTTTTGCATGTTTTACTTAAGTGTTATCTATGTTCACAAAAAATAGTTGTTAAATGTTATTTTTAATTTGTTAAGTTTATATAAAACACGTTTAGCTAGAACTTGCACTGCGACATTCACGTTAGACATTTTTTTTAAAGTGAACTGTCATACTACTGTCTGGACGCCTACGTCACGAAGACAGCAAGTTGTGTCTTTGGCAACTAATATGTAGTTTCTTACTGTCTTGCCAGTACTGGCAAATGTAAACGTTAGGTAAACTCAGACTTTCTGAAAGAAAACTTTCATTGTGTGAACCCAGACGTAAGAACTCACCAAATGCAACTCTATGAAATTATTTGATTATCTTATAAAACTATGAAGGTAGCCATTTTTCTATACCACTCATATGTATAGAAAGCTCAGAGCTGAACAGAACCAAGTCATAAAATGTAATGCATATACATATGTATTTCAGAACTGGTGCGAAATTCTTCGCAAACTTAACCTCTATTCATTTATGTAACGGTCTAAATCAAAAAGTGTTTCATTCCCAAGGTAACGGTAATAAACCAGTCAATTACTGCAGAAATTAGTGGAAGTTCACTTACTCAAACTCCAAATATTTTAGAATTTTCTTTTTTGACTTGGGTCGCTTCAGCTCTGAGCCCTACATATAGCCGCTTCGTGCTTCAAGAACACGATATTAATAGTGGAGTTGTTTGCCAGAAAAACTGTCTATTAGTATGTAGAAATATGCAAGTTTGCTGATGCATCAAAGTTACGTAAATTGTTTTGTTTATTCTTTCAATGTGTACTTTTTTATTGGCAAAAACTGAAAAACGAAAACAAAATAATTCAAACATTTCTCTCGACTTAAAAAAAAAATAACACCGAATAAATATTAAGTTTACTGAAATGTAAAGAAATACACCAAATTTATAAAGTGTTTTAACTCACGCCACGCATGCAATTTTACGTACAACAAATTTTTAAAATATTCCTTATTACGAACTGATAAGTTTTAATCACGCACTTAGACCCACAAACATGATTTTTTCATCTCAAGTTCTTGCTAGTATGTTGAAGAAAGAAATTAATTTTCTATTCTGTAAAACTGAATACATTTACATTTTTGTATGGTCTTGTTCCCATATGCAAAATTAGGATTCCATTGTTACCAAAAAGCGTCCCCGTAATCGAAATTTTGATTACGGAGACAAACCTTGTGTTATCCCCCATATTCATAAAATTTAAAATGTTAAAAAATAAAATTCGATTTCGTATGGATGTACCGGGGGAAATTTATGTATGTACCGATAGATTTCTGATAGAATCCATATATTTAGATGTGTCTGTTTTTTTTTTTTTTTTTATTTTAATTAAAATTCTCATGAAGTTGATATTTTGTTATATTTTATTGTTTAAAAAAAGAAAAAAAAAAATGGTACGTAGTATGTATGTAGATACATGTAAAATTTTTAATTATACGTACACTTTTATTTGGCGAAAAAATTAGGTAAGAATTTATTTCTATATTCTTTCAGATTTCTGTCAGAAAACAATAAGAATGTCTGCTAACACATTGGAATTTCCCATGCCTCTTTTATTGGATTTCTGTTAGATATATATCAGAAATATCGGTAAAAAGCAGAATTTCCAACGATATGTCTGACAGGATTCGTGTCCACTACTTTATATGTTTTGGGTCAGAAATCTGACAGAATTCGTATACGACTCAGACTTTTTTGCCGATATTTCTGTTAGATATCCGAAAGACGTCAAACTATTTTGCTGTCTGGGGTATTAAGAGATCATGTACTTATACCTTTTATACCCTCCACCACTAGTGGTGAATGAGGGTATATTAAGTTTGTCATTCCGTGTGAAACTTGTTTATTATACATCTAAGACCCCATAAACTATATATATTCTGCCTCCTTGAGTAATTCTAAGTCGATTTAGCCATGTCCGTCTGTCTGTCCGTCTATTGAAAACACGCTCACTATCAAAAAACGCAAAAGAAAAGAACTAACTTGGTCTCAAATTGCTTGAAGTAATCCTAAGCAGTTTGGGATTGAAATCCAGAATCATCGGTTCAGTAGGATCAGAAGTATGAATCAAAATGTGGAACCACCACACTAAAAAAAATTGATAATTTTGATACAAAAACTAACATAAATGCTGGAATAACGCACGGAATAATGCCTATGTCATAATTGACCATAGGCCCCATATGAACCCTACTCGTGGAAAACAGTTTAGTACGCCTAAAACCGTAATAAATAACGCTTTCATACTAAAATTTGGTACGTCACAGTTTTATATTACCAGAAATCAAAATTTTTTGATGATCGGTCCATAATTTACACTGGGCCCTACATAAACCCTGCTCCCGGAAAACGGCTAACCCCGTAACGGTCCATAATTTACATTAGGCCCTACTCCCGGAAAACCGTTTAAATAAACCGTAATAAATAATGCTATCATACTAAAATTTGGTACGTCACACAGTGGCTGAAAATCGTTTTTCATTGGCCAAAATTTTGTAACTTTTGAACCGAAGGAGATATTTTAGTGAATTTTTTTTTAATCGACAGACAGATTCTTTAACTTTTCTCCACTTTCAATTTCATTAACATCGGTTGAGTATTTATTGGGGAATTTAAGGGCAAAGTGGAACATTAGATTTTTTTAACTTTAGCGTGAAATATGGTTTTTTTTATTTTTTGCTTCAAAATTGTTTACACTTAAAAAAATTTTAGAAATATTATCTAAAATCTTGCTATTACTACAGAAGAATCTATTTTTTTTGCTGTAAAATTGGTTAATATCAGCAAAATAAATCCGCTGAATTTTGATTTTTTTTTTAATTTTGATACGAAAATATAGGGATTAATTTTTTGAATATTTCTTATTTATTAAAACATTTCATACATATGTGAACAAAAAAAAACCTTTTAAAAATAAAAGCAGCAATAGATTTTAATAGCTTTTGTAACAATGTGAGGTTCTGTTTATTATTATTTTTTACTAATACAATGTCTGTCTTAGATCTAATGAATTATAATTATTGTTCATTTAATTGAATGATTGATTGCAAATATTCCATGTTCTGTGTTATTTCTGTGCTTAACTAGTTTTTTGACTTTTTCGTCTAAATCCCGATGTTCCACTTTCCATTGATTTCGAATACTGTAGATGAACGGATCTGACATTGCCAATAATATATTAAATAGATCTTAATTTGTGGAATTTCGTGAAATTTTTCTAGTATTGTGCTCTCTATAAAACCTGTAATCCTTATTCCTTTTTTGCTTAGCTTCCTCTGATAATTCTCCAAGTGGCACCAACTGATATTTAATGACATCTTCTCCATGATAAAGGATTTTATGAACTGTAGCAGACATATTTCTCCATTGGCACTTGGTTTTATATATTTTTGCAGTTTTCTTAGCAAAATCTCCAAATTTTCTAGAGTCAATTTCTTCATTGCACGCAAGTACTTCTAGGATTATTTAAAATCTAAAAATGAGGTTAAAATCCACACCTGTTATTTTGGATCAATGGTACAAATAATACCATGAACATACCTGAGTCCGAAATATTTTCACATACTACTTGTTTCTATTGTTTTTGTTCGGAAGAACCATCACATCCCCATTTACAAAATAGAATTAACTTTGTGTATCCATATTTCTTCAACTAATTTCCTTTTATTGATTGTAGCAAGCGTTCGGCTGTGTGATCAAGTAGAGATTGTAGTTGTACCTCTGCCGAAATTGGTGTGATTGTAATAGTGTCCTTTAATGGTAAACAGTCCATTTTTGCAGCTGTTATGTGATGATATGCTGGATACAGATTTAAGCCTTTTTCAATCGCACGCAATCTGAGCTGTTTTGTTAAATTAAAATCCTGAAATAATGCTAATGCCTCCTTATTTGTGAATTGTTTTGCATCACTCGGAGCTGGTATACTTTTAAGAATCCGTTTTGTTCTCAATGGACTAGCTTTAACAACTTTTTCAATGATATCCACTTTTGTCAATTGTTTCTGTGATCGTAATTGATGTAGGGAAGTATCTTGAATATTTTCATATCCGATTTCTTCATTGATATCCTTAAGCTTCCGCCTCTTAGATATATCGCTACAGTTGTCCAGCGATTTTTGTGGTCTCCCACGAGTGTTTTGATTTGTAGTTTCTGAAGCGATCTGGACAGAAAGTTCGTTCTCTTACCAGTTTGCAAAGCTCTTATAAAATCTATCTTTGCTGTAATCAACTTTCCTGTATCACTGTTTTACATTTTTGATGAAAACAGATAATTTATTTTCTAAGTCCAATTGTATTTCAGTGCTATAGGAATTTAAGTTTCCTTTTTTCGAATGTAATTTTTAACATCTTCCTCGTTTTTGTTTCTAAAATACTCTCCGGCCAATTCTTTATAGCTGAAGCTCTCCATGTTTTTATGAAAATTTTTGTTATTGCTCAGATATATTATATCCACTGTGTTTGCATCCGAATGTCACTTGCTTTTAAATCTTTTCATACTAGAAAAAATGGATTAAAAAACTTAAAATCCTTTTATTTATGTGGTATAAAATACCTGACACAAATTTAAGAACGCATTGCATAGTTATAGGGTCATAGAATATTATTAGAGTCATAAAAACAGATAAAATAAAAAGAGCAAACAATATTTAAAAATTCCTGCTAATGTGGGATTCACAATATACGTGTTTAGCGTAAACGAGTGTTTAAGCTCTTTATTCTACTATAAAATACGCTAGTGTGACAGTAGTGTAACGGATAAGGATGAATCAGGGCAGCTCTACGTTTTTCTGATTGTGTAACAATAAGAAAATTTGTTATATGTACTACCTGTATTCTGTTCGATCACGATCAATATTCCATATATCATAAAATTTTTTTGAAGGCAATAGCTCATGATTTCTGTTACTCCTGCAAACATTTTTGCGGAATAAAAAAAATTTGTAAAAAAAAATTTTTTCAAACAAAAAAAATTTTTTTTGGAGTAATATCATTAAAATTAAAAAAGTGTTGAACAGGTGGGTCCAAACGGGTACAAGAGTATATATAGGGTTAACGAAAACACTTTCACCTTTCCCTCAATGGTTTTATCTTCTTAATCCCTTTTGATCCGCAAAAGTTCTATTCTACTAAAGTTGAAATTTGACAAAAAATATAGTAGTTTAGAAAATGTGTTTTAAAATCTCAAATATAAATAACACAATAGTCGCACATATTACTTTTTTAAGGATTACAAGACTGCCAACCTAGCAAAAAAGCTAGCAGGTCATCATCGATGATAGTTTTTGAGCAATGACAATTTTTTTCGGATTAAATATAAAAAAAAATCATTTTTGTTCTTAATTTAAAAAAAAAAATTGTGTTTAACAACATGGCACGACCACAATTACTAATATTTTCACCTAATTTGTTGGCTACATTAGTTTTAATATGTTTACTATTAAATAAAATTAAAATTTTAAAAATCGGTGACAAACAAAAATTGGACTTTTGGCCAATGAAATAAAATTTTCAGCCACTGTGCGTCACAGTTTTATAGGACCGGCAATCACACTGTAAAATTTTTTGAAGATCGGTCCATTATTACACTAGGCCCCATATAAACCCTACTCTGGGAAAACATGTTAGTACGCTTAACACCGTAACAAATAACGCTATCAAAATTTGGTACGTCACAGTTTTATAAGGCCAGAAATCACACTGTAAAATTTCGTGAAGATCGGTCCATAATTTACCCTAGGCCCCATATAAGCCCTACTCTCAGAAAACAGTTAATTGCGCCTAAAACCAAATAAAACCCACTTTGGGAAAATAACTTAATTCGCCTAAGACCATAAAAGATATAGATATTGGGGTAAAATTTCCACCAACTTAGATTCATATGGCCAGAAAAAATATCATGAAATTTTGTGAAATTCACTTTTAACGCTAAAACTGCCTCATTGAAATTTATTCTAATTTATTTATTGTAATACCAGAAATCAATTTTTAAAATTTTGGGATGATTGGTCCATAATTGACCATAGGTCCAACACAAATGACCCTCCTAAAAATAATTTTAGTTCGGCTAAAAATGTTACGAATCATGAAATTTTACTCAAGCCAGTTCAAAGTTCTAACAAGAAACGCATAAAGCTTTCCAATTTTAATGCTGACGTTCGTTTTTGTGAAGCTTAGTTAATAATATATATGTATGTATTTACAATATAGAGCCCACTCCTGTCGGTTGAGGGTATCAAAGATTCGGCAGTGCCGAATATAGCACCCTAACTTGTTAACCTTAATTTAGATTTCAACAAATACATTATTATTTTTGTAAAGAAATGCGTTTGACTTTGTCTTAATTTTTACTGTGAAGGCATAGAGTGAAGGACTAAAGTCTGCATGCAACCTACTTTTTTACGATTTTTGGGAATAGGTAACGATATTGAAAAATGTTTTTATACAACTAATTAAGACACAATTAAACAAGATTACTTAAAAAAAATTAAAAGGAAAATAATAAAATTAATAAAAATATTTATTAATGCCTTAAATATTGGCATACAAGTTTTTCTCGATATCGTTACTAATTCCCTTAAAAATGGTTTACAAAGCCAAGATTAAATATATCTAAACCAATTTTTGTATCTTTCTTTTATAATTTTTTTCAGTCGAAACCAGGCATCAGAAATTAAGAACCGAAAACTTAAAATTTAAGTTTTTCATTTGAAAAATTCCAAAGTCATGCGAACAAAATATTTTTTTTTTCTATCAGTTAAAAAAAATAGGAAACACAAAAAAGATATTTATTTTTAAAGTACAATATGTGTTTTGTTGAAAAATACGCAAAAACGTTATTGTTATTTTTTTTTTTTTTTTAAAAATATCTATCATTGGTGGTCAAAATATGTTTTCAACTGTAGAAAAAAAAAATAAAAATTATTTTGTTTTATTTGTTCTTCAAAGTTCAAAATAATAAAGTTCTTAAAAAAAACGTTTTTGAGAAAAACATATTTTTTGTTTTTAGAAACTAACAATAAAAACTCAATTTGAAGTTAAAATTGTAAATTTTAATAAAAATTATAATATAAAATTGTGTTTAAAATTGCAATTGCAAAAAATCTTTAGAGATTCTTAATTATCAAAACTAGCTGCTGTTGCATTAGCTGTACCCGCAACACAGGTATCTGTGGAGACAGCCTTCAGTGCTTTGCCAATTATTATGACCAAAAATAGAAGGAATTTAAGTTCTGAGCATGTAGAAAATTTGTTGTTGCTCAAACTCAACATCAAGCTAATTGATAAGAATACTATTTAGTAATAGGATAATCTTTATCATGTTATAACTACTTATTATAAATTAGCTTTATATTTTTTACTATAATTTTGTACGTATGAGTTTAAATTTTGTCAATTAAAAAAATTCAATTTTAAGTTTTCGGTTCATTTTTTTCTTTTCATGTACAAAATAATATTGTACTGAAAAAATTAATATCTTTTTTTTTGTGTTTGCTTTTATTTTTTAAACTTATTTTGTACGCATGATTTTTCAATTTTTAAAAAGAAAAAATTAAATATGAAAAAACATAAAAAAAACGTTTTCCAGTCCTTGGTCGAAACATATCAAAGTAAATAATTTGTGCAAAGTATGCTTTGTGTTTGCCAATCAAAAGTTTGTTTGGTTTTCTCTAAGTGCATTTCTTGCACATCACTAATGTTGCCAACCATTTGATCGGAAATGTTGTTGTTTAGCCGTCAAAATGTAACGAATGTAACTGAAAAGCAAAACAAGCTAATAGCAAAAGCGACATCTGGATAGTAAACCTTAAACCATTCACATAAACAATACATTGGGAAAATAAATATGAAGGAACTTTAATATTTTAAGTTAACAGCAAACATATTAATATGCCACACAAAACTCAGTGGCTAGCGGGGACTAGGGATTTTAAAGTTTATTTTATTTCAAAAGCAATAAAAACTTACAATGAAATTACTTTTTACAAAGTTAGCAAATTAAAAACGATTGAAAAATAAAAGCAACAAAAGAAACATTTCTTTACGAGTAGATTTCAATAATCTATTTAACTGGAGTTATGGAATTTTTATACGCCAGTTTAGTATGTTCCAAACTATTTAGCTTACCAATTAGCTTAACAGTGCCCAATTCTTTAATAAAAGTAGCTAACGCATCCTTGGTGGCACCTAAATCGTCCTCACGCAAATCCTCTTCACTTTCCAAAACTAAAAAAAAAGAATTATACAATTTATACGAAATGTTCACATTCAAATACATACCATCTACGGCCTACTAAGTTCTGCTGTATCTTAATGTGTTCCATTAACCGCTGCTGGCATTCAATTGGATCTATGGGCGCTTCATGTTGTGGTATATTTGGCACCAGACGGTCCGGGGTTGTAGGTTCGGACTGGATTTTATTTGAGGGTGTTACAGGCATACTAGCATTGTTTGTTTTGTCTTCCTCGGTTTCATGTTTAATTTAATTTTTTACTTCTGCCACATCTTCATCCCATTTCTTAGCCCATAAAGAGAATTTTTAATTTTAACTCTTAGCGAATGCATATAGTTTTTCAACTCCAAAAGATGGCCAGTTAAAATATGGGAATGTGTTAATCATGTTTAAATCGTACACTCACGAGCTTTGGGGAGTACGGCATATATATATAACAGATATATTTACCCGGGACTTGCAGTATCTTATCAATGTCATTGCAGAGGCCATGCTGCCAACACAAACAAAGTTTACATTGTAACATAAGGCCATCTTCCTCACAGTAGCCACACAAACAATTAATGATTTCTTCTTGGCGCATGTGTACAATTTTTATTAATTAATTGATGTATTGGGGAGGTTGATTAACTCAATTCTGATAATTGTTTATGAAAGTAGACCCAAAAAGAAGAACTTCTGCATCATTAGTTTGGTCAAGGTACATGAAATAATAATTTAAAAATTAATTTGAAGTTAGTAAGTTCGTATAGGGGAATTTGTCACGTTTTAGGTTATTCTCCATAACTCGAGAACCACTAGTCCGAATAAGCTGAAACAAATTTAAAAAAATTAAGAATTACAATTCCTTTAATCTGTTCATACAACGTTTCGTTACATAAGTAACAGTTTTACAGTTATAAATAAATGTATGAAGAAAAAAAATATTTTTTGCCATAAAAATTGAAATTTTTTATTTTTAATTCATAAAAAATCCAAAACGGTAAAAAAGTGTCCAGTCTTATTACTTTCAGGTAAAGTTGCATAACCTTTGAACAAAATGAGACATTAATCATGAAAATCGATGAACGCGTTTCGCTTTTATTCACAATTAAATAAAGGTATGAATTTCAAAAATTTGCTCGAGATATCTACAAAATTCTTTGGAAAAAACATTGATGACTTTTTTCTGGATTCTCAGAATTAAAAAAAGGAATAAACAAAAGGTTATTTGATTTTTATGATTGCGGTAGCAAAATAATAAGCGTTAATAAATGTGAGTGGACAATTAAAAGGAAAAAAGGAAAGTGCACTTTTTTAATTATTAGGGGTTTTCCGTTAGTTACCTGCATGATTTTTTTTTACAGAAATTGCACCCACATTTATGAGTGCTCATGTTTTGGAACGTTTCGAAAACATATTTCATAAGTACCCGCCAGTAAAATATTGAAATATTTGTAGTATTTATAGGTGCTCTTTGATCGATTTTTGTCATTTAACAAGAGTCGACGAACGCGAGAAGTACAAGTGAATTTTTCTCCGGTTTTTAAAAGTGAAGAACAACAAAACATATAATATATGGAAAATAACAAGTGCCCACAATTGGATAATTTTTGTTACGTTTGTGGTCATATTGTCCCAAAAAGAGGCCAACTGGATCGAAAAAAATTGATTACTGAGGAATTCAAAACAGCGTATTGTCATTATTTTGATGAAGCAGATTTAAGTGGTGCAAATTTTACGCCGAACATAGTGTGCAAATATTGTTATAATACCCTTATAATGTGGATACATGGAAAAGTTGGACAGTTTTCTTTTATGAAGCCAGTAATTTGGGTGGAAGACCTAACTGGACATGATGAATCCAGGTGCTACGCATGCAATAATTCTCGTCATGGATTAAACAGAAAACAAAAGTATACATTGCTGCTTTTACTGCCGCACTTCCAGTTAAACGCGCTGCTGGTACCGATACAACTAAACCTCCGAGAAAATACAACCTACGAAGAAAATAAGGTCATCAGAACCACAAGCGTCAACTTCAACGAGGATGGATAGTAGGGAGATCGATTATTCGACTTTTTTTAATAACCGGGTTTCGAATATTACGAATAGTTGCTATTTTAAAAAACCCGGTTTTCGGTTAAGCATTTTTGAAATAACCGGTTTTAATTCTAATACAGAAAAACACAAAAATCAAATAAGTTTTTATAATACAACGTTAATTTGAATAAAAACAAAACAATTTGCAAAGGTAAGGAACCAACAAAATACATATGTATGTGACAGCGCATATAGAAAGGGACCTAAGGGTAAAAAAAAAATAAATTTTCACGTATTTTTTTTGATGTGGACAACATCTTAGCGCGTTTTCAAGGTTGACCAACACGTTCCAGACGTCATGAGATGTGTCGCTCAGTGATGGTACACCAAAGATACACGTATTTAAATCTTTAAAGTGGTTTTAAAAGGTTTTTACCCGTAGGTCCCTTTCTATTTTGCGCGTTACATATGTAAATAAGACTTAGATCAGACCTAACAAATATTTGACGATAAAATCCAAGAAAAGTGGGACCAGTAAATTGATCAAACTTTAACTTAATTTTCAACAATTTTTTATTGATATACTAAACTTTATTTGCAAAAAGATATTTGTTTAATGTAATTTAGAAACTGTTGAATGATATTTCTGTGGTTTTCACGAATAATCGCGTAAGTCGGTTTTTACCGAAATTGAGATAATGATGTCAAAGTGCTACATTTTGCATTAGATTTTTATAAGTATTAAGCTTTTTAGAATATAATGTAGTATTATTAATTTTTTTCTGCCTAAAACAACTTAAGTTAACTGTTTAATAAAATATTTTGCTACATAAATTTTAAAATTGCTGAATATATTTCCAAATAAAAAGCATATGTGATGTTATGTTGTTATTCGTGCAAAAAATATGAAAGTATTTTTTGAAAATTTTTCTATTAATAACAACTAAAGTCGTAAAAATAACAACGTAAGTCGTCATATGTGATTAAAATGATAACATTTATTTTCACAAAAAAGAACTTATGTGGAGATATGATGTTATATTGCACACACTTAATGAGTCAATCAAACATATGAATTTTTAATCCTTTTACAGATTGTGATCCTGTGAGGATTTGTTCATGAAAACTATGCATAATACGTAGAAAGTCACTGTTAAGAGGATAGTAAAAAAAAAGTTTAAAAAAGCATCTACAGAAGCCTGAAAAGTTTGGTTTTATAACTTACGCGATTATTCGTGAAAACCACAGATTTTATCTAGACAAACGTTTTGTAAAAGCAAATAAATTATAGGAATTTAATAAATTTATTATTTGATTATCCCAAATTTATTATGAATGAGTTTTAATTTGTTGGGGGTTAAGCATGTCTATATACATAAATCAACTCTTACAACTACAATTCGTGTTGGAAACCCAGCCAATTGTAGGGGAATGTAAGAAAGAAAAAATTCACTATTTATTGTTGTGTATTTGTTGAAGCTTTGATATTGTTACAAGTAGAGCTGAGTGTTTAAAATTCTTATTCACTTTATGGTCTTACTTGTATAATATTTTTAGCTTTTCTAAAGTATTTGGAAAAAGTTTCCTGACGAGCTGGCCTAAGCAACCAGCGAAATGCGCATAGAAACTAGCTTTCCCACAACAATAAATTTCAGTGTTTTTTATCATAAATTGGGATTACTAGCACATCATGAATTAATTAATAAATATTTCATCCCCGAAAATAATTTTTGATAATAAATTTGCATGTGCCCGGCAAATAAAAAACTGAAATGGCAAGCTGCTTTATTTAGCAACTTATTTTTTTTTTTAATTTTGTTTTTTTCTATCCTCTTACAACTACAATTCGTGTTGGAAAAAACCCAGCCAAAATGAATGAATTAATTAATAAATATTTCATTCCCGAAAATAATTTTTGATAATAAATTTGCATGTGCCCGGCAAATAAAAAACTGAAATGGCAAGCTGCTTTATTTAGCAACTTGTTTTTTTTTTAATTTTGTTTTTTTCTATCCTCTTACAACTACAATTCGTGTTGGAAAAAACCCAGCCAATTGTAGGGGAATGTAAGAAAGAAAAAATTCACTATTTATTGTTGTGTCTTTGTTGAAGCTTTGATATTGTTACAAGTAGAGCTGAGTGTTTAAAATTCTTATTCACTTTATGGTCTTACTTGTATAATATTTTTAGCTTTTCTAAAGTATTTGGAAAAAGTTTCCTGACGAGCTGGCCTAAGCAACCAGCGAAATGCGCATAGAAACTAGCTTTCCCACAACAATAAATTTCAGTGTTTTTTATCATAAATTGGGATTATTAGCACATCATTAATAAATGAATTAATTAATAAATCAACAATATTTTTAAAAAAAGTTCCAAACAAAACCTCTTAGCCAGGATTATATATTTCAAATTATTTTGTTTCAGCATTATAGAAACGAATAGTGAATTGAACATTCTTTTTGTGTGAAATATTTGTCAATTCGTCGACTACAATTTAACCCCTTCCATGACATTGTTTGATTTCTTCTATTTTGTTTTTAGTTCTTGGTGGTTTAATAAATAAAGCTGGTAGAAATTTTTCCCATATCGTTGATTCCGCCGGAATGTTGTAGTTTTCAGCATGAAGAGATGCTAGAACTACTTAAGAGTTTTTAGTGCCTTAAAGTGCATTTCGTCCTCGGCAACACAATGGGCTAGTATTTCACCAATGATTCATTTTTGGCCGCGTATTTTAGTAAAGTATTCTTTGTCGTCTCTTTAGAACTACTTCGAACGGAGTTAAGTTTTATGTAGATCACATTAATGTCAAGCATGTAGACTAATTAAAGGTGATTAATAAGTCGTGACATGGAAGAACCTTTGTAACTTATCATTTAATTGCACTTCAAGCACCTAACTTTGTCTTTTAAATCGCGTTCGAAAAATATCTAGAGATAACCTCTATATAAAAATATATTTAATATTTAGAATACTCTCGCACAAATTCTTACTTTTTAACGGCACACGTTTTTGTAGTATTTTGAATAGTTTTCGGTTTTTTTTTTACAAGAACACAGGCTTTTATAAGAGATTTTTATTTACAGTGTTCATAATTTTTTTGACCTTTGTTACATTTTGTTTTGACATTCTTCATTAAAAGTTTAAGTTTGACCAATATTCAATTAGAAAATACTTTAATTACGGGAACAAATATAACCAGAGTAAGGAAAATGTATATTAATTACACATTATTAAAATAATCGGTTTATTATATCAAAATAACCGGTTTATTCGGTATTCAAAAAATGGGCATTTTAAAATAACCGGTTAAAACCAGTCGAATAATAACCGTTCGATATCCCTAATGGATAGTGACAATAATTGTAAATGTTCTAAATTTTGTTTCCATGCATAGATAACATATAAAATTCGCATATTTTCTGTGTAAGAATAGCTGTAATATGAATCGGAATGTTTACTTTCATGCAAAATAAAGAATCAATAAAAAAGTTATCAATGTTTTTTCAAAGGGTTTTTTAATTTCAATTTTTTTGGGCAAAAATTTTTTTTTTCTTCATACATTTATTTATAACTGCGAAACTGTTGCTGATGTAGCGAAAGGTTGTATGAACAGATTAAAGGAATTGTAATTCTTAATTTTTTTTAAATTTGTTTCAGCTTATTCGGACTAGTGGTTCTCGAGTTATGGAAAAGAACCTAAAACGTGACAAATTCCCCTATACGAACTTACTAATTTCAAATTAATTTTTAGATTATTATTTGATGTACCTTGACCAAACTAATGAAGCAGAAGTTCTTTTTGGGTCTACTTTCATAAACAATTATCAAAATTGAGTCCCGAAATCATGTGTTGTACTGTGTTATCTACTTTAAAATTGGTAAAAGCTACTGTTGGACGACATGTATTTTGCAGTTCGTTTTTATATTTCTATCCACTTTTAATTGTATTTCAGTTAATTAAAAATGTTTTTCTTTTAAAGAATATGTGTAGATTAATAGATTTTAATGCCGCCACAAACAAATGACTTGTAAATTATCTGACGCTTGTCCGTTCAAATATAAAACTCTGCGCTGCAAATTCTAACTGATACTTACAGTGTATTTAAAGTTTATAATATATTACTGTTTTAAAATTGTTCTATTTGAAATATTTTGTGAATCATTGTTTCACATTATGGCGAAGTATTTCAGAACGTACATACATTAAATGGGCAAAAAGTCTATGACTGACAGTCAAAGGTTTTTTTTATAAATTAAAAATATTGCTAAATCATTATCTGTAAAATATTAAATAAATATACATAACGACAGGTTATAAAAATTAAAATTTAAAACAACTTAAACTTACGCCATGTTCTTACATTAAATTCCATATATTCTAAAAGTATAGATTATATATCAATTTATTTTTCAAAAATCTTTAAAATTCTTATGTGTATTGCAATGTATTAAAATATACTACTGGAAATAATGTAAATTTAAAATATTTTACTTATATTCAAGATTTTAGAAACACTTAAACTGCTTTTGGGTACTCTTTCATTCATGTTCTGAAATCGATTCCGCCTAATATTATGCAATTGCTACTTTAACTACCACTTATCTTTACTACTATCGAAATCAGGAAAAACTACTCTCATTTAAATAAAATTCATTGAAAATCTCCATCGACTAAAACTTCATTTGACTTCATGTCAGAAGACGGCCGTTTCTAATATAAAAACCACATTTGGCAATTTTTTTCTTAAACAAAAATCTTAAAAAATATCTGGTAGCGGTTTTGAAAGGGATTTTTTTGTTTTCTAAAAGATATGAAAACTTCCATTCATTTAAAACAATGAGAAAATCGTAGTGTAAAGTACACATTATTCAAAGTCATTAATAATTCCCTTCGAATCGAAATACGCGATAACGCCCCATGTAAATAAAATCGTTAAAATTAAAAAAAAGTAAGTTGCATGTTAAGCAAGAAAAACATGTTCATACGTATTTCTTATTTTAGAAAAAGTAACCAAAATGAAAAAAATATTCACATCTCCACATTGAGAAAAAAATTACCAATTTTGGTAAGAAATAACCAAAAACGGCAGCTCTGACCATGATGTTGAACTGCACTAGGGCTGCCTTTTTAGAAGAGGTGATTGAGGCTTCTAAGACATGTATAACTACTGGAGATTGCAGTAGAGCCATCCAACATACTACAACGTTTTATCAATCTGCTCTGGATCTGGAAGATATGCCTGTTGGTCAATAATACTGCGATTTGTATTTATTTTCATTTCGTCATCCTTATGTTTGTTGTATGGATATAATAAAAATCATATAATTCAGTTTTATCAATTTAAAATTAAAATTTCTCAATTTCATTTGGATTTTTCTCAATTTCATTTGGATTTTCTGAATTTCAAATTAAAATTTCTCAATTTCATTTGGAATTTTCTCAATTTCAAATTGAAATTCTCAATTTAATTTGCAATTTTCTCAATTTCACTACACCCGAAAATGTCGAAAAAATTTACGATATAGTGTTGACCGATCGGAGAGTAAAAGTGCGTAAGATTGTTGATGCCATAGGCATTTCATATGGCAGTGTGGTTTCGATTTTAAATGATCAGCTGGGTTTAGGAAAGCTGTCTACAAGATGGGTGCCGCGTTTGCTCTAAACTGACCATAAACGTAATCGTGCCACAACTTCAAAGAATTGTTTGGAGTTGTAAAACCGCAATTCGAACGAGTTTTTTCGGCGTTTTGTAACTGTGGATGAAACATGGATCAATTACAACACTCCGGAGACCAAGCAGCAGCCTAAACAATGGTTTTCTCCAGGTGAACCGGCTCCGAAGAAGGCCAAGGTAAGTTTGTCGGCCAATAAGGTGATGGCAACAGTTTTTTGGGATGCACGCGGGATAATCCACATCGATTACCTTCAAAAGGGAAAACCAATAAACGGCAAATATTATGCCAACTCATTGGACGTATTTAACGAGGATTTAATAAAAACGACCCTATACGGCCAAGAAAAAAGTTCTTTTTCATCAAGATAATGCAC
Source organism: Pollenia amentaria (assembly GCA_943735925.1). NCBI lineage: Eukaryota > Metazoa > Arthropoda > Insecta > Diptera > Polleniidae > Pollenia > Pollenia amentaria. The sequence continues at coordinate 56,649,387 of OX031006.1, forward strand.
GGGTGCACACGTGTGCAGTCTCAATGGCAAAATTACATGAATTGGGCTACGATTGGTACCTCATCCTCCATATTCTCCGGATTTAGCCCCCAGTGACTATTTCCTATATCCGAACCTAAAGAAATGGCTCGGTGGAAAGACATTTTGCTCCAACGATGAAATTATTGGTCAAACAAATGCCTATTTTATGGACCTCGAAAAATACTATTTTTTGGAAGGGATACACAAATTGGAGAAACGTTGGACTAAGTGTAGGTATTGAGCTAAAAGGAGATTATGTTGAAAAATAAATTTTTTTTCATATAACTACGAGGGAAGTTCGAAAAGTGACGGACTTATTGATCCGCCCTCGTATTTCATAATTTTTCGAAAAATTCTTATAAAAAACTTGTATCCTCTTAAATTTTTTGTGTTTCCTCTTATCCTTCTTGACGCTGCTAATTGTTAACTTAAATGATTGAATTTAGCACTAGGTGGCGCATAGTTTGGAAAATATTCAACATTACGTTTTTTCTAAAAGGTGGTCAAACCATAATGCACGATGTTTTTTGTTGTTGAAGCTTTTTACGTAAATGGGCGTTCAAATCAAAATACACTTCGTGATTTATTTGGTCAGTATAATCGACCAAATGTGTCCACAATCGGGAGAATTGTGCGCAAATTTCAGCAAACCAGGTCTGTAGGAAATGTGAAAACGCCTATGCATGCTAATGGGCTGGCGGCGTGATCGTGCCGTACTTCTTCGAAAATGGGGTCGAATGGTGTTCACTATCGCGAGATGATAAAGGAATTCTTGTATCCAGAAATTAAGGTTATGGACCTGGACGATATGTGGTTCCAACAGCACTTGCCACAAAGTTAACGAAACAATGGCTCTTTTGCGTGAGAAATTCAATGGCCGTGTTTTCTCACTAATATTTAATAACTTTTTTAATTTGCGAAAAAAATATGCCTCCAAAAAGTCGTGGATCATTTCTTTTTTTCTTTCTTTAGTCCTATTTTCATCCATACATGATCTAGAAACTAAATCCGCTATCACATTAGAGTTACCACAAAATTGTATTTATATATATTCCAGAGCACCATGTAAAATGCATCTAATTTGTAAAAATCTAAATTATTTACATACAAAGGTCATGTACTTGGCAAAAGAAAAAATTTGCTACCCATATTGCCCTATTTAAAACGAAAGGTTACCACCCCATTGTATTTTTGTCAAAACGCGAACTAGCACGAATTTCAAAAAAAGCTGAGACCCGTCTTTAATTTAATCGACTAAAGATTAAAATATGTTTATTTGGCATTTTTATTACAAACAACCCCGAACAAAAAATTCAAAAACCGTTCTTTTTTACAGAATATCCTTAAAAAAAGGACATGGATGATCGTCCTTGGACAAATTGTATACACAGTTGGACGCACCTTAAAAAACCTTTCTTATGATACCCATATTGTATATATTGGTAAGGAAACATATTCTCAAATTAACAAAGCATGCAAAAATAGACCCTTATTCAAAATGGTCAAAGCTGGACCACGAGAGGTCAAAGCTGGAGCCGAAATATTTTAAATGTCATCTTAAAAAAGTCCAAGGTTCATTTTGAGGGGGCTACACCTTGCACGAATTTCGCTTCCATACAACTTGAGTCACTCCATTATACATATTTTATTTTGATATTTTTATTAAATAACGTTAAATATTAGCATAAAAAGAATAAAAAATTATCAATAACATTTTAATTAATTTCATGTTGTAAGATTCCTGTCTTCATAAAAATAATTTAATGAAAATTAAATTCAATGAACTTAGCCCTAATTAAAAATATCTAAATTTGGATTCAAAACCATTAACAGTTCAATAAAATAACCACAATATTAATTATTGTTAACAGCTAAGGCACGAGCTATGTTTACATTTGTCCTTCAAGTTGTGCTGAAAAAGGTCAACAAGATAAAAGAAAGACAAAAACATGAAAAACAAAAATTTACTTTGGATTTCAAGAAGAATTCTTGACAAAAAGTACGAAAAAACAGAAGTTCAGAAGAACATGTAAATCATTTAAAATAGATAATCATTCATTCAAAAGCAAATTTCGATCTGCCAAGGTGAAATACCATTTGCTTTAAAGATTAATGTTTGACTATTGACTAGGGAGATCGAACGGTTATTATTCGACCGGTTTTAACCGACTATTTTAGCTTTGCCCAAGTCGGTTATTTTAAAATGTCCATATATCGAATATCGAATAAACCGGTTATTTAGGTATAATAAACCGGTTATTTTAATAATGTGTAATTTATATACATTTTCCTTACTCTTGTAGATGTACCCGTATTTTTCTAATTCAATATTTGGCAAAATTAAACTTTTTATGAAGAATGTCAAAACAAAATGTAACTAACGTCAAAAAACATTATGAACACTGTAAATAAAAATCGCTTATAAATGCGTGTGTTCTTTTAAAAAAAACCCCAAAACCAAAAAGTAAATACTTATTTTGTGCGAGAGTTTTCTAAATTTAAAAAAAATATTTGTATATAGATGTTATCTCTAGTAGAGATATTTCGAATGGTATTAAAAAGACAAAGTAAGGTTCTTGAAGTGTCCTTAAGTAATAAGTGGCGAAGGGTTTTCCACGTCATGATTTTTTAATCACCTTTAATTAGTCCATATGCTTGACATTAAGGTGCTCCAAATAAAACTTTACCCCGTTCGATGTAGTTCTTAAGAGTCGACAAATAATACTTTACTAAAATACGCTGCCGAGGACGGAATGCCCATTAAGGTACTAACAACTCTTCGACAGTTCCAGCATTTCTTTATGCTTAAAACCACACCATTCCGGCGGAATCAACGATATGGAAATAATTCATCAGATTTATTTATTCAAACACCAAGAACAAAAACAACAAAACTGAAGAAATCAAACAATGTCATGGAAGGTTTCATATTGTGGTCGACGAATTGACAAATATTTCATACAAGAAGCATTTTCATATTACTAGTCGTTCATATAATGCTGAAACAAAATCGTTTGATATATATAATCCAGGCTAAGAGGTTTTGTTTGCAGCGTTTCAAAAATGTGGTTGAAGTCTACTGATTCATATAGAAATGGCTTAACCACCATCAAATTAAAACTCATTTCAGATAAATTTAGGAGAATATATAGAATAATAAATTTATTAAATTCCTATAATATTTTATTTGCTTTTGCAAAACGTTTGGCTAGATCAAACATCATTTAATAGTTTTTAAATTACATTATACAATTATCTTCTTACAAAAACAGATTAGTAAATAAAAAGAAATTGTTAAAAATAAGGTTAAAGTTTGATCAATTTACTGGTCTCGTTTTTTTTTTTGGATTTTATCGTCAAATATTTGTTACGTCTGAACATACCTTAAGTCATATCTATGTATTTTATTGGTTCCTTACCTTTGGGAATGGTTTTGTTTCTATTCAAATTAACGTTTTATTACAAAAACTTATTTGATATTTGTCATTTTATGTATTCGAATTAAAACCGGTTAACCGGTTATTTTAAAAATGTTTAACCGAAAAACGGTTTTTTTAAAATAGCAACTATTCGTAATATTCGAAAACCGGTTATTGAAAAAAGTCGAATAATCGATCTCCCTACTATTGACGTCATCCGGCTTCAATAGCCGAGTGAGTAAAGAAGGCAAACCCCACGGAAAAGATTGTGTGGTTACAATCGAAACTAGTCTGGGCAACCTGTGCGTGAAAGCCTGGGTTTAAATCTCAGCGCAGTCAATAATGAAAAATTATCAATAAAGTTTTAATTGATTTCATGTTGCAAAACTCCTGTCTTCATAAAAATAATTTAATGAAAATTAAATTCAATGAACTTAAGCCTAATTAATATTATCTAAATTTGGATTCATTAGCATAAAAATTAGAAAAAATAATTCATTGCAAAGATAAATTTCCCAGTGGATATCGAAATTTTGTTTTTTAGGCTAAAGAATTCGCGCGTTTTAAGTATGGATTTTTTTGCAAAAAAGCTTGCAAATTCTTACATTAAATTGGCTATCATATGTACAAGTATTATCCTCACTATCATATAATCCTATAAAATTTATTATTTTTTGGTACATTTTGACCTTCTAAACTACCGGGGTACTACCGTGTCTCATTTGTTACAATTTAAAAATTTGTCATAGTTTTTCCTCTTTGAATTTTTAGTATAGCAAACAAATTACTGAGTCCTTTTCATTAAAGTTATGTTGTACAACAAATCGTTAATGTAATGGGCGCTTAAATATGCAACAAGTATTGTGGTGTGGCGCTTAGTTCCCTTTTACAATGTGGCAAGTGAAAGTCAGACATACGAAGTTTGTTGGTAAGGAGGCGACGCTGTATGTGTGACATACTTAATTTTTTCCTCTCTCGCCTCCAGACTTCGTCTGTCAGCCTTTCACTTGCCAAATTGTAAAAGGGGACTTATGGTCAATTAGTCAGTTTTCTTTGACACTTATTGCTAACATAAAACGTCAAATTTGTTTGTCAATTGAAACAAGTTAGAGTGCTACATTCGGCTGTGCCGAATCTTTGATACCCTCCACCGACAGAAGTGGGCTCTATACTGTAAATACATACATATATATTATTAACTAATCTTCACAAAAACGAACGTCAGCATTAAAATTGGTTCCGGTTTAGACCTATATTAAATTATTGACCGACAATAAGAGAGTTTAATGCGTTTCTTGTTAGAACTTTGCACTGCCTTGAGTAAAATAACATGATTCGCAACAGTTTTAGCCGAACTAAAATGATTTTTAGGAGGCTAATTGGTATTGGACCTATGGTAAATTATGGACCAATAAACCCAAAATTCTAAAGACTGATTTCTGGTTTTACAAAAAATAAATTAGTATAAATTTCAATACAGCACAGTAATTAGTTTTAGCGTTAACAGTAGAGTTTTTTTATTCCCGCACTTTTTGGATTCCCGGGAAAGCGGGAAATAAAAATCGAATTCCCGGGATCCCGGGATTCCCGCCCAAATTTTTTTGTTTATTTATTTACTTATTTCTCTAATGAAACTAATATATCTTACTGGCTATTACGCTTAAAATAATTAAATCTAGTATCTTTTATATACCAAAAACGTAAATAATTCAAGATTAGAGTAATTTTAGGACACTTAAGAGGTTATTTAAATGCCAATCGCATTTGCATAATTAGAATGAAAGTTTTGAAGTCTTAAGGGTATACAACTTTCGGAAGGGCGATTAGGAACTGAAACCACAACATTACGAAGTAGGAATTCTGAAATAAATTTACGGTTTAACAAATTCAGCAGAAAGGAGAAATTTTATTTACAACATATATTTAATAACATATTTTTTTACAACTTTATAACTCTTAATCAGCAGTGGTGTATGAAGGTATACTATGTTTGTCATTCGATGTGAATATTTTTTTTAATATTCATCTAAGGTCCGATAAAGGATTTGTATTGTGGGTTATTCATTCGCTCTTAGCCGATTTAGCCATATGGGTGTCAAATTGTTTCTAGATCTTCTAGGCTGTTTGGGATTGAATTCATGCAGAATCGCTTCAGTAGGAAAAAATTTATGCACCCAAATATGGAACTACCTCCTTAAAATATCAACAAAAACTAACATTAATTTGTGGCGAATGCACCTTTTGTCATTAAATTTCAACAAGTTCGTTTTATAAGGCACCAAATTTCGTGAATATCGGTCCATAATTTACCTACGGCTCCATGTTTAGATTAATCTCGTTAATCATGTAAGTATGGCTTAAAGCGTAACGAATAATGCTTTTGTGGTGCAATTTAGCATAATCTACTTTCATAAGACTCAAAATTACTTGAAATGCCGCATATAAAGCACAATCTTGGAAAACACTTTACTACGCCCTTAACCGCAAAAACTTATACATAGTATTATTGTAAAATTTACACTTCAGTGTGATAAGACAAGAAATAAAATTTCATGAAAATTGGTCTATAATTTATCATTGGCCCTATATAAAGCCCATTCTCAAACGATTAATAAGCCTTTAACTGTAGCAAATGTAAATATTGTGGTGATATTAAGTTGGATTAATCTACTAAAGACACTAGTCCGACATAGATTTACTAAAGTTTAAGAAAGAGATTTTCTTCAAAATTTCCCGGGAATCCCGCAATTAATTCCCGGGAAAGCGGGAATAGAAAACAATTGAAAATCCCGGGAATTCCCGGGACAAGAAATCCCGGGAACAAACTCTAGTTAACAGTGAATTTCACAAAATTGCATGATATTTTTCTGGCCATATGAATCTTAGTTGGTAGAAATTTTATCGCAATATCTATATCTGTTATGTTTTTAGACGAATTAAATTATTTTCCCAAAGTGGGCTTTATTTTGTTTTAGGCGCAATAAACTGTTTCCCGTGAGTAGGGTTTATATGGGGCCTAGGGTAATTTATGGACCGATTTTCATAAAATTTGCCAGTGTGATTTCAGGTCCTATAAAACTGTGATAAACTAAATTTTAGTACGATAGCAGTATTGATTACGGTTTTAGGCGTACTAAACTGTTTTCCGGGAGTAGGGTTTATATGGGGCCTAGTGTAAATTGTGGACCAATCTTCAAAAAATCTAACAGTATGATTTCTGGTCGTATAAAATGTGACGTACCAAATTTTAGTATGATAGCGATATTGATTACGGTTTTAGGCGTACTACAATATTTTCCGGGAGTAGGGTTTATATGGGCTCTAGGGTTAATTATGGACCGATCTTCACGAAATTGAGCAGTGTGATTTCTAGTCCTGCAAAACTGTACCGTACCGAATTTAATTATGATAGCATTATTTATTACGGTTTTAGGCGTACTAAACTGTTTTCCGGTAGTAGGGTTTATATGGGACCTATGGTCAATTATGGACCGATCTTCACGAAATTTACCAGTAGGATTTTCAGTTATATAAAGCAAATTCGTGCAAAATTTTATATAATTCCGTGCATTATTCCACCATTTATGTTAGTTTTTGTATAAAAATTTTTTTAGGGTGATGGTTCCACATTTTGATTCATAAATCTGATCTTACTGAACCGATGTTGTTAGATTGCAATCCAAAACTGCTTAGGATAACTACAAGCAATTTGAGACCAAGTTTGTTCTTTTGTTTTGCGTTTTTCGAAAGTGAGCGTTTTTTCAACATACGTACAGACGAACAGACAGACGGACATGGCTTTATCGACTTAGAATCAATCATGGAGCCAGAATATATATACTTTATGGGGACTTAGATGTATAATAAAAAAGTTTCACACGGAATGACGGAATGGTGAATGAGGGTATACATACTAATCATTCACCACTAGTGGTGGTGGAGGGTATAAAAATGTGAACAAGAAAATAGAAGCAAATTGTGTGGGAAAAAATTAACTGCCTATTTTCGATGTGCGAAAGAATTCTTTCGTTAGTACAACAAGACTTTAAACAAAAACAAACAGGGCTGTCGCAGAAATCAGTTCCGACCGAAAGTGGAAGTGATTTCGTATCTTGCTTCTCCAAAAACGAAATCACTTTCGATCGTAATTGATTTCTGTGAAAGGCCCGAAAGTTTTTAGAATTTGTTTTTGTTTTAAATGTTAGAATTTGTTTTTGTTTTAAATGTAGTTGTTCGAAAGAAAGAATTCTTTCGCACATCGGAAATAGACTATAAGTTTGAAAAAATGGTAGCAAATTATAATTGAAGTAAAATAATTAACTAATTAACAATAAACACTAAAATATTTTTTTTAAATAAGCAGTAAAATAAAACTACAAAAATTATTTTTGTTATTATTTATTTTTTTTTTCTTATTATTTTTATATTCTTCATAAAAAAAATAATATTATTTTAACAAGCGAAAATATGTTAATAAAATAAAATAGGACAAATACCTCAAGCTTAAGAAAATTAATATACATTCAAATAATTTGCATGTGCCCGGCAAATAAAAAACTGAAATGGCAAGCTGCTTTATTTAAGCAACTTGTTTTGTTTTTTTCTTTCTATCCTCTTACAACTACAATTCGTGTTGGAAAAAAACCAGCCAATTGAAGGGGAATGTAAGAAAGAAAAATTGACGGTTTATTGTTGTGTCTTTGTTGAAGCTTTGATATGACATGTAAGACCTAAGTGTTTAAAATTCTTATTCACTTTATGGTCTTACTTGTATAATATTTTAACAAGTTCACAGAAAAAATTAAAACATTTTCTATAATCACAAAATTTATACAAAATTCATAATATCAAGCAAACAAGATGTTGATTTTGCACCTATTACCAAAATTAGGGTTGCCATTCATTCGTACTGTTTTTATCAGTACATGTACTGTTTTTTGTTTAAAGTACTGATTTATGCATTACAAGCAAATCAGTACGCAAATGTACTGATTTTTTCATTAATGTACTGTTATTATAAATTAATTTTGTTCAGTATATAGTTTGTCATATTGTTAATTTGTTTGCAATACAAATATTAATAGCCTATTTCCGATGTGCGAAAGAATTCTTTCGTTCGAATAACTACATTGAAAACAAAAACAAATTCTAAAAATTTGTTTTTGTTTTCAATGTAGTTATACGAAAGAAAGAATTCTTTCGCACATTAGAAATAGGCTATAATATAGATATTCTTAGTTAGAGTTATTAACATTAAAGATTTTTGCGGAGTCAGTACGAAAATAGAAGACAGTAAAATAAAAATGAAAGGTGTTTCTAAATGGTAGTGCCTTTACATTCAAACGCTTTTACAGAACGAGTCTTTAGTTTTAGTAACTTTGGTTATAGCTATAATGAGTGTTACAATTTCTTAAAGACTGAATGCATGAAAGAAATTGTGGACAATGAACAAAAAGGCCATAAATATTTTTAACTTGTAACATTGTAAATATTTATGTCCATACATATGTAAATATATTATTTATAAAAATCTATAGTAAAGATCCGCCAAATAATTTTTTTTTTTTGAAATGCTATAAAAAAAACTACGCAATATTTTCTCAAATTTCTTTTTTGATTTGAAAGTACAATCCTTCCGGTTAATAATGGAAAATAATTTCATTCAAATGGCGTCATACCAAGGTCTTTATGCAAAATTCGTCTCAATGATGTCTCCGAAATGTTCAATTGTTGAGAACGACGGTGAATTGACTTTCTGCCACAGCAGCAATATTCTCCGGTGTACGCCCTGTTTTTGGCTTTTCACGCTTTGGTTTATCGATGAGGATGCCAGTTTCTTTCACTTTTTTCACAAGATAACGAACATACGGAGCTGACGGTGCTTCTCTTTCGCACACATTCTGCAACATTACCATGATTTTCAAAGTAATGTCGCAATATTTCCCAGCGTTGTTCAAGCGTATACACAACCATATTCGTTCAGCGGAAGGATAAAACAAATTATCTGTCAAATCAGACATGAGCTAAGTGTTACCATTCACGAAATAAGCACTAGTTGAAAAAAAACTTTAGATGACGGACCCAAAAAAAAAAAGTTAGATGGCGGACCCTTATAAGATCGTCTGAAAAACGATTGTGCCTTTTGCAATAATTACAATTATTAAAAGTAATTATGTAAATCACCTTTTTATAATTTATTAAAATTATTTTGAAGATAAATGCATAACAAGCTTCATTATTTCAAGTATTTAATTTGTTTTTTTTTTAACATTTTGTCCTTATATTTCTAGCTTGGTTTTAAAGAGGGCAATGTCAAATAATTAATTTTTGAGAAAATTTAAATTTTAGCTTTTTTTATAGAAGAGTTTTAAGTGAAATTGGCTAGCAAACCCCTTTTGAAAGTGTTCTCGGTTAAATTAGACATTGGCTGTTTCCGCAAAATAAAAGAGATTCAGCAAGTCCTTTTTATTGCAAAATGAATTTAATTATGCTGGTAGATATAGAACTAAACTACTTTTATTTAATTTTAATTGACCTATATACAAAAAATATAATAGAATAAAGGAAATACAATTTTAGTTCACATGCTGGTCACGTTTTTTTAGTCAAATATTAACTCAAAACAGCAAAATATTGTCATTGGCCCTTTTAGTACCAAGCTTCAGACATAATGAACTCAAATTTTGCTCTTAATAAAATAAATGTTTTTTTGAAAAATATTTTTAACAACTTGTAGTGTTTTAGATTTTTTGTAATTCACTTTGTATTCCCGCTAAAAATATATACGGAATTGAATTATTGTTTTGGAAAAATTCAGTTTTATTAATTAAATTTTGTCACTGTTCAAATTATAGTATGAACTCAAGTTTTGTTTAAAAAAACATTAAAGCTTTTTATGTTATTAATATGCAATTTTATATTAAAAAAGTATATGTACTGTTTTTTATGAAATTGTACTGTTTTTTTTCTCTTATGTACTGATTTCTCTGATTTAAAAACTGGCAACCCTAACCAAAATAATTTTATTGATTACTAAAAATTGTAAAATTCTGAATATTTTTTTTTTCAATAAATGATATTTTTAATTTTAATTAAAAAAAGTATCAAAAAACTTTGCCATTTCAAACAATGTGTTAATTTATTTAATTAAATATTGACTATTCCCAACAACAATTTCACAATTTTAAATTATTATATTTAAAACGAAAAAAGTCAACTAAGATTTTTTGTTATTTAATTAATATATTAATTAAAAATTTATTTCAAAACAACTAAAATGCTAATTAATCAATATTGCATTCTTAATTTTCTTTCAACTAAAAAAATAATTGATTCAATTATCACATTAATTAAATTTAAATTCTTTTTAAACCATTTTTTTAATTAATAAAAAACTTTTTTCTGTGTTAGAGTGCTATATTCGGCTGTGCCGAATCTACGATACACTCCACCGGCAGGAGTGGGCTCTATATGATATCTACATATATATTATTAACTAATCTTCACAAAAACGAGCTTCAGCATTAAAATGGGTTTAGACCTATATTAAATTATTGACCGACAAAAAGAAAGTTTTATTGAATTGGCTTGAGTAAAATATCATGATTCGTAACAGTTTTAGCCGACCTAAAATGATTTTTAGGAGGGTAATTGGTATTGGACCTATGGCAAATTATGGACCAATCATCCCAAAATTCTGAAGACTTATTTCTGGTATTACTAAAAATAAATTAGAATAAATTTCAGTAAAGCAGTGTAATTCGTTTTAGCGTTAACAGTGAATTTCAGAAGGCTGCTTAATATGGGATCCAAAGTAAATTATGGACCGTATATCACAAAATTGCATGATATTTTTTCAGGCCATATGAATCTAAGTTGGAAGAAATTTTACCGCATTATCTATTTTTGGCGAATTTAGATAATTTCCCAAAGTGGGCTTTATATGGTTTCAGGCGTAATAAACTGTTTTCCGGGAGTAAGGTTTATATGGGGCCTAGGGTAAATTATGGACCAATCTTCACGAAATTTGGCATTGTGATTTCTAGTCATATACAACTGGGCCGTGCTGAATTTAATTATGATAGCATTATGTTTTACCGTTTTCGGCGTACTAAACTGTTTTCCGCGAGTAAGGTTTATATGGGGCCTATGGTCAAGTATTGATCGATCTTCACGAAATTAAACAGTATGATTTGTCGTCGTATAAAACGAATTTGTGCAAAATTCGATATCATTCCGTGCATTATTCAACCATTTATGTTAGTTTTTGAATAAAAATTATCAATTTTTTAGTGTGGTGATTCCACATTTTGATTCATAGTTCTGATCCAACTGAGCTGATGTTGCTGGATTTCAATGCCAAGCTGCTTAGGGTAACTACAAGCAATTTGAGAACAAGTTTGTTCTTTTCTTTTGCGTTTTTCGAAAGTGAGCGTGTTTTTAACAGACGGACATGGAGCCAGAATATACGAGTATATACTTTATGGGGTCTTAGATGTATAATAAAAAAGTTTCACACGAAATGACAAACTTGGTATACCTTCATTCACCACTAGTGGTGGTGGAGGGTATAAAAACACAATCTTAATAACAATTTTAATATGTACCTACTCTAAACTAACTTTGTGTCATTTGTTTGTAAAAGTTAGCTTGAATTTAAATAATTAAAAATTCTTTTGTTTAATTTTAAAATCGATATGAGGTTTTGTTAAAAAATTTTATCTCTTTTTGAAAAACAATTTATGGTCCTGAAAAGGACCGATTTATTATATTTCTTTTTTGTAACGTCAATTCAAGCCCATTCTCCACGAATACGTCTGGCCAATTGACTATTTTTGTTCATTTTATGTTTTTTCTTTTCTTTTCAGGCATTTCACTTTACTTACCACTGTTGCTGGAGGGAAATGCGCCAAAAGACCCAAATACTTAAAGTCGGTATCCATGACCATTTACTGTTTTCACTTTTTGCCCAAACGTCGGCCTGACAATGCAATTTAAAAGAAAAAAAGATTGTTAATTTGTGTTTTTTTTTTCTTTTCAGACATTTTATTTTACTTACCACTGTCCTGGAGAGAAAGACGTCAAAGTTCCAATTGTTCACGCAAAGAAAAAACATGATTGTGGTAAACATATTCAAAGAGCAACATATTATGATAAGATTTATCATTGTAGTCAACATATTATGATTATTATTGAATCATATTATGATCAAATACATTGGTAATATTACATCTTAATATTTTTACCTTAATCCTTATTTGTTTTTATTGCATCCTATTATAATTAAATGTTACCGTATTATTATCATGTTAATCATAATAAGTTAAGAAGTGATCATATTATTATCATGTTAATCATAATAATATTGAGATTAAATCTAAAACCGAAAAATATTGTTAATATATAATTATGCTTATTTACTTAGTGGCAACCTCAACTGAAAACTGTTACAGATATTTCACATCATAATATGATGCAACTTTAAACATAATATTTTTAACCAGTTTTTGTCGTAGGTCGCAATTATTTATAAATTATTTTGTAGAATTTTCTTTCTTTTTCTCTAAAATAACACAAAACAATGGTCAATATTTTTGCACCATTTTCAAACATCATTAAAATGTTTTTAGCCTTGATATTTTATTTTGTGATACTTTACAATTTTTTTTAATGTACCTACAATTTCTTTAAACTTGGCGTTTTTAATGTGTATTTTTTAAATTGTTTAACCACTGAATAACAAATAATTCGACAGGCAGATGTAAAACAAACGACACAACTGATGCAAAATTATTTTACAATTGGCGATAACAAAATATTATTAGAGTAAAGATATTTTGTTTGCATCTTAAACATATTATGAGTAAACGTATAGAAAGTTATCATGTTATGGCTATTAAATATCATTAAATGGTTGTGAGGAATATAAAATGTTTTAGAAGTTATCATTATTTAGTTGTTTTAAAAATGATTATTTTGTGAACCATACTTAAATTTATAATTGCGATAAAAATTGACATGTTTGCAGTAACTATAATATTGTTGATATTAAATAAAAATAACAATATTTTGTGTTAAATAAAAATAACAATATTTTGTGTTCAATATTAATATATTGTTACAATAAACATTGTGTAGTTGCCGTAACCATGCCCAACCATATTTTTTCTCTGCGTGTTGCAGGTCATTATCCATGACCATTTACTGTTGCCATTTTTGTCCAAATGGTCGGCGAAAAACTACATTTTTATGTAAACTTAATGCTAATTTTTGGTTTTTTTTACTTTAAAAATCTTCGCTTGACTTACCGCTGATCCTGGAAAGGAAAATGATCAATAACCATTGGCCAACATATACGATATGCCAATTTCCATCCCACGACAGCCATACAACAATTTCACCTGTAGGTAAACAAACAAAATATACAATTACAAAAATTAACTAAATAGATTTCTATTTTCAGACATAACTTAACTTTTGAAAAGCAACAGTTCGTTTTAAAGGCATAATATCACGCGCAATCAATTTCAGAACATGACTAAAGAAGTACAAAAAAGTAGTTTTACAGCCCAATTATAAATACAAATTCTCCGGGGGTTTTTCGGCTTCTTCCATTTTTACTATTTAACTCCCGGAGAATTTTTATTTATTGGGCTGTTTGTGTTTCTATAAACTTGAATACAAGTAAAATGTTATTTATTCTTATTTGACCTTTCTTTTTTTTTATAAATTTGTGAATTTGATTTCCTGACGATGCTAATCAAAAGTTAGCGAAATATCGATAAAAATAAATAAATTTAATATTTTATAAATAAAAAGACCTCAAGCTTAAACAATAAAAAATAATTACATATATGCATTACAAATAAAATGTTCTAAATTTACATTATTTCCAGTAGTATATTTTAATATATTGAAAAACACATAGGAATTTTAAAGATTTTTGAAAAATAAATTGATATATCATCTGTAATTTTAGAATTTAAGAAATTTGAAATTGTACTTTTTATAACCTGTCGGTATGTATAATTATTTAATGTTTTTTTTTAGATAATTTGGCAATACTTTTAATTTATAAAAAAACGTTTGACTGTCATATAGTTTTTACTCATTGACTGTACCTTCTAATATACGAATTTATTTATATCCGCCATAATATTATACAATGATTCACAAAATATTTCAAATAGAACAATTTTGAAACAGTAATAATAACAATTTTAAATTTGAAATACAATTTACACACAAGAGAAACAAGTTATACCAATTTTTATAATATTTTAGATATATGCAAATTAGAAAATATTCACATTCTGCATATCGCCAATCGTTAATTTCCATCGCCAAAGGGATTAGAAAATTTCCACATTTTACAGCCCTGCCACTGTCAGTTATTGTTATTTACATCTGTGAAGTACAAATTTCGTTTATTGCAAGGGACATATTAAAAACAATATTACATTTTTTTAACTTTCAATATAATAAATTTTGTATTTTTGAAATTTGACGGGTCAAACTGCCATCCATGGCAGACTGGCGAGAATACATTTAATTAGACTTGCATTGCATCTATCTATCTTCTTCTTCTATATATATATATATAAATGAAATATGTTTGTCTGTTTGTGGGCTTAAACACTCCTTAGCGACTGAACCAATTTTCCTGAAATTGAAATATAAAATATAAATAAAGCGGATAGGCGTAGGGGGAGTAATACCCCCATAGGAAGCATATATTTAATATCGCGTAACTGAAGAAATATTACAGCGAGAGTCTTCAAATGTGATTAAAGCCACTATTATGGTAAATTATAAATTCTAAAATAAAATTGGGCGGGGTAGACGAAGGAGGAGCAATACCCTTCATAGGACGAAAATATTAAATACTTCATATCTGAAGACAAAATTCTTCATGCTTTGTAGGATCCACTCTTATGGTAAATTACACCTTTCAAAATTAAAATATAACATATAAATGAAAAAGCGTATGTTTGTTTGTTCTCTACATACTCCCAAGCTTCTGAGCCGATTTTCCTCAAAGTTTCACAATAATTTCCTGATTACCCTGCGCTTAACATAGGCTATTAATATATTTTAATTTTCAAGTAGGCGTGGCACTAACCATACTAACCATCCTTACCATACTAACCATCCTAAGCGACTGAACCGATTTTCCTGAAATTTTTACAGTAACATCATATGAGCCCCGAAAATAAAGTAGGATACTTATTTTTTCGATAGGCGCAGGATAAGTGGTACCCCCATAGGATAACAATATTAAGAATCGGATATCTTTAGAGCTGCTGCACCCACTTTCTTGAATTTTTTTTAGTAGGAACTTCTGAGCCCCAAAATTGAAGTAAGGTAGCTGTAGGGGAAGTGCTACTCCACCATAGGACGCCACTCTTATATCTTAAGAACTGTTATAGTGAGAATGTTCAAACTTTGTAGAAGTCACAGTTATGGAAAACTACACCTTTAAAAATATAAATAAAGCGGATAGGCGTAGGGGGAGTAATACCCCCATTGGAAGCATATATTTAATATCGCGTAACTGAAGAAATATTACAGCGAGAGTCATCAAATGTGGTTAAAGCCACTATTATGGTAAATTATAAATTCCAAAATAAAATTGGGCGAGGTAGACGAAGGAGGAGCAATACCCTTCATAGGACGAAAATATTAAATACTACATATCTGAAGACAAAATTCTTCAAGCTTTGTAGGATCCACTCTTATGGTAAATTACACCTTTCAAAATTAAAATATAACATATAAATGAAAAAGCGTAAGTTTGTTTGTTCTCTACAGACTCCCAAGCTTCTGAGCCGATTTTCCTCAAAGTTTCACAATAATTTCCTGATTACCCTGCGCTTAACTTTTTATATAAATAGTCTTAATTATTGATCCTTTATGTATCACCTATCATATTATATTTGCCTTTTTATAATGTTGACAAATTAATTCGCACACTGTAATTATAAGATCTATATCTTGTTGTGTGCGTCATACAAATATATAAATACAAATACAATACAATACAAAAAAATATGAATAATCTTATATCTGGAGGATATTTATAGTTAGAGTTTTCGAATATGAAACAAACAATTTCGTTATCAATGCACGACATCTGCCAAAAAGTCGGCTGGATTAGACAAGCGGGCGTGGCACATCCCATACAATGGCAATAAAGATTTCTAGCACTCATAAAATTATTACAGTTACTGATTGTAGGTTATTAAATTCGTTTTTCGTACTGTTAAAATTGAATAAAAATATAAAATTTTACGAATAACTTTATTTTTTAACAAATAGATATTGGGAATTATTTCTTTTTATAAGCACTTAATATATTCAAATTTTTTTTTTTTTTTTTTATTTTTCGAATTTATTCTATGAGTTAAATTTCAATTATGTATTTTATAAAGCTTTTTGTAATAGTTCTATTCCTTAAATTTTTAGGAATGACTTTATACACTACCAGACTGTTATCTTGTATTTTCTTAACATTTATGTTTGTTATTCAAAAACCAAACTGCGAGTACCAAAAAACACTGTTTTTCCGTACTAATATTGTTATCTAGTTTATTTTATGTCAGTTAAATTATATTTTTTTAAAGCAACAACTGTTAAATTTTACGGAATATACTGCTATATAAAAAATTTTTAAAATAAATTTACGCTTTGCGGTCTATTTTTATCGTCAAACAAAATTAAATAAACTCAATCCCAAGGTGAAGAATATTAAGAATATTTAAGCGTATAGGAAAACTTCAAATAAAAAAATTTTACTCGTAAGAATAAATACAATTTTTAACAAAATGTTAACACTATTTATAAATGTTGCTACATTTTAGTGCATTTTTTAAGTTATAATTTTAATATTATTAAAATTCAAGACACATTAAGACTTTTAAGTTTAAACATTAAATTAAACTATTGAAATAGTGTTTTTTTGGATTTTGGGGTTTTAAAATTTTGGTGATCACCTACAACAGCAATAAAAAACTTTTTACATTTTAAACATTGTTGTAGTTATTCACTTGTCTGTTAATTTTATAAGTGTTTTTGAAATAAACATTTTTCAAATAAGAAAATTCATTTTATATTTCTTCTACTTTTTTGGCCTTTTAAGCCATAAATCTCTCCTTTATATCATAAAGTGTATTAAATGTACAAATATAAAAGTTCTTAATTAATGCGATTAAGGAGACAAGTGTGTATCACAAATCACAAAAATATTCGACTGTAAAGCTGGTTGGAATATAACTTTGTATATCGCAAAATATTGCGATTCAGTCCAAGTATTGTGAGTGTTGACGAAGGGTAGCGGTTTTTAAATTTATCTTATTACAGAAAGTATATTTTTTACAGCAATATATTAGCGGTTATATTTAAACCAATACACAGAACAGTTCAATATAAGTTTTTTGTAGTCCTTTGTTCCGGCCTTGAACCTTAGGAAGCAATATTTGTATATTAAGGGCCAATTAAACGAGACAAGCAGTTTGACAACCACAACAAGATATTTGTGTGAATATTATCTCCATACTTTCTTCATATGCTTGTGTAACCGTTTGGGAGGTTTATTGGCCCACGCATAGAAAAAACATGTTTTAATATGGTCACCTCCAACAAAACTATTTTTAATGAAAACTTTAAAAATATTATGTTTAATTTAACCATATTATTGTCACCTACAACCATATCATGGTTAATTTATTCCTCCATCAAGAAGTTGCATTCATATTATGGTTGCCTCTAAGCATCTTAACAATAGTATTTTTCTCTTTCCAAGAGCAACATGCTATGGTCGAAAAACAACCATGCTTTTATAAGTGTTAAATATATTTTAGTTATTATTAGCCATACCATGTTCGGAGGCAACCATAATATGGTTGTGGCTTCTTGATGAAGGACTAATTTAACCATAATATGGTTATCGGTGACAACAATATAGTCAAATTACATATAATATGTTTAAAATTTTCTTTAAAAATAAATTGGTGGAGGTGCCAATATTGAAACATGTTTTTTCTCTGGGTGCATACAAACATATGATGTTATGCGAGTAGCCCAACAATAAAAGCCACATTTAAAAACCAGTTCCAAATACCTATTTTATATTATTCGAATTAATCCATTTCATTAAATTTAATACGCATATTTTTACGTTTTTATAACCGATAAAAACATTTTTTTTGCGGGTTTCGAGTTAAATGTTGTTATTTTTCTGATTTTTTTTAAACTATTTGGAAACTTGAGAATTGAGGACAGGATAAAGTCAAGTAGCATTCATGAGATAGTATGGAATTTAAATAACAGCATTAAATTTGTTGTATATAAAATGATATATTTACATACATTGCCTTGGTGTGGTAAGGCAATCGCCAGTTTATATCCCGTTTACACTAAAACGAAATCTAGTACTTCAACACAGAAAAAAATATCAATATGAAATAAACATGGCGCAATGTTAATCGGAAATCATAGTAAATTTCTGCGTAGTCAATATTTAAAATTATCATTGTTTCATATTGATACGAAAGTAACTTTAGTTAAGAATAAGTTTAATTTATTAGTTATTTTATATTTGCTAGTCATTTTATTGGTTTAAATTGTTATTGTATTAGTTATGCATATTTCTAATGTAAATCACTGTACAGAATTTTCTGAAACAAATGTAATGTTATAATTGTTATACATAATTGTAAAACATAATAGTGTTAAGATTATTGTTAACCCATAAAGTATCCTTTAGTTTATTGATGTGTGATAGCTCGGCTTAAATTCAGCCAGAGTGTTAATGCATAATGATATTAGCTGTTAAGATAATAAAAGCTCTAATGGCCCAGAAATTTCGAAAATGTTACAGACATTTCGAAAACGTCGAATGTTCTAGAGCCACCTAGATGTCAGTGCACAGGTTAAAAATACTCGCGAAGGTGGGCATCGATAATCAGTATTAGTACAAACATTTAAGTGTGTAGATCGCAAGTATAAGTGGTATAAGTGACTAAGTTCGAAATAAAGTGGTGTGAATAGTTTATAGTACCAGCTATAAATAAAGTGTTTAAAGTGTTTTATTTATTTTATTAAAGTTGCAATAAAAGAACTCAAGAGGTTTATTATAAAGGAAATAAACCAAAAACGTTATTGAAAACGCAGTAACGTAACAATATTAATTTTAAATAAAAGTTGTTAAAATAACATTGTTCAATATTGAATCCATAAAAACCTGTTTTACCTCTTTTATTAAGAAACAACACCAACACTTTAAGAAGAAAAACATGCATTTTTCTTATTTTCGAGCTTAAAATAATTTAGAAAAGAAAGAACAATTCCTGTACTCTTTTTGTGAAACTTATTTAGTTAAATACATAAAATTTTCAAAGTAGAACGATGACGAAAACCGTATTGTGCCATTCTGCTGGTATATACAAGAAAAGTGAAGCATTACGGGCAAATAAATAATAATATTATTTCTCTAGTTCCGCGGGTAAGTGTTTAGAATTATTCTTAAATAAATACGTATGTTGTCTCTGTAGCTTCTTCTTACTGTTATTTCACACTTAAAGCAATTTGATTTCATATAGAATCAAATTTAAATTCATGTCGTTCCAACTTGAAATAACTTTCATTCAACGTGAATCGTAGTGTTATTTCAATATCAATGTAATTTTGCTCTAACTTTGCTGGAGTGATAAATTTAGATGAATTATAGTTATTTTAAAGGAAAAAAAAATTTTGTTCGCAAGTTATTGTTAAATCATGTTAAATTACCGTAAAGTAACTATGAAGCAAAATCACTACCGAAAAATGTAACATCTACTTTGTTTTCGACGATTTTAAATTGATTTTTTCTGTGTGAAAATTTTTGTTTATAAAAAAGACACATTCAACATTAGGTGAGTTCATTTACAGAAAATCATTGCTTATTTTAAATAATTGTTACTAGTAAGTGTTCACGTACTCGAAAAACTTGCAACGAGAGAGTAAAAAAAGAGCATACAAATTTGAGAGATAAAAAATTTGTTGAAAATTTATGATAGTAAAATTTTTACTAGCAAGCATTATTCAACCACCTGTTTCATGTTTTTGTTTACAAAATAAAAATAATTTTCATAATTTTTAAATGAAAAGTTTTTCATTAAAATAAAATATTTATGTTTCTAAAATTTAGGAAGAAAATTCTTGCACAGTACAAAGCAAGCGAACTGATTAAGAAATAATCTTGTATCTAACAGCTGCATAGTGTTAGATACAACTTGTTAGTTCTTGCTGGTAAAGCGTTCATTTGCTTTTCTACTTTTTTGAGTAATTGGGAGAAACATTTTTTAAATTTTAAAATTTAAATTTACTCTCGTTGCCAGTTTCTGCTAGTAAAGTATATGAACACACCTACTATTAAAATTCAAAACTTGCAAAAAATGTTTAACATGAAATGACAAGTAAATCTTGACTAGATTTTAAAATAACAATTTATGTTAATTTCCACGTTAAAGAACAAAAAGTTAAAAAAAATAAAAAAAGAATCATTCCACACAAACAAAAATAAATTGTAAATTAAATAAATTATTTATTAGTGGTGGAAAGGACACAATACTTCTACAAAAATTAAATATTTTAAAAAGTTTATATTATAAAAAATTTAAAACAAGAAGCAAAATATTTAAAATAAAAGACACTAAATAGATTATAAACCACTGCAAATATTGCTGAAAGCACAAACCGTGCCCTTGTGGTTAGGAATAATAATGAGCTTCTTAATTTAATTTAAGATTATGATGAGCAGATTTTAAGATTACATAATGAATGAAGGTAGATAACGACTACTTCACGGAATGCTCATTATAGATACATAACAATATTTTTCTACGAAAAAATTGTCGATAACATAATTTTTATATAGAAACATTTTTAATAGCAAGGCAATTCAAAGAAAAAATTTCGATTTAAAAATATTTCCGATAACAAGATTTTCTCTTTACAAAATATCGACAAAAAATTTTTTGTAACGGTTAAATTATTAATAAAAATATTTTTCTTCAAAAAATTTTCGATAGCAAGAATTTTCTGTAAAAAATTTATTGATAGTAAAAATTTTCTATAGAACAATTTTTGCAAACATCATTTTTCTATAGAAGGTTTAATGATAGCTAGTTTATTTTATAAAAAATAAATTTATACAGTTATCGATAACAACATTTTTCTTTTAAAAAACTTTCGATACCGATATTATTTTATTGCTATTGAAAAATTTTTGATGACAAAAGCTTTCTATAAAAAATTATTAATAGCAAGTTTTGCTTCAGAAAAATTTTCAACCACAAGATTATTCTGTAAAAATATTTTTCTTGATGACAAGAAAATATCCATAACAAGATTTAAGATCTGAAAAAAGTCTCAAGCTATATTTTTTCTAAAAGTAAAATTATTAATAACAAGAATTTTTCGTAAAAATTTTTCGAAAACAAAAGTTTTCTATAGAAGCATTTTTAATAACAAGAAAAACTATTAATTTTTTCAACGGAAATATTAACGACAAGTTTTTTCTATAGAAACATTATCGAAAACAATATTTTTCTATAAAAAAAAACTATCGATATCGATATTTTTTCTTGCTATGGATAAATTTTCGATATCAAGATTTTTCTACAGAAAAATTATTAATAAAAAGTGGTTTTTATAGTAAAATTATTAATAACAAGATTATTTTATGGAAAAAATTTTTTGGATTTTGCCTATCGATAATATTTTTTTCTTGCTATGGAAAAAGTTTCGATTACAAGAGTTTGCTATAGCAAAAATTAAATAACAACATGTTTCTATATTCTCCATTATAAGATTATTCTATAGAAATATTATTCTCGATTACAAGAAGTTATCGATAACAAGATTTTTTCTTAAAAAATCAATAACAAAATATAATGTAAAAGTACAACACATTTTTAATAAGATGATTTCAATAATTTCCTATAGAAACATTTCTGATGAAAAGTTTTTATATAGAAATTTTATTGAATAAATATATTTTCGATAACAAGATTTGGCTATAAAAAATTACTAATTCCAACAGTTTTCGAATTAGTAAAAATAATTTTCTATAGAAAAATTATAGATACCCATAATTTTATTTATAAAAATTTAGATAAGAAATTGTTTTAAAAAATTATCGATAACAAAAATTTTCTTTAAAATATGTATCAATAACAAGAATTTTCTATAGAAAAATTTTTGATATCTAGATTTTTCTTTGGGTCATTAAATAGAAAGTTTTTTTTATATAAAAATGATGGATAAGAATATTTTTTTATAAAAAGCTATTGCAAAAGATATTTTTTCTGCAGTTAAACTATTAATAATAAGACTTAATAAAAGATTACTTTATAGATAAATTATTGGCAAAAAGAATTTTCTATAGAAACATTTCTTATAACCAGATTTTTTTAAGAACATTTTTTATTATGTAATAAAACAAATATTATCGATAACAAGATTTGGCTATAAATAAAATACTGATTACAAGATTTTTCAGTTTTAGAACTATTGATAGATATATTTTTTCTATAAGCAAGAATATTTTAATATAAAAGCTATCGATAAGAAAACATTTTCTATAGAAAAACATCGATAACAAAAAATTTTCTATAGGAAAAATTAACAATAACAAGCATTTTTCTATAGAAAAATTAATGTTAACAAGAATTTTCGACAGAAAAATTTACTTTAAAACGAATTTTGCGACAGAAAAATTATCGATAACAAGATTTTTCTACAGACATATTTCTGAATAAGTTTTCTATAGAAAATTATAACAAAATTATAGGAAAATGATTTAAGGGATCTGGAATAGGACAAACTTACAAAACTTCCCAAGAAAAAATTGAGCTTCCAACGAAGCAGGTTTGTAAGGGAGAAACGTAAAAGTTTTGCTTACCATATCGCTTACGGAAGACATGAATTTTATATGGCGAGTTCCCACTTTGAAGCAATACATTTTTGACACAGAAAGCGCTTTATTCAGCGCATTTAAAAATTGGCGAATGTAACGATCAATTTTGCACACTGAATTTTTTGTTACCGTTACTCTTTTATATGGTCCTTTACAAACCTGCTTCGTTGTAAGGGAATGTCGTGGCTCTTCAAATTTTATATATATTTTTTTTTAATTTATTAAGAATTCATTCGCTTACCTTACTGCATCTACGTATGTCTTATTGCGTAGCACATAAATGTAGCTTACATTTTAAAATGTACCATAAGTGATTCGCAAAATAAGAAAATGTTTTATTGGGTTTCTTATCTTGCGTAGTGTACCCTAAAGTTATAGAATGATATTTTAAATGTGAGTTTTATTGAAGTTGCTAAAAGCCTTAAACAAAAAATGAAAAAATA
The DNA here is from genome assembly GCA_943735925.1 of Pollenia amentaria. Lineage (NCBI taxonomy): Eukaryota > Metazoa > Arthropoda > Insecta > Diptera > Polleniidae > Pollenia > Pollenia amentaria. The sequence continues at coordinate 56,673,227 of OX031006.1, forward strand.
ATTTACAACAAACTATTGGCCAAATGTTTTGACCTGAAAATTAATGCAATTTTATTCAATCTTTATAGAAATAATGTTTAAAAACATTTAGCGCATAAATCGATATTAAGTATGTATGTATGTTTGTATTTTTTTATTTTGAATTTTATAAAAAAAGCACAAACAACACTCACATTTAAATCCAAGTCACGCACTAAATGACGACCGAACGATGTTCCTCCAGTTTTTTGAATATGCAAAAATACCATCGCATCATGACCATCCATATCAAATTGAAAATCATCATTTAGTACATCGTCATAACTAAGGCCGGCATTAGCTATAATTATATTATTCTGTTGTATTGTTTTAGTCGACGCCAGCGGTAGTGGCTGCTGATGCAATTGCTGCTGATGCAATTGCTGCTGATGAACTATTAAGGCTCCAGTTGCTACAGCCTGTGCTGAGGCCGCTCCAATAGCACCGGGTGATAATGGTGGCTGTTGTGGTATATCATTGTAGATCTGGTTGTAAAATCAGGCTACGTTTTGATAATTCACAGACCTAAAATGATGCAAAAACAACAGAAATTTAAATTTAACCAAATATTATTACAAGAGCTAAAAGGATGTATAAAGCTTTGTGTTTATTTAATTAAAAATAAATCCTTTAAAATGTGTATCAAACATAATAGTAAACAATAGGAGAACATTTCCCACTGGAAATAAAAATAAAAGCTTTATATTTGGAAAGCTTTCCTATTCTTTCAATAATGTCTTCTATTGAAGACTAATGTCATCTATAACTTTTTTATAGATAACAAATAAGAACCGAATATCGAAAGGTTTCCAAAAACACTACCAAAAACTTGTAATCGAAAAGTCCTCTGTATCATACGTTTGTAATAAAGAAATTTTCTAGATCAAAAATTTCCTATTTTAAAGTTTTCTAAATCAATTAATATTATTAAAACGTTTTCTAGATTAAACTTTTTCTAAAAAAAAGTTTTTGATGGATATTCGATAAGTTTTAAATACAAAACTTTTAAATAAAAAACTATTCGATAAATTTTAAATAAAAAACATCAATAAATGTTCTTTAAAAAACTTTTGCAAGCGATAAGTTTTCTATAAAAATCTTTTGCTAACAAATCTTTCTATAGAAATCTATTAAGCTATTAAGAAGCTTTCAATAAAAACATTTTCTATCGATAAGTTTTCTATAAAACATTTTTGATATTGAGAAGTTTTGGCTATCGAGAAAAATAGAAAAAATCTTTGCTATTGAGAAATTTTTTATAAAAACTGTCGAGAAGTTTAGTATAAGAAAACGTTTGCTATCCAGAAGGTTTATATAAAACATCTTTGCTAATTAGGAGTTTTCTACAGAAAACATTGGCTATCAAGAAATTTTCTGTAGAAAACTTTTTCTATCGAAAAATTGTCTGTAAATAATCTTTGCTTTTGAAAAGTATTCTATAGAAAACTATTGCCTTCGAGAAGTTTTGTATAAGAAAACCTTTGCTATCAAAAAGTTTCCTTCAATACATTTTTGCTATTGAGAAGTTTTGTATAGTAAAATTTGGCTAGCGGGAAAATTGTCATAGAACGCTTTTATTATCGAGAAGATTTCTATAGAAATCTCTTGCCATCGAGAAATTCTCTAAAAAAAAGTAACGCTGCCGAGAAGTTTTCAATAAAAAAGATTCTGAAGTTGTCAATAAAAAACGTTTGCTTTTGAGTAGTTTTCTCTAAAATACCCTATCGAGAAGGTGCCATTTGAAAACTTTTTATATCGAGTTTCTTATTGAAAACTTTTACTATAAAAATTTTTTCTATCGAAAACTTTTGCTACTGTTAAGATTTATATCACAAATCGTTGCTGTCGAAAAGTTTTCTAAAGAAAACTTTAACTATTGAGATCATTTTCAAAGAAAAACTTTTGCTATCTGGAATTTGTCTACAAAAAAACAATTAAAAGTTAAAAAGTTTTCAATAGAAAACTTTTGCTATCGAAAAGTGTTCCTTTTAAAACTCTTACTATTGAAAAGTCTTTTAAAAATCGTTTGCTATCGAGAAGTTATCTAAAAAAATATCGAAAAGTTTCTGTAGAAAGCCCTTTTCAAATATTAGGAATATTTCTATAGACATCTTTATAGTAAAATAAACCTTTCCAATCGTTTAACTGTATAATAAAAGAAAAACTTTTGCTTTGGCGCATTCAATTCAAGGGAGATTTCCATACATTTAAACAAAATTATTTCCTGTGCCCCAGTAATAAATTGCATTTAACTACAATTTTCCTGCGGTATTTTTCTATTGCATGCATTTGGCGGTTTTATATTCAACTAGATTTAAAATAGTTTTCAGCCACATATTTTCGAAGTAAAATTTTTTAATGTCGATTTTATTAAATTTTTAATAATTTTTTTTTGTCTCATATAAATAATTGGTGTTTTTCACAATAGTAAAATGAGAATATGTGTGGCAGCTACAAAACACTACTGTTTAATCCTTTCGCAGTTTTATGTTTATTTTTTGTTTCAAAATAAACTTCATTTAGCATTCGGAACAGTTGGTACGAATACAGAGAAGGAACAGAAAAAAGGAATCACAATCAAATATACTGGTCATAACAATGGCAACATATTGTGGTTATTGAGTGCAAAAAAATTTAACGAAAAAAAAAAAAAAAAAAAAAAAAAATTAACCAAGGACCATAATACAGTTAAACACAATCTGTTGCAACTATTGCAATACAGCAGAAGTTGGAAACAAATAAGTTGGATATATATTTTATACTGAGCAGGAGAATTTCAATTTTTGACGTTGTTGTTTATGTTGCTGTATGCATTTGTTATTAAACATATGAAAAAAGTTAATTAAATAAAAATATTTTGTATACTAAAGCTGCAATTGCTGTTGCAGGTAAAAGAGCAGAAAATCCTGTTATAGAGCCACTAACACATTCACTAAAAATCCACGACGTATATACATATATGCACGCAGAGAAAAAACATGTTTTAATATGGTCACCTCCAACAAAACTATTTTTAAAGAAAATTTTAAACATATTATGTTTAATTTAACCATCTTATTGTCACCTACAACCATATTATTGTTAAATTAGTCCTCCATCAAGAAGCCACAACCATATTATGGTTGCCTCGAAACATGTTATGGGTTAATATGACAATTATTTGTTTTTAAATTAACAATAGTATTTTCCTCTTTTCCAAGAGCAACATTCTTTGGTTGAAAACTAACCATGCTATTATAAGTGTTAAACATATTTTAGTTATTATTGACCAAAACATGTTCGGAGGCAACCATAATATGGTTGTACCTTCTTGATGGAGGACTAATTGAACCATAATATGGTTGTAGTTGACAATAATATGGTTAAAATAACCATAGTATGCTTACAATAATATTTGAAAATAGTTTCGTTGGAGGTGACCATATTTAAACATATTTTTTCTCTGCGTGTGGAAATGTTTGAGGATTTTCTGTAATTCAATATTGAGTCCTTTCATGGTTTTATTGTTTAATTTGTTTTTTCTATTATAGCGCAGCATGGAAAACACTATAAATATTAAAAAACATTACTAACGACATTGTTGCATTGTCAAAAAAAAAAAAAAAAAATGTATTTTAAATAAATACTATATGAAACAATGGGGCAATTAAAAAAACATGTTTAATTTAAAATACATATAGTATTCATAAAAATATCAATAATACAAGGATAAAACATTATTAATTAAAATAATTAATCAAATTCTTATCTCTTTGAAAATAGCAAAAAAAAAAAAAAAAAAGAAAAAAAAATATACATTAAAGGCTAAAGGAAAATAAAAAGTTGTCTATAAAAAATCTATGCGATATCAGCAAATTATTATGAAAAAAATTAGCTAAAGCAAAATTAATTAAACAAGGAAATCACGATGGCTAGTGCAAAGTGTGCAAACGATGCAAATGTGTGCAAAAATACCCACATTTGAACACTACAAAAAAAAAATCACAAGTTAGAGTGCTATATTAGGCTGTGCCGAATCTTTGATACCCTCCACCGACAGAAGTGGGCTCTATATTGTAAATACATATATATTATTAGCTTAGCTTCACAAAAACGAACGTCAGCATTAAAATTGGTTGCGATTTTGACCTATATTAAATTATTGACCGACAATAAGAAAGTTATATTCGTTTCTTGTTAGAACTTTGAACTGACTTGAGTAAAATAACATGATTCGTAACAGTTTTAGCCGAACTAAAATGATTTTTAGGAGGGTAATTGGTATTGGACCTATAGTAAATTTTGGACCAATCAACCCAAAATTCTAAAGACTGATTTCTGGTATTACAAAAAATAAATTAGAATAAATTTCAATACAGCAGAGTAATTAGTTTTAGCGTTAACAGTGAATTTCACAAACTGGCATGATATTTTTTCTGGCCATATTAATCTTAGTTGGAAGAAATTTTACCGCAATGTCTATATCTGTTATGGTTTTAGGCGAATTTAATTATTTTCCCAAAGTGGGCTTTATTTGGTTTTAGACCCAATAAACTGTTTTCCGAGAGTAGGGTTTATATGGGGCCTAGGGTAAATTATGAACCGATGTTCACGAAATTTGACACTGCGATTTTTATTCTTCAAAAACTGTGATATACCAAATTTTATTATGTTAGCATTATTAATTACGGTTTTAGGCGTACTAAACTGTTTTCCGGGAGTAGGGCTTATATGGGGCCTAGTGTAAATTAAGGACCGATCTTCAAAAAATTTTACAGTGAGATTTCAGGTCCTAAAATACTGTGACGTGCCAAATTTTAGTATGATAGCGTTATTTATTACGATTTTAGGCGTACTAAAATGTTTTCCGCTATTAGGGCTTATATGGGGTCTAGGATTCATTATGGACCGATTTTCACAAAATTAAGCAGTGTGATTTCTAATCCTACAAAACTGTACCGTACCGAATTGAATTAAGATAGCATTATTTATTACGGTTTTAGGCGTACTAAACTGTTTTCCGGGAGTAGGTTTTATATGGGGCCTATGGTCAATTATGGACCGATCTTCACGAAATTTACCAGTATGATTTGCAGTTATATACAGCATTATTCCACCATTTATGTTAGTTTTTGTATCAAAATTTTAAATTTTTTTAGGGTGGTGGTTCCACATTGATTTATAATTCTGATCCTACTGCACCGATGTTGCTGGATTTCAATCCCAAACTGCTTAGGATAACTACAAGCAATTTGAGACCAAGTTTGTTCTTTTCTTTTGCGTTTTTCGAAAGTGAGCGTGTTTTCAACAGACGGACAGACGGACAAGGCTAAATCGACTTAGAATTACTCAAGAAGTCAGAATATATATACTTTATGTCTTTATATATACTTTATGTCTTTAGGTCTTAGGTATTATAAAAAAGTTTCACATGGAATGACAAACTTAGTATACCCTCATTCACCACAGTGGTGGTGGAGGGTATAAAAATGTACGTATTTGTCATTTGCTTCATTTTACTTCGTTTGCACTAAAAAAAACTTGAGCAGAAATAGTAGTGGATATTTGTTCAGTTGCAAATTAAAGTAAACAACAACTTTTGATCTAGGCCGGCAATATTTTTTTATTTGTAAAAAAGAAAATTATTTTTCATTGGTTCAGTGGTTAGGCATTCTTATTTGTTAAAAAATTAATTCAAATAAATATGCTTGTGCATAATTATAAAGAAATGAAGATTTTTGGCAAATTATGCCAGAAGTTTTTTGTGTTGCCAGAATACAGAATACAAAAATAGCGCTTTTGCACCAAAAATAAAAGTGGTTTGTTCACGATCAATCATAATATGCACTGAAAATTTACAAAGTACAAATTTGCACAATGACCATCGTAATTACCCTTAAAAAAACTTACGCCAAAATGTTCTATAGAAAATATATCTATAGCAAAAGTTTGTAGTGGAAAGCTTTCCTGATAACGAAAGTTTTTTATAGCAAAAGTATGGAAAACAAAACGATAGCAACAGTTTTCTTAATAAAAAACTTTTTTATAAAAACTTTTCGCTAGCACAAGTTTTATAATAATAATTTGTTAGAAGGACAGTGGACTACGGTTATAACGAACACCGGCTATCGCGTGTAACGAACAATTTCTCCGGTCTTAACAGTTTGGCATTTATATTTCATACACATTTGTACACTTATAGGGAACTCCGTTTACAGCGAATTTTTGGTTAAAACGAACTTTTTCTTATGTCCCATAAATATGCATAAGTATGGACATTTATAAGCTTATAACGAAACAAAAAGCGCTAATATTTGTCTGGCGTTTTTCAAAACATTGAAGGACATATGCATCAAAGATGTAAGGGAATGCTTGCAAACTTTTCGTAAATTTGTCGAATTGAAAAACAGTCGAGTTATTGTTTAGATTATTTATTTGAATTGGAAAACTTTTGCAAAAGAGAACTGATTAATTCCACTTCCCAAAAGAAAATAACAGATTTCATTAAATTTTAATATTGTGCACACAGATACATATTCGGTCCATGTTTAATAATAATTTCTATTTCTTATGGCCCTAGTTGTGTAAAACGCAACGCAAGGCTATAAGTTACATTGAATGCTTTTGCAAATATTCTTGATAAAGTCAAAAATAGCAAATTCTTTTTCAAAGCAGAATATCGAAAATTGGATTAAAAACCATTAACAGTTCAATAAAATAACCACAATACTAATTATTGTTGAAAGCTAAGGCACGAGCTATATGTTTACATTTGTCCTTCATGTTGTGCTGAAAAAGGTCAACAAGAAAAAGAAAGATAAAAACATGAAAAACAAAAAAATGTAATTCCGATTTCAAGAATTCTTGACATTAAGTACGAAAAACAGAAGAAAAGGAAGAACATGTAAATCAATTAAAATAGATAATCACTCATTCAAAAGCAAATATCGATCTACCAAGCCAAGATACCATTTGGTTTAAAAATTGATGTTTGACTATTGACGTCACCGGCTTCAATGGCGGTGGGAGTAAAACGACAGACCGCTCCGAAGAGATTGTGTGGTCACAATCGAAACTATTCAGGGCAACTAGCCCGTGAAAGCCTGGGTTCAAATCTCAGCGCAGTCAAGAACGAAAAATTATCAATAAATTTTAATTAATTTTAGGTTGTAATTCCTTTCTTCATAAAAATAATTTAATGAAAATTATATTAAACTAGCATTTAACCCGCTACTTCGTTAGCGCCCCTTTTTCTTATGTGGACATATTTTTACGCCAAAGTTTATGTTTCTAGGTTTGAACCCGCTACTTTGTAAAGGGACGATTTGTACCTCTAAACGTTCGTACTTCAAAAAATTTTATTTGTATTTTTTAAATACGTTACGAAAATGATATTTGTTTATTTCAATGTTTATTGGTTTAATAGATAGATGGCGTGGCAAAAAAGTTTTAAAATACAGGTCTACTCCCCAAAAGGGTCTAATTTTAAAAAAGTACCAGACACCTAACCGCTTATTATTTTAATGAACATCAGGTTAGGGAATTTCCCGTTTTAACCTTTTTTACCCTTTAACCATAAAAATTTCCAAAACTCCCATCATAGGCCAACCTCCAGGGCAAATTTCAGCATTTTACTTCAGGCGTTTAGGTCGTGCGATGATGAATCAGGCAGTAACTTTACAATTTTATATTATACTAGCTTAACCCGGTGCGCTTCGCTACACTGACCCCGCACATTTTTATATTGAAATTTATAGTTTACTATAATAGTAGCTTTAACCACGTTTGAAGACTCTCCCTTTAATAGTTCTTCAGTTGAGCGATATTTAATGTATGCATCCTATGGGAGGTATTTCCCCCCCTGCGCCTACCCGCTTTATTTTTATTTTCAAAAGTGTAGTATACCATAAGAGTGACTTTTAGAAAGTTTTAACATTCTCACTATTACAGTTCTTAAGATATGCGATGTTAAACATTGGCGTCCTATGGGGTATTCCTATACCCCCGCTGCTATTTTATTTCAATTCCGGGGCTCAGAAGATCCTACTACAAAAAGTTTAGCAAAATGCGTGCAGCGGCTCTTAAGATATGCGATAATTAATATTGGCATCTTATGGGGGGTACCAATTCCCCTGCCCCTATCGAAAAAATAAGTAGCCTATTTTATTTTTAGGGCTCACGTGATGTTACTGTAAAAATTTCAGGAAAATCGGTTCAGTATAATATTGGCATCCTATGGGGGGTACCAATTCCCCTGCCCCTATCGAAAAAATAAGTAGCCTATTTTATTTTTAGGGCTCACGTGATGTTACTGTAAAAATTTCAGGAAAATCGGTTCAGTATAATATTGCCATCCTATGGGGGGTACCAATTCCCCTGCCCCTATCGAAAAAATAAGTAGCCAATTTTATTTTTAGGGCTCGCGTGATGTTACTGTAAAAATTTCAGGAAAATCGGTTCAGTAGTTTCGGAGTCTATAAAGCGACAAACAAACATACAAACATACAAACATACAAACATACATAATTCATTTTTATATATATAGATAGATAGGTAGATGAAGAAAAAGGTTTAAAAAAAAAATAACAGAATTAGGTACGATTTTCACCCCTTAAACATTCGAATTTCGAAACGCATCAAATTTGTATTTTTTAGATAAGTTACGAATGTGATATATTTTTTATTTTAATGTTTATTAGTTTAAAAGATAGATGGCATAGCAAAAAAGTTTTTAAAAATACAGGTTTTACCCGTTTACTCCAAAAAAGTGCTAGACACCTGTCCGCTTATTTTTAATAAACAATAATAGGTATTAAATTTTTTTGTATCTCCTTTAACTTAGCAGATATGAGGTCAGCGTGATCGATTTGGTGAAAGGCCTGCCTCAGGTCCAAATGTCAACCAAAGTAACAAAATTACGTACGATTTTTACCCCTTAAACGTTCGAATTCAGAAAAAGTACAAAATTTTCACTTGGCATTTTTTAGATAAGTTACGAATTTTATATAATTTTTATTTCTATGTGCATTGATTTAAACGGTAGATGGGGGACAAAAAAGAACCAAATTTCAGGTTTTACACTTTGAGTCCCTAAAAGAGCCGAATTTCGAAATAGTACCAGACACCTGTTCTCTTTTTTATTTAGTTAACAACAATAAAAGCACAAAATAAAGTACAAAAAAGTACCAAAAATTGCCTCTTACAGATGCTCATTCAACGCTTTCTTTGTTTAATTTTATGTTTGTAGCTGCAATACTAACAAAAATTCAATAAGTAACTGTTGGCAAACAATACAGTACGAAAAAGTACCAAAAACCACTCTTACAGATTCTCATTCTCTCAGGACCATGGATGTTTAATTTGATATTTGTATGTGCAATACTAACGGAAGTTTGAAAAGTACCAGTTAATGAACTAATAAGTACCAAAAAGCTCTGTTACAGATTCTCATGCAGTCAGCACATTGCATATTTAGTTAATGTAGTAGTTAAAAAAACCAAAAAATCCGTCTTATAGATTCCACTCAGGACATTTAATGTTGAATTTTATGATTCTAGGTCTAATACTAACGGAAATTCAAACAGTTAAAGAACAAAAAATACCAAAAAGTTCCTCTACAGATTCTCATTTTCTCAAGACCTTGGACGTTCAATTTTATGTTTCTAGGGCCAATACTAACGGAAATTCAAAAAGTACCAGTTAGAAAACAAAAAAGTACCAAAAAGCCCTTTTACAGATTCTCATTTACTCAGGACCATGCATGTTTAGTTTTATGTTCATTGGTTCAATGTTAACGAAAATAAAAAAAGGACCATTTAAATAACGAAAAAGTACCAAAAAGATCCCTCTAACGAATTCTCATTCACTCAGGTCCCTGCATTTTTAATTTTATGTTAATAGGTATAATATTAACGAAAATTAAAAAAGTACCTGTTAAAGAAGAAAAAAGTACCAAAAAGATCCCTCTAACAAATTCTCATTCCCTCAGGACTTTGCATTTTTAATTTTATGTTTCTAGTATTAGAACTAACGGAAATTCAAAAACTACCAGTTGAAGAGCAAAAAGTACCCTCATAGGTTCTTATCCACTCAGAACATTGCATGTTGAAGTTTATGTTTCTAGGTCCAATATTAACGATAATTAAAAAATTGCCAGTTGTAGAACCAAAAAGCTAAAGTAAGAAATTAAATTTCCCGTATTTCCCCTTTTTGGTACTTTTTTTCTCCCCATTGAAGCATGATAAATTTCAATATTGTAGTAGGAGCCCATAATTTAATACGTATATGTCAATGAATAAAAAAAAATGTTTTGTAAAAAAGTACCAAAAATAGTAACGGTTTTTACCCCCTAAACGTCAAAATTTCGAAAAAGTACCAAATTTGTATTTGGATTTTTTAGATAAGTTTCAAATGTGATATAACCCTTATTTCTATGTTTATTAGTTTAAAAGATAGATGGGGTGACAAAAAAGTACCAAAATACAGATTTTACCCGTTTACTCCATATATCCCCTTTTTGGTACTTTTTTTCTCCCCATTGAAGCATGAAAAATTTCAATATTGTAGTGGGAGCCCATAATTTAATACGTTTATGTCAATAAATAAAAAAAAATGTTTTATAAAAAAAGTACCAAAAATAGTTACGCTTTTTACCCCTTAAACGTCCGAATTTCGAAAAAGTACCAAATTCGTATTTGGATTTTTTAGATAAGTTTCAAATGTGATATAACCCTTATTTCTATGTTTATGGGTTTAAAAGATAGATGTGGTGACAAAAAAGTACCAAAATACAGGTTTTACCCGTTTACTCCGTTAAAGGGCTGAATTTCCAAAAAGTACCAGACACCTGTCCGCTTATTTTTCTAAAGAACAACGATAAGTATTACATTTTTTTTGTATCTCTTTTAGTTTTAGAGATATAATGTTACCGAATTTACCCGTTTTTGCCCTTTTTTACCCCCTAAACATTCGAATTTCCAAAAATCCCGTCTTAGTGGATCGATTTGCGGAGAGACCAACCCCTGGTCCAAATTTCAAGTTTTTAGCTTCAGGCGTTTAGGCTGTGCGATGATGAATCAGTCAGTCAGTCAGTCAATCAGTCAGTCATAGGGAGATCGATTATTCGACTTTTTTCAATAACCGGTTTTCGAATATTACGAATAGTTGCTATTTTAAAAAACCCGGTTTTCGGTTAAGCAATTTTTAAATAACCGGTTAACCGGTTTTAATTCGAATACTTAAAAACACAAAAATCAAATAAGATTTAAAAATAAAATGTTAATTTGAATAAAAACAAACCAATTTGCCAAGGTAAGGAACCAACAAAATACATAAATATGACTAAGATCAGACCTAACATATATTTTACGATAAAATCCAAGAAAAGTGGGACCAGTAAATTGTTTAAGCTTTAGCTAAATTTTCAAATATTTTTTATTGATTTACTAAACTTTATTTGTAAGAAGATATTTGTATAATGTAATTTAGAAACGGTTGAATGATATTTGATCTAGACAAACGTTTTGCAAAAGCAAATAAATAATAGGAATTTTATAAAGTTATTATTTGAAATATTCTCTAAACTTTATTTTAAATGAGTTTTAATTTGTTGGTGGTTAAGCATGTCTATATAAATCAACCATATTTTTTTAAAGTTGCAAACAAAACCTCTTAGCCAGGATTATCTATTTCAAATTATTTGGTTTCAGCATTATAGAAACGAATAGTGAACTGCACCTTCTCTTTGTGTAAAATATTTGTCAATTCGTCTACTATAATTTAAAACATTCCATGACATTGTTTGATTTCTTCAATTTTGTTTTTCAAAAATTTTCCCATATCGTTGATTCCGTCGTAATGTAGTTTTCAGCATGAAGAGATGCTAGAACTACTTATAAGTTTTTAGTGCCTTAGCGGGCATTTCGTCCTCGGCAATACAACGGGCTAATATTTCACCCAATGATTAATTTTTTGCAGCGTATTTTAGTAAAGTATTATTTTTCGTCTCCTTAGAACTACTTCAACGGAGTTGTTTCATTAATGTCAAGCATGTATACTAATTAAAGGTGATTAATAAGTCGTGACATGGAAGAACCTTTGTAACTTATCATTTTAGGGCACTTTAAACACTTAACTTTGTCTTTTTAATCGCATTCGAAAAATATATAGAGATATCATTTATAAAAAATATAAATATTTAGAATACTCTTGCACAAATTACTATTTACTTTTTGTAGTATTTTGAATAGCTTTTGGTTTTTTTCTACAAGAACACACACTTTTATAAGCGATTTGTATTTACAGTGCTTATAATGTTTTTTGACCTTTGTTACATTTTGTTTTGACATTCTTCATAAAAAGTTTAAGTTTAGCCAATATTCAATTAGAAAATACTTAAATTACGGGTACATCTACAACAAGAGTAAGGAAAATGTATATAAATTACAAATTACTAAAATAACCGGTTAATTATACCAAAATAACCGGTTTATTCGATATTCGAAAAATGGACATTTTAAAATAACCGACTTGGGCAAAGCTAAGCTAAGCGGTTAAAACCGGTCGAATAATAACCGTTCGATCTGCCTAGTCAGTCAGTAACGTTACAATTTTATATATATAGATGAACTTAAGCCTGTTTAAAAATATCGAAATTTGGATTAAAAACCATTAACAGTTCAATAAAATAACCACACTACTAATTATTGATAAATAAATTAAATAAAAAAAATATTAGCTGAGGATAAAAGTACAATGGACACAAACTAGATTAATGTATTCAAGTGCAAATTTGTTAGTAAATTTCACTTAAACCCTTATCAATGCGTTGGTAAATATGTTAGCTAATTACTGGTTTTCCCATATACAAAATATATTATTTTCTCCTTTCTGCAGCCAATGAGTTAATAACATTAAGTGAGCCAAGCGCGCCAAAGAAGAAGGATAAAAATAATTTAGATAAACTTGTTAATGGTCTAGTTTTGGAGTAATTAAGTCATGATAGCGTAAACTTAATTAATATCCTCAGCTATTTGTACTTTTATTCCAAGTAATCTTCATACAAGTAATCTTCATGCTTCTTTTACTCACAAAAGAAAAGAAAAAAATTGTGTTCATTAAATTACTAACTAATAGGTTTATGCCGCAAAACAGAAGATGGTCATAAATTTTTTTTAGCGTATTTTATTGTACTAAAATACTTACAAGTTTATTTATAAGAGTAGTTAAAAGACAATCTAAAGGAGAAATTTATAATGTCGTGCAGAGATTATGGAGTACTAACGGAATTAGAAGTGCTTAATAAGGTTTTCGTCATGCTAGAATGGGATGTGCTACGTTTGACAAGAGTATTAAATCTTGCATTTATTAGTTTCGTTAGCCAGGGTTCAGACTCTTAAACTTACACTGCTTAATTTCTTCCCAATTACTCTTTAAAGTTGCCTAAATAGTCACACAAAGCAATCTGTTTCAAATATTTCGACTATATATGCTTCAAAACAGCGACCATTTTATTCACAGCGAATCACAGGGAAAAAATTATATGCCAACCCTCTTCTTTCTTCTCTCTTCCAAAAACTCAAAAGTCGAACATCAAAAGTTGCAGCGTGCAAGCCCTGACTTAGTTATCTAGGAAACATTTTGGGGTCAAGAAAAATTAATTTTTAAAATTGTCCTTAAAATAGGTTAGTAAATCGGTATGCTTTATACATTATGTAAAAGGCTTTTTGAAGGACTTGCCAATAATACAAATATTGTTAAAATCCAGTTTATAAAAAGTGGCTTAAAAGTTGTCGCCCGATGTTCTTTGACTGTAATTTTTTACTAAAGGAAGAACTTAAGTTTTGCTTTTAGATTTTGTTTATTTGATGTCAAACTATTTTTTTTTCATTTAGTAGTAAAATGATATTGGCCAAGTGGTCGCCCCCAGAACTTATGACCATACGGGTTCGAATTATGGCATTTTCCATCACTTTTGCCAGAACTTCCAGCGAAAGATTCCCGAATTGCTGACGAATATTCTCTGAGGATTTCAAAAGTCTGAGGCTTGTTGATAGTGAATCGTGACTTTAGGAAAATCCAGAAAGAGAAGTCTAGAATTGTGCTCCATCCTGTTGGAACCACATGTTCTCCAGACCCAATTCGTGCCTCTGGGGGATGTAGGGGGATCATCTTTTTCTTTAAGTTTATTTTTTTATATTTACTGCAGTATTTCTTTATAATAAAGGAACCTTTTTTAGGAAACATTTCTTTGTTGTGCCGGTATTTCTTTATCTTTTTGTAACCTGCAAATATTTAATATTTTTCACAATATTATTTCTGGTATAATAAATTTAATAGCAACGACAAAACTTTTTCGATAAAAAATACTTAAAAGTATTTTCTAGTTGGAGAATAATTCATATTTTTTTTAGATTGCGCAAAATAACAACAGCCCAAGCAATTTCGCCTTCACATAAAATTAAATAAGAAAAAGCGAAAGCGAAACTTTAACCATTATGAAAGTTACTTTTTATGACAATCTCTGCTCTGAACAATCACACCCACCCAAAAATAAATTTCCATATTCTTTATATGTGTTCATTTGCATAAAAGTCTTGTTCGAAAAAGATACTTTTGAATCTCTTGCCTGAATTTGGCTCACACAATACGAGTAGAGTGTGCAGTCAAAGAACCACTTACATGCAATCTTTTCAATATGTTAAATTTATTACCTTATATTGGTATTTACAGCTTGTATCTATTTATTTATCGCACAAAAACTTTTACTTGTATTAAAGAAAATATAAACAAAAAGTTTGGGCACACAGATACACAGATTTTTATACACTTCATCGCCATGAGTTGTGAATGAGGGTTTATTAAGTTTGTCATTCTGTGTGTTACACCAGGAAAATCTAAGAACCCATAAATTATATATATTATGGATGGATATATATTCGGTTCATCTGAATTTCTATTGAAAATGCGCTTGCCTCCTAATTTAAGTGTCAAATTGATGCTTGTTATTCTAAGCATGGACTGAAATCCAACATAATCGGTTCCGTGAAAAAAGGGTTAGGGATCCACATGTAAACCAATTTTCTTAAAAAATAATTTTTTACAGTATTTATTATTTAAACCCAAGACAAAGTACATTTTTGACGGCCAAATTCACCAAGTTCAGTTATAATTTACTTTTGCTATAACTGTCAGTTAACAATATATTTTCTGACATTTAACTATCACTTAATTGTATCTGAACTTTTTCAAATTGACCAGAAAAAAGAGAATTTTGCCACGCCCAGTTAGGTGGGCGCTACATCACAAAATCCTTGGTTTTAATGCATTATCGCAAAAAAAAATTATGATTGTGATACAATTTATTATAATTGTTATAAAATGTATAATAAAATAAATTCATCCTAAATGCCTAAATATATTATACCACCAGCTTTCATGATTGTCGGTCCCGTATAAAGCCCACTCCCGAAAAAATATTATTTCAGTACGCCTAAGACCGAAACAAATATTGATATGCTGTATTTTGTGGGCTGGAAAATTTCTTTTTTACAGTGCTAGAGACTTAAATGATATAATATTCAATGTAGAGCGTGGCTGAAATTTTTATTATTTATTTTGTATGTAAATCGACCTGGTTTTATGGTAAATGTGTTAAAGCAAAATGGGGAGTACTTTTTGGAAGTGGCATAAAAGTGAGTACAAAAAGCTAGACATACTAAATTTAAGAAGGTCTTTCTTAGCACGTGCAAAATATTGGACACTAGGGGGAAAGAATCCGAGATGGCATAAGTGGCGCCTAGAAGTTAATGTCGGATTAAAATGTCACCCAAGATAAACATTAGGCCATATACAAGCCATAAATAACGATATGCAATACGTAATGATGACGCAGTGTACAAACAAATAAGAGAAAATATTAAAAAAAAAATTCTGGACTTGTTTTAAATTAATCTTTCATACTAGGGGGTAATCGTCTAAACTTTTTTTGTATGGAGACCCAAACATTAAAACGTACAGGCATTCCATTTCTTAAAAATTACAGTTCTTAATGAAGGGTATCGAAGATTCGGCATAGCCCAACATGGTATTCTTACATGTTTTATTTTGGCTTATTCTCCATTTTCGTACAATATTGAAACTGTGTGTGTTATTATAGTACTTTAAGTATATACATACATCTGTTATTGTTCATAGAGAGTGTTCAGGACGGAATGTGTTCTTTTGGCAATATACCTAAGTTTCGCAAAAGAAATTCTTTAGGTTATTTGCTTGTTTTCAAAACATAAATATTAAAAGTATTAAGTATATTATGTTATTTTCCTTGTGGGAAAAAATATATCTACATTTGAATACAATTTTTCCGTATTTTGCAGACACAAATTAACCACTTTTATATCTTTTATGTTTTTGTATGGCAATTATTTCATTAAGTTTAATTACGCAATTTGTTCATATACAAATATAAAATTCCGAGTACAAAAAGAAAAGAAAAAAAAACAGTCCTAATAACGTCACAAACGTAGAGAGTAGATCAGATCAGATAAGCCGATTGCGTTTTGCTTTAAGGTGCTATCAGACGGGATGTATTTTACATATGTACTGTCACTTTTCTTACCCATATGTAATTCCGTATGTATGTCAAAATTTCCATTTTACATACGATTCATAATTTTGCTATCACACCTGCTTATGTTTTTCCTTATGACATAATCTATAAATGTAAACAAACAAAAACCAAATGGCCAATCTAACTGCAATAAATATAATAAACATAATTTAATTTATTAAAAAATCGAAAAATACTTACTTTTCCATGTTTATTATACATGTTCTTTAATTTTTCTTTACAATATATTTGTAAAGCTGTTTTGTTTATGTTTGCCACAGGAAAATAGAGCTTGTTCTAATAGAAAAAATAACATATGTATTTCCACATGTATTTTACACATGCAAAGTTTCATATGTATCACACGATGTGTACAACTTTTACAGATGGAAACTTTGACAGTACATATGTATGTAAAATACATCCCATCTGATAGCACATATACTTGTATGTTCTTTAAAAGACCCTGTAGTTAAACTCATGTCCTTTTACAGTGCCAGTTAAGAAGCTCCAATCACATTTCGTTGAAAAGGTCCACATTAGCTCCAATGCCAAACACACACTATTTATACAAAAAGTCACTATTTAACCATAAAACTCACTTTTTATACATAAAATCACTTTACACACCTGAAATCACTTTTTACACAAAAAGTCCCGTTTTGCACATAAAATCCTATTTTACACAAAAAGTCACCTTTTACACAAAATGTCGTGTTTTATACACAAAAAGACACATTTTACACAAAAAGACGCTTTTTACACAAAAACTAAATGTTTTACAGAAAAAGTAAAATGTTTACAGAAAAAGTCACTTTTTTTTAAGAAAAACTCTTACAAAAACAGTTACCATTTTTTACAAAAAAATTCCCTTTTTTATAGAAAATTTATTTGCCCCCTTAAGTCATCACAAACCCATGCTGATGTAATAAAATCAAAATTTTGGCGACAAGAGTACCATTCATTTAACAAAGAATCACAAATACTACAATAAGGTCGCCTAACAGCCGTACCTAAACAAGAGCGGAAGGCGGAACGTTTTCTTCAGCGTAGCTTTTACGCTGATATGCCATACCTAAATAAGAGCGTCAGCGTTGTGCCATAAACAGTAGTGTTAACTTTCGTGCCGACTAAAACCCTCATAAAAGACACAAGAAATTGAATTAAAACCGCTAGTTTGACCTAAAAATAGCTAATTTGCCATTATTTATTATCAAACTATAAAAACAGGGTTGTCAAAACATCAAATATAGCAGCCCTGTTTAATTTAACGCGCTGTCAAAATCGGATTTTCCAATTGCAAAGCGCTACCGTTGCGTTGCCGCCGCGTTGTTTCGGTATGCTACATACAAATTGTATGGGCATGAGGATTTTTGACAGCTAGAAAACGCGTTCCGCTCTTGTTTAGGTATGGCTGTAAAAGTTTTTAGGCTAAAACACAAGGGAAAACCCTTTAAAATAAACAAATAACAATTTCTGAATCAGCCGCATAAAATCATTTCATTCAATAGTGAAATGTTTATATAGTTATATTTTTTTTTATGGTTTTTTGTCTCTTTTTTCATTTTGCCATCATCACCAACGTCATCATCAACAATCACCGAGAGAGAGAGAAGAAAATCACAATTTCTGACTAGGTCATGTGTGTCAGGCTGTCATTTTTTATTGTTCTGAACGATTTTTTACATTTTTGTCTTTGTTTTTGTACGTAATTATGTGTGGTTTTTATATGATGGTTGGCCTTTTCTTTTTATGTGTTTAAAACCCTACAAAGAAAAATGTTTTTTATCAATTAAACAAATTGTTTAAAAAGTATTTAAATTTAATTAATGTAATAATTGAATCAATTATTTTTTTTGTTGAAAGAAAATTAAAAATATAATTTTGATTTAATTAATATTTTAGTTGTTTTGAAATAAATTTTCAGTTAAAATATTCATTAAATATCAAAAATATTAATTGATTTTTTTTGTTAAAAATAAAATAATTTAAACTTGTAGAATTGTTGTTGGAATTGTCAATATTTAATTAAATAAATTAACACAATGTTTGAAATGACAAAGTTTTTTGATCATTTTTTTAATTAAAATTACAAATACCATTCATTGAAATTTTTTTTTTCAAAATTCAAAAACTTTTAGTAATCAATATAATCATTTTGGTAATAGGAGCAAAATCAACAAATTGTTTGCTTGATATTATAAATTTGCTATAAATTTGGTGATTAGAGAAATTTTTTAATTTTTTCTGTGTATACAACTCTATATGGATATATTTTCATGCTGTTTGATCTTAGACAAGGATACCAAATTTGTGACATAATACTCTCTTTTTTTCCTATATTTACATATATAAATAAACATTAAGAATTATGACATATTCTTAAAATATTTGGTACTACATGTTTCATATTGTATCTTCAAGAATTAAATGTTTTGAATGTTCTGTTAGGGATAGGGAAATTTTAAAATTATGAGTTTTTAAAATCTGCGTGAAAAACTCAAGCAACTGTTTAGACGTATTGCAAAATTGGTAGAAGTCACACTTAAGAGCATAAAGCTGTAGTTTGCCGCTCTTTTTCAAAAGTTGAATACATAATTAGTTCTCGCTACATTCGTTCTAGTACATGCGATTTCGATTAAGATGGCGGCAATACTACAATAAGTACAAAAATAAAAAATATTGTATTTTCATTGCTTGTTACTTGGAATACAAAGCGAAAAATACCAAATCGGGGGATTTATAAAAATTTACCAATTCTTGTTGGTGCATCAAAAAGTATTAGCAAATTTTGACATTTCTTTCTCTTAGAAAGAACAAAAGGATCTCAGCTGTGTTTTCAATGGTGTTCGAAAATAAACATTTAGTCAATTCACAAGGTATCCTAACATGTCATATTGTCAAAATGTCCTAATATTTCACAATGGTTTAAAAATATTGTTGTTGGTTTGTTAACAAAAAGTGTCTTAAATAAATATAACGTTGCTTGCTGTGTTTATTGTGCTGTCGTAATTAATCAGAAAAGTCCAGCGCTGAGCGGCTGAGCCGTACAACAATATTTTTAAACCATTGTGAAATATTAGGACATTTTGACAATATGCCATGTTAGGATACCTTGTGAATTGACTAATTATATACAGTTCTTTAGTGTTTGGTGCGGTAGAAATATGGAAAACAAAAACGTTAATAGTGTTGGTCTTGTCAGTACATTAAAAAATGCCTCGTTGAAATCTCCGTACACAATAAAGATTCTGTAATAATCCAATTCAACATAAAGATGAAAACATTGCATTCGGTTTTCGTAAAAAATCACAAACTTCGTTGTGTTCGGTTCAGCACATGAATGTTCGTTTGTTTAGTTGTGCTCGGCCCCTTTCTCGCTGTTAAACATAATAAAAAAATTTAAGCAAAACAAAACATGTATACAGTACACATACAGGCTATTCGTGCTGTGGTCGTGCAAATTGCCAAGCAACAACAACAATACTAGTGAAAAGCGTTGCTAAAATGTGTTGTTTGCTCATTCCATTCCTTTATCAATGTACAAAAACACATGAAAATATAATATATGTCTAAAGAATCACTAGAATTAAGGGTTGTGTATTAATACACAAACACAAAAAAAAATTTATATAGTTTCTGGGTGTGGTCCCCTACGCTAAAAAATATTCGTGATATTTTCGAACACTAGTTTTCAACGGTTTCCACCAAGGCGAATTCAACTACAGGTGGTGTCGATACTACAACAATCCAAAAACAACAGAAACAACACAGGGTTTTTTGCATTGCATTGTTAGTGTTTACTGTCCAAAATGTCATCCATTCCTAACAAAACACTAACAAATCAAAACAAAGTAGCTCGAACTGTCAAAATCAGATGGCGTTTCGACACCACCTGTAGTTGAATTCGCCTTGGTTTCCACATTGACAAATTATAAATATCTTTCGTAAACTACAGCAAAAATAGAGAGAGAGAGACAGAGAGAAGTCAACAAACATGAGATTTTATTCCTCATTCATTACAATTTTTATTTTCTTATAAACACTTTTGTTTACTACAAATAAAAGGAAATTGTTTGGAAATTTTATTTCTTTTAGTTTCCTAATTCTTTAATAAAGAATTAGAGAGTTTAATTAATTACTTAATTCATAAATATATATTTAACAAAGAGGGAACCGATTTTTTAATATTTAAAAAACCCCTGTCTTTATTAGGATCAGCACGGAGGGGGTGACTTTTACTAATACATTGCAATGTGTTGGAACTAGGAAATAGGTTATGGAAATGAGGAGAGAGCGAGTAGTGCTTGTGGACATTCGATTTGAACATATTCATGTTGAAAGTGAGAGGGAAGACTTCCGCAGAAAAGTAATTTTACATACCAACAGTCACACTCGTAAAACTGCTCTGAGTGGAGAAGCAGCTCGCGCTCGTTGTCATTATTTCTTAAGGGCAATCAGGTCGTTCTTGTTTGTCTGCTTTTCGTGCGTTTTGCGTTGTCACCTCGCATTGGTTAATGGCGTGGCGTCGTATAACTGTACCGAGTTACAGTTTTTGCGGTTGTCGGCATTAACTTTGTGCAATCGTTTGTAACCTCAAATTTTTAACTTGTTTTCTGGTGGAGAACCAATAATAACTCAAAGTGACTGGTGGAGAACCATAAAAAACTCAGACGTTTACTGGTGGAGACCGATAATACTCTGGAGTGGATTCTGGGAGCTCTCGCCTTCCTATACGATGGTTTAGGTCGAACGAGGTCTTGTGGTTGAAGCTCCAAAAATTCGTGGGATACCCTGGCAATATGACTTTAATAGTTAGCCAAAAACTTAAGTTTTTAAGTAAAGCCAAAAAAAAAAAAAACATACCAACAGTCCGTCCAAAGAACGAGTTTTTCCTGTAATACGTTGTACGATTCACTGGTCAATCGACAACAAAACAATCGTACGAGTTTCAGGAACCAGATTCCTAATTTCATAAGAACACATCCCATTGTAGAAACAATAGAACAGGGAAATACAACCCCATTGCGGCTTTCAAGGGAGTCAATAGAATTGGATTAACTACTGTCACCAATAAGAGGCCTCTCCTGCACGCGGTCGTGAAGCTCCAAACTAGACTTTGAAGCACCGGCACACACATGAGAGTTGTATTCTATTCTTGGTCGCATTCTATTCTGGTATTAAGGAGACCAGATGAAGTAAAGTATCCCTTACATTGTTTTAAAAAAACCAAGGAACTTGAAGGCTTCTTTCGAAGCCTTGAATATATGTTTTGTCCGTCGAACTTCAAGAGACTCTGATTCCCCAATAATTATACCACCCATATAAACATACATACAAATAATTCAAGGACTTATTTTTAATTACTTTCTTTCCTTAAAAAAAACCAATTCGTACACTCGATTATTTTATTTTAACTTTCTACTTCTCTTCCTAAATATTAATTGATTATTATCCACTTGATAATCTAATAAATGCTTAAACATTTTTACACCTGGGAAACCCTTTATACACTCTGTTGTAGTCTTTTATTTGTATAAAAGATTAATTGTTAAATGTCACATTCTTAAAAGAGCTTTTAGAAGAAAGTTCTCACATGTTTGTTAAGTAGAAATTGCAAAAAAGTTCAAAAAGCTTAAAACGAAGTCTAAACAATTAGGATTACAATAAATGGGAATGTTGACTAAGACAACAATGATGATGCTAATACGAATAGAAAAACTATGTTAAGGAACCCCTCCAGAGAATTGATTGTTAATCACGTATGAGATGGGAAGCAGAGGAGACAAAGGGTCTACAAATATTGATAGCAATGACAAACAAGAGACGCACAATTTATTGACAACAAAAAAATTTATAAATGACTGTTTAAGTATAAAAACTATAGCCCATTATGGAGGCCGTTAACTGTATGGAGCATATCTCTTTTCTATTTTTCTGTGCTCTCACCCCCCAATTCGATGGATATTGACGGCAAAAATTTTTTTTAGGACAATCGGCGAAGGCTTAGCCGTCCCTCCCGCCCACCAAATGTTGAGAAAAATCGTAAAGTTCGGCTTCTAAGACTCATAACATTGAAAATATAAATTTTACATAAAAATCGTCTTATAAGAAGTTGTTGTTAGTGAAGTTCGGAAATAATAAGTTTTCTCTAAATATCATATTTAACAAGACCTAACTAAAATAAAAAGCAAATAGCGGCAGTGATGCAAATTTTTTCTTTAAAAGTATTTTGTTTTAACACACGTCAATAGTCAGCAGTGTGACCAGATCTTAAAAATTAGACATGACCAAAAAATTGCTAAAAAGGATTTTAAAAATGCTAAAAATAATGCTAAATTTTTTTTAAAGAGTTTTTAAAAATTAATTACCAGTATCAAATTTTGTTCGAAACTAAATATATTTTAGTGAATTTAACAAAATTGAAATCATATACATGTAAATATGTCATAGGTTATTTTAAATTTAGGGTGCCCCCAAACCTCTGAGACCTCCAAAATTAACACGATTAAGTTCCTATGCTATACAAAATATTTTAGATCATTTTATTTCTTATAGTTTAGGAAAAGTTAAAGTTTTAAAATGATTAATTTTCAGCAGTTTGGAGCAAAAATTTTTAAATATTTACACTATAGAATTTTTATCTTAATACAAAGTGAAATTTCCTTGCATTTCAATATCGTAATATCAAAGGGCAAAGAATGTTTACAATCAACATGATGAGGGCATTTCTAATATTTCCTTTCTTAACATAAGAATTATCCATTTTCATACGAAATTTAATTTTGGGTACAACTATTTTTCATTAAAGTGTATTAAAATTTATAAAATAATTTAAGTAAGATCAATGGAACTGTTTGTCAAAATTTTTAAATTAATGCTAAAAAAGGTTAAAAATATTTCATAATAATGCTAAATAAAATGCTAAGTGCTTAATGAAAATTTTGCAGCTAAATACAAATTTTTAATGCTGAATTTAGCGGCAAAAATGCCAAAAATGGCCACACTGATTGACAGCTTCAATATTTGTATTTGTGCGCGTTTGTTACAAAAAAAATTGTCAAACGCATATGTACGTCGTATGACGTACATGGGTTTTACTTGCCTATTTTATCGTTAACGATAGTTACTACAACGGGATGTGTTCTGATGAAATTAGGGATTTGGTTCCCGAAACCCATAGCTTTGTTCGTAATACACGTTTTTCCTCAAGAGCACATCCTTTTGTGGTCGATTGGCCGTTGAATCGTACAACGCATTACAGGGAAAATTCGTTTTTTGGCCGGACTGTTCGTATGTGGAATAACCTTCCTGCTGAAGTCTTCCCTCTCACTTACAACATGAAAAAGTTCAAGTCGAATGTTCACAAACACTACTCCCTCTTTCCTCCTTCCCATAACCTATTTTCCTAGTTCCAACACAATGCATTGCATTAGTAGGGGTCATCCCCTGAGTGCTGGTCCCAACAAAAAAAAAAAAAAAAAATAAAAAGTAAATTAGAGAAATAACACTAAAAAGCAGAGCATAAATTCAACACAGAATAATGAAAATTTAAATTTCTATATAATGGGTGTGTGTGAAACGGTAGCAAAGTTCTATGGTGAAATAAAATTTGTCTGTGGTAGAAAAACTTCATGTTTGTGCTGTGTGAAATTATAATATTTTTGACAACGTAAAATTTTGACATAAAGAAAAGAACAATTTCTTGCTGACATTTCTTAACAGTAGTCTAAGTCGGCAAATTTTTTGGGGCGGCGGTTCAGCAAAAAGTAGCCGGTAGTGGATCACCTGACAAAAAAATTAGTTATTCAAAATGAAAAAATTATCCTTTACAATTTGCTGTTATTTGAAATATATGTATTTGTTATTAATATAAATATATTTTAACCCGACTTCAAAAAAGAAGGAGGGTTTCAATTCGGTTCTATGTTGCTTTTTTAAAGTTTGTAACCGCATAACTCCGTCATTAGTGAGCCGATTTTTTTGCATTTTAATAGGGCGTGTCAACAGCTTGTAATTATAAAAAGTTTTTGAGCTGCTCCATAATTTATAAACAAATTTTCAGGATTCGCGCTTACTTTTAATATGATTTGCTAGCAGGTTGCAAATGTGAACAAATTTTGAGGAATTTTCGGAGGTTGCAGATTTGGATTTTTTTAAATGTTTGATTTTTTTTTTTTTTTTTAATTTTTGAAGTTTTTCATTTCATTATTTTATTCTCTTCTGGGTTGGATCCCATAAACAGATATTAAATATGTAATTTTTTTTGATCTTATAATAGCTTATACAAATATGCAACACGGCTCAAAAGAAAAGTTTGACTAAAAAAATGAGTGTTAATATGCCTTTCGCACCGGCGGCGACTTCAACGTAAAATTTAAATTCGGCGGCGGATAAGAGGCGACTTTGAGCTGCACGACCTGGAAGTGCGTCTGATAATTGAGTGGTTGTCAAAAATTTCTACGCTAATGTCAAAATGTATACTAGCCCCCTGGGCTAGTGAAAGCTTATTCACCTCATCAGTGTCAAAATTTAACTTTCGTGAGTTCTTTGCTACCGTTTCACACACGCCCAATAAATGAATTAACGGAAATGAAATATTGCAACATATTTTTATATTCTCCCTTTTTGTCTTCCTGGCCTAATAATTTCTTTATATAATTTCTACTTTCTCATATAATTTCTTCTATCTCTTACTCTTTACTTTATTTTGCAAAGTGTCTTTTGAATGACAGCGAAAATAATGTTGACACAAAATAATCAGCAATTGGCAGAGGGGTTGACACAAATTATTAAAAGTTATTTTGGTATTTAGTTTGTGTAAATAAGTGTTCCAAAGGAGTGTGTCGGTGCATTTGTAATTATCTGTTTATAATCAGGTTATAAGGTGAATAAATTTAATGTGAAATGGAAAATAAGAACAACATTTTTTATTTGCATGCAGACCTTTATCTTCACAGTCATGTCTGTTGTTGGGTAAAACTGCTTAAATGACTGCTTTGAGTAACTTACTCTATTGCCAGTAAAAGGTCAGAGTAAAATAATTTTTACAAATTTTGCATGCCGTGGTTTAAATTGAAAATTGAGATATTTCCAGTGCTAGTATTTTTTACTAATGTAGCTCACAAGCAATTAATTGTGTAGTCAAATTTATATGAAAATCACTCAGTTTTTTGAGAGTTTTTTATATATAAATTTCACTACACAATCAATTGCTTGTGCCCTGGAAACAGCACATAAGTCTGCCCAAAGTAAAAACAATATAATAGAATCATTCACTTAAGTTATTTAAGCACCTAATTAAATAATTTTTGTTTTGATAATGTTTTGGAAATTTTTTTATTGTTTTTCAAAATTTATTCATTTATGGGGTATTTTCGTTATATGTATACATTGAATCTTAAAAAATTTAGAGCGAGATCGGGCAAAAACTATTGATTGCTCTTCTAATATGAGATTTCAGCATATGTTATATATTATATACTAGCATTTAACCCGCTACTTCGTTAGCGCCCGGTTTTCTTATGTGGACATATTTTTGCGCCAAAGTTTATGTTTCTAGGTTTAAACCCGCTACTTTGTAATGGGACGATTTGTACCTCTAAATGTTCGTATTTCGAAAATTTTTATTTGTATTTTTTAGATAAGTTACGAATGTGATATTTTTTTATTTCAATGTTTATTGGTTTAATAGATAGATGTTGTGGCAAAAAAGTTTAAAGATACAGGTTTACTCCCCAAAAGGGTCTAATTTCAAAAAAGTACCAGACACCTAACCGCTTATTATTTTAATGAACATCAGGTTAGGGAATTCCCCGTTTTAACCTCTTTTACCCTCTAACCATAACAATTTCCAAAACTCCCATCATAGGTAATCGATTTCGCGACAGGCCAACCTCCCGGGCAAATTTCAGCATTTTAGTTCAGGCGTTTAGGTCGTGCGATGATGAATCATGCAGTAACATTACAATTTTATATTATATAGGTAGATGAAGAAAAATGTTTTGAAAAAAATAACACAATTAGGTACGATTTTCACCCCTTAAACGTTCGAATTTCGAAACGCATCAAATTTGTATTTTTTAGATAAGTTACGAATGTGATATATTTTTGATTTTAATGTTTATTGATTTAAAATGTAGATGGTATAGCAAAAAAGTTTTAAAATTCATGTTTTACCCGTTTACTCCTTATTTCAAAAAAGTGCTAAACACCTGTCCGCTTATTTTTAATGAACAATAACAAGTATTAAATTTTTTGGTATCCCTTTTAGTTTAGTAGATATGAGGTTAGCGAATTTCCGTTTTCACCGCCTTTTTTTTATTGAACCACAATAAGTATTACATTTTTTTGTAACTCCTTTAGCTTAGCAGATATGAGGTCAGCGTGATCGATTTGGCGAGAGGCCTGCCTCAGGTCCAAATGTCAACTTTTTAGCTTCAGGCGTTTAGGCTGTGCAATGAAAATAAATAGATGAAGAAAAAATATCTTGGAAAAAGTAACAAAATTACGTACGATTTTTACCCCTTAAACGTTCGAATTCAGAAAAAGAACAACATTTTCACTTGGCATATTTTAGATAACTTACGAATTTTATATAATTTTTATTTCTATGTGCATTGATTTAAACGGTAGATGGGGGACAAAAAAGAACCAAAATTCAGGTTTTACACTTTTACTCCCTAAAAGAGCCGAATTTCGAAATAGTACCAGACACCTGTTCTCTTTTTTATTTAATGACTAACAACAAAAGCACAAAATAAAGTACAAAAAAGTACCAAAAATTGCCTCTTACAGATGCTCATTCAACGCTTTGCTTGTTTAATTTTATGTTTGTAGCTACAATACTAACAAAAATTTAATAAGTACCTGTTGGCAAATAATACAGTACGAAAAAGTACCAAAAAACCACTCTTACAGAATCTCATTCACTTCGGAACTTGCATGTTTAATTTTATGTTTATAGGTCCAATTTTAACGGAAATTCAAAAAGTAACAGGTAAATAACAAAAAGTACCAAAACGCACCTCTTAAAGATTCTCATTCACTCAGGACATTGCATTTTTAATTTTATGTTTGTAGATCCAATATTAACGAAAATGAAAAAGGTACCAGTTAAAAAACGAAAAAGTACCAAGAAGATCCATCTTATAGGTTCTTGTCTACTCAGGACATTTAATGTTGAATTTTATGATTTTAGGTCCAATACTAACGGAACTTCAAATAGTACCAGTTAAAGACCAAAAGGTACCAAGAAGCCCCTCTAACGAATTCTCATTCACTCAGGACCTTGCATGTTTGATTTTATGTCAATAGGTCTAATTTTAACGAAAATTAAAAAAGTACCAGTTAAAGAATGAAAAAGTACCAAAAAGATCCCTCTAACAAATTCTTATTCACTCAGGACTTTGCATGTTTAGTTTTATATTTCTAGGTCTAATACTAACGGAAATTAAAAAAGTACCAGTTAAAGATCAAAAAATACCAAAAAGTACCCTCAGAGGTTCTTATCCATTTAGGACATTGCATGTTGAAGTTTATGTTTCTAGGTCCAATATTAACGATAATTAAAAAAATTGTCAGTTGTGGAACCAAAACCTAAAGTAAGAAATAAAATTTCCCGTATTTCCCCTTTTTGGTACTTTTTTCTCCCCATTGAAGCATAAAAAATTTCAATATTGTAGTAGGAGCCCATAATTTAATACTTATATGTCAATGAATAAAAAAAATGTTTTGTAAAAAAGTACCAAAAATAGTAACGGTTTTTACCCCCTAAACGTCCGAATTTCGAAAAAGTACCAAATTTGTATTTGGAATTTTTAGATAAGTTTCAAATGTAATAAGGGTTATATTTCTATGTTTATTAGTTTAAAAGATAGATGGGGTGACAAAAAAGTACCAAAATACAGATTTTACCCGTTTACTCCGTATATCCCCTTTTTGGTACTTTTTTCTCGCCATTGAAGCACGAAAAATTTCAATATTGTAGTGGGAGCCCATAATTTAATACGTTTATGTCAATAAATAAAAAAAAAAATGTTTTATAAAAAAAGTACCAAAAATAGTTACGCTTTTTACCCCTTAAACGTCCGAATTTCGAAAAAGTACCAAATTCGTATTTAGATTTTTTAGATAAGTTTCAAATGTGATATAACCCTTATTTCTATGTTTATGGGTTTAAAAGATAGATGGGGTGACAAGAAAGTACCAAAATACAGGTTTTACCCGTTTACTCCGTTAAAGGGCTGAATTTCCAAAAAGTACCATACACCTGTCCGCTTTTTTTTCTAAAGAACAACGATAAGTATTACATTTTTTTTGTATCTCTTTTAGTTTTAGAGATATAAGGTTACCGAATTTACCCGTTTTTGCCCTTTTTTACCCCCTAAACATTCGAATTTCCAAAAATCCCGTCTTAGTGGATCGATTTGGGGAGAGACCAACCCCTGGTCCAAATTTCAAGTTTTTAGCTCCAGGCGTTTAGGCTGTGCGATGATGAATCAGTCAGTCAGTCAGTCAGTCAGTCAGTCAGTCAGTTAGTCAGTCAGTCAGTCAGTCAGTCAGTCAGTAACGTTACAATTTTATATATATAGATAAAAAAAAAAACTCTTGCATTTTCTACTAATTTCAATTACTGTGAAAGAACTCCAGTTGCTAAAAACAAATGCTAAGCACGAAGGCATATTAAGGAAAGTGGTGAGGTTTGGGGCGTGGCAAAAACAATTTACAGTTCTGGAAACTTCATTGATATACCTTTTATTCAAGGTTTTATGCAAGGTTTTATGTGTTTTATTTGGTTCGACCTGTTGTCCTTTTCTGTATTTCTCGCATCGTAAAATTTCCCGCATGAAACAAATGAATTATGACAAAAACAGTGCAATATGAAACAAAAAAGTGTTTTTCTCACATAAGAGTTTCTGTATCTTTACTTTGCGAGAATTATCTGTCATTTAAATAAATTTCCAGCAATTATTGGAACGATGTGAGAAAAAGTGTTTTTGTTACAATATTTTGCGAAAAGTTTCTCACAAGAACTGTCAAAATAAGTCACATTTTAAATTGATGCGAGAAAAAATGGAGCCCAAATTATCCGAAAAAATAATTCCATATGTACATTAGTGTGTCCCATTAAAAAAAAAATTTTGGGGATCATTCTTAATTTGAATACTCATAAGGCTAAGAATTTTTGAGATTTTTTTCCGATTTTTCGGAGGTGGTTTAGAGGTCGCGCAAATTGATTTTGTACCAAAAATCGACCTTTTTGGGTTTTTTTTAATTTCTGTTGAAAATTGGTAAAAAATAGATATTTCTTCAGCATCTGAGTCAATATTCTTAAAGAAAATTTTCCGATCTTTAATTTTATGTGCATAAATAATAAGTTTCGTCAGGGATTTTCCACATTTTGATACATTATATAACAGTTTTTCGTAAATTTTCAGCAAATATGAAAAAAAATGATTTATAACTTTTAAAATTTGTATTAAGACTAAAAAAACTAATGATGCAGTTTAAAAGATTATGAAGTTTTAAATAAATTAGCAAAAAAAAAAATGAATTTTCTCTCACCGTTCTCGAGTTATACCCTTTTAAAGCTTTGTACACATTGTATGAAATGTATAATACTATAAGGTGTGAACTAGGTTTGCATTGCTTTAAACTTTAAATAATTAGATTTAGAAAATGTTTTACAAATAAAATAATAGTTACTTACCAGTCATACATAACAATAACATACATATGTAATTATTACAAGAAGTCCCGTCTTTTTAATTAAAATATTTTGTTAATCTGAAGTTTTATTGCTCCAGTAAGTTGAAATTATCATAAAGTAGTCCAAGAAATATTGGGTAATATTTTTTTAAAATAGATATGCCTTTGTCGAATACAAGGAATGTGTGGTGTGTGGGCAAAATGATTGATGACCTTGATACTGCCAAACCGCCGACAAAAAACCAAATACTGCAAAGATTTTTTAAATTGCATTTAGTGGAAAAGTGCACTATTTCCAAAAGCGCCAGAATAATAGCAAAGAGTTTGAGAGATTTGTGGAATCCAAATCAGGAACTATGCAATATTTCTCGCAAAATAATAATATTGCACTCGAAGTGGGCAAAGTTATGTAAGGGTAAGTCTAGAAAAACCAAACTCGAAATTAAAAAAAAAAAAACTTCAGATTAACAAAATATTTTAATTAAAAAGACGGGACTTCTTGTAATAATTACATATGTTATTGTTATGTATGACTGGTAAGTAACTATTCTTTTATTTGTAAAACATTTTCTAAATCCAATTATTTAAAGTTTAAAGCAATGCAAACCGTTCACACCTTATAGTATTATACATTTCATACAATGTGTACAAAGCTTTAAAAGGGTATAACTCGAGAACGGCGAGAGAAAATTCATTTTTTTTTTTGCTAATTTATTTAAAACTTCATAATCTTTTAAACTGCATCATTAGTTTTTTTAGTCTTAATACAAATTTTAAAAGTTATAAAGCATTTTTTTTCATATTTGCTGAAAATTTACGAAAAACTGATATATAATGTATCAAAATGTGGAAAATCCCTGACGAAAATTATTATTTATGCACATAAAATTAAAGATCGGAAAATTTTCTTTAAGAATATTTACTCAGAAGCCGAAAAAATACCGATTTTTTAGCAATTTTCAATAATAATTCAATAAAAGTCAAAAACGCTAGATTTTTGGTACAAAATCAATTTGCGCGACCTCTAAAGCACTTCCGAAAAATCTGATAAAATTCTCAAAAATACTTTACCTTATGAGTATCCAAATTAGGAAAGATCTTCCGAGAAAATCCAAATTTTTATTTTTTTTGGGACAACCTAATTTACATATATATATATATATATACATGTATGTACACAAGAATGTGTATAATTATTTTTTTATTTGAAGTGAAAGAATTTAAATAAAGAAAACACAGTTATTATATTTTGTTATTTTAATTGTTTTCGTTTTATGCAGGGCTGCCAGATAAACTTGCGAAAAAATCGTTCATTTCCTAAGAAAAAAGGCGCCTCTTTTGTTTTAAAATATCGGACAGTTTAAAATTAATTTTGACAAATTTTGTTCGATTTTTATTAAAAAATAAATAAAACATAGTTAAAGTTCATGGGTATTTTATGCATACATACTTAAGCTTGAGGTGTATTTTTATAAAATTATTTTTTTTATTTTTTCTTTAATCCCATAACAGCTTGAAATTTCAGATTGTTATTTTTCCCTGTAGAAGTCACACAAAGGCGTGATAAAATATGATATTGAACTAAAAATAACACTTTTGGCCAAAAAAAGGCAAAAATTTCCTATAGTGCATTGACTGAAAAATGGGGTAGTAGTTTAATGTTTTGATCACATAAACAAATGTATTTAAATAATCCAAGGAAATAAAAATTAAACAGTTTTTCCTCGAAATTTTGTTTTGCCGATACATTTTTTAGGGAACAGACAAACAATTTCGAAGACAATTTTCTCAATAGGGATAATATAAAAATTTAGGCTGCCTTGTTTCTAAAGAAATCTTTTTTTTTTGTGTTGCCTAATACACAAACATATAAAAATATTAAAAATTGTTTTATTTATCGTCACTAAAAAAAAATCAGCAAATCGGCACTTTGCCAATTTCGGAACAAAAAATCGTCAAAATGACGATTAATCATCATATCTGGCAGCCCTATTTTTATTATATATATTTCTTTCTTTGGCGTTTCGCTAGCATTTGACACTTAAGGCTGGTTCACCCACAAGTTTCTGAAACATTTTTGGTTCGGAGAAATTTATTGTTTACTGAGAGTTTTCTACACCATGGTTCACCCATTTCAGAAACTTGGTTCGTAAAAACAGTGCTGCCATATATAATTGAAAATAACGTAAATACATATGTGCATCAATTTAAGAAAACTAATTATATTTGTGTCAAAATAAAGAAATAAAAAAATTAATATTTATAACAAAAAAAAAACAGCATTTGTTGTGAATTATTTGGTAAGAATAAAAACATCTTTTTCTGCGATTGATGAAATGGATATAAATCATTTGATACTCTTGTTCGCCATTGAAGTGACTAAAGTAAAATTACTTTTAAAATATATTTATGAAAAACGAAAATCAAAGATAAACAAGAGGACGGCTGTAAAATCACCTTTGAAAGAAAGAGAAGCCAAAGGGTATTTTCACTCACTGATTTCTGAAATGCGTTTAAATGACGTAGATTCATTTATTAATTTTCATCGCATGGACCCCGGGACTTTCGATGAACTTCTGAAAATATTGGGGCCTTACATAAAAGATATGCCTCTTCGCAAGCAAGAATATATTACTCCGTCAGAGAGGCTTTCCTTAACGTAGGTAATAATCTAAATGATTAAACAAATTATTTTGACATTCCCTTCCTGGCTTTTTTATTTCATAAATTAAATTTAAGACAACATCTTCTGACAACTCCATCTTACATTTGTATCTAAAGGACAAAGAAAATTTAGAAATTATAAACTAAATTGCTTTAATATTACAACTTACCTGATATAATATTTTTTAATTTTAAATTGTTTTTCCAAGTTTTTTATTTTTACCGCCAATACTTCTTTTTCTTTATATGTTTTTTTCTTTTTTGCTTTTTGTTTACATTTTTTAGTTTACCATACTGAATTTAAAAAACAAATTCCAAACAATATGGCATGTCTCTTGTACAAATTTCACATGGTGTGGCAACCTTTTCTAAAATGGTTCGGACCAAATTTAAAATTAGTTTAATTCACACTGAGAGTCGTTCGCACAAAATAATTTTTCTTGCTCTCTGAGAGAAACGTCAAACTACATATAAAAAAAACTTTGTGCGAACCAAAAATGTTTCAGAAACTTGTGGGTGAACCAGCCTTTAATTACTGGAAGTTAAAACAGAATTTGTGTTGTCTGTTCTCGCATTCAAATACAGAAACACTTTTTTCTCACAAATCGAGAAACGATTGAATTTTTTGTTTCACACTTACGATGCGAAAAATACAGAAACGAGCAACTGGTTTAATGTAATATGTATGTGAAAAAGAAAAAAAAGGGAAACACTTTGAGGCGTGTCATAAAAGTGAGTATATTTAAAAATTTTGAAGCTCTTCCTGCTACGTGCAAAAAATTGGGCGTTAAGGAGAAAGGATTCAAGATGGCATAAGTGGCGCTTAGAAATTAAAGTCGGATTAAAAAGTCACCAAAGGAAAAACTGAAGCCAAGTCATGAATAATGATAAGCAATATGTTGTGATCTGACTAAAAATGGAGACGCAGTATACAGAAAATTAAAAGGGCGGTATTCAGAGGTGTGGCGAAACATTAAAAAAATATTTCTGGAATTGTTTTTACTAATCTTTAATCCTAAAGTTAAACTCAATTTTTAGAACGACGCTAATGCCTATTATGCACATATGTCGCAACCTTAGGACAACAAGGTTCTCTTTGCATTCTTCGAATATTTTAGACACAATGGGCTTCAATCGTATCGAATAAATGTCTTACTGACCTTGCATTTTAAAATTGTGCAAAAGACACTTAGTAAAAGTTCTGATAAGTCTACAAATTATAAGAAAATACGAGTAGGATAAACGTCTGTCCATTCTCCGCTGTGATTATGCCAAAGAAGAAGTCGAGATATACCTTATATCTCCTAATATTTCTAGAGACGCAGATAAGCTTGGTGAACAAATACCTAAGTTTTAAAATGAGTTCTGTCGCATCTGAGAAACTATTTTCCACTGCCTGTCTGGTTCAAACGGATTTGCGATCTCCACAAAAGTTGTATTTCTAACAAAAATATTATTCAGTTAAATTTTAAACATTTATAATCTCATACACTGTTCTTTTCTATAAAAAAATTATTTATTTTTTATTAATATTACCATAAAATCAAATTAATTTTTTTAAATCATTTCATATATAATTTCATTTCAAGTTGTGCTGAAAAAGGTCAACAAGAAAAAATGTACTTTGGATTTCAAGAAGAATTCTTGACAAAAAGGACGAAAAACAGAAGTAAGGAAGAGCATGTAAATCAATTAAAATACCAAGGTAAAATACCATTTGGTTTGAAGATTGATGTTTGACTAAGGACGTCATCCGTCGTCAATGGCGGTGAGTGTTAAACGAAGAGATTGTGTGGTTACAATCGAAACTATTTATTTATTTAAGGTCTACGGAATAAATCCTTACGGACCAAGTATAAAAAAAATTTACATAATATACAAAATAACAAAAGATTTAGACAGCCATTTAATTACATTGAATAAAGTACAAAATAATATTACGTTTAATGACATAAACATTAACAGAAAAATCAATAAGAAAGTAAAAATCATTATAAAGTTTACACAATTTTCTTAGAGAATCAGAATTAGCATAATTAGTTTGAAAAACTTGTAAATATACTGGGATGTTTATGTTGCTGAGTAGGAAGTCGCAGCAGACCGCACCATTTATTAGGTTGAATAAAAATAAAACGCTAAGCATACGTTGTTAATTTTATTATTGCAAGCCTTGTGGTATAAGGAGGAATAATGACGTTAGGATTCTATGTTGAATTACCCAAGCAAATAAGGAGGAAATGTTTTTGGACTGATTCTATAATGTTTTTGAGATAATCCGCATCCGGATCCCAAATAACAGATCCAAATTCCAGGATTGGTCTGACTAAATATGTATATAGCCGTTTAGTAATGACTAGTCAGGGCAACCTGTCCGTGAAAACCTGGGTTCAATTCCTAGCTCAGTCAAGCATGAAAAATTATCAATAAATTTTAATTCATTTCATGTTGTAAAATTCCTTTCTTCATAAAAATAATTTAAAGAAAATTAAATTCAATGAACTTAATTTGGATTAAATTTCATATATATTTTAAATATTAATGATCTCTGACACTATAATTTTGTATAATAAAAAAGTTAGGACCTAATTGTGTAAATCGCAACGCAACGCCAAAAATTACATTAAAAGCAAAAACAAAG
Source organism: Pollenia amentaria (assembly GCA_943735925.1). NCBI lineage: Eukaryota > Metazoa > Arthropoda > Insecta > Diptera > Polleniidae > Pollenia > Pollenia amentaria. Next base: position 56,708,842 of record OX031006.1, read on the forward strand.
TCCAAAATATTTTAAAATTTTGTTGTTGCTTTCCACAAATTCATATCGCATTTCTTAATTTCAAACGCTTCTTATCTTGTGGCGTTGAAAATTGTTAATTGAATTTCTGTAGAAAGCAACAGCAAAATTATAAAATATTTTTGACTTTATTTTTGCTTTCAATGTTAATTTTGGAGTCGCTTTGAGTTTTACACAACTAGGGCCTTATTTAACTTGAGTTTTGAAAATTTTACCTTTAATTCAAATTTAATATTCGTATCGGTATCGCCGATACTTCTTTTTGAGTATCAGTATCGTATAGAAAACAGGGCTTATCATTACATCCCTAATATTAACTTTTTTTTGGAGGAAAAGGAAGAACACGAATTTGGGCCGCAAACGAGTTATCCTGTTACAAGGGCTCAGTTTTCTAAACAAAAACCTCTTTGTAATAAATCTTAAAGTTTTACAACAAATTTTTGATAATAAATTTTTGCATAAGAAAACTGAACTTAAATCTTAAAGTTTTACAATAAATTTTTGATAATAAATTTTTGCATAAGAAAACTGAACTGGCAAATTGTTTTTATTTTGACTTCTTGCGAAAACAATAAAAGCAATTTGCTTTTGTTTTTAATTTGTTTTTTCTTTACCCACATGCAACTACAATTAATGTTGGGAGAATTCCAACTAATTGTAGTGGGGAATGTAAGAAAAGATAAACTCACTGCTTTATTGTTGGTATTTTGTTGAAGCTTTGATATCGTTGCAAACAAGACGTTTTGAGTGTTTGTAGGTAATTCCCATTCCCTCTGTAGTCTTGTTTCCTGTTAGCTTTGGCTTTTCTAAAATTATTTAGGAGAACGATTCCTGATGATCTGGCCAAGGCAACCACTGAAATGCGCCTAGGAACAGCTTATTCTCCAACAATAAATTTCAGTATTTTTTATCAATTATAAAAAAAGGGAACTAAGCACAATAAATAAAATCTTTTAATGAAAAAATATTATATATTTCCAAAAACAACTTTTTTGATAATAAAAAGTTTTACAAAACTTTTTTTTATAAAGGTATTTTTTTTTTCGAAAAACTTGTATTTTTTCTTTCGACATGATTAATATTTGTGTTATTTTCTATTTATTTTTTGTTGAAATTTATAAACTTAAATATTGCCGAAAGCCAGTTGGATAATTAAATTGATTTAATTGAGATTTTACCACCTGCTGAAGGGGTAAATGCTTAAACTATGTAAATATATTATCAATTACACACATAAGAGAGAATTTTAATTACAAAATTTATGTGAAGTGTGTCCTGGCAAATATTGAATTGTGAAAATATTCATTATTTCGCAGTGGGATACGGTTTTATTTAAAATTTATAAGTTAATAAAATTTAATCTTTCGCTGGCATAATTTAAGCCTACAAATTAAACAGCTGGCGTATCTTTTGCCCATGGTTTGTGTATTTAACAACTTATATGGATTTAAAAATAAAGATCTGTCGTTTATTCTTTCAATATCTTAAAAGGTATTTTTTCGTCTTTAAGTAATTTTAGAGAGGGTGTTTTTTATGGGACCTGTGGTCACTTCTGGACCAGCAGCACAATCGTTCCAGGACATAGTAGCTATTATAAAAGTTATCTTCCTTTGGACAAAAATACTCTGATCCGCAAAACATCTTGTATGGAGGGGATATGCGAAATTATGGACTCATTCTCACCATTTGCAATGGGCTTCGTAATTATAACAGTAGAAACGTATGTACCAAATTTCAACAAATTTTTTTTAAGTCTGCGACATGTACTTTGCACACAAGGTTACATGGAAAGACAACAATACGGACAGCCGAAATGACGGTCATCATATTCTTTCAAAAAGAGTTTATAGTTTAAATGTTTATGTTTCAAACGATTTCTTTCTTTTGTTTTGATAGAACTTGATTTAGAAATATAGTTCTGTGCTTAAGGGTCCACACAGAACTTTAAACAATTGTCGCTTAAGGATGTACAGAACTGTAGGGCACCTTGAAAATATGGTAGATGCTCTTATGGACAATTGTAATTATAACCGCTCATATGAGTGGTTATAATTGTAGGGAATTGGGTTAAATGGAAAGAAATAAAAAGAGATAAACTTGATTATTTCTTTGCCAATTAAGAGATATTTTGTTACAATTGGGTTGTAATTACCTTTAAGGTTGGGGTTTTGTTTCAACCGTAGTTAAATGTAAGGAATATTAGGGTAAGTATTCGATGGGTTCAGATTCCAAATTTAAAAGAGGATGAGTAGGTTTATGGTAGGTAGGTATAATGTTTATTGTAGATTTTTATGTTTAATTTTAAGTAACTTATTTTTATGTTTAATTTTAAGTAAATTATTTTTATGTTTAATTTTTAGTAAATTATTTTAAGTTAGGTTAAGAACTTTAAGTTAGATTTAAGTAGATTAAAGTAAAGTTTAGTTTAACTATACGCTTCTGTTGCTAAGGGCACAATGATCGAGCTCACGACAAAAATCTTTTTTCTAAAACCGTCTTCCGTAAGTACTAAACGTTACCAATTCAATTGTATTATAAACTTACTCATTAATGCCATCTATACTTCAAAATTGGCATAATATTATGAAAATTTACAGTGTAACTTAAAATATACTTTACAACTTTAATACAATTTAATTTTAGTGTTTTAAATTCATTTCTTTTTTAATTTCAAATTCAACTCATTAAATACATTTTAAAAGAAACAATTGGTATAAAAAAAAAACACATAACCAAATTAATTAATATTGTCTAAACGTGAGTTTAGACAAGAAAAGATTCTTTCACTTATTGTTGACGTTGGGCAGATTGAAAATAAAGCGTTATAAACATATCCAATTCTCTGTTCTTGTTCCTGTCTTTTCTAAAAATTGGCAGTCTTTCACTATACCACTTGAATCTTTTTTTAATACTTTTAATAGTCTTGTTAAGGTCTGGTAGAAGGTTATTTTCATTCGTCTCAAAAAATTATCTTTTTCATCTGAATCATTGTGGTAAAAGTCTGTACTAAACATTCTTAAAAATAAATTATTCCCAAACTCTTTGGTTTCAGTCTTTGAAATATATTTAAAAAAATTATTACTCGAAGGAAATGTTTCTGAGTTAAGAAACAATAAAAGGTTATTTAAAACGCACCGTCTTGTCTATTACATAAAAGAATACAACTAACACTGTTCGAATTATTCGTTAATCGAAAATAAAATTTTTTATATTATTCGAACAGTTAATCGCCCAAATTTAATCCATTATTCGAACAACGGTTAATCGTATGAATACCCCAGTACATACGCATAATACCCTCTCAACTACTGTGGTATTGGTATCAAAAGTGCAGCAGAAACATATTGACAGCTCACCAAAGTTAATTCCGAATTTGAATATTGTAAATTTTTTTTGTTGAATTATTACTAGTGATACACACTGGATCCATTCCCATAATAAGAATAAATCGTAAGTGAAACACGGCAAACCAGCCAAATTGAGGCCAAAGGTGAATAACTATGGCGTCAAGGCTTCTTTCTAACTTTTATTAGATGCCGAAATCAGGAAAAACGAGCATTGATCTAGACATGAAGCCATAATATTTAATCATGACAACATGTTTCAAGATCAGTAAAAGCTATCCAAAATAAGTGGTTGGGCAGTTTCGCCTCACCGACCTTATAGTTCAGACCAGAACTATCTTACTGGACTACGCTTGATTAAAGAGTGGAATATCGGAAATTACATTCAAGCGCGGAAGCCGCCATATGTTACCAAATAGATGGCCAATACTTAAAATAACATTTTAGTGTACTAATGTTTTACAAATAACGTTCAAAATTTCTTATAAATCCCGCAATTTTTAGGTCATACACCTTATAATATTCTTGATATTTTTTAACTGTATATAAATGAAGGGAGAACAAATTCTATGTACTTTCTTAATTTTTTTCAAAAGCTCCACACACTTTTTATAATACCTTCATTTGATATTTCAATTCCATTTCCTGAAGTCACAACACATGACTTAAGCTCTCTTACACATGCTCTTCTCATTCTCTTTAAACATATATTTGCTGTAAAGTAGTATTATATAAGTTATATACCGGGCACACTCAGACTCACTGTCACCACAGAGCAGGGATGGAGAATTCAGCACTATTGTACTTTTTGTTTTAGTACTTTTTAAAATTAACAATACCGCTTGACGGTAAAGGAATTTTTTAACTTTTTAACATAGAGTTTCTAATTAATCTCGAATAAAGTGCAATATTTTAGATCGAATTTCATTTTTGTCATTGGTGGTTGTACAAAATTAGCAAAGAAATTAAAATTTTTGGGCCGGAAGATTCTGTCTCACTTAAACTTTAAATACTAAAATTATTGTGAAAATTATTTTCAAATCAGTGGCCAAATTACGTCATTTGATATCGACCGAAATTCCCATTAAAATTGTATTGCAATTTCGATCGATATTGAATGCAGAAGTTTGGCTCCAGATTTCTCGGACGCCTATTTTAGCCAAATACTGGAAGCTATGAAAACAAATGTTTTTCACACTTAATTCTCTTTATTTCCATTTCGACTTTTTTCAAAACTCCAGAAACAGCAAGTGTACATTTATCAAGATTTGACGACGATCACAAGGGCGTTGAAACAAAATAAAGAATATGAGCAGATCCAAAGTAAATAAATTATTTTATTTTTTTTCTGATAGAGCGCATTTGATTGATTGAATTATTTGTTAGAAATGTTGTAAGTCTTTTATATTGTTGCACAATATTCTTAACAAAAGTTTTGAATTTAAAAATTTCTCTAAAATTAAGTTGGGGAATTGCATATTTTTTTTTTTTGACAAAAAGCATATTTACTTGTCCCAAAGCAGATTTTTACTTTTGAAAAAAGTAGAATTTTCGAGTAAATTTTTTTAAAACAAAAGTTTTTTTGAAATATATTTTAAAATTTCTTTTTATTTAGCATATTTTTTTTATAAAAATTCAGACTTTTCCAATTTTTTTTTTTTCGGTAAAAATTTAGCATATTTTTTGCAACCTTAAAATATTAAAAATTTTAAATTTGAATCTTAGCAGATTTTTCTTGAAGTTTTGGCATATTCTCATGAAACGTTTATGGCAACACTGAACCTGGATCTTGGGTTTCTTCAGATAAAACTTAAATTGGTCTCTCTTTTTTTGCACATGTGGCTAAAGGTTACTCAAATGTTAATGTAGTGGCCTCGTAAGCGTTGCGGTCGACTTCAATGGTTGGTAGTTACTGAAGATACGTAAGCGTGTTAAAATATGTTAAAAATTCAACAGAAAAGTTGTCAAAATTTATGAATATAATTTAGCTATTTGTGGTTTTTGAATAAAATTAAAAAAAAAAAAAAAAAAAACAAAAAAAAAAAAACGTTTACGTCAATCAATACACATAAACAAACATTCGATTCCTTAACAGCTGATAAGGAAAAACATTTTAATTTTATCAAGATCATCCACAATGTCACGTTAGCGTAAGAGTACCTATTAATACATGTGTGTGGTAAGGAAACGTATACGTATACGAAATAGTATACTATTATAGTATACTATACTACACGTTATAATGAGACCTTAAGACATTAAATGGATCGGTCCAACTAGAGTTAGTTTTAAAGAATTTCTTAACATAAAAGCCATAGGCTGGAGTATTTAAGTCATGTTTGGAAGATATAACTCAAAGTGGTGCACTGATTGATATTCTGACATTTTATTTTTTCCCAAAAATAACTTTTTTGGAGGGATTCAGCACAATGTCAAAATTTCGATTTTCCATCCCTGATGGACAGCTTTCTTTTTAAGGTTCTTCTTTTTTTACATGTTTTTTTCTGTTCCTGTTGTTCAAATTGGATTTTGGCAATATGCAAAGGGATTTTGTATGAAGTATTTTTTTTATTTATACCTATGTATTCTTTCTTTAAGTTCTTGTACGGTTGTTTACGATTTCCGTTGACTAACAACAGGAACACAAACACACTCATACACACATTAATGGCAACAAAACAACAGGGAACTATCCATCCAAGAACAAGAACCGAGAAGGGATAAAATCCCCAACTGTCTGTTGTTAAGTGATAAATGGCAGTGTATTTATTTTTACGGTTAAATTCCCTTTATAAATTATTTTGCCGTGTGTGAGAGTTAAGTGGCGAAAAGAATGAAGTTGGATAAACAAAAATTAAATAAATAAAAATGAAAAAAAGAGGAATAAGAACTTTACTCAATAGGAAAAATTAATCCTTAAATATTTGGTAATAAAATATACCTATTTAAAAAATATTTATAGGTATTTTATGGTTTTAGGTTTTAAATTTTTTGGGTTACCTGCCTTAAGCTTAAATTTAAATCATCGAAAGATTGAATTACTTCACAAAAAATAAAGGAAATGTTTATGGAATGTAAATCATTTTCAATAAAATATTGTAGGAATTGATATAGAAGTAAAATAATTGGAAATAATATGAAATAACTCTTAATAATACTTAGATTTATATACGAATAAATAGTCGTATATTATGAGGTTATTATAATGATATATTTCAATATACACTTCAATCCACATTGTTCTATAAGTAATGAAAAGGATATTAAAAGGACTTTGTTATTACATTTTTTAAACATATTTCACGAAGAAATAAACTTTTTGTAAAAAAAAAATTAAAAAAAAACGGTTTTTACTTTTGGTCACAAATAATACTTTTGGTAACAAAAATTGTACTTTAAGGCAAAAATAGTACGGTTTTGAAACAAGGAAAATGTGGCTACGAAACCAATATTTTTTTTATGAAATCATGGACTTTTCCATAAAAGCGGTAGATTTTTGTAAAAGCAAAGAATAATTTCATTCAACTTTTTGTCTACTTTTTTTTAATTCTGGGAAAATTCGATTTTTTTTTTAGAAAAATGTTTTTTTTTATATGAAAATTTTACTGTTTCTTACAAAGACAATCATCGCTTTTTGACAAAAATGGTACTTTTTGGGAAAAAGAGGAAACAAATTTTTTTTTTTATTCCTACACTAACTCCCGCGAAGCTTTTTGCTTGTCTGCAGAAGACCAGAGTCTCTGGCGGGAATCGAACCCGCAACCCCGGTACTGATAGGCTAACCCACTACCAGCTAGCCTACCGGGGCAAAAATATTTTACCATTTTTGCCAGGGCTCGAAAATAAGCCGACAAGTACTTAGCGTACGGTACACACACCAAGGAACGATATCGCTCATTTATTTCAACAACGTCATAACTTGTCGTTAGTGATGCAGAATTGTTCGCAAATTGGATATTTTTGACTTTTGACGTTGTTGAAGAAAATGAGCAATATCTATTTTTTTTAGTGTTTATGTATTAGTACATAACCATTATATCGTGTTCTATTTTTATAATAATATATTCACACTAACAAACAAAATTCCATTTCCTTATGCTGTTTTAAATTATTATTTTAATTATTATTTATTTTTTTTTATAATTTATTTACTATTTTTTTTTTATATAAATAGTCTTAATTATTGATCCTTTATCTATCACCTGCCTTTTTATAATGTTGACAAATTAATTCGCACACTGTAATTATATAGATCTTGTTGTGTGCGTCATACAAATATATAAATACAATACAATACAAATACAATACAATACAAAACAGTACAATAGCAGCGGTTCTGTACATATACATTATATTTTAATGTTCCGTAGTGTATTTTTTCACATTAATGAAGGCATGAGCAAACAAAAAATTAAGAAGCGCTTCTCACTGGTATTGTTGTTGTTGTTCGGCAAGTCGTACGTGTGTAAATATTTTGTTGGCTTTTTTTGTTTTAGTTTTTAACAAAAATGCTTCTTTTTAGTCAACAAGATTTTTTTTTTCATAAACATTAACTGCCTATTTCACTAAATGCGAAAAATTTATTTTTGTTTCATATGTATTTGTGCAAAAGAAAGAAAGCGTTCTTTCGACATCGTGAAATTAGCAGTAAAAAAATAGTACTTTTTGTAAAAACTAGATTTTTTCCTCTATAAAAACATTTTTTAAACAAAAAAAAAAAAAAAAAATCAAGGAATTGTTGAAAAAAGAATAGTTTTCGTAAAAAAAAATTGTACATTTTAGTTAAATCGGAAAATTTTTATTTGAACACTCAGATTTGTTTTTTGTTATATTAATAATTTTTCGTAAAAAGAAATATGTTACCACAACCAAACTTTTCCATTAATAAGAAAAAGTTTCAATAAATATAGACTTTTTAAGAACATTTGGACTTTTAGTAAAATAGACAAATACTGTTGAATAAAAGCGTTCTGTTACAAGGGATTCTTTATTAAGGCAGAGACAATTTGTAAAAACATACTTTTACAAGTAAGATGATTTATTTGACCAAGCCCAACCATGATACCCTACACCCTAGTATTTAAAAAAATGTTGAGAGTACCGCCAGATACCCTAGTATTTGAAAAAATGTTGAGAGTACCGCCAGATCAAAATTATGTTATGAGGTTAAGACTTATGTTAAAAGTTGTTTATGCCGAAAATTATTTAGATATTTTAATCTATATTAGATTTGTTTGCATTTAAGATATTTATTGGACCGATGATTAATTTTTGGACCTACCAGCACAATATTTTGACCTGACAGTAGTAGCTATCGTAAAAGTTATTGTCGCCAATTTAAATGCCAATGAAAATAATTATTAAGAAGTTATGGCATTAAAAGCTATTTTTGGCAGTGGTATTTGTATGGGAACTACGGCCAATATGAACCGATTCAAAAAAAAAAAAAAAAAAAATTTACTATAGTTTAGATTGCAATAAAATAAGTTTGGACAAAATTAAACCTTAATATAACTTTGATAACAAAGCGTTGAAAATAAATACACTGCAAACTTTATTTGCGTTAGAAGAAGGAATTTACAGTTTTATGGCACTGTACATTCTATAGGTAATATCATTAATATCAGTTTATTTAAGGTTACAATATTAATATAATTGTTATAAGCGGCAAACTTTTTGTTGTTGGCCAAGAATTAAAGAACAAAATTCAGAACAAGACTACAAATGTATATAAAACTTATATTTTTATGTGAACAAAAAACAAAAATACTTTTCGACTTTATTTTGCTACCATTCCTGTTTAAAGCCTAGTACTATGTTCCAATTTGTGAAAAATGTTCAGCAACAAATATTATTTCATGCTAAAAATTTGGCATGTATCAATGCTACCAATCTTGAGAGTTTGCACAATTTGACGTTTTTAATCTTTCAAAATATTCGACATTGTATTTTACTAAAAACATGTATTTAGCTAAAAAGTATTTTTTAAATAAAAAATTAAGTAAAAATTAAAGTGAGTATGGATGAAAAACTGTTACCGGTTGTGTTATTTATGTTTTTCAGTTCTCATTTTAATATTAAGTTAAGAGCAATTCTAAAAATAACTTTTTTTATTTGCTTAAAATTCCACGTGAAATAGTTGTAAAAAAATGTTGGCAGAAACATTTCGTAACTTTTTCACAAATTGAACAGAGTACAACTCTATCAACATAATTTCAGAGAAATTCCGCACAAGTTTTTTTATATGAGTTTTGACAGCATTTCACGTGAAATGTTGAACCGAGTCCATGCTTAAGATAAAACTAAATTTTACATCGATACAGTATCACCAACATGAAAAAGTAAGTTGAAAAAGAAAATTGGGTCATATTGATCGAATGAATGCAGAAAGAAGGTTTAACAAACTAAACAGGGACTTTTTGTAAAATAAAACAAATTTATTTTTGTATAATAAAGGAGTTTTTTTTGTATCAGAGAATTAAACTACTTTATAAATTGATGTAATGTAATTCTGCGAGGATTGAAAAATAATGTCTTACGAAAGTTGTTACAGAGTTTGTTGTTAAATACAGTTTTACTAGGCAGTTTAAAACATATTCCAAAAAAGCTCGGCTTCTCGGGAATTTCTAAATAAAAATACAAAATTAAATATTGGAGAAATATTAAATTAAAGGAGAAATAGCAAAGAATAAACTTTTAACTATTATTTTTCTTACATTTCTTATACTTTTATTAATGTTAGAACAAGATACGATATCCATGAAATGTTCTGGTATAAGTGTTGGGTTTGAAATGTCATGAAATTATTTTTTTCTTTTCTTTTCGTTATGATCAGCTCAACGCTTTTATTGTTTTATTAAGAAGCGCTTCTCACTGGTATTGTTGTTGTTGTTCGGCAAGTCGTACGTGTGTATTGTGTAAATATTTTGTTGGCTTTTTATGTTTTAGTTTTTAACAAAAATGCTTCTTTTTAGTCAACAAGATTTTTTTTTTCATAAACATTAACTGCCTATTTCACTAAATGCGAAAAATTTATTTTTGTTTCATATGTATTTGTGCGAAAGAAAGCGTTCTTTCGACATCGTGAAATTAGCAGTAAAAAAATAGTACTTTTTGTAAAAACTAGATTTTTTCCTCTATAAAAACATTTTTTAAACAAAAAAAAAAAAAAAAAAAAAAAAAAAAAAAAAATAAAGGAATTGTTGAAAAAAGAATAGTTTTCGTAAAAAAAATTTTACATTTTAGTTAAATCGAAAAATTTTTATTTGAACACTCAGATTTGTTTTTTGTTATATTAATCATTTTTCGTAAAAAGAAATATGTTACCACAACCAAACTTTTCCATTAATATGAAAAAGTTTCAATAAATATAGACTTCTTAAGAATATTAGAACTTTTAGTAAAATAGACAAATACTGTTGAATAAAAGCGTTTTGTTACAAGGGATTCTTTATTAAGACAGGGACAATTTGTTAAAACATACTTTGCAAGTAAGAAGATTTATTTGGCCAAGCCCAACTATGATACCCACCACCCTAGTATTTAAAAAAATGTTGAGAGTACCGCCAGATCAAAATTATGTTATGAGATTAAGATGCATGTTAAAAGTTCTTTATGCCGAATATTATATTTTAATCTTTATTAGGTTGGTTTTCATTTAAGAGATTTATGGAAGGGGATTTATATTGGCCCTTTTATTAATTTTTGGCTCTACCAGCACAATATTTTGACCTGACAGTAGTAGATATCGTAAAAGTTATTGTCGCCAATTTGTATACTAATAAAAACATTTATTAAGAAGTTATGGCATTAAAGCTATTTTTGGCAGTGGTATTTGTATGGGAGCTACGGTCAAATATGAACCGTTCTTAAAAAAAAAAAAAAAAAATAAGATATACAGTTTAATGTGAAAAATTAGTTAAGCTTAAGGTCAGTTTTTTAAATATTTTTTTTTTTAAATGTAAAACCGTGTGTGACTTGTTTTTTATTATTGTTACTCTTTACCCTGAAGATGAGATCCAGTGGATTTCGAAATATTGGAAACATTTTTTAAATAAATAAAAAAAAATTAAAAAAACTGACCTTGAGCTTAACTAATTTTTCACATTAAAATTACAACAAAAGGTCGAACAGCACACATATTGAATAGATATACAGTTTAGATTGCAATAAAAAAAATTTGGACAATTCAATTAAATTAGATAATTATTCATTCAAAGCAAATTTCGATCAACTAAGGTAAAATGCCATTTGGTTTAAAGATTGATGGCTGACTATTGACGTCATCCGTCTTCAATTGCGGTGTGAGTAAAACGGCAAACCCCTCCGAAGAGATTGTGTGGTTACAATCGAAACCAGTAGGGCAGCCTTTCCGTGAAAACCAGTGTTCAATTCCCAGCTCAGTCAAGAATGAAAAATTATCAATAAATTTTAATAATTTTCATGTTGTAAAATTCCTTTCTTCATAAAAATAATTTAATGAAAATTTAATTCAATGAACTTAAGCCTGATTAAAATATCGAACATTTTAGATCACAAACATGAAAAAAGTGAGTTAAAAAAGAAAATTGGGTCATATTGATCGAAGGAATGCAGAAGGATTAACAAACTAAACAGGGACTTTTTGTGAAATAAAAAGGATTTTTTTTTGTATCAGAGAATTAAACTACTTTATAAATTGATGTAATGTAGTTCTGCGAGTATTGAAAAATAATGTCTTACGAAAGTTGTTACAGAGTTTGTTGTTGGTAAAATGTAAATACAATTTTACTAGGCAGTTTAAAACATATTCCAAAAAAGCTCGGCTTCTCGGGATTTTCTAAATAAAAATACAAAATTAAATACCTATTGGAGAATTTTGTTAATAACTTGACCTCAGCGTTATCTACCGGTTCAGAATTTTAGCAAGAAACTTTTTTTTGTTTAATAATTATATTTTGTGAATTTCAGCCAAATCGCACCATAAATAAAAAATATTTTAATTTCACGATTTAGCGCCACATACTGCGTTGTAAAATTTTCAACGCCACGAGATATGCAGTTTAAAAATTTAATGTGAATTTCTGTAGAAAGCAACAACAAAATTTTAAAAATTTTTTGACTCTGTTTTTGCTTTCAATGTAATTTTTGGCGTTGCGTTGCGTTTTACATAATAAGGCCAACATATTTAGGCCCTTGTGGCGTTGAAAATTTTTTTAACGCAGTATGAATTTCTGTAGAAAGCAACAACAAAATTATGAGATATTTTTGACTTTGTTTTTGGTTTCAATAAAGTTTTGGCGTTGCGTTTTACACAATTAGGGCCTTAATATTTAAATTATATTTTAAAGCTTTTACAGCTTTAAAAAATACCAAATATTATTTTTACTAAATATTAGACCAAAATTCTTTCCTAAAGCCCTGGAGACATTAATGGGTGTGTGTTCGTACTGAAATACTACACGTGCTAGAATAATATTTCATTAATTTAATAAACTAAAAATAACACAAGTACTTATCTGTATACTTCTAAATTAAAGGAGAAATAGTAAAGAATAAACTTTTAACTATTATTTTTCTTACATTTCTAATACTTTTATTAATGATAGAACAAGATACGATACCCATGAAATGTTCTGGTAAAAGTGTTGAGTTTGAAATGTCATGAATTTTTTTTTCTTTTCTTTTCGTTGTGATCAGCTCAACGCTTTTATTGTTTTGTCTTGTCTTTTATTTTTTTTTATTTTATTATATTTCCGTGTATTTGTATTAGTGCTGCTTTATCAAATGTGGCGAAGAAGTGAAATAAACATAATTAAATTATAAATCTTTCTACTTTTATTGTAGGCATTAAACATGTTCATTCATATGTGCCGTTATTAGTTTATGAGCTCTAATGAAAGGAAGTAGTGAAATAGAAGAATAACAGATAAAACAAAACGAAATTAACAGTGGAAAACCAAAAGTGTCATTCACACAAGAATGAATCTTGCAGGAACAGGGATGATAAGGGATTATTTGAAAATAGTATCTGAAATATGCAAGAACAGGAAGGAGGCCTTAATGCTTTGATCTCAGGAAAAGGCCTTGAAACCTCAAGAAGATCTGGCTGTTTTGATGAGTTATAAAATCCAATCAAACTCTTTTCTCAAAGTATCATACATCAGTTCTAAATTCATTAAAAATATAATGGAATGTGCAAACACACACATTTTCATCATTTCAGTTTTCTTAGTATATTATGAATATAATCAAAATTTGTGAGATTTTTGATTTTTATTTTTTATGAATTTTTAACGATCAAAAATTTAATTTTTTTTAAATTGTTCTTCAACGATATCTCAGAAACTACCAGGCAAATTTAAAAGCAATGTAAGCATGGCTTAAAGATAACATTGTTGACGAATTTCGATTTTTTTTCAAGTGAATACGCTGAACCATTTTTAAGTTATTCTAATATATACAAGCAGAGAAAAAATATGGTTAAGCATGGTTACTACAACTACACTATGTATAAATTATTATAAAGGGCGTGTGTGAAACGGTAGCAAAGTACTCATCAAGAATGATATAAAAAGAGATTACGCCATGCGCATGTTTTCCCGTTAGATGACGTAGCTTAACCCAAGCTAGGGTTACCTATTCGTGTACGTTTCGTGACGTCATTTGACCCACCTGCGCAGAAAATTCAATTTTTGAGTTCGTGTTGTCGTAATCTTTCTTCTATCATTCTTGGTACTCATAAAGGAAAATTTTGACACTGTTGAGGTGAATAAAATTTCACTAGCCCACACTCCCAGGTCGTGTAGCTCGAAGTCACCTCTAAGCCGCCGCCGAATTTAAATTTTGAGTTGAAGTTGCCGCCGGTTCGAAAGGCATATTTACACTCATTTTTTTAGTCAAACTTTGCTTTTAAGCCGTATTGCATATTTATACAAGCTATTATAAGATCAAAAATAGTTACATATTTAATTTTTTTTATTAATAACGTTTTTGTTATTATAATTATTATAATTAATTATTGTTATTATAAATGCACAAATTATAATTTGTGCATGTTGATATCAGTGTCTAATAAAAGTAAAATACTTTTTTTAAATAAATTTTAAATTCAGTAATAGACTACAGAACGCTAATTAAATTTACATGCATTACAAGCAATCCTATGTTAGTGTTATTGGAAGAAATCAATCACAATAACATGGAAATATATTCGATTGAGAGGTAATCTAAATAAATAAACTGGATAAATAATGTTTGTTAGATCATTAATCCCATAATCAGCTTATTAGGATTTGGGTTACCTAATTCGCGAATTTTTAAAAAAAATTTATAAAAATTAGAAATTTCCTATAAGTTTAAAGAAGCATAAAATATCGGTTTATGGGTTCCAACCAGTAGAGAATAAAAAAATTACAGAAAAACGTCAAAAATTAAAAAAAAAAAATGGAACAATTTTGAAATAGCCAAATGTGCAACCTCCAAAAAATACTCAAAATTTGTTCACATTTGCAACCTGCTAGTAAATCATATTAAAAGAAAGCGAGAATTCTTTAAAATTGATTTATAAATTATGGAGTAGCTCAAAAATTAAATTTGCGGGCAGACAGAATGTCCGTCTGATTTCCAAAATTTTTTGTAAGTACAATCTGTTGACACGCCCTATTAAAATGCAAAAAAAATCGGTTCACAAATAACGGAGTTATACGGTAGCAAACATTAAAAACGCAACATACAACAGGAGTGAAACCCTCCTTCTTTTTTGAAGTATATTAATAAAAAATACATATATTTAAAATTAAAACAAATTGTAGTAGATCATTTTTTTCATTTTGAATAAATAATTCTTTGTCAGGTTATTCTTTTTTAATTAAAAAAATTCTTTGATAATTGTTGCTGAATCGCCGCTGCCAAAAAATTTGTCAACTTAGACTTCTGTTAAGAAATGTCAGCAAACAATTCTTCTTTTCTTTATGTCAAAGTTTTACGTTGTCAAAAATGTTATAATTTCACACAGCACAAACATGAAATTTTTCTACCACAGACAAATTTTATTTCACTATAGAACTTTGCTACCGTTTCACACACGCCCTCAGTGATTAAACCATTTAAAAAAATACCCATTAAAAACGCCAAGTTTAAAGAAATTGTAGGTACATTAAAAAAAAAAATTGTAAAGTGTCACGAAATAAAATATCAATGCTAAAAAGATTTTAATATTGTTTGAAAATGGTGCAAAACTATTGATCATTGTTTTGTGTTATTTTAGAAAAAGGAATGAAAATTCTATAAAATAATTTACTCGTATAAATAGTTGCAACCTACGACGAAAATATGAAGTAAAATATATGTTAAAGTTTGACGTTAAGGTTGCCAGTAAGTAAATAAGCATAAATATACATTAAAAATGTTTTTCGTTTTTGGATGTAATCTACATATTATTATGATTAACATTACAATAATATCATTACTTCTTAACTTATTATGATTAACATGATAATATTATGATTACAATCAATTATAATAGGATGTAATAAAAACAAATGAGGATTAGGGGAAAAATATGATGATTCAATATTACGAATTAATTTGGTCATAATATGATTCAATAATAATCGTAATCTGTTGACTACAATCATGAATCTTATCATAATATGTTGCTCTTAGAATATGTTTACCACAACCATGTTTTTTCTTTGCGTGTGTAGCTGAAGTGCCTTAATTTAGCACATCCAGCAGGTATAAAAAACTAAGTGCATATTTGGATTCAGCTTCCCAAATATGCTTGAAAACCATTTCAGTTCTTAGTCAACAAAAACCTTGTTCCCTAGTATAATTCATTTATATTAAATTATCATTATATTTATTCTTAATTTATTTTTTTTTTTTTTATTTTGAAATAGTAAATGCTAATGCCAATCTGGCACACAACATTTTGTTATGCCATAAATTGATAGAAAATAACTTAAAATATTATAATACTCGTACATGGATTGGTAATTGAAAAACTTGCATCCACAAATTTATTTTTATATCTATTAATTAATAAATATAGAATCACATCAAATGTGAAATACATAATCACATTAAATAAATCTCTTTAATAAAGTAACACATTAAAAATGTTCACATGAAATGTAAAATAATTGTTATACTCGTAGAATCATATAGAATCGCATAAACTGATTCCGATAGAATAGCAAAATGAAATGTGAATCGTAGAAAAAATTATTTAATTTCTCCAATCACCAAATTTATTTCAAATTCATAATATCAAGCAAACAAGTTGTTGATTTTCAACCTATTACCAAAATTATTTGAAAAAATATTTTCCATAAATCATATTTTTAATTTTAATTAAAAAAGTGATCAAAAAACTTTGTCATTTCAAACAATGTGTTAATTTATTTAAATAAATATTGACAATTCCCAACAACAATTCTACCTGTTTAAATTATTTTTTTTTTTTAAACGAAAAAAATCAATTAAGATTTTTTGTTATTTAATTATAATTTTAATTGAAAATTTATTTTAAAACAACTAAAATGTTAATTAAATCAATAAAAAATTAAATTATTAATTTTCTTTCAATTAAAAAAATAATTAATTTAATTATCACATTAATTAAATTTAAATACATTTTAAACCATTTTTTTAATTGATATATTAAAGTCTACGTTTGTTAAGTTATGATTTTATTTTAATAAACATGTTTCCAAAGAAACAAAAGAAAAACAAAATCATTTGATATTGTTTAGAATGAAAATATAATGACCAAGGAAAGCTTTTCAAGCTTTTTCCTTGAAAAATATAATTTTGCATATTTTGCAAAATTTTTGTAAATAATGCTTTATTTGAATTTAATTTCATATTTTGAAATTTAACAATACATTTCTTAACAAAAATATGACTTTTTGAGCATATTTCATTGTTTTTTTTTAAATTTGTTGCTGACATATTTTAAATTTTTTAGTGCATAAAAAACTAACCCTGGTTATGTCAAATCATGGTCCAATTAGTAGGTCTGCGCGAAACGCCTGCTGATTTTTTTGCATCTTTATCATTTTTTACACAAGCAAATGAGGTTGGTTTTGACATCTTTATCATGTCTTAGACAAACAAAACGCGTGTTGTTTTTTCTATTGTTGCAGTGTTGTAGTTTTGCGCAGACCTTCTATTTGGACCATGTGTCAAATAACCAGAGACTGTTTGTTTAAAATTAGAGACTTTTTCCCACGATGTCTACAACGGAATATTCTGCCAAATTCAGCTGTGTTCAATTAATTCCGCTCTCTCGGGCATTTGATTTAAAATTTTTTAAAATAAGGTGATGTAAAATAATGGACCTATTAGGCCTATTGTAACGACTAAACCAGCCGTATCACAGTGCCACTTTTGAAAGTTTAAGTGGCCAAAATTAAAAGCTGCCGTTTATGGTGAAAAAAAGTTGTGCCAGTCAACCCCTAGAATGAAAGATAATATCTGGCACAACCTTTGTAGAAAAAATTGGCGTAATAAAAGTGGGCGGTTTTATTGGTAGCCCACATGAATTGTGAAAAAAGTGGTCTGAAAATTTGACCAAACCTACCCATTAAAAAATTGAGCTTCCGGCGAAGCAGGTTTACCATATCACTTACGGAAGACATGAATTTTATATGGCGAATTTCCACTTTGAAGCAATACATTTTTGACACAGAAAGCGCTTTATTCAGCGCATATAAAAATCGGTAAATGTAACGATTTTTCGTACCGTTATTCGTTATTATCCCTTACAAACCTGCTTCGTAGTAAGGGAATGTCGTGGCTGTTAAAATTTTATATAATTATTAAGATGTTGTTCACTTCACCATCCTGCATCTCTATATGTTTTATTGCGTAGCGCATAAATTAGTGCTTACTTTTAAAAAGTACCATTAGTGCCTCGCATAATAAGAAAAATTTTTATTGGGTTCCTACCTTTATATATTGTGACGCGGTAAGTCTAAGTCTTAGTACCCGTTTGGCTTGAGTACCCACAAAATTTGGAGTTAATCGCCACTTTTAATTTTGTGTGACTTTTTGAAAGTTATTTTTCATCAACAAAGCTTCTTTTCTTTAGACCCTTTTGAAGCAAATCCCTTAAGTCGGGAGGAGACTTGTATGGGGGCAAGATGAAATAAATAAACAATTTGGCTTATTTTAATATAGAATAAACTATATGTTTTACATTAGAAATATCTGAGCGAAATTTGGTTCTCCTAGCTCATTGGTATGGATATTGTGCCAAAACTAAATATCTATATATGTTTCTATAAATCGATTACTCATGAACCGACTTCGCTAATTCACTACCAGTAATATACTCTTAATTTTCATGTTCTTCGGAAAAATCAAGTTTTAGCTAAAATATTTATTAGGCCTTAAATTCCGAGAGGCAGCTAAACTAGCAAATCCAATTTTATGGTTTTTTTGGTTTCGAGAAATTCCACATAAGAAAGAGTTTGCACTCGGCAACTTAAAAAATTCGAACTTTGGGTCACAAATGGTGAAAAAGTATAAAAATTTAAAAATTGTTTACATTTTAGCACTTTTCATGCCCTGAATGCAGTTTCTTCCGAATGGTTTGTTTTACACTTGTTTCTCCCCGTGTAAAGCTACAATTGTGGCGAAGACAAGAAATCAAAATTCCTATTGGTTTCAGAGATAAAGACAGGAGAAAAACGACATGTTCTTCGGAGAAATCAAGTCTAACCCAAAATGCTCATGAGGCAAAAAAAAATCCGAATGACAGCTAAACTATCAAAACCCAAATAGGTTTTTGTTGGTTTCAATCAGTACTTCGAGAAATTTCACACGAGAAAGAGTTTGTACTCGATGACTTCAAAAATTTTTCACAGTGTATGTAGTAAAGCAGTTTCCACATTTAACCCACTTTCCACCGCACCAAGTGAATTGACAATATAACAACGAAATAAAATTTTAAGTAACTGACAGAAAAAAAATATTGCAACAAAAAAAAAAAAAAGAGAATATAATCACCGGTCGGTAAAAATGGGTTAAAGACATTGGGTTACGAATTTTTAAATTGAATAAATTCATTGGACTAAAAACGCGATCAATTTTTTTCAATTGAATACGCCAGTTACAAAATATTTGCTAATACTTCAAAAGTATTAATATTATCATCTTCTTTATAACATTTAACTTCAGGCCAAAAATCACATGTATAATCCATATTATAACATTGATTAAGGTGAATCATTCAGCATCCCTCTTCAATACTGGATGAAATTTCGGCCCCGGACTCAAATTGTGAAGGTAATGGTATTATATCTTTTATAATGGGATAAAGCCGTTTTTTAATATAATTTGCTTAACATTTAAAGGCAATCTACATCGTATCTCTTCAACCAATTATCTTGCAAATTGGTAGTAGTTTTTTGTTTACCTTTACTTTTTGTTTCAGCCCCAATGTTATTAACCCGAACAACATTCAATATGACCTTTAAAAAATCGCATTCATTGTCAGGTTTAGCTATTTATGAAATTGAAATATTTTAAAGCTTTTGTAAATCATCAAGAAATTTTGTTTGGTCGGCAAAATTGTTTTAAGATGCATGATACACACATACATCCATTAGAATATCGGATAAATATATAAGTAATAGATATAATATAAATTTTTTAAGTTGGTTTGATAAATAAAAGCATTTTTAAGATATTAAAAAAGTATTAAATATTAGTATTTTTATTTGAAAGTTGACGAGTTTTTGAAATCTTATTTGATTAATATGTATATACAAAAACAATTTTGTAACACTTCAAGAAATTTGGAAATAAAATTTGACTTGGCGCCAGCGAAAGTAAAAAAAGCACTGACTAAAGAATTTTTCGCGATGAAAATTTTAAAAACCGTTGATAACGCTGGCTACAAGCGTCATATTAATATTGTTCTTCGGGAAAAATCTAACACTAAAAACTTTCATTTATCTTACACATTATGAGCAGTGTAGTGTACCAAATGGTCGTTCTGGCTCAACTGTAATTTCTTATGTGTTTTTTTTTGAGATTTGCTAAAAAAACCATAAAAGCTGCTATTATATCTCATTATATAAATTATTGTGGTAAATTTTAATTTTCAGAAGCCTAGAAAGAAGCCCTTTAATTAGTATTTTGTTTGCAAAAGTTATAACTAAACTTTAAAAAAATTATCATTCAATGGACAGCAAATAATTAAATTTTAAACCAAGTACAAAACCAAAGTCAAAAATCTAACTCATAAAGTTTATTGAAATGAGAAATAGTCTTAAATCGGAAAACTAAAAAAAAATATAAAGCTCTTCAAAATCCAACATTTTTTTATTTTTCGAATTTATTCTATGAGCTTAATTTCAGTTATGTATTTTATAAAGCTTTTTTTTGTAATAGTTCTATTCCTTACATTTTTAGGAATGTCTTTATACACTATCAGACTATTATCTTCAAAATCTCTAAATCTCAAATATTTGTTCTGAAGGCTGTTCACTGTTTTTAGTTTAAGTATGTATATATGTATATATACTTATATACAAGGGCGTTTAATTAATCGGCTTTTCTTTGTTCGATTAAACGATTAATCGATATTTGGCATTTTTGACTTATTCGATTAAACGAATAAAATTTTAAAATTAATCGATTAATCGAATAATTCAGAATCCAGAAATTTTATATATTAAGGGATTTTTTTTCGATAAAGTTAAAAAAAATTGGTACTTGAGTAAATAAACATTATTAATTACAAGTATTAAAATATTTTATTAACAAAAAAACAAAACAAAAGTAACAATTCATACTTATTGATAAAACCTTAACGACGATAAAAAAAAATAAAACATGTGTTAAGATCATATAATTTTATATGTACAAACAATTAAGCAGATCTTTTAAAATAATCTTTTAAAAATAAAATGTTGCTTAAATGTTTTGCTTGACTTGGAAGCCACAGTTTTGTCTTTTCTTTTAATTTTCTATACTTTCTCACTTTTTTTACTACCCAGCAAAAACTTAACTTCCAATGCTATTTTTAATGACATCCTGAATTCATTACTATGTAGCTGTACTCGCCACTTTTTGCATTATTAGTTATATATTTAATAATAACTTTCTTATTATATCTAAAATAAGTCATAATTATACATAACAAAAGAATACTTTAATATAATGATTTAAATAAGTTATTATTACATGATTTTAAAGAATTATTTGAATCAATTTGCAATATATTCGATTAATATTTGTTAGACATACGGAAATATTATAAAATTTTAAGAATAATTTCAATGTGAAATACATGAGAAATCCAAAAATCAATAATATGTATGTAAATATATATGTACATAAATATGTTCCAAAATTACTCCCACAATATATTTTTGTTATAAGAATATTAGCAGTGATATCGGTCTATCACAGAAATTGTTCGGAATAATTGTGAATCCGTATTTTCATTTCGATCGATTTTGTTTTACCTTCTTCAGACTTTGATCGATTTTCGTAATTCCGACAAATTTAAATTTTTTTATTTTTAAGTTAAATGTGAATATATTGTGCAAACCAAAACAAAAACTTTTTTTGATCGAAAAATTAAAAGTGATTTCATTTCGAGAGAATTGATCGATTTTCGTTTTATGAAGCTGTCTCGGAATTAAAAAAATTTTCGATCGAAATTGATTTCTGTGTCAGGCCCGGCCCGTATATTTACATATATTAACAAACACATTGGTATTACAGTGCTAGAGCTATATATATGTGCAGCCAAAACACTCTTTATTAAATGTTTTCTTACATTTCGATAAATTTATTATTGTGTACACTTTTTCAACAAAAATTCCATACGATTCCAGAGCAATTTTTATAAGTGTGTTTTAACCTTTTTGAAAGTAGTTTTTTCTTGTCTCTTTTGGTAACTACATATTTTTATAAAACTTTTAAGTATAAAATAAAGGTATTATTTTTTACGTTGTAATTGGTCAAATTATAAAGAATTACTTTTGGGACATCGCGAACAAAAATAAGTACTTTTTCTAGTAGAAAAATAAGTAGTCTTTTCCTTAAGTTCTCATTATTCTTCTGCTTATTTTGTAAGCAAAGTTTTTGCTGGGTAACGCAATCACACTTTTTAAATTGACCAAGAGATTGCTCTCAATTTTACCTTTCCATTTGTTTTCCAATTTTACTTTTAATTTAACAAATAACCACAAATTTACATTGGCGCTTTCTTTATAAAACAAATGTGCTTTATTAAAAAAAACAATTGCGTTGTAAAAAAATTCTTGTGCTTTTTTTACAAAATACTTTGAGTCATGCTACTATTTTTAGTTGTTTCTTCGTTGGGGGCATTTTCAAAATGAAATTGACTATCAAATTGGGTGCAGCCTGTGACACAGCTGTCAATTAAAACAAGTTTTGACAAGCAGTTTTCGTGAACAACTTGAAAGTGAATTATTGAACGTGTGGGTATTTTTTTTGGATTTTTTTCATTAATAAGTAAAAATTAACGGATTACTGCAATATTTCAGTAATCAGTAATAACTTACTGGTTACTGAAAATTTTTTCAGTAAGCAGACTTAAAACTTTAAAAAATTTTAGATTTGACAGAAAAACCATATATATATATTGTTATTCGATTAATCGGCATAAATTCTTCGGTTAATCCTTTAATCGAAATCTGCAAATTTAAATTAATCGACTGAACACCCTATTATATATATGTGTGTGTTATGCA
The DNA here is from genome assembly GCA_943735925.1 of Pollenia amentaria. NCBI lineage: Eukaryota > Metazoa > Arthropoda > Insecta > Diptera > Polleniidae > Pollenia > Pollenia amentaria. The sequence continues at coordinate 56,731,925 of OX031006.1, forward strand.
CATGCACCGGATCTAATAAAGATAACAAGCCACAACTTTATAATAATATTAATGCAACAAGTCACCACACAAAATCAGAAACAAATATAAAATCAGATACACACACTCTGGCATGTGCAAACTATATGTATGAGCAAAAAATTTGCATACACATACAAACTAATAAACAAATATTTTTATTGAAAAAGCCACAAAGAAACTTTATTTTTCTCTTAAATAAACTAAAAATTTTATGTATGTGTACGACAAAATAGTTTCTAGAGAAAAAAATTCTGAGAAAAAACGAAATGTTAAACAAAACTTTTAACCGCAGTAAAAATATGGATGAACACGATTATATGATACAGAAAATTCAAACATGTTACGATCTCTTAAACTATTACACATTATTTTTGGCACAACTTTATAATTATGATTGAATCATCTTCTATTACAAACATATTATGGCTGCTCATTTTACAAAAACATTCTGATCTTTTTATTATAGTTTAAGAACATGTTATGATTGTTCCAGCAACCATACAATTATATTAGCTGTTATATTTGAAAGTGGTTATAAGTCTATTTTTCATGTTTCGAGATATTTAAGGGTTTGCTTTTGAGTTCATTTAAAATTATTGGCGAGCGATCATCCAAAAGATTAATGTTTTTACAACTCTACACCACTTAAATATTTGGGGTATTCACAAGGTGTGCTATCATGGTTTATTGTCCTAATGTTCTAACATTTTACAATGGTTTAAAAATATTGTTGTTGGTTTGTAAACAAAAAGTGTCTTAAATAAATAGAACGTTGCTTGCTATGTTTATTGTGCTGTCGTAATTAATAGCACATTAAATTATGAGGGGTTGCTCACAACAGTCGTATTTTTTCATGTTATTATTTTAAGACATTTGACTTTATGACACCTTGTGAATCCCCCAATTATAATGAAAAATTAATCATTATCCACACAATTATGAATAAAAATTCCCATGAGTTTTTTCCCTTTTCCCATTTTACAATGGAATTTAAATAGGAAAAATTGGAGAAGGGAAAATACTCCCGGGGAATTTTAGTTCATAATTGGGCTGTATAATTATTAAGAAAAACATTTGATTTTTTTTAGCTCCAAATGAACTGATTCAAATGTAACATTTTATAAGAAATAAGAACAAGAGCACATTTAAATCCATGTTTTTATAGACATTGGCTTTAATCAAATGGAGTTTTAAGGTAAAAAATAATTAACATGAAGAAATTTAAATATACGATCAACCAAGTTATTTAAGAATTAATTTCATTTACATATATCAAAAATTGCTACGGTGTGACCAGATCTTAAAAATTTTTACAGCTAAAACTGGCATTAGACATGGCCTTAAAATGCTAAAAATTAGTTTAATAAAATTCTACAAGTTTTTTAAAGAGTTTTGTTAAAAATGTATACCCAGTATGAAATTTTATTCGAAACTAATAACATTTTAGGCTGGGTTTTTGAGTTATCAGTTAAACTAGGTTTAGTTAATCTGAAAACAGATTTGTGGCACATATACCAAGTTTGTATGCAAAATTTTGACGAAACCGCTTAGCTTTGCTTAAAATGTTGATCTTTAATGAAATAAGAACAACAAAAATCACATTTCACCGGAAAAATCCGGGTTTCGAAGTACGTTAAACTAAGCTTAAACTTAATCCACACCTCAAAACCCCAGCCTAAGTGACTTATTTTTTTAATAAAATTGAAATAAATGGCTTTATTTAAAAAAAAAATGGGTAGATTTTGGGAAAATATCAGATAAATATAAAAATTAAGCACAGGTAGTTGATTAAATTCTCAATTTAGGGGGCGTGCAAACCTCTGATACAGGCAAAATTGCAACGATTTTATTTATATGCTATAAAAATTTTTGTATATCACTTAATTTGTATAGTTTAAGAAGTTTTAAAATTATTATCCAATTTTTCCTTCTCCTATATCCACAACTGCACCACTAAATATAATTAATACCTGACATAACCATAACCATACAAAACAGCTGTTTAAAGCAACCTTATGGCCAACACTGTATTTGATTATAGGTGACTTGATATTACGGCATAAGCATAACCAATTGAATTTTGGTTTCTATGGTCATCGTTACGGTAATGGCATTATGTTTATGTCACGTCTAATTGGACCTTTACATGGCGTCACAAAAAATTATTCACCCTTATTCTATTTGGCGTCGGCAATAACAACGGCAATTTTAAGACAACAGCAACTCTAATCATAAGCAACATCAATTCTGTGTTAAATTGGTATTTTGTAAAAGTAGAACAACGCCGTTGACTGTTTATCGATAATGTTAATAAAATACAGCACACATCTCTAATATTAGAGTCAGGTGATTCATTTTGTTTACTGTTTTTGAAGAAAAAAAAAAAAGAAAAGTGGTGTTTGTGCATTAAAATTAAAAAAATATTTGTTTGTGAAAAAAGTAAAGTTTTAATAAAAATGTTTTTTATGTCTGATTCGAACTCCTTCATGTGACGAGGAAAAAAAAGAAGTTATTGTGGACAGAGCTTAGACAGAAATCTTGTATTTTTAATTTGCCAGAGAAAAAGTGAGTGACGTATTTAAGTAATGAATTTTGTATCCTTTTTAAGATTTGAAAGTTATTTTCGGTTTTTCTTTAATCATGTGTTGGAAATAATAGAGCCGCATTTTAAGAAAACAGCTTCCTCTAAGAGGCTCCTGCTTAAATACACCACCTCCAGTATATTAACTTTCTGCTTTATTTGTGGCCATGTTTTTTGGACTTTGAATTTGAAGTCCCCCCAAATCTGTTAAAAAAATTCCAACAGAAAGCATAGTTTTAAAACAAACTATTTGCCTTACCTTTTGCCATTTATCACCAGTTCTAAAATCAAAAAGAATTTAACGCAGAAGCAATAGTCTCTCACTGTACCTTAAAATTATTAGGAACAGAGCCCCTGCGAAATCCTCTGGCTACCGATGGATTCTTTCCAAGCTCTTCCACTAGCTTCTCCAACTGGCACTTACTTGTTATTTGAATTTTTTCCATTATTTCCACAAAAATATATTAAAAACACATCACAAATATAGAAAGATACCAAAACCGCCGTAGAAATCAAAATTAAAGCTGACGATCACGTTGCATTTTTATTTTTAAATTTTTAAAAACAACACAAGACAACACTAAAAACGCCGACGACAAAATCAAAGGCAATTAAAGACAATATCATCGCCGATTATTCTAACAAAATATCAAACATATGTTAAGTCATCAAAATATGGCAATATTGCCAACGGGAAAACGAAAACATAAAAAAAAAACATGAAAATGGCATTGTTTTCTGTTGACGTCGCCAAATAGAATAAGGTTGATTATTTTATTAACATTTTTGAATTTTATTTTTGTATGCAATACATCTGTATAGAAAAAAGTACCAAAAATATTTATATCTCGAATTTCCGAAAAGTACCAAAATGTGCTTTAGAGTTACTTAAGGAGAGGAAAACACAATGGCGCATATTCATAAATGATCACCAATTGTTTACTTTTTTAAGTACCTATTTAAGTTATTCACAGTTGGTTACTTTCAGCATAAAAAGTTTAGACTTAATTATGGGTAAAGCTGTAACTAAATGCTAACTAACTAATACATTTTTTTTAGAGTTTGTTTTAATTTTTTAAAGAACAGAAATGTTTTTTAAGAGCTTGGTAAGCTTTTTAAATAATTACAAAATATATCGTTCAAAATATTACCGACATTTAATGTTTTCTACATGCCAATATACTCTGTTGCATTTCTTCTAATGATTGACAAATAATATCTACATTGTTTTGCATTTAAGCTAACGATATGTGTTTTGTTTGTGAAAAAAATTCTTTGTTGCCTTTTAAAGGGTCCCTTTTTCTTTCGTTAAAAAGACGTACCTAAATGCAGAAATTATTAAGAAAAAAATAGCCACAAGAATTTGTTGGTATTTTGTGCTTGTAAAAATATTTTTCTTTCTGTACCAATCGCGTCAATGGGTTTTTTTTCCTTTGAAAACACTTTTCTCAAGTATGTAAAAATATTTAAAAAAGTCTTGTTTTCCTACAATTTATGTGTAAACCTATACACATAAAAGCAAATGTGACAGCAGGTAAAATTTTTGGGTAAGAAGATGTGTATTATTAATGTATTAATGAGACTTTATTGTTTAACGTCCACAAACCTAAAAAATGTTTTGTTGTTTCGAAACTGCAATTTAAATTTAGAAGATATTATTGGTAAATAAAAGTATATTTTAATAGGCTAGTAAAATCTTCTCTTTTTATAATGGCGGTTAATAATTATAGAATATTTTTAAACTTAATGGGGTTATTATTTGCATTAGTATGTGCAAATGAATTTTCATTGTTGGCATTCGCAAAGATATGTTGAGCACCAAATTAAAAATTTTGGAAAGAATTGTATAAGGTTGTAAAAAGACTTCAAATATTGTCAAATGCTCAATTTTTCCAAAAAAATAAGCAAAGTTTCTGCGAAATGCAGGTTCCAAATTAAATTTATTTAAATAATAACTGATTGTGTCTGTCCATAACTCAACATTTTTCGATAATTGTATTATTATTAATTACTCTAAAGTCTTCATAGCAAAATATGTATGTTAATTAGGCCTCGTAATAGGCCTCGCAACCGCAAATTCCTCCCGCTGAGAATAAAAGAGACAAGAGTATTCGCACCAATACAATCATAATTGACACCACTGGTTTACACACACAAACTCTCATCCAACTCCATTTACTCTCACCAACAATTAAACAAAAAAGTGAGAGTGGCAAGCAGGCAAAGACCGCATGATAAGATACTCATTCATTTAAAATTTGAATGGGGATTACTACTCGTATAACTCCTGGGGCATTTCTATTTCAAAAGAATTCATATAAATCAACACCCGGTGGTTATTTCTCTTTAATGTGATGAATGATGAGTAAAAATTTTGCAAGGATACAGCACAGAAAAAAAATCGGGCAAAGGATTGATTGTTTGAAAATTGAGTTTTTTTTTTAATGAAACTAAATTGAAAATGTCAAAACTTTTGGGTGAATAAATGATTTTTGTTTGATTAAAATGTGTTCATGAACAAATTTATGGGCCACTTAATACAAGTTTAGCAAAAAGGCATGGAAATAAAAAATAGTTGGGATTGTTTATACATATAAATATATTAGGAGCAGATGTCACAATATGCAAAAACTAAAGGATAAAATATGGTACAGAATTCAAGTTAATATCAATTATTACTTACAGAACCGAACAAATTTTTAAACCGGTTCATTGAAATTCGAATTAGATCACAAAGCAAAATTGAAAATTTCTTAATGGATTCTTTAGTAGAATGATACAAAATGTCAATCAGTTCAAATATCGAATAAAATTAAATTTTAACCGGTTAATATTTTATTGAATGAAATGTTAATAGGTTTATATATTTAATTGAATAAAATGTAAAGTGGTTCTTAAAGTATTAAATTATAAAAAAATGATATTTGATTTAATGAAATGTGAAGCTGTTCACATAGAATTAAAAAAAATATTAACCGGTTCTTATAGAAAATATTCAAGTCCGTGGCCAAAAGAAAAAAGTACTTATGTGGACTTAAGAAATATTTGATTTTTTGGCATCTTTGCAATCTCCATGTTTAAAAGAAACCATGGATAAAGTTTCAATTATTGTGTACGATTTTTTTAGGAAGTTAAGGCAAATTCCTTTTTGCTTATTTTTTTCAACGTGCAATAACATTTGGAATAAAAACTCGAGTTTATATCCGATCTGTGACATTTGGAGGAAAAAAGTGATTAAACAGAATTGAGTCTTGAACTTCAGGCAAAAATTCTAAAGCCCATGAGTAAAACGTCGGCAGTAGCTTCAAATTCTCTCTCATTTTATTTTGTTACAAAACTTTTTTTTTTTTCTCATTATTTATTTATTGAATCTTCATATATTAAATATGAACTAACAATAATTAATCAAATCTTATACTAATACTTTATTTTTGTCCTGCCAATGCTAGACGAAAATTTTTCTCTTCACGGTTTCTGTTCACATATGTAGATGTTTAGCGCTCTTCTTGTCTGATGAGTCCTGCTGTATCTCTTCTCCTTAATCTAGAGTGGCCGCTGTAATTTAAAATATTTCGAGCTAGTGGATTTGGGTGCGACTCAAGCCTTTTTAAATATTTTACTGCATACTTCGTAATAATAGTTTTTACTAACGGCACATTGAGATCCTTGTGAATATTTGAGTTTTTAACATACCAGGGAGCGGCTGTGATTATTCGAAGAAGTTTATTTTGTCGCCTTTGAATTTTTTCGATATTAGAAGCCGAGGCAGTGCCCCATAACTGAATACCGTAGCACCAAATTGGTTTTAAGATAGAGTTGTAAAGTAGAAGTTTACAATCGAGACTAAGAACAGAGTTTCTTCCAATAAGCCAATTAAGTTGAATTGCTTTTAGTTTCATTTGTGTTAGTTTTGCTTCTATATGGCATTTCCATGTTAAACGCCGATCTAGATGAATTCCGAGATATTTTACATGCGATTGTTGGGGCACTAATTGATTATTGATTTTAGTAGGGGGACATGACTCCCGACGCAAGGTGAATGTTATATGTACGCATTTTTGCTCATTAGCATTTATCCTCAATTGTTTTAACCACTTTTCCAGTTCAAATATATGCAAGTAGCGAGAAGCTTCATGACAGTTTTCGTGTACGCTTAAAAAAGCTGTATCATCAGCAAATGTTGAAGTAAGGGTGTGGTTGTTTGTTGGCATGTCTGAGGTATATATTAGGTATAACAGTGGGCCCATGATGCTTCCCTGAGGGACTCCAGCGTCAATTGGCTGAGGAGAACTTATAAAAGAACCTTCTTTAATAATAAACTTTCGACCGACTATGTAGCTTTCTAACAGCTTGTGTGTGTTTACTGGTAAGTTTAACTTCAATTTATGTAATAACCCTTCATGCCAGACTTTATCAAAAGCTTGAGAAACATCGATGAAGAGGGCGGAGCAATACTTTTTTTCTTCAAAGGTTTTTCTTATGGCGTTTACTATACGATGGGTTTGTTCAATTGTGCTATGTTCTCTTCTAAAGCCGAATTGATGGTTTGGAATACATCTATTTACATTTAAAATTGGGGTTAATTTTGACACTAACATCTTCTCAAACAGCTTTGATATATTAGACAATAAGCTTATAGGTCTATATGACTCAACTTTTGTAGGATCCTTTCCTGATTTAGGTATCATGGTAACTAGGGATACTTTCCATTCCTGAGGTTAGTATTCAAGGCGTAAAATAGCATTAAAAATAAAGAGAATAATTTTCTTTGCTATGCTGGGTAGCTCCAAAAGCATTTTGTTACTGATCTTATCAAAACCAGGGGCTTTCTTCGGGTTTAAATCATGAATAGCCTTTTTGATTTCTCTTATCTCAAATCTTAGTGGAACAGCTGCTCTAACAGCAACAGGTGGTAACTCGACCGCCATATCGAGAGATGTGTGAGCGGTAAATACGGTTTTCAAATGATTAACAAACAGATTTCCTTTTTCTATATCATTTCTTGCCCAACTTCCGTTTAAGTTTCTTAATGGTGGTTTAGTGATAACTGGTCTTTTAAGATTTCTTTTAATAAAGTCTTAAGTTGGGGGATCTGTGCAATTGCCACTCTCTTCGAACTCTCCTTTTTTCAGTCAATAGACGCTCAACATCTATAGAATATATGATATTGTTTTTAATTTTTTTGAGGGTTGTGCTGGAATGTTGAACAGCTAGTTTGAGATAACTGTCAAAATTAACAATAGCGAGATCCACGCTCTCCGGTGTGCTTAGCGGAATATTTTCTGTGCAATGGGCACTAAGATATTTTTTATATTTTAACCAATTTATTTGTGAGGCTGATTTCAATAAGTACCCATTCGGAGATACGATTCTATTTGGAATCATTATAGTAACAATTGTAGGTGTGTGATCGGAAGATAATTTTGAGGAAGCTTCAATATAAATCGTTTCTGCGGGGTTTTAATAGGTAAAATTAAATCCGATTCATACTTTATTAAATGAAATGTAGAAGTCAATTAAATGTAGACCGGTTCATATAAAATTAATCGAATATACAGTGATGTGAAAAATAATAAAGACACGAAATAATATGGGGCCGAACATTAAAATTCTATCAGGCATATTTTTAAAAACAAATTGAGTATTTGAAACTTATGAAATGTAAGAATTTAATAAAATGTAAACCATAAAGTTGATTGAAAAAAAATTGTTATAATTAATCAATTTAAACCGGTTCGTATACAGTGCAATCACGTATGTATATTCCCATGAATTTTTTTTCATAGGGAAAAATACCTTTCTAGAGAAAAAATTCTCCAATTATAAATTCCATGGGAACAAAAAAATTAATAAGTGGCATCGCCGAAATTGTTTTGCCTATTTACATTGAATTTTTTGTTGTTGTGGCTGTGCAAGTTGAAGTGCAAGTCATTTAATTCAAAATAAAAATTTTAAGAACATATCACATTCTGGCAAGTTCTTTATTAAAAAGTTAAAGTTAGTTTGTGACAGCTTTATCGGTAACACCAACGGATTTTACTGGCACAACTTCGGCGTATGATTTTATTCCACCTGCGTATTATTTTGTTTTTTTTTTGTTGTTTTATGCTGCGCCTTTCGCCTTACTTGCTTTTTGGATTGATCAATTTCTTTTTTCCACTCAGTAACAGAATTATTTGGTGGCCCCATGTAGTTAAGCTCATTTTCAGCATCCCTCAAAAAGTCCTATTTACAGTTCAACTCCCTTCAGTTTTGCAAGGGATTTTTTTTTCGGGAAACAGTGTGAAATTTAATGCCGAATTTTGGTTTGTAATAGGAGGTATGTGGAAAGATAAAAATTTCCCGCAAAATTTTTATTCGTGATTGGCTTATAGAATCCGAATAAATTTAAACATCGTCATAAAGATTCGCATTTAATGTGAACCGGTTAAATATAATCATATGTAGAATGCTCCATTTCATATACAACCGTATGAAATGTGAACCGGTCGATAGAGACTTGAATAAACTTACCAATCTTATAGTGCTGGTTCACACTGTTCAAGTTTTAGCCGTCAAGTGTTGAGCCTTTTGGAGAGAAGGGAAAAGAGAATTCCATATCTTTTCATCTCTCTCCTTAAAACTCAAGACTTGACAGCTAAGACTTGAACATTGTGAACCAGCACATAGAGAATTTAAAAAAAAAATTAACAAGTTCATTAAGAATTGTTGAAAATGCGAACCGGTTTATGTATAACCGTACTAAAATAAGAAACAGTTTCAAAGAAGAATCGAATTAAATGTAAGCAAAATCTTATTAAATGTAAACAGGTTCATACAGGATCATATGAAATATGAACCGGCGCATATGCAAACCGACTTATATTGAACCGAATAAATGAGATCAAAAACATTTACAATTGAAAAAAAAGAGTATCATTCAATATCAAGTAGAATTAAATAAATTTTCGTTCCTACTCCCTGCCGCCATAAGCATTTGTGCTTTAAAAACACTTATATTTAAGATTAATATAAATAAAAATCCCAATAAATTCTCTTTAACTTATATTTATATATACAACAAATTAGAGATGAGCGATCCCGTGATTTTTAAATATCATCGTGATTAGTGAATGTGATTTAAAAATCACTGCTCCTTTAAACTGTGATTGTGATCACGGTTTATGAGTTTTCTGTTCTTTTAAAGCAATTGCGGCCAAGCTATATGTACGATGCGCGAGCTTTTGCAAGAGCTTTTGTAAGCACTTTACAAAGAAACAACAACAAATTGTAAGAGCTTGCAAATCTGTTTACTTTCATATACATACATACTTGAACAAATAAATTTGGCATAAAAAAATTCTAATAAGATAGAAGAGAGAATGAAAGGAACAGCAATATCATTCGACATTTCATTCAAAAAACGCTATTACCCACACAAACAGTGAAATATCATAAATTTGTATATGTAACAAAATACAATAAGAACGACTTAGAAAGTACCTGTTACTTGACAAATTTGGTCACAACTGTGATTCGTGAGTTTTCAGTAACAGTGATTAAATCACAGGTACAGAAATATCGCTCATCTCTACAACAAATACTTACATATGGCTGCTTGCATTAATATTCATGATTTGATTGCTGTTATTGTTTATACATACACACCCACGCATACCACGGAATATACACATAAACATACCCCACTCGTACTATCCAAACTTCTAACAACAAACCAACTCAAGACAAAAAATGGAAACAAGCATGGATTAACTTAATTAAATATTACCAGTTGTACTCATTTAGTTAGTTGGAACTTCCTATTCCTAATAATTACAACTTTGAACAACATCAATGGAACTCCTCCCAAAAAGCACACAACAGACTTACATAACACTCAAGAGCCCAGCAATTCGGATGAGTTTAAACAGGCTGGAAATATCTATACCGGATTATAATCGGCAAAATCTCCAGCATGTTTAATAGTTATAAGAAATCATATAACTATAAGAGATCAATGGGTTATAACATATGCAACCGAAACTCTTGCGGACACCACTGTTACATATCAAGCCTCTACGACCGGTGAGATGAATCCTTTGAGAGCAATAGCAGGATACACAGTGTTCGACCGAAAATCTAATGAAGAGGTTCGACAAGCTTGTAACATCGATGACGTGACCAAACTGACAAGAAGAAGAAGAGAGTAGAGAGATCACGTGAGAAGAATGTCTGAAAACAATCCTGCAAAAAAAACCCTTGAAGGAAAAGTCAATAACGCTCGACCGCGAGTCCGACCTCCAAAATATGGCATGAATGCCGGACATCGGCCTCAATTGAGGAACCGTTTCATGTGCTTAAGATTGAGTCAGAAAAAGCCTTTACACACTTTTCCAGTAAAAATGTGCCCTTGGTTCAGCAAATTCTTAATTTTTTAATCACGTTAGCTTTTAGAAATATGTCAGATATTTCTGTCTTTTCTAAATTATCAATTTTCAACTGTTATTTTGGTCAAAATGGACAATGAAAAAAGGAAGTGAAAAAATATTTAAAACTTTTCAAAAAAAATCCAATATGGACTTAAAAAAAAATAGCAAAAGATCTGAAGGTTCATCGCCACACTGATTCAAAGGCCATTAAACAGTATTAGGAAGACTTGAACATGGAAAGAAAACCTGGATCAGGAAGAAAAAGGGTCTAACAGGTAAGGGTAAGGCAAACAAAGTCGAACAACTCTTCGAAGAGCCCGTAAAGTTAAATGCTCTGATCCTTTTGTACCAAAGCTGGTGCTGGGTTGCAGTTGTATAAAGTTTAGAAAGTTCCAGATCGCAATGCTGTAAAGAACTTAGAACAAAAGAACGAGCGAAAAAATTTAGGACCACTTTTATAAAAAATACACCTGTTGTGCGATGGATGATGAAAATAAAATATTTGGACTGGCAGACTTTTCACAACTTCCGGGTCAAGATATTTATGTGGCTGATGGACGAGGTAATATTCAAGAACAACACCAGACTAAAAATTAAACAAGTCTGGCAAGCCATTTGCAGTTGAGGAATCAGGCACGATAAACCCAGACATTAATACTACGGTGTGTTAAAAAAAAAACGGCTTATATCTTTCATTAAATAGCACAGAGTGCTTGCATATCTCTGACACCGCTTTGGCATCATGGAACTATGGAAAAAAGGCCCTTGAATGATATTCAAACAATAATGTCAATTTTGTACCACGGGAGGCAAGTTCACGCAACTGTCCAGAACTACGCCCTTTTGAAAAGTATTGGTCTCTTGTAGAAAAAGAATTAAAGAACACAGGAAAGGTATCCCACGGCATGTCCGATTTCAAACATAAGTGGACTTCTTCGTCCAAAAAGGTAACGGAGGGCACTATAAAATCTTTAATGGGAGATTTTCCGGAAAAAGTGGATACATTTATAAATACCGAGTGATACGAGTATACCAATATTTAAATGTTTAATTAATTTGTACAATAGTTAAATACATTTTTTTTTAAATTTTTATATTGAACGGTTTAAGTTTTATTTAACTTAATAAGAGTATAAGTTTTTTCTAACTCTTTAATTAAAAGCATAATAGAGTAATTCACGTCACCATTTTTAGTCTTGCAAAAATTCGAAAATACGAAGATTTTGTAGTTACATAATAGCAACTATGTAGAATATAATTTCGCACTAATCTTGCACCTCGAACTTCCCATGAGCAAGTGCGAAAAATCAGTGCAATTTCTTGCACAAAATACATATATGTTCAACGTCAGTTGAATGGCGTTGCTAATCTCATAAGATATAGCTTTTTTTTATCTAAAGAAAGTACCAAGAAGAGCAACGTTTAATGTAATCATCACCAATAAGCCAAAATTAAGCGGACTTTATTTTTAATTTTATCAAAATGACTGACACTCTAATAAAAGATGGAGCTGTTATTTTGCGTCTGCATTTCTGCATTTGTTGCTAAAATGTATGCTCATGTCAACTAGAGCAAAACTTCGCATTTTTGCAAGACTAAAAATTGTGACGTGAATAACTCTATGAATATGAAATGAAATGCCATCTTAAATAATGAAAAAGATGAAGCAGAGATCACTGAATGTAGAAAAAACAAATTTTTTAATATGGTCACCTCTGACAAAACTATTTGTAATGAAAAAAGTTTAAATGTATTATAATTGCTTTAACCATATTATTGTCAAGGCGCCACAACCATATTACGTTACTTCGGACCGCCCTACACGACAGAGATCTACACGAGCGGTTTAAGGAAATGGTCGTCTCACGTATAGGAGATGTTAACTGGCCACAAAGATCGTACTATTTGATCACGTTAGACTTTTACTTGTGGGATTTTCTTATGTCGAAAAACTGTGTAAATAACAGCCCTACCTAAACAATAGCGGCAGGCGGAACGTTTTCTGCCGCTTAGGTTTTACGCTGAAATGCTATACATAAACAACGTTAACGTTGTGTCACGAACAGTAACGTTAATCGTTTTGTTTAATAAAATGCACATAAAAGAAATAACAATTTTAGATAAAACCCCGCTAGATTGACCAAAAAGTAGCTTAATTGACATTATTATTAACCATCTCATGGGTGAGACCTTTTTCATTTTCAAACTTAAATTACTCCTTGATGGTCCATGGGAAGTATACCCGACCCCTATATGTATTCCAAGGAAATTTTATCAAGAATCATTTAAAAAAAGTTCAAGGCGATCCGACCATTGTTAAGTTTATATTGAGATTTAAAGGTGGTTAGTACGGTAACGTGCGAAAAGTTCCGCTGGGACCTTGTACTGAATCTTCAAGAAATCATTAATAAATGCACTTTCTTTTGGCTTGTTTAACTGTTTGAACACATCACAAAGGTGTTCTTTGAATTTTAGTTACTTTTTGGACAATTTTATTGTGCCTTTTCTTGAAAACATAATAAATTTTCCGTCTCTTTTTGAATTGTTGGTACCTGCTTTATGTTTGACCACATTTCAAACGAGTTCTTCGAATTTACCCCTACTTTTTGTTTTGTTTAATAATTTTAATAACGTTATTAAATAATTTTTTTTTGTTCTAAAATTCATTATACATGCATAATTAGTAAATAATAATAAAGCAAAACATAAACAATGGCGTTTTCACATAAAATTCCATACCAATAGATATAGTTCCCTATGGAGCTTGTACTTCGTATAAGGGCAACGGATGACTCACTCATAGTAGGGTTAACAATAGCGGCCAACTTCACTATTAAACGCGCCGTCAAAAACGGATTTTCCAATTGCAAAGCCGTGACGCCAAGCTATTCAGGGATGCATCATAGAACTTGTATCGACATGATCATTTTTGACAACTAGAAAACGCTTGCCTCTTTTGTTTAGGTACGGCTGTAAGTCACAAGCCAACAAAATCCATTCTATCGGTCAAATTTAGCCTGATTTATATGCCAGAGTCGTAAGACATTTCAGAAGTGCTAAGGAATAAAATATTTAGATGATATTTCACACAATTTTTTTTTTATTTAAGGGAAAGGCTTAATGAAAGGCCCTTTAGTTATATTACCTTAATAGTAATCAATGGTAACCCTTATTGCGAATATTCTGTTTGTCTTTAAATGGATTACAAAAAGGTAATACCAAAACTGGTCCGGATAAGTCAACTGCTCAATTAATGCTAGGAACACAACTAGGAAGAACGACGAATATTTGGCCGCGAATATTCGTCGCCAAAACTAAAACATATTGGTGTATATTAAAATTCCCACAATAATAACGTCCGCCGAAATTCACCATAGCGGCGACTTTGCAATAGATTTATTTATACACAGTAAAAAGTTTTCTATCAATTAAAAATGTGGCTTAAAAAGTATTTAAATTTAATTAATGCAATGAATTAAATAAATTGAATAAATTATTATTTTTTTAGTTGAAAGAAAATTAAAAATTTAATTTTGAGTTAATTAACATTTAAGTTGTGTTGAAGAAAATTGTTAATGAAAATATTAATTAAATTACAAAAAGTCTTAATTGACCTTTTTTCGTTTAAAATAAAATAATTTAAACTTGTAGAATTGTTGTGGAGAATTGTCAATATTTAATTAAATAAATTAACATAAATTTTGAAATTGCAAAGTTTTTTGATCATTTCTTTAATTAAAATTAAAAATATCCTTTATTGAAAAAAAGGATATAATCAACAAATAGTTTGCTTGATATTATGAATTTGGTATAAATTTGCCGTTTAGCAAGGCGAATTCATACAGGTGACCGCATCATGAGATAGAGTTATTCTAGCTATCCCTTTTTTAAATACTGTGTACCTATTTTGTTTTTGTAAAAAGTTAGAGTGAATGTCAAAATTATTTGTTGAAAATATAAGCAAGGGAATTTTTTGGTTTATAAAATATACGCAATTGCTTTAGAAGACAAATCTTTTTCCTGTATTGCAAAATTATTGTGGCTCCACTTATTCCTTACGCACTTTTAATTCCTTGATCTTATATTTTATATTTACTTTTCTTGTTTTATAAAATTTAAATAATTTTTTTTTTAAGTATTTAGATTTTTACTGAATTTTAAATTTTAACTAATTTTTTTTACAAAATTTTAACAAAGCTTGACATTCAGTATACACACAAATATATAAACAATAAACAGATGACTCGAAAATGTCACCTGTTTGAATTCGCCTTCGTGATTAGAGAAAATTTTTAATTTTTTCTGTGTATTTCATACGCTTGCGAACGACGAACAAATCCGTACCAGGTGACCATGTTTGGTTAAAGTTTAGAAGTATTTTAGTAAATAAAGTTCCGTTTTACTTAAATAATTTTTCTGTTTGTTTTATTGTATAATATTTTAAAGAAACATACAAAGTATTTTGCTATAAAAAAGTTTTTTGCTGTGTTTTTGATTATGTTTTAATTTTTGAGCATTATTTTTTTAATATGGTCACACTACTTCTTTGCACAAAAAGTAATCAACTTTCTGATATGTAAACTCTGCTAGTTATTTGTCGTTATTTTGCTTCATACGACGAATTTACTCAGCGAATTTTTACTGAAAAATTCGTCGTGTTGGGCGAAATTCGTCGTTCGTCCCAGTTGTGTTCCTAGCATAAGACATTCCTAGTAAACTATAAAACCTACAATAACATTTTAACATAACGCTCTGCATTACAAGAAAGACATACGGCCATGTTCTGAAATTCGAAAACGAGTGAAATTTAAATCGATGGAGATTTTAAACTCTATTTTTTGAAAAATCAACAAAGTATTTCCTGATTAAAAGAATAGTTTGGTTGAAAATTAGCGGTCGTCAAAGTATAAATTAGTGGCCCTTTGTTCCTCTTAGTAACCACAGGACAAGAGGACAAATATTGATGAACTTATGAACACGGAATCGTTTTTAAAATGTGAATGATTTCAGAACTTGCCTAATAGTTTGAAAAAAAAATCTAAAAACACATAAATTTAAATTCGCAATGTTACAACTTCCAGTCAAGTGATAAAGACTTTTTGCAAACTACTGGGTCATTCTCAAAATTATATCTGAGAGAAACTTCTGCGAGCGTCTGTTTGTGTGTGTTTTGAATGTATGAGTATTTAAGTTGAAATTAAATACGTTTGCTAAATTGAAATTGTTTATGGCAAAGAGGTGTTGATGAATTAATTAGAATTTCTCTAGTTTTTTTTTCTACATTTTCATTAATTCTTGTATTTGTTGTTGCTTGTTAAAAGTTGTTGTTTTAATGTAGATGTTCATTAGTTCATTAACTAAACAATAAAGAATGAAGTCATTAAGTATACAAAAAAAAAAAAAAAATAAAATCGCTTGAAATGTCAAAAGGGAAAATATGAATTGGAAACATATTCAAAAGGGGTTAAATGTAGAGGGGAAAATACAATAACACGTATTTGAAAAACTGAAAACCACAGAAAAAAAACAGAGCAGAAAAAATCAGTTTTGAAACAAAAGAAATGGTTTTTATTTACATCGTATTTGCATTTTTATGCGGCTTTCAAGTGGAAAAATGGGGTCATTAAAAGTTGTTCCATTCTTTTTTTTCTTGCTGATGGAAATTTTTGCAATTAAAAAACTTTTGGCCAGATTTTGTTTTTCTTGACAAAGTATTTTCCTTTTCTTTTCACAGTTTTTGTTTAAGTTAAGCTTAACTCAAATTTATGAATATTTATTAGTTAAGGTTTAAGTAGAATATTTGTTGAAAATTGTGTTTGGATTTAAGGAATTTTTAAAAACTTTTAAAAATTATATATTTTTTTTGTGTAACAAATATAAAATAATTAAATTAATTTTAAAATTTTTCGCAGTAGAAATAATAAATTTACCTTAAGTGTTCAGTATTTTAAAAAACATACCTGAAAAGACAAAAAGGAAACAAATATTTAATTATCCAAAACTTAAGTTCTTTTAAAAAATAAAAAATAATTGATTAAATTGACTGAAGGAACACAATTGCACCGTATTAATGTAGTTTTTAAAAATAAGGGCACATTTATACGCCACACAGTGGGGTAAGTGCCCAAATTCTTAAGAAATAAAAATATATATATACCATTTAAAGAGCCACGACATTCCCTTACTACGAAGCAGGTTTGTAAGGGAGCATATTAAAGAATAATGGTAACAACAACAAATTCAGTGTGTAAAGCTGGTCATAAATTTCATCATTTTTATATGCGCTAAACAAAGCGCTTTCTGTCGCAAATATGTATCACTTAAAAGTGGGAACTCAACATATAAAATTCTTCTCGTCCATAAGCGATATGGTTAGCGAAACTTTTACGTTTCTCTCTTCCTTGAAAGCTCCATTTTTTATTGGGTAGATACATTCTCCAAATAAAACGTGTTAACTTTGTATGCAAAGACACACAACAGCTAGCGGAAATGAAAAAGCGTATCTACGTCGACTTAGATCCAATGTTATTTCATAACCCCCCTGCGACCGTATGTAAAAAGAAATAAAATTGGAAATATAAAATAAAAATATTTCTTTGTTCATGAAACAAAGAAGGCAAGACAGCGCATTGAGCAGATTCGTTAACTTTTTACTCTCATTTTTACGTTATTCAGACGTTATTTTAACGTCACTATAGTAAAGAGATTTAAATGTAAACAAACATTCAGCATATAACATAAACGTGTTTGTGACATCATGTTTGTGCTCATTTACTACTATGACGTACATGCGGAGACAAATAATGTTTAAATGAACTATAATAATAAATTTAAATGCACTATCTTGTTTTCTTTGTTTTCAAATTTAATATGGGCACTTACACCGCAAACTTCTCTTTTTGTCACGTTATGTCACCAAGCAATTAAGCTTGTGTTTTAGACCTTCGATCGGCAAAATCAGGGCGCCGCGGTTTCTCTTTTTTCTTTTATTACGTACGTGTGATAGTGTTGCCAATGAAGAATTCGGAAATTCCACCTGCCTGTGTTCCAAATTACACTTTTAAAGCGCAATTACACACTCCAAACCAATATGTATTGCCCAATCGATAGTCTTAAAATAAACTGCACAAATATTTTTGACAGTTTATGTTAAAAATTAACTCCTCAAACTATGTTTGAACAATTTTTTCGCCATATACATATGTGCACATTAATGTTTTTGCGGTCTACATATGGACAGACGGTGTTGAAAATTAAATTTGAGTTCTTTATATATTTGTGTTGGAAAGTGAAATAAAATAAAAAAAAGTCAGGGCTCAAATAATAAGTTTGACTGCGTTGCAGACTGAAAATATTACAAAAAAATTAATGTTTAAAAAGAAAAACTTGACTGTTAAAAATTAATGAAAAAATTAAGCTAAAACTAAAATTACACACAGATTACACATGAAACTAATTACACATGGGCTACACATGCAAGTAGAAATTACACACAATATGTGTAATTATACACGGATTGGCAACATGGCCGTCCGCACACACATTGTGAAGAATTAAACAACTTTAATCAGTCTCGCTTGAGCATTCAACAAGGCAGGTTGTGTAATCTTTTTTTTTTATTCAGTTCAGAATCAGCGTTGCCATAGAAAGAAATAACAAAATGTTTGCTGGGGAATCTGAATTGAAGTTCTTGTTTTTAGAAGATTATGTTGTTTAATATAACATAACAAAGAGAGTTTACTTTTTGGAACTTCACTATACATTTCTAATGTTCTTTCTTAACTTATCAAATTTGTATTTTTAAGGTTTTGTATTGAAATTCCCCCTTTTCAAATAAATTATTTTAGTGCAGAAAATATCCTTATTTCTGTATACATAGCTATATCTCCGTATTCAGCATGCACGGTATCGAGCAAATCTTTGAATTTTTTATGGCCTCTTCATATTTTGTTAATTATTTTAACGACAATTTTAATTGTATTCATTACATTCAAACGTTTTTAAAATAATGCCTGTTGAAGAATAATATAATGAAAACCATATATGTATACATTTTTAAGCCATTGAAATAATCTGTTAAAGAAATAAATATTCTTACTTAAAGAAAACATTTCCTAAATTGTAGTAATGCAAATCCTATGCATACTTTACGAACGGTTAGTAAGTGGTTTTAAAATCAAGTATATTTTCTTAACTCCATAATAAATTTTTCCATAAAGTTTCGAATTTGACATACTTGAATTAAGTTTATAAAAAAATGTCAACTAGATTTATGGAAGCTATGTACTTAAGTATGCACTTTTAATACAAAATCTGAAGTACTAATATTAAGGATAAGATTCCCTAATATTACGACTTTTTTCTGTAAGCTAGAAATTTTATAATTCATTTTACTAATATTTACTTTACGTAAGTATGGAAAATTAAGTAAAATTGTAGAATTTGTTTAAGTTTATCAGAATTTTGTGTAAACTTTAGAGTAATAAAATTTCTATACTTTAAGTTAAAGTTACTTTTTTTAAGTAAATTTCAAGAAAATTTCATAAACTAAAATTAATTTTATACCTAACTAAAAATTAGTCATTTTTTTTTTTGAGTGTATATTTTTTATAAATTTTTAGCATACTAAATATGCTAAAACCCATGTTATTCAAATATATCCACTCTTTCACCAAAATTCTAAAAAGTAAATTATATAAAGAATTTATTTTTTGAAAAACAAATTAAAATGCTTGGTGGCGCAACCTGACAAAAGAGTAGACTTTTCTGTGGAAATGCCCATATTTGAAAACAAAATAAATGTTGAAAAATATAAACAACAATTTAAATTAATTTGGAATTTTCTAATATTAATGCTCAAAGAGAATTGAGTCATCAACTTCAGAACAGAATCCTTAAGCCCATAATTAAACCGTAAATTACGAAAACAATTACATCTTTTTCTACACCTTTACAAAATTTTTTAATCAAACCGATAAATATCGGCTAAGCAGATAATTTAGCATTCTAATGCCTCATTTTATTTTTCCTGCCGTATTACAATCAGCAAAAAAAACTACTTAGCATTTACGTGATCTTAATCCTAAAAACATTAACTGATGTCATAATATTAAATACGACAAAACCGAATCACAAGTGCCTTAAAGTTTATAAAAGAAGTTTTTGTGGAAAAAATGCTGAGCAAAAAGCTTTTAATTCAAAAAATAAAAGAAGCTTTGATTTTTTCTACAAGGCAAATTGAACACAAAAGTGTAGGGTATTAATAGGTTTGAGAAAATTAGAGCAAGATAAAATAAAATTTCTTATATTCTTAGACAAACACACACACATGCTTATGTGTGTGTATGGTGTTAAAAGTATGTATGGCTGTGTACCAGGGATCAAATCATGAGGGAATCATAAGAGAATTTATGATTATGATTGGATTTGGATTCGATTGGAAACGAGCTGGCAATACCAATAAAGTGTCTGTCTGCCAACTATGGATTGGGTTTTTTTATGTTTTTTTTTTCTGTTGCCACTTTTGGTCTTGATTTTGATGATGTGTTACAAAAAGTAAATTTTTTTTTTTTGGTTAAAAAAAATACAAAAAATGTATAAGTTAAGATAGTAACAAACTGAAATTGTTCTTAAAGAAACTATACGAGTATTATTGGTATTTTGTGCTGGATACTTTTAAACAGCAAAAAAAACTATACTTTATAGTAAAGGAATTTATAGAAATAGCAATAATAGTATCAAAAAGTAAGACAATATAAAAAAAAACCAGTTAGATTTCTATTCTATTCGGCTGTGTCGCAGCTTTGATACCCTGCAACAAAAAATCAGAATTATATTTATTTAGAATAACGGAACTTATCTTACGTTGAAGCCAATTATAAAGATATCTTTAAATATATAACTGCAGTTTTTTTTTTCTTATAAAAAACTAAGTTATGGCATACATGGTGGCACATAACATGATGTAACAAATTTGAACTTTTGTCATGGCCTTTGATGACCACTCTATTTTTTGATGGTCCCCTAATTTATTATTTAAAGGCAGCTAAGCAAAATCTATTGTTGCAATATTTACAGAAAACAGGTACGTTCACTTCATTATTATGGCCATATGTTAGGCCACATCCGTGGAACATTATGTGACTAAAAATAACACGATTTTATTTTATAATAATCGGTCTATAACAGAGGCCAACAAATTTTTAATCCAAGGACACAGTACACTTAGCTTAAAGTTAACAAGACATCCTGGTTTTCGCAATATTCAAGACGCAATACCTGCGAGAATTCATCTTTATTTATCAAATCTGAAATGAATTATGAAAGTCCAACCAGCAAAAAATTTAAATTCCACATTAGTTAACAATACATCAAGCCCAGCAAATGTGTGAACATTAACTTTTTTTGCATAATGGGGTAAATGTTTAACAGATTCGGATTCAGCTCAACTCATACCCTAAGAAAAGTATACTCCCAAGATTTGGACTATTTTTAAAGTTTGTCGGCCTGTGTAATTTACCATATATCCCATATTAAACGGACCTTTGAAATTCATTTGAAAACGAATAACGCTAACAAATTTTAAAATGCTGTTGAAATATTATTATATCAAAAATAATTTTTGGCGAGATAAAAATATGAAAATTTGTATTTAAGGTAATGTGATGGCGCCGAAGCCGGGAAAAATAATAGTTGTTGCCTTATGCAGCTCCCCTGGTTTTTAGGGAATGCCGAATATATTCAAAATTAACCTTCAAATGTCCACAAAGGAACCTACAATTTATTTTTGCAATATTTTTTTTCAAGAAAATACTCAATACTTAAATTTTTTTTTAATATCGCCTGATCCCCGAAATTATTATTTTTTTCTTTCTTCCTAAATCTAAGTTTTTACAAATTTTCTGACTTGGTACGACAATGCACTCAATAATAAGAAAAGAAAGTCAATGTCTACTATAATAACAATTTAAAATATCAAAAGTATCCCTCTTTCAGATAAAACAAAAAAAATATAATTAACTGTACATTTTTATACAGTAAAAGTGCGTAGAAAGAGAGTACAATGCAATGTCGAATATATTCGACAAAAACACTGAAAGGGTTAATAACAGTAGAAATCCCTCTACCGAATTTTAGAACTTTCAATATGTAGCATATCACTTTAATACGCCTAACACCGAAAGGAAGCATGATCTTTTATTAAAATGAGTTCTCCCTCATATATATGAGTTGATCCCAGTAGGGATCATCTCATATATATGAGTGTAAGATCTTCCCGGGTCAATCAGGTGCACGCATGCCTGGGATACGACAAACATCCAAAGCGGCGGAGGTCTTGAAGTCCTTTCTAAAGGACAACAAATTTTAATATTTGGCTTATTTATTTATCATATAGCCGATATAAAAGTGGAGCGTATCAAAGAATCGGTATAGCCGAATATAACACATTTACTGTTTTCTATTTATTTATTTTTTTTTTTTTTCAATAAAATTGAGTATTTTTAAGTGGCTTTTTGCTGTTTATTAAGCCATGTTGTTTTTATTTTATTTTTTTTATAGAACTTTAAAAAATAAACAACTAACTGGAGTGTTAGTTTGCTTAACTAAAATAAAATTTAAAACATATGGAACCTCATATAAATTTATCTGCAAAAAAATGTAACAGAGATGAACAAGATAAGGGTCACAGGATGAAGACGAAAGCCGGAACACAGAATCTACTTTTCATAACTGACGCGAAAAAATATTTTAATACAAAATTTTTAAAAATTTAAATTTAAAAAATTTTATGTAAAAAAATTTCTCAACAGCAGGTGAAGGGGAATGCAACAATTCTGCTTGTTGACAAAACCATTCGACCGAAAATTGGCGTAAGTGCACGCAACGAAGTCCCGTTAGAAAGCGAAATTTCAATTTGGAAACCTGTTTAAATGTAATAATGTTCCATGATTAAATAACATAGACTAACGTTTTAAAATGTAACAGAATGCCAAAGCAACCTTCACTTCTGCTTGAGAAACAGGATGCGTCATAAGTACTAAAAGAAATTTTTGATGACCATGTTTAAACTTTTTTACAAATTGTATGCATCTGCACTCATAGCAAAATGCATCTTCATATTGATGATGCCCTAACATCAGAATTGTAACATTGATGTGTTACTACAATTGGCATAAATTAGTCAAAAAATGATATCATACGACGAGCTTCATCCTAAAAGTTTGTCATATTTTATGCGTAATCGACGCTATGGCTACAGTGACATCAATTCGATGCCACATTTTGTGTACACAGATAGAAAAGGCGTCATAACGCTGATGCATTTTGACATTACTACAGACAAACTGTCATCAGTGCGATGACAAACTGTCATCAGTGCGATGACAAACTGTCATCAGTGCGATGATATAATATATCATGTCATAATTGCGATGACATCATATTTCATGTCATAATAGAGCAATTCCATATGAAAGCGATCACCTTTTGGACGACCCCTCTCCGATTTTAAAATAAATAGTTTCAATCGATTGCCCAGCAAAAAATAATGTACCTACATATTTTTTTTTTTTTTTATAGTGACTGGTTTAGTGACGGTGTACACCACTGTCATGTGACAAAATTGAAGAATTCTTCATAAGGGACCTCATTGAAAGTTGTTTAAAAAAAAAAACTACTAAAGCGATCGCAACGAGTGATAGCTCGTTGAAAAGGTATTGAATCAGGCTTTAATTGAAAAATAAAATGTTCCTAATTTTTCTTAGAAATTTACCTTTAAATTTTCCCAAGAAAATTCAATTTTCCGATTTTCCACAGAAGCTCCTAAATTTTCCGGCTAATGTTTTTTTTTTGGATTCCTCATAATTTTTGCTTTAAGAATCAGCAATAAAAAAATGGGCCCTGACTCCTTGTTTGGACAGGAGAAGAGCATTTAAGAGACCACCTTGTTAAAAATACATTTTAAAAATTATTTTACAGTTAAAAATACATTTTTGAAGAAAAAATCAATTTTTTTTTTTAAGAGCCCCAAGTTGAGTGTGTGTGAATATGGTCTGCCTGCCTTCACAAGATCGGCCATAAATCCATGGATAATAGCAGCAGTGGCATGTAATGGCACACCAAACCCGACTGAGGCTACAGGTCATAAAATGTTTTGTAAATTTTTTAAATTACCAGGTAATAAATATTTCGCCTAAAATGACACGTGCAGAAACAAGTCATAAAACACGGATTTTCCATAAATATGGCGAAATATTTATTACCTGGTAATTTAAAAAATTTGCAAAACATTTTATGACCTGTGGTCGGCTTATTGGCAGTAACCCAGGAAAAACTTTTTGAATTTTGGTAGTAGGTCGTAGTTATTTCATACGTTACCTGGTAAGTAGTTGTCATTACAATTGTCATTATTCTGAAAACCTCAATAAGTACTTGCTAGTAATGACCTCAGTAAGTACTTTTCACTACTATTATTTTCAGTTATGAATATTTACTTACTAATAACCAACTAAATAACTACTTATTAGTTGTCTTGTTTTCAGTACTGAATATTTACTTACTGGTATTTAGCCCCATAACTACTTATTAGGTCTATTAACTAGCGCCAATTAAATAAAAACTAGTTATTTTTTGGCTTCCAGTAAGTATATTGTAAGTACTTACAATACAACATACTGGTAGTTAAATAATAACTAGATATTTTGTGACTTCTAGTAAGTGTATTGTAACTACTGAATTCTGTGGACAACTCGAACAAAAATAAGTAGTTATTCAGCCGAAAAATAAGTAGTGTTTATATTTCTCCAATGTTATTTGCTAACTTACCAGGTAAGTAAAGTTTTTGCTGGGAACCAATTAAGTCCCTTTTAAAAAACATTTTATGACCAGTAGTTCACGCAAATTTTCCTATTAAAGAAAAGCAAATATCGCTTATTTTTTTTTTATCTATTTTTTACCAAAAAATAAATATAAATACTTCACACACTCTGAGTCAAATTTCAGTTGAATACTAAACGTGAAAGTGTTAAAGTGTTTTTTTTTTGTAAAGTAAAGAGTGAAGCTGTAAAGACAATTTAAAGTAAAATGAATAAATTTTGCTGCAATCCGTTTAACAAGAGTGGACATCGTTCGAAAAAGATAAAAGTATTAAAATTAACTGGTGTTTCGAAGCGATACATGAATGAATTAAATATACAATACGGTGAAGAAGCAGAATTCATTTGCCCCAAGTGTAAAATCGATTTGTCTCAACAAACAAATGCAGCCACAATCCGAGAGTGAAATGACAAGTGAACAAAATGTTTCATCTGATAGTGAGGCAGACATTCCGATGGTCAATATGTCTTTGAGTCCTTTGAATGAGGCTATTACCACTTTAGGTGAAACGCCTATTAGAAAAAGAAAGTTGCGAAGTGAAACATACAGGAAAGTGAAAAAAGGCAAGGTTATGAGTGCAATCGCGACAATATTTGATGAAGGCTCTGATAACGAATGCAGTCAAGCAGATGACGTTGATGACGGCAAACAAATGATTGAGCAGTTGAAAAGAAAATTCAATTTAGCGACCACTTTTCCGGAGAAATATCTCATTTTATCTGTGCTGCCTCAATCATGGTCTAAACGCAAGATTTCTGAACAGTTTCAAACATATTTTTACATCGCAAGAAGAAGCAAAGAATTAGTTCGACAGAAGGGCATATTGGCGACGCCCACCAAGAAATTTGGCTCAAGGACCCTCAGCGAAGCAACGGTGAAATTGATTCAAGATTTTTACTGCAATGATGACAACAGCCGCGCCTGCCCAGGTACACTTGACTATGTTATCACACGTGAAGATGGAGAAAAAGTACACAAGCAGCGCAGATTATTATTATGTAATCTATCCGAAGCATACCATCAGTTCAATGAGAAATACCCAGCAGAAAAAGTGGGATTTTCTAAG
Organism: Pollenia amentaria; assembly: GCA_943735925.1. Lineage (NCBI taxonomy): Eukaryota > Metazoa > Arthropoda > Insecta > Diptera > Polleniidae > Pollenia > Pollenia amentaria. The sequence continues at coordinate 56,757,876 of OX031006.1, forward strand.
TTTGCCATCCTACGACCAAAAGAATGCGTGCTGGCATTAGACAGGCACGGAACGCATTCAGTCTGCGTTTGCATGTTTCATCAAAACATCAAATTAATTTTCTTTCCATGCAAGAAATTGAAAGTATTTCACGGTGAAATTGAAACATATAGGGACCTCCTGTCGAAGTCGTTGTGCGCATACCCCACGGAAAATTGTCATCTGTCCAAATGCGACAATTGTCCGAAGATTGACGAGCTAGAGCAATATTTGGCGGAAAAGTTTGAACAGCTGTTAATTCAGGAGGTGCATTTCAAACAGTGGATAATTAGCAGCGGCAGATGTTCCCTTGAGACCGTGGTAAAGCAGATTCCGGAATTCATCGAGGAATTCGGATTCAAGTTGAATGAACTGAAGACGCACCATTTCATATCCGAGATGCAATCGAAATTTCTAAAGGAAAGTAAGGAGAAATTAGCCCAAAATGAATTCATTGTGATAAGCGACTTTGCCGAGAATTACACTTTTCTCGTTCAGGATGAAATTCAGGCTTATCACTGGGCAAACGACCAGTGCACGGTGCATCCTTTTTGCATTTATTTCAAAAACGAAGATAACGAACTACAGACCGTAAGCCTTGTTGTTGTCGCGGAGAGTTTAGCTCATAATTATGTGTCCGTTTATTTATTTCAAATGAAACTGTTTGAATTCTTAAGATCAAAATTCGATGCAATCGACAAAGTAACGTTTTTCTCAGACGGCGCGGCTTCTCAGTACAAGAATAAAAAAAATTTTTACAATCTTTGCATAATTGAAGAAGAACAAAACTGCAAGGTCGAGTGGCACTTTTTCGCGACGTCCCACGGTAAGGGCCCATGCGATGCGTTAGGGGGAACCCTAAAACGCATGGCGACTAAGGCAAGTTTGCAAAGGCCATATACTGACCAGATCTTAAATGTACAACATTTGTTTTCGTGGATTCAAAGCAAGGAAATTGCCATTAACACAGTTTTATGCACTCAAAAAGAACACGATGCCATGGAGCGACGAATTCAAAACAGATACAATAATGTCAAAACTATAACTGGAACGCAAAAGTTTCATTGCTTCATACCAAATATTTCTGATATGTCAATTAATGTAAAGCGGTACTCTTCGTCTGCCGTCGTGCTAAATTTAAAGTTACTTTAATTTTATAATGATGCCAAGACAATTGAAATTTTTAATACATATTGTAATTAAGTATAAGCAGCAAAATAAGAAAGATTTTTTCTTCATAAATGTATTTTTAACTGTAAAATAATTTTTAAAATGTATTTTTAACAAGGTGGTCTCTTAAATGCTCTTCTCCTGTCCAAACAAGGAGTCGGGGCCCATTTTTTTATTGCTGATTCTTAAAGCAAAAATTATGAGGAATCCAAAAAAAAAAAATTAGCCGGAAAATTTAGGAGCTTCTGTGGAAAATCGGAAAATTTAATTTTCTTGGGAAAATTTAAAGGTAAATTTCTAAGAAAAATTAGGAAAATTTTATTTTCAATCAATACCTTTCCAACGAGCTATCACTCGTTGCGATCGCTTTAGTAGTAGTTTTTTAAAACAAGTTTCAATGAGGTCCCTTATGAAGAATTCTTCAATTTTGTCACATGACAGTGGTGTACACCACCACTAAACCAGTCACTATAAAAAAAAAAAAAAATATGTAGGTACATTATTTTTTGCTGGGCAATCGATTGAGACTATTTATTTTAAAATCGGAGAGGGGTCGTCCAAAAATTTGCCAAATTTGATCGTTTTCATATGGAATTGCTCAATATATAATTAACATTATTTTCATGTTTAAAAAGTAAAATTAGAAGCAAAAATTCCCATATTCTATTTTTTTAATTATTTATTTTAAAACTTAAAATTTTTAAAGTAGAACTATTACTAAAACCATATTGGGCATGCTTCTGGTGTCTTATATTTAAGAGTTCTTCTGTTAACAAAGGGCGGAATACAACATAAGTGAAAAAGCATATCGATGCCTTACTTTCTCAACCTCGTATCTTAAAAAAATAAGGTTGGGACTTTTTCATATAAAACGATTGTTTTTTTTGTGTTCTATTACTGCAAAAAGTTATTATTTCAATAATTTATTAATATTTACAGAATAGAGACAAAGTATTGAAATAATAAGTTGTTACAGTAATATAACACAATCGTTTTATATGAAAAAGTCCAAACCGTATTTTTTTTAAGATACGAGGTTGAGAAAGTAAGGCATCGATATGTAACGGGTAACATGCTTTTTAACACCGACTCCGATTCGTCATTCCTGTGATGCCAATGTATTATCCCGTTGATGACATAATTTAAATTTTTGAACCTGATGAAAATTTAGCCAGTGATTTTAAGGGCTGACATCACAGTGATGTAAAGTGTCATGCAGTCAAAAACGAAGACACTTGTCATAGTACTAATGTCAAAACACATCAGCGTTACGACGCCTTTTCTATCAGTGAGAAAGCTAATATATTAAAACTCTCAAAAAATTAAAAAAGCTTTACTTTTCCTAATTCATATTTCCAAAACAATAACGTCAGAAATATGAACATTTAAAAAATTAAAAAAAAAGATTTAATTTTTTATTCCTGTCATTATTTAAGAAAGAAAAATTTTGAAGTTAAAATTATAAAAAATTTACAGCAAAAAACACTACTATTCCTGGCAGGTTTGTCTAACTGCCTGTCCGGCTGTCGTTTCAACTGATATTTTTGTACTATAATTTCTTGTGTATGTATAGGTGTCTTTCTGTCTGTCCCTTAAAAGCTTCACTCAAACATAATGAGCTAAAGTTTGTGTTACATTTTTGGGGTTTAACTCCTGACACAATATGACATTTTGGGGGTTTTATACCACTGATACATGTGGTAGCACATGCTAATACAAACACCGAAACATACATGCTATAGCAGCATGTTAAACTGCAAACAGTAACGGGCAACAAACTCTTGTAGAATGAGTAGAAGTATGAAACAAGTAAATACAAAAAAAAAAAAAAAAACTCAAATAAAAGCGAAATACTTGAGTTTAGAGTGCTAAACACAAGTATGTTTGCATTAGTAGGTTACATTTACTATTAGGATGTGAATAGTAGAAATTCAAAATGCCAGTGCAAGAAATATTAGACAAAAAAATAGACTAGAAAAAGAGAGCAACCATTATTTTGCATATACTACACAGCAATAAGATGAACTAAAACAAGAATCCTGGAACATCAAAAAGTTGTAAAAAAAAGAACTCAACATTTCCACAAAACAATTGGGAACATGAAAAAATTTTACAACCATCCATGTTTTTTGTAATTTGAACTTTAGCAATTTTTATTTCAACTTCTCCTTTTTCTTGTGCAATTGTTTTTGTTGTATATCTTTTTTAAAAGCTTTATGGAAGCATTGTCCCAAAAACCACCAAAACAAAATAGAAATCGGGCAGCAAATTTGTAAGAAAATTTATGGTCATTTAGGTTTTTCTTTTAGTTTCTTTTGGCATTTTTTTCTCTTGATTGTTGCAGACAATACAGGCTGATTTACCATGATATTTTATGGTGCCCTAAATATCCGGTAACACGAATTTATGCACATGATTATATGAGCACGTGCATGAAGACAGTGAATGTAGAAAGTGAAGGCTATTGCTGCACAATTCACTGTGCAACATACGCCTGTAAAAATCGATAAAATGAAACTTATGTATACCAGTTTCAAATTTACATAGTGCCAAAACTAGAGCTAAAGCTTGAACTGAGCTAGAACTGAATTGGAACTGAACTAAACCTGAAATAGAACTGAACTAGAACTGAACAAAAACTGAACTAGCACTAAACTAAAACTGAACTAGAACTAACCTAGAACTGAACTAGAACTGAACTAGATGTGAACTACAACTGAACAAGAACTGAACTATAACTGAACTAGAACTGAAATAGAACTGACCTATAACTGAACATGAACTGAACTAGAACTGAACTAGAACTAACCTAGATCTGAACTAGAACTGAACTAGAACTGAACTAGAACTAAACTAGAACTGACCTTGAACTGAACTAGAACTGAACTAGAACTGAACTAGAACTGAACTAGAACTGAACTAGAGCTGAACTAGAACTGAACTAGAACTGAACTAGAACTGAACTAGAACTGAACTAGAACTGAACTAGAACTGAACTAGAACTGAACTAGAACTGAACTAGAACTGAACTAGAACTGAACTAGAACTGAACTAGAACTGAACTAGAACTGAACTAGAACTGAACTAGAACTGAACTAGAACTGAACTAGAACTGAACTAGACCTAAACTAGAACTGAACTAGAGCTAAACTAGAACTGAACTAGAACTGAACTAGAATTGAACTAGAACTGAACTAGAACTGAACTAGAACTGAACTAGAACTGAACTAGAACTGAAGTTGAACTGAACTAGAAATGAACTAGAATTAAACTAGAACTGAACTAGAACTAAACTAGATCTGAACTAGAACTGAACTAGAACTGATTTAGAACTGGCACTTAAACTGCACTAGAACTACATGCTGCTATTCTCATTAATATCGTAAATTTGTATAAAAGCCTCAGGATTTTCTATTATAAAAAAATTTAAAAAAGCTACAAAAAAAAACTTAACTTTCTTGAATAAATTGATTCTTCATTTCACAAAAAATATTTTTCTATGTACATTTTCGCACGAAATCGCCAAATTTATTTAAAAGAGCAAGTTTAATTTTATAAAAGGAAAAAAATTAAATTTTTAGTTAAAATACAATTTTTTTGTATTGTTTTTCCTTAAAATTGTATTATGTATTCACTTAACATCTTTATTTATAGCAAAAAGTTTTATAAATTAGTTTTCAAGAATTCATGTAACATTCATTTTTAAGAATTCTCCACAACTGTACTTTTTTATTAATCTTTATTTTTTACTTGATCAAATAGTTTATATTTTCTTAATACTTTATTTGTTATTTGGCTTGTTGGTTTGCTTTTTGATATTCTTCAATGGATTGCCAAGAATTTCATTTTTCTTTTCGTTTAGTATTTTTGCCAAAATTGTGTTAGTTTACAGAATGATTGCGCTAAAAGATGAACAAAGCACGAAAATATAAAATTATTATATACATTTTTTCACTACATTAATAACTTTGAAACTATTGTAAGTTTCTTAGATTTATATATTTTATGAAAATTATGGTGTGTTGGCATTCTATTAAAAACTGATATTCGAGATTTGATTTGTTGCATAAAGGGTATATTTTCTTTATAAGCAGAATGTAAATAAATTATATAAAAAAAATATTTCCTACTCACTAAAATCAAATTCTATAAACAGATTTCCGCAAAGGCAGACAAATAAAGAGAATATCGAGCATGTTTCAGAAATCGAAGTGAAGTGAAATTAAATTCGAACGAGATTTTAAGTTAATTCATTTATAAAATGAACGTAGTTTTTCCTGGTTTAAAGTGTTGTTTTCGTTAAGCTAATTGATACTACGATTGAAAATCTGAAGTAGATAAAATGGAATATTTTTAGAGACTTTTAGTTCAGTTCAGTTTCCAGAACATGCCCGCGAATTTATTATGTTATTTTATAGCAAAAGTTTATGAAACAAGAATTAGTAGTAAACTAAGAAAAAAAAGAACTGACATCAGAAAGAAACTAAGACTTACAATAGAACTTAACTACAAGTAATCTAAAACTTAGTTTAAACTTATCTAAAATTTAATCAAAACCTAATTACAACTGGACTTGAATATAGAAAACTGAAAAAAATAAAAAAACTGACACCAGAACGGACACTAGTACTAATACAAGGACTAAACTAGAAGTGAACTTACACTATTGGGTCGATTACGGATGGTAAATAAGCTGAAGATGTGTTCCCAGCAACGAAATTAGGCAACGACTTATTCTTATTTTATATTTTAACATCAGCGGCGTTGCCTGATTTCTCTGCTGGCAACACAACTGAAGTTCAGTTGCCATACGTAATCTACCCATAAATTAAAAAAAACTAGAACTTAACCACAACATAATAAGAAGTGAACTAAAACAAAACTAGAATTAAACTGAGCTAGAACAAAACTACAGAAAAAAAATTATTAAATTTCTCCAATCACCAAATTTATTCCAAATTCATAATATCCAGCAAACAAGTTGTTGATTTTGCACCTATTACCAAAATGTTTATATTGATTACTAAAAATTTTAAAATATTGAAAAAATATTTTCAATAAATAATATTTTTAATTTTAATTAAAAAAAGTGATCAAAAAACTTGGCCATTTCAAACAATGTTTTAATTTATTTAAAAAAATATTGACAATTCCCAAAAACAATTCAACATGTTTAAATTATTTGATTTTAAACGAAAAAAGTCAATTAAGATTTTTTGTTATTTAATTAAAATTTTAATTGAAAATTTATTTCAAAACAACTTAATTGTTAATTAAATCAATATCAACTTTTTAATTAAAAAAAAAATAATTGATTCAATTATCACATTAATTAAATTTAAATACTTTTCAAACCATTTCTTAATTGACAAAACACTTTTTTCTGTGTAAAGCTGAACTAGAAATGAACTTGAATTGAACTGGAACTAAACTATAGCTGAACTAAAACTAGAACTAAACTAGAAATAAACTAAAATTGAACTAGAACTAGAAGAAATTTTTAAGAATCAATCAATCAATCAGTATTTCCTTCTTGATTTATTTTGCCACACTTGTATAAATATTTCGTTCATTGTCATTCCTTTTTTTAAATTTTTTTAATAAAATTTCTTCACTTCTCAGGCAACAAAAATTGAATTTTATTTCCAAACGACATACAGAAATTCAAAAAAGAAAAAATAAATGCCCTTCCTTAGGCTAAATCGAATGATGGCAAAATGAAAGTTTCAAAAGAAAACCACTACTAAAAAAATTCCAATTCCTATTTTTATTTCCTCGTAAATTTTTTAGTGTTGTCTTCTGTTGTGCCTGAAGTCGGAACATAAAATTTGTGTCACTGAGTTTTAATTTTATTATTTTTTCCTTTTTTTACTTTTTCTATTTTTCAAGTTTGTTAAAGAAAATATTTGTTGGCCAACTAACAAATATGCAATAATAGTTTCTATTGAAAGGAATAAAAAAGAGAACTACAGAAAACTATTTTTAATAATCTTTGTATTGAAATCAAATAAAGTTTAAATTGTTTGAATCCACATATTTACTCACTTAAGTTTTAAGAGAGAGAAAAAAAGTTTCCTCAAGCCACATATTTTCATTTTCTAAACTTTTTGTGAGCCATTAATAAGCATTTGAAAAAAAACTAGTTTAAGGAATCGATTGAAATAACTAAACCAGATGTTAAATTTTGTTCACTTTCAGTAATAAATGGAGCTCACTGGTAAGCAGTTTTGTAAGGAGTGAAGCAAAAATCCCGCTTACAAACCTGCTTACAAGAGGCATGATTTTAACATGACGATTCCCCACTTGGAAGCAATTTTTTCTATCTGCTCGAAAACAATTTGATGACTGATTGCTTAATAACAATATGTAATTTCAAGCATCTGTTGTGTTCAACAAAATTTCGGGAATAATCGTAAACACATTTCAAAATCATTGCAAGACAACCTGCTTCCATGTAAGGGATTAACAGAAGCCCTTTGAACTTTTTTTTTTTTATTATTTATTTAATTTCAATTAATTATTTTCAATATTACACTTTATTGCCTCAGCACCGAATTGGCTTTATAGAGGCTAAGGGCACCTATTTACATTTGTTCACAAGGAAATTATAAAATAAAAAGAAGATATGTAAACTACATGTCTAAATAAGTATGAACATATATTTAAAGTGTTTTAATTATTGTATGTATTATAGTTAAATCTAAGAAGTATTTCTGTATTCTGTAACAAGTGTTCTTTTAATTTATTTTTAAAGGTTGATATTAACGGAATAGTCTTTAAGCTTTCTGGCAATCTATTATATTCAGTTGGTCCACTGTAACCAATGCGTTGTTTAGAAAGTTCAAGACGACACCTTATAGTATGCAAATTGCTTGATTGTCTGGTACCTTCTTGTGTTATTGATGTATTCCGGATAAGTGAAATAGTATGTGAGCCAATTCCTTTTAAACACTTAAAAACATAAAGCTGTAACTGTTGCTTATAGAGTCCTCTTACAGGAAGTACATTTTTTGCATATTCTTGATATAGGTTTATTGTCGGAAACCATAACGGGAAATTGAAAACAATTTTCAGCGCTTTATTTTAAGCTGATTGCAACGTCTTTAAGCTAGTATTTGTTCTAAATCCATAAGGTATGTTAAATGCGAATGAATTATGGACTGGTAAAGTAGAAGTTTGGTTTTAGTATTCAATTTATTTTTTAACTTTGTTCGTGAATTTTTGCTTTGAAGAAATCTTTTTAATTATTTACTTACCACGTGCTTACGTAAAAGGGATAATTTAAAGTCATTAAATTTTTAATTTACTTATATTAAATATTCACTTAAATGGTTTTCACTTCTCTGCTGCTTTTACGTAGTATCCCAATAAAAAATTGAGCTTCCAACTAAACAGGCTTGTAAGGGAGAAACGTTGAAGTTTCTCTTTCCATATCGCTTATGGAAGACATGAATTTTATATGGTGAGTTCCCACGTTGAAGCAGTACATTTTTGATACAAAAAGCGCTTTATTCAGCGCATATAAATATTGGTGAATGTAACGATCAGATTTCCACACTGAATTTTTTGTTACCGTTATTCTTTAATACGCTCCTTTACAAACCTGAATATATTTTTCTTAATTTATGAAGAATTCGTTCACTTACCTTCCTGCATCTCTGTATGTCTTACTGCGTAGCGCATAAATGTGTACCATTTGCGCTTCGCAAAAAAAACAATTTTTATTGGAATATAATAGTCAGCGCATATATCAGCGCTCATGTACTTTTCTTGGTTCCGGAAACTTTAAAATTTTTTACTCGGCTGTCTTCGTATTGTTCACATGCGAACCAATTTCAGTGATAAGTTCTAGTTCATATTCATTGCAGCAAAGTTTGGCAAGACGTATACGTAATAAAATTTAACCTTAAATACACATACGCTCTGGTAATATGTTCTGGGGACTAGTTCGTGCAGTCGTAATCGAATACTTTTTCGATTCGAAAGCAATTTCGTTTCTAATTCTTTCAGGCAATACTAAACGAATCGAAATTATTCTTTCAGTGTTGTGAAAACTTAAAGAAATGCTTTACAACACTTCGTTCAGTAGCGACTGAAAGAATTAGAAATAAAATTGCATTCGAATCAAAAAAGTTCACGCTCACGACTGCCATTATAAGCCCCCTGAAATTTTATTTAAAAAGAAGCAACCATTTAAAGCCAGCACTAACTTCATCATTCCCATTACCCAGAGCCCATAAGTCACTAACGAACATTCCTCGATCATTTTACAGAAATAAATCCCTGTTCTTCGTGTCACTGCTCTATGTTAAAGCCAAAAATTCAATAAGAACAACATTATGAGGATTATTTCTAAGTGTTGTTATTAACAATAACGCAAATGTCAATGTGTAACAGTAGTAGTGGTAAGTTACCACAACCACTTTCAATTAACCAACAGAGTAGTAGTATCACATTAGCACCCATGCGAACGACAATGTCAACAAGAATAATAGTGATGATGATGATGTTGCTCCGTACTTTTGCTTTTGCTGCTGTGTTAACATCATATTAATTTTTAGTGACATTTAAACAAGTCAAACGATGCGTATGAGAAATGTTTTTTCTCTGTTTCTTTTTAGTTTTCTTATTCTTATATTCACTATTTCTACGTTATAGTTTAGAACTCTGTGAGCAAGAAAACAACATAAAAGATATAATATTCCAAGCCAGTTGAAACGTGAAAATCAAAACTGAGCTGGAGAACAATTACTAGTTTAGTTTTAATATTTGAGTTAATATTTGAGAAAGTTTCAGTTATATTATCGGTCTTACTGTCAAGTCCTTGTGGCTAATTTACCAATTTTTCATTTAATTTACCCATGAAAAATCCATTTAGCGATTAGCCAATTTTAAAAATTTTATTCCAAAAAAATTTTATAAATGCTCCATAGTTGTGTTGTAACTTTTTTACTTTTCTTAATAAGTCAACGCAAATGACTTTTACAATAAAAAAATAATTTTGATCAATAATTTGAATTTTTTTGTTATTTAAAGATTGTTCTAATGTATATACGAGGGCGGATCAATAAGTGACTTTTTGAATGAAAAACAGTTTTTTTACAAAAAAAATTTAATTTTCAACATAATCAATCTCCTTTTAACTCAATACACTTTGTCCAACGTTTCTCCAATTTGTGTATCCCTTCCAAAAAATAGGATTTTTCGCGGTCCATAAAAAAGGCATTTGTTTCACCAATAATTTCATCGGTGGAGCTAAATCTCTTTCCACCGAGCCATTTCTTTAAGTTCGGAAATAGGAAATAGTCACTGGGGGCTAAATCCGGAGAATATGGAGGATGAGGTACCAATTCGTAGCCCAATTCATGTCATTTTGCCATTAAGACTGCACACATGTGTACCTGTGCATTATCTTGATGAAAAATAACTTTTTTCTTGGCCATATGGGGTCGTTTTTTTTAAATCCTCGTTAAATCGGTCCAATAAATTGGCATAATATTCGCCGTTTATTGTTTTTCCCTTTTGAAGGTAATCGATGTGGATTATCCCGCATGCATCCCAAAAAACTGTTGCCATCACCTTATTGGCCGACAAACTTACCTTGGCCTTCTTCGGAGCGGGTTCACCTGGAGAAACCCATTGTTTAGGCTGCTGCTTGGTCTCTTGGTCGGAGTGTTGTAATGGATCCATATTTCATCCACAGTTACAAAACGCCGCAAAAACTCATTCAATTGAGAGCAACCGCGGCACTCATCATGCAGACAGCTTTCTTAAACCCAGCTGATCATTAAAAATCAAAACCTTACTGCCATGTGAAATGCCTATACGGCATCAACAATCTCACGCACTTTTACTCTTCGATCAGCCAACACCATATCGTGAATTTTTTCGACATTTTAGGGTGTATTGATTTCAATTGGCCGTCCAGAACGTTCAGCGTCATTTGTACTTGTGCGACCACAACGAAAGTCAATAAACCACTTTTTTACCATTGAAATCGATGGTGCAGAGTCCCCATAGTATTTATCAAGCTTTTCCTTGGTTTGATTGACGGTTTTTTTTCGCAAAAAATAATGTTAAATGAGAACTCGAAATTCACTTTTTTCCATTTTTAAAAAAATCTACGAGGTCGTATGTTTTGAACAGCTGTTAAACGCAAAGTAAATAACGGAACTTGTACAAAACTTGATAGTAGGCTATTAACAGGTGGAACTTGATGTGAGCAGTGTTGCATTTCGAAAAGTCACGGACTTATTAATGCGCCCTCGTAATATGTTTTTCATTCCACCTTTATTAGTTTCAAGTATTAATAATTTGTCGAGCTTGAGGTCTTTTTTAAAAAAACTTTAAACGTTTATTAAAACCACCGAAATATTGGTTTTAATAACCATTTAAAGTTTTTTTTAAAAATATTAGTATTGCGGTTATTTTATTGAACTGTTAATGGTTTTTAATCCAAATTTAGATCTTTTTTAATAAGGCTTAAGTTCATTGAATTTAATTTTCATTAAATTATTTTTATGAAGACAGGAATTTTACAACATGAAATTAATTAAAATTTTATTGATAATATTTCATTCTTGACTGCGCTGTTTTTTTTAAAAGACCTCAAGGTCGACAATTTATTAATACATGTGTGTTAGCAAGGAAATTTAAAACCCTTTTTTACCTCTTCTATTCCAAGAATATAGTAAAAAAATTATATTGGATATATCTACACAAAAATACTTTTAAAACCATAATGTATCTTTATAAAAATTGGTGTACGATAATTTGCATCAAATTCAACGACAAAAAAATTGCTCCCGTCTTTGAATATAAAAAGAATACTTGGGTAAGAGGTCTTTTACAGTAATAAATGTAATATTTAACTTATTTTAAGATTTATACAAAAAAGAAGAAGCCCTAAATTTGAGAAGGTTTCCTTTCAATAAAGCTATTATTGGGGGATTCACAATGTTTGATATCAAGTCATATCGTCATAATGTCCTAAATAATATTTTGCAATTTTTTAGAAACAATATTGTTGTGTTTCAAACAAAATAACAATTTTAACACAGAAAAAAGCGTTTTATCAATTAAAAAATGGTTTAAAAAGCATTAAAATTTAATTAATGTGATAATTGAATCAATTATTTTTTTAGTTGAAAGAAAATTTAAAATTTAATTTTGATTTAATTAACATTTTAGTTGTTTTCAAACAAATTTTCAATTAAAATTTTAATTAAATAACAAAAAATATTAATTGACTTATTTCGTTTAAAATAAAATAATTTCAACATGTAGAATTGTTGTTGGGAATTGTCAATATTTAATTAAATAAATGAACACATTGTTTGAAATGGCAAAGTTTTTTAATCACTTTTTTAATTAAAATTTAAGGTATCATTTATTGAAAAAAATTTTCAAAATATTAACATTTTTAGTAATCAATATAATCATAGGTGCAAAGTCAACAAATTGTTTGCTAGATATTATGAATTTGGTATAAATTTGGTGATTGGAGAAAATTAATTATTTTTTCTGTGAATGCTGTGTTCATTGATTCGCCATAACTGTACAGTTGAAATCTAAATTTTAAGCGGTTGCCCACAGCAGTCATATATATTTCTTGTAATTATTTTAAGACATGACTTTAAAACTTTATGACTACCTTGTTTTTTCATGTTATCCCTAAATAAAATTGTTATATAAAATTTTGCAAACAATGATTTGGATTAGTATTTTAAAAACCTAAAATAGAAGATTTAAATTGTAAAATGCCAACATTTTCTAGACTTTTGGATTGAAAAAATTATGAATTTTAACTCACACATACACACAAATTCGCACTTGAAACTAAAAACCAAAGCTCGTGTTTTTTCCATTGTACCAAAACAACATGATAACAAAAACACTGAACAAGCTGTAACAGCAATAACAATTTTTCTAGGTGGATGTAAAACATGTACATGCCCAGCGGAAAAACTCAGAAGACCTTCTTACTTCAGGCCTCATTAAAGGCCTGCTTAAAAATTATTTTGATTTAATTTCCATTCGTAACTGCTTAAGAATACCTCATTGAAGGCCTCGGCTCTTTCCTATAAAGGATAATTTACACTTCTATGAGAAGGGAGAAGAGATGGAGTAATATTTTTTTTTTTTTTTTTTTTTTTGCCAAAGCATAAGTAAAAGAATTATTTTTTTATCTAGTTGTCATTCTTATGTACCTGAAGAAGGCCTACTCCGCAATGACAACGTGTGTAAAAAAAGATGTGAGTATGGAATGGACCGAGCAGGCCTTTAACATCCAAAGTAAAGACTTAAGGGCCTTCTAGAAGGCATTCGTACTCATCTCTTCCCGCTGGGTGTTAGCGGGCTTATATGGCTTTGGATAGGTGTGAATGTGTGTGTAAAAATGCATTTTGTATAACTTGCACATCTACACTAAACTTAACATGTTTATACAGTACAAGTGGTTTGAGTTGGCATGAAATCTTTTTAATTTGGTTTTAAATTTTTTTTTTGTGTCCAATTTATACTGGGCTTAAATAATAGAAATAAAAACTAGAGCTATTCATATTGTATAGAATAGAACCAAAATAAATTACATGAAATTGTATATGAAAAAATATGAAATATATTAAAATTATTTAATACTAAAACTAGAGTTAGTTGAGAGTTTGATGTTAGCTGTTTGTTTGTGTAAATACCACTGAAGCGCAAGAAACTGTTTTTGGCAAGCTGAGCAAGCAAAAATACCCCCCCTCCCCCCACACTCACACTTAACACAGAAAAACATGTAACAATTTAATGCAAAAATATTTTGTTGTAAAACAGCAGATTTCTATTACATTTATTTATTTAAACACTTCAACAAGAATATCAAATGAATTATAATATTTTATTTCGAACCAGACGTTATGTCAGTTAAAACAAAAAGGAAAAATGCAAAAGTACACAATTTTTATAAAACTAACAAAAAATATTTGAAATAATTCCAAAGTTTAGTTTCCAAAAACCTTGATTACTTTAACTTTTTTTTTTTTTTTTCTAAAGTTCACATGTTAATAAAAAAAACTGGGAAAATGTTTTAACAATCGTGGCAAAGCCTCAGCATAAGTCCCATACACATCCTAGTAAGACAATCTAGGGTTAATTTCATTTTAAAACACATAAGACATCAAAAAGCATTTCTAAACTCCATTCTTCTTTCAGAAACCCGCTAACTAACTTTTGATAAATATTAAAACAAAAATAATCATATTTAAAACTTTAGTTAATTAACTTTAAATTTTTTAAAAAAAAAAAACGTAAAACTACAACCAGGTTGTTATTATAAGTTAAAATATTTTGTTATTTATTATACAATTTATTTGTTAGAAACAGTATACAATTTTGCTAAGCACGAAACAATCTTTATAATTGCTTCTAAAAAGAACTGGCATTGTTTCCATTCTCACTCAGAAAAAAAACCTTTTTCCAGCATTTTATGCAAAACTCATTTTACGGTTTCTGCCTTATTATGGCAATTAATTCGCAGAACAATAAGAGCATCAGAATAAACAAAGTTTTGTTTACGTTCCAATTAACCAGTGCCATGTAACGGCAATAAAAATATTCAAAAAAACATGCAATAATGGCGACACAATTTCCAAAAAGTTGAAAATAAATGCAAAAGTTCAAATGCGAATTAAAACTAAAATAAATGATATCAAAAACTAGAACTTAACAAGAACTAAACTAGAACTGATCAAAAAGCGAACTAGAATTAAACTACAACTGAGCTAAAACTGAACTCGAATTGAACTGGAACTGAACTAGAGCTAAACTAGGACTGAACAAGAACTTAACTCCCAATGGCGTTGCGCAAAATGACCCCAGGAAATATGACCCCAAAAAGAAAATGAAGAATGGCCCCAAAATTTTACATGAGACACAACAACATGCAATTTTAGTGATTTTTTTTATTTATTGGGACTCTTTTTCATTTTTTCGTTGGGGGTGTTTTTGCATTTTAAGTGAAATGAAATATTACCCCAAAATCACGGAATGAAAAAATAAAATCACAATTTTTTACTTTAATAAAATTTATTAAAATGTTATATAAAAATTTCAAGGAATAGTATCAAATTCCAGATTTCTTATTCAGGTTATTAAAAATCAGGATTTTAAAACTTTGGATTCTTAAAATTCGGATTTTGAAATTCTTTATTTTAAATTTGGGATTTTAAGTTTCGGGCATATGAACCCAACCCATATTTTTAATATAACTTTCTTTGTGTTTTTTAATGTGAACTTTTTTTGGGGTTAAAATTCATTAAAAATTTTGAGGTGATTTTCATAATGATAATTACCACAAATTTGGGGTCATATTTAATTTTCTTTTTAGAGCTATTTTTCACTTTTTTGGGGTATTATTTTTTTTACATTTATATTTCAGTCCTGGGGTCATATTTCACTGCGCCACTCCCAATCGCTTTCGCAAATTTTGTAAACGAAACAACACGGGCAAAAAAAAAATTACAGATGGCGCATTACATGTCGAAATATGTAAAAAAAAAAAATTTATAAAAAGGAAAGTTACGTGTTTTTGTCTGAAATATAAAAATAAAAAGATGCGAAATGCAAATGCACAAACGCATTAAAGAGTACCAATCACTCTGCAGACAAGCGTAGAGCTTCGCGGGATTATCATAATAAAAAAATATTGCTGCTTTAACACGAAGTATTGAAGATGCCGAAATGTCCATTTGTCCTCGTTTTCAACTTTGTCCCTCGACAGCGTGTAAAATTTTGCGTAAGGATCTTGGCTGACGTACCTACAAAAAACAGCTCGTCCAAGAATTGGAGACAAACGACCAACGTTTGTGTCATATTTTTTCTGATCGAAGATGAGAATTTTTCTCAAAGAATTGTGTTTAATGATGAAGCTTATTTCTGGTTATATGGCTACGTCAATAAGCAAAATTGCTGTATTCTAACCGAAAACAATATTTAATCCCTTAACGAAGCATCATAACATCCATAAAAATTGACTGTTTGGTGCGGTTTACACGCTGACTACATCACCGGTCTTTATTTCTTTCAATGAGCAAGGAGCTGCCGTTACAGTGCATGGCGAGCACTATCCAGGCAGGCTGACTATATTTTTTTTTTTTAAATAAATGAGGTAAACATCAACTCCATTTAGTTCCAACAAGATTGAGCAACTTGCCATACAGCACGCTTAACAATCGATTTACTGCAAAATCAATTTGGTGTTAATTTTATGTTAAGTCATTGGCTTATGCCGACAAACTAGCAACTCTTGAAGCATTCAACGCCAATATTCCAATCACCATTGACGCCATTCTGCTAGATTTTTTGAAATTTTTTGTTTTGTATTAACATTTTAAGTTCACATGCAAAAACACGTGTGTGAAACGGTAGAAAAGTTTTTTATATTTTCTGCTTTTGAAAAATTTACTCTTTCTCAACTCTGTTAAAATTCAGTTCGCTAAATGTAACTTTTAGTATTTCCACAGTTTCATGTTAAATAGCCAAAAAGGATGAGAGTAAAAAAGTCATTCACGTACACAACTTTTTAGGTTGTTAAATAATGTCCTAACTTGTTTGCATTAACTATGGCAAGATATACACAATATACTAAAATAAAATGGCTTAAAATTAAGCACGGGGACACATTGAACTGAATGTTTTTTATATAAGTTTTTTGTTCCTTTGATATTTTTTAAAATCTCTTGTCTTTAATTGTATTATACTAATTTTCATCTCCTTATTTTAGTTATTCAAAGATAACAGAACAGCCAGATTACAAAATTTCTTTGAAACGGAAGGGCTGTGTGTTTGTACTAGTGCAACTTTGTTTTTGTGCGTGAGGTTTAAGGGGTTTGCTTAAGGATTATTTTTGATAGCAGTGTATTTTTTAAATATATACAGTAAAATTAAATTAAACTATTAATCCTTAATAAAGTCAATGTTTGAGTGATATGAGCTGTAGTTAAATAAGTTACACTTAATTTGGAGTAAATAGTCTCTAACGAATAATTCTTAAAAAACATGTTCGACAGTAAAATTTTAGAGTATATAACTAGAGATTAGTTTCTAATACCCACATCACAACAGTGGAGAGGGAAGTATGCGTTTGTGATATTGTTTATAGCACCTTTTGGTATATAGAACGACTCAGATTGATCGGCCGGATCAATGGAAAACTTGTGCGCAAAGTGAAGGTAGCAATTTTGGAGATAATTTGATAAAATATGATGGACAAGGCCCAAGCCTTTTAAAATGGTGGGAATCGGTCCATAATTTCTGGACCATTGCTCCCATGCAAATCCTAGTTTGGAAAATAGTTTTTATTGTCATAATTTAACTCTTAATATTGGTATAAACATAAAAATTGGCGACAATATGTCATGACAAAATGTTGTGTGGTTAGGTCCAAAATTACCCATAGGTCTCAAATAAACCCCCTTCCTAAAATCACTTAAAGGCAAAAAAATCTCATATAAATAATATAATATTCGGCAAAAAATTTAAATTTCTACTTTTTCTTTTCTTAAATTTTGTTTAATATCCTGTATAAAAACAAGTAACAGTGTTATATTCGCCTATGCCGAAACTTATATAGCCTTCTCCATGGTGGAATAAGAACAGAAAGTTCTATCAATACCGTTCTAAAGACATAAATAAATCCTTTTTTCGACGCCCACTCGTCCAATCTCGCCCACATTGTATCGGATGTTGTCTATTGATAACCAAGGTGCTTGTTCCTTATTCGGGAGCTTTTTTTCTCGCCGTTCTCCAGATATACATAAAAAAATTATAAAAAAAAAACAACAACATGGGATTACCGAGTAAAATAAGAGGCAGTCATGGTTTTTTACTCATATCTCGACCAATAATGAACCGATCAGGCTGAATTTCAACAGCAAAACATTCCGAACTATATGTGACATAAATATATAAACACTTGGTCCCCATCATATCGGGTGTTTTCGGAAAATCCATTTCAACGGGCAGACGGACACCGTTAAATCAACTTCGCTACTCATAAGGACCCAGAACGCATTTTCTTTATAGGGTCAAAGATAAATATTGTAAAAATTACAAACGGAATAACAAACATATATATATACATTTTCCACTAATGGTGAATGGAATAGAAACAATAAACCAAAACTAAATACCCATGGTTTATAAATTTGTTTGCATAGTGCAATTGATTGATAATCATCAGTAAGTAGAATATAAAAAAAATATAATATAAATATCTTTACAGTTAACGACACTTAACTGCAAATGTTGACACATAGCTACTTTTACACACACAGCCACACACAATAAGCTGCTTACAACCCAAACACAAATTCAACATTAAAAATGAAAAATTCCAAAAAAAACATGCACAATCATTTATTTTCATTTTGCTCTATCGACGAAAAATCAATGCAAAAAAAACAAATTATAGTGTTGAAACTAGATACATAAGAACTTGAAATGAAAAGTACTTAAACAGATTCAACTCGTACCAAATCATTGTAAGCCTAAATTTTAGTTAATCTTTAACACTAAACCAGACACCAGACTTAACTAAATAAAGGATTCTAGATTAACCACTAGGCTAAACGCTTTGGTTGGTTGGTTGTAGCACGGCCAAAACTAGACGTGCTGCAAGTAGAGTCGACAATGACTCCGTCATGACACCACACAACTCGTCAAGAGTAGAAACCCCGAATCAATACTGATGTGGCAAGATCAAGCCTGTTGTGCTAAAATATTTCAACAAATTGCCCAGTTTCAACCGCGATATCTTAGAGTGTCCTTCTAGAAGGTAATTCCCAAATAACCCATGTCATATTGAATTAAACGCTGGTCAATCACACAGGAGATGAAATACTGTCTCCTCAGTTCCAGGTTCTCTGCAGCTGCGGCAGCATTCATGAAAAGGGAGACCGATTCTTAAAGCGTGCTAACCGGTCGTCCAGTGACCCGTAGGTACGTATACCAGTCTCGAAATGTCCCTGCGACTGAAGTTGAGAAGCTCAGAGCAACCTATGTTATATATGGCTACGTTACTTTGATAGCCCTGCAGCCATCCAGTTTCATCCATTAATTATTAGCCATATCCAGAAAGTGTCGGAAAATTTCGCTTCTGATAATTCCCAGGGGTGTTGCGACTGGTACAACCTGCGAAATATCAGAAGCAGCTCCAATATTGGCCAGCTCGTCCCCTTGTTCATTGCCATATTGGTCCCTATGCGCAGGGGTACAAACTAATGCAATGTCATTTAGGCTGCCAAGTCTGGATAGTTCTTCCTTACACTGGCTAACGAGAATGGACGTTGTTTTATGCGACTTTAGTGACATCAGCGCTGCATGGGCATCGAGGAAAAAACCAATTTTGTCGCCGATGTTCAAGCTATGCAGTGTTTTACATGCCTCTCTTATCGTCAGTATTTCAGCCTGAAATACGCTTGCCTCCTCCGGAAGCCGGAGAGATTTACTTGCAGCTCCTTCATTTTTGCCCCGTCAGTGTCAACCCTCGTACGGTATTTATTAGCCACGGTTTCCCTACTGCATTCCTGCGGACTACAGGGGTATTCTGTAGTCTGTTGGCCGTTTTAGAAATGTGGGTTGCTTTTGTAAGATCGTTGAATGACCATACGTCCTCGACTTCCAGGGCTAAACGCTTTACTAGACCAGACTATAGCATTTTATCTAGATTATTACAGATGTTTATAAACTACCCTAGCACGAGTTAGTTTTGGAACTTGACATTATTATAGACTACAAAGACTAGAATAAAGTTTTTATTTACACACTAGACACTTGGCATGGCTTAGATTAGAAATTATACTCCTAACTTGATTCTTTTCTAGACTTTACTCTTAACTAGACTCTACACGATACTCCCAAATAAGAGTTTGGCCTAAATTACCACCTAATCTGGCTCTTGATATATCACGGAAGAAATAAAAGCTACCTATTAAAATTTGGACACGATATCTCACCAAACTGTCCGAGAGGCCTGGGGACGTGGTACACATTAGTTTTGCATGACCTAGATTTGAAAGGAACAAACACGCAGTGTATAATTAGTTCAGAAAACATATTGGATGGAGGTAATGCTGAAATTGGAGGACAAATGTCAGTTAGTACCGAACTTTAAAGGTGAAATAAATTTTCTGCTTAGGTCAGAGCAAACAAGATGCAAAGGAGAACTTAGACGAAATTAGAGTAAGCTTAGATGCTGTCCAGCCTTGCGTTGAAATATCTAAACGCAGTACTGCAGGGTATGTTGTTGATGAAGGAAAGGCGGTTTAGCGAGTAGGAGAAGCACAACACCTAGTCAGCTTTCACACAATGAATTACATTCATTCGAATCTTTGAATATTCCGCATCCCATATAAAAAAAGACTAGACTCTAGTCTATATTCCTTCCTCATTGTTGACTGGCTCCTAAACTAGTTTTAAGAAGAGATTGGATTTTAACACTAAGCGGGATATTAATCTAGACTAGTTTTTTCTAGACTTTGCATTAGATAAGATATGATTTCTACTAGAAATGGTAGCATTTTTTGAATTGACTTCTTAAAAGGCCAACATTTCTAGACAAAACTTGAAAAAAACCAAAGGTTGGCAAAGCAGATAAGAGTACGAGAAATTGAAAATTGATTGTCATTTATATAAGACTGGATATTGATGTTTTGATATCTGTTATTAAAAAGGTATTTTTCCTAATAAGACCAGCAAATAAAAACTTTATTTCTATAAAATATCACAGGGGCAATGGAAAGAAACAGACAAGAAAATGTACAAAAGTTCTTTAGCACTTATATTAAATTTTCTATACAAAAAAAGTTCAGAAAAAGGATAATAAATGCTTTTCTTTTGCTTTTTTTCGTGAATTTTTAGAATAAAAGAAAATATATTAAAGGAATAAAGCTAAAACACAGATTAAACTAACAATTTTCCAAAAATAAAAAAAAAAATGAGGTGGAAATTGAGGGATATAAAATTGTTCGAGGATAATCTAACGGAAGAGAATATTACGCCATTATACACCAAACACAAGCTGTTTATTTTTTTTCATTTTCTTTTGAAATTTAGTTTTAAGTGAATGTGCGTGTATGTTTGTGTCTAAGAGTGTGTGAACTTATTTATTCGTGTGTGTATTTTCATGTAGAACCAACCCAAAAAAAATGATTTTAAAGCGATTTAAATTTAGAATTTAAAAGTATTTTCAAGAGATTAATTGTAGTGGTCAAATACATCTGAAGGCTTCAGAAGAGGTCTAAAACCTGGCATGAAATATTTACATTTTTATTTTTTAAAATGAAAACAAATTTTACCTTGATGGGATGGTTTTTTTGGAGCTTTAAGAACATACCTGTAAGAAAAAAGATGTAATAACATTGTAAGAAATTGGAAACAAAACAGGAAGTTACAATAAAAAAAATTAATTTAATAATAAAGTATTTTTTCATATAAATAAAAAAAAAAGATATGTCAATGATGCATTTAGGAAAGGCCGCACAGTGCTGTGTCCCTAAACTAAACTGAACTACACAGAAACAAACTTGCCCCAATTAAAGCATTAATCAAAAAAAAAAAAAAAATCAGTTTTAATTAAAAATTCAATCAACTGAACTAAACGAGTAAATTTTACTGATTACTGAGCAAAACATTTAAACAACATTTTTGTTTGTACACATAAAATTATATGATATCAATAATTGTTTTATTTTTTATCGTTGTAAAGGTTTTATCAATTAGTATGAATTGTTACGTTTGTTTTGTTTTTTTTTGTTAATACAATATTAAAATACTTGTAATTAATAACGTTTATTTACTCAAGTACCAACTTTTTCTAAAATTATCGGAAAAAATCTATTAATTTATAAAATTTCTGGATTTTGAATTATTCGATTATTTTAAAATATTATTCGTTAAATCGAATAAGTCAAAAATGCCAAATATTGATTAATTGTTTAATCGAACAAAAAAGCCGATTAATTAATATAACACCCCCTGGTGGTACTAAATAAAATTTAAGTTAAATGCTACTGCTTTTGCTATCTGATTATTGAATTTTTAGCTTTTATCCGATATCAGTCCAATATGGATTAAAATTATTTAAATCAAATTGACTATACAATATCATTATACTATTCTATTATAAACCATGGACTTTGCTATTTACTGTGGTACAAAACATCTTCCGCAGTGATAAAAAAAATTTGTGATGAACAATGAAATTGTCATGAAAGAGAAATATAAATCGAATATCACACATTTATCGTTATGTGTTATATGAAATTTATATTTGCAACATATTGACCAACATCTACATATTTTATAAGAAATTAAGTAATTTTCATCGCAGTCCTGTGCAATTAATCTGTTTTCTGAGAGTGTAAAATATACAATAATTCCATTTCCGGCAGAAAATCTTAATTTTTTTTTCTTAACGGTCGATAGAGTTCCTAACGTTGTGTCTTAATCAAAAATAAGAATATCACTCATTTTTTATTTATATATATTTTTAGTATCGTCAAACATTGTATAATATTAGGGTGCACCAAAAAAAAAAAAAAAAAAAAAAAAATCATGTACTTTAAATTTAAAATTTTTTTTCCATGTTTTAAAAAAGAAATACTTAGTACATACAAATTTAGTTAATTTTTCATCGTAACGAAGAAAATAAAGATTTATAACTTAATATTTTTCAATTTTGGCTGTACCATAAACTTACATCTTTGTTATTTTTTTTTTGTAACTTAGAAAATATGTCTCAAGAAATGAACGCAATTTTTATATTTCCGGCAGAAAATTCTTGGTCTTCTTTGCAGATTTTGCTCGAGCACTTAAAAAAGTACTAAAAACCTTAAATAAATATTAAGGTACTCTGAAAAACTAGATTTTTATGCTCTACCAAACTTTAGCGGGGAGTTCAAATAAAAGTTTACGATAATACAAACATTTTTTTTCAGTAATTTTATTTACCAACAATATTTTCCCTTTTTTTGGCCGTTTCGTATGAAACAAAACCATTAATTTTGAAAAGAATATATTAAGAAATAAATTTTTGGCAATTTTTTTAGTAAATCAGGTAAAAGTCGTTTTTTTATTGAACAGTTTAGCTCAAAAATTGGTGCCCTTTGGTGCCCTCCACTTTAAATAAATAGTAAAAATTATGAATTCTACTTAGAAATCAATTCAATGTTTTTAAGAAGATCCATAAATTTATTTTTACCAGATGAGAAACACAAATATGAAAAGTGAAATTGAAAAATAAAATTGTTTGTTTTTAACAAAAATTTTTTTCATCCCTCTTGGTTTTTATTTATATCATTTTAATTTATTTTTTAGTGTTAACATTTTTTTTCAGCCCGTTTTTATTCGTAAGATTATTTGACAGTTCAAAGCGGGAACATTCTCACAAAAATTTTAAGAGAATAACTTTTTCTTTAAATGGGCGAGTAATTTCCTTGCGTGAAAGTTATTACTTGCTAAAAATATCACAGACGCAGTAAAGTGAGAAAAACAGTTGATTGTTTCAATTGATGACATTTTTGTTTCGATTCTCGCATTTCAATCGCAAAGTTTCTCGAAGCGGGAATTACAGAACATGGACACAGGCATGGAAGTCTTAATTTGGGGTGAAATGATAATAAAAGAAATTTTCATTCAAATAGCTAAAAATAAAATCAATTGAAATGAACTAAACATATATTAATCATTTGTATTTTATTTGTATTTAGCGAACAAATCAAACATTTCCAGGCCTGTTAAAAATACAAAATTTTTCAAAACATATAAGAATCATATAACTAAAATAATATAACGATAAAACAACAAAAAGGACGATAATTAGAGCTTGTGAATTTGACAAATATTTTAGTTATAGTGTATAAGCCGAAAGGCTTAAATCCATTGACTTGAGGAAATAACAGAGCTATTAAATAGTCGATTCTTAAGCAATACATCGACCTTTAAAATTAAGTTCTTTTTATTGCATTATTAATTGCCGGGATATGGCTTTTATAAGGAAAACATTTTGCAATCCACCAATATCTGGTTTATAAGATATATTCGTTCTAACTTGTCGGTATAAAGATCGTTATTAAAATGATTCGCAGTGTATACCAGTGTAGGTTTTTATATCATCCAAGTGTTAGATCACAGTTTTAATTAAATTCGACTTAATCTGCTAGAAGCCAACTTTTCTTCAAGAAGATTTTAAACGATTGGATTAAATATCTTAATTCCAAACAAACAAATTTGTAGCCGTGGGTGCAGCTAACCGCGATAACGATTAAAATCCAAGTTAAAGGGTTACAAAAATCGAAAAAAAGTTGGCTGATTTTAAAAATAAGCGAAATTAATAAAATCCTCAACTATTTTAGAGCAAATTTAACAATACCTTGTACCCATATCTCTTTTTTAATCTCTATTTATCTCATTTGAATCACTTTTATCATTTTTTTAGAACTTTAACATTATTTAAATACAAAACAACTAAACTAAATACATAAATCCTGTTTTAATAGTTTTTCTTTTACCTTATCTTTTTAAATACAATAAATAATAATATTTATAAAATAAATATTTTGTTTATCTCTCCGTTTACTTTTTCTTTCTTAACGAACTTGAGATACGCTTTTCTTTAAACCTTTAGTTTCCTATTTATTTTTATCGTTTATCTTTTCTCTCTCTATCGTTTTTAGAAAAACTTTTTTTATGTACTTAACTTTTCAGGTCAAACACAAAATTTCAATGTATTTTAACTTAAACTGTGGTTACTTGTGTTTTCTGTCATTTTGTTGTATTTGTTAGTGGCTCACCCACATACGCAGACCCCGTTATGCACACACAAACATCCACTTAAATAAGGAGAATGTCAGAGAAAGTTAAGGTATGGATTTTTTTAGGGATGAGGCTGTCATCTCTGCAACTTCAGGGGAAAAAAGTACCAAAATACTTTTAGTCATTTGACAAATGTGACTAATTTCCCTTTAAATATAGTGAACTAAAAACTGTCTTAACTTAACAAGAACTTCCGGAAGTTTTATTGAAACTTTGGTACTTTTCATTGGATCTAAGTTTCAAAGTACCAATTTAATTCGTTCCAGCTACAGATATGAATGTAATTCCAAGTATGAGTTTATGTGTGCCACAGAACATTTAATTTTATCTAACAAGTGTTTAACTACACATTTTAAAGTGTTTGTGTTTGGGTATTGTATGTACTAGTGTGTGTACTCACTGCTACTACGGCAAAAGGCTTAATTTCATTTTATTTCACATTTCCTATGTGCAAATATGTCGCTTTGTAATAGTAGTGGGTGCTCAATATTTAGCTAAGAATAAACTTATAAAAAGAGTGTTAAGCGAAATAGCTATGGCAAGTAACTGACTTGCAGAAGACTCAAGTCCATAATGCAATATAAAAAATTTTAGAGATTCGGCAACAATCCAAAACTGACAGATCGCGAAAGATTTTAATGTACAATAATACTACCGTTAACAATGGTCAACCAAATAGCCATTCCTATACGATTTCTTGCAATCGCGGCTGTCCAGTGGGCCCATCTAATAACACGAGAGTCAGTAGCCCCGGGTCAGTTGGCACCGGTCTGACTATTGTTTAAGGCCAGAGAAAGAATGCTTTTTGCGGGAAACGTTTTGTCTTTCAGGATGATTGCATTTGCGGGGAGTTTCGCTTTTGTTTTCCAAAGATACTTTCGGGGATGAAGTGGGTTTACTACCCAAAGTCGCGGGAAAGCAGATCCTAAAAATCACACTCATGTGCTGATTTTTCACTACTGACAAGAGGAGGGATAATTCATAGGTACTGTTCCTACTCAACATATGCTGCTAGCATATTTTCAAAAGCAGCGCAGATTAGATAGCTTTAGCTCTTAAGCAAAGGCGAGTATATAATCTTGCCGGAATATGCTCTCAAATTCATACAAAATTAATACATGTTGGTTGCATGCACATTCAGGGACGGTTGGTAAAGGCATTGTTTGCCACCCAGTGACTAAGATCCACCACAAGATAAGGCCATATGGCAGGTGCTCATGCAAATCGTTTCCACATTTGCCTGTTTTGCTGAAAAAGTATGCTAAGCGGAATTACTGTATCAAATTTTCGGAAGTGGACTTTGTATAAATGAATTTGGCTGAACTAGGACTCAAGCTAAGTCTGCCTTATAGAACTTTATCAAAGAAGATATGAAAACGAAATGTCATCATAATTGCATTACCTAATTTTAGCATAAAAATTATATACATGTTCCTTCCACTCCCCGAGGGAGTATAGGACCATAACAAGGTGGGTTCAATAATCTCGATCTTTGGTCAAGCATCGATGACTTTGTTCCACTTCATACGCAATCGCAAAAATTCTGTTGTCAGTTGCCGCTTCCAGGTATGCACTGGTCTCCCAACTCGTCTGCTTCCCTGCGGTTTCCAATCTAAGTATTTTTTTTGGGAATATTAACGTCTGGAGCATGGAGATTATGGATTCAAAATATTTTTTAAACTCTTCTTAAACAAGATTTTTATAGAATCTTAGTCACTGACTGACCTTTTAACGTTAGTTTCCAAAGGACTTCTTTCCGCAATAAAAACAAATTTTCTTGAAAATCATCATTATTTTCTTTTTTTATTTAAACAAAGTTTTTCAGTTTTGTTAAAGAAAACACAGGTGTGTTCATAAAAAAACATGTACTGAGCATTTTAAACTTGCCGAACGCCGAAATCTGTACTTCAAATTGGCTAAATAGATTTAAAACGCTTTAAACTAGGCAACCGTTTTATAAATATATACAAAGTCTCGCATTCTGAAATGGAACCGAGTAGAATTTTACACCACAAAAGATATCGATGCGTACACAATAAGCAAACTGTGCATCGTTTAACTTGAATTGTTAAGCTCCCTTAACACCCTGAACATAGTCTATAGCGTTAACAATTAAGTCCTACAACTCCATAAAATAGGCAATAGTTTGAAATTTTAAGCAATTTTTTAAAAATGAATTAGGGATAAGGTTCTTAAACAAATTTTACAGGGCTCCTTAAACTCCTTATCAGTACGAAGTGAACAATTTGCTTACAAGGACATACAAAATAAGCGATAGTGTTTTGAACTTTAGAAGGTTTTTTAAAGATGAGAATAGATTAATAAATTCTTCAAGACAATTTATTAAAAAACTTTCATTAGAAAAGCCATAAACTAGATTTTGAAGTCTGAACTTTGCTTTTAAAGCACCCTAAAGCAGGTAATTAATAAAATATTTTTAACCAACTTTAGATGGGTAATACATTTATAAATAAACGGGTCATAAAGTATTAATACAAAAAAGCCTTAAAATGGCTTTTTGTATATAAAATGTTTTCATAAAACTCGTTTAAGTAGGCAGCAAATTAAAAACTCAAAAAAAAACTCTAGACAAGCAAAATATATTGCCGTTGTATAAAAACTCACATGTAAAAGTCTTAACATAAAAAGCCTAAATGTACTCTAAAAAGTTAAAAGTTGTCGCCAAAGATCCCAAAGTAGGTAATAGAATGCTGCAATTTTTTAAGTAACTAAACGATTTGTAATCTGGGAATAAATTTTAAATTCCTTAAAACTCTTTAAGAAGGCCATAATTATTTAGATTTAACACTAAAAGGTCAAAGTTAAGATGCAAGAAAACTCTAAAGCAGTCTACTAAGTTCGCACATCGCCTCATAGATTTATTCTGTTTAAATTTTTTGTAATAGCCGCAATATTGATAACTTCTTTAAAACTCCTAGTGGCCTGTCTATAAGCCTTGGAGGGGCATGTTCGATTCCAACCAGATGTTCTGATCTGTTTCATTACAACGGGCTAAATGTCTCCGTTACTAACGCTTCTTTTATTAAGGTGGAATATACATTTAAAATTCCTCCTAAAAGAAGGCAAAATATGTTGTATTTTAACACACCTCCCTAAGGTAGGCTAACAAATTAGCCATTCCTCTGCAAAAATTAGTCATTCCTCTTCTTCAAATAGGCAACAATGTTTACAATTATAAATTTCAATAGATTTTTATTAAAATCTGATTGGTCCTTTGTGGCAGGCCATTACGTTTTATCAGAGGATAAAAAGACGGGATTAGAATTATCAAAGTATTCAGATGAGTATTTTTAAATATTTCAAATGGTATAACGACATCAATGTACTTCCTAGTTTCATGCAGGTGAGCAATAAAAGAATTTTTTCTACTTATTTGTGTAATTGTGTTTAAGAACCATTTGCTTGGTTTCTACGTTAAATGTTAGATGTTGTAGTGTGGTGAAATATTGAAGTAGCAGTGTTAGTAACTGTTCGCAGTTGTTAAATCTTCTTTAGTTTTTCCTGGTTATGCTCTAGTTTGTTTTTTGTGCTGCAGTTCCTAAGCTTAACTTGTAAAGCTTATAAAGTGTCATGATGATGACTTTAATAGTGTCAAGTGCCGTACAAAGTCAGTAAGATTCTCTCTCCCTCTCTCTCTCTCTTCCTCTTTTACAACTTTTACTCTTTATATAAGACAAATAGTTGGAAAAGTTTTTGAAATACACACCAATATAAACACATTTTCACATTGTAGTCATACACAGGCTTTTTAATACAGTTATTACTGAATTTCAGAGTGTGCGAATAAAGAAACTTAAGTTTTATTAAATGAGTTTAAAGCGTAATTGCAAAAGAGAAACATTTTACAAGATTAATAAAATTGTAAGAGGCTTTTTCTTTTTTGTTCTTTCTCATAAGCGCAATCTTGAATATTTGATGCAAATTTATTGCAAGAAGTTGTTTAAATGGAAGAAGGATATTTTCTGGAGAAAAGTTAATTAATGTGTTTATTAATTTAATCTAAAATAAAATAAGAGAGATGTCTTTAAAGTATCTGGTTGAGGGCTTGTCTTTAATTACCAAAAAATTGGGAAATATTGTAAATTTCCGGACTCCAGAGGATCTTCTCTTAAAAGAAAAGTAACAAAACATTTTTGGTACTACAAACACCTTTAGCGCTTACATTCTCATACAATATTTATATGTATATGGCAGTGTTGCCAATTTAGCCATTTAGTGCCAAGATTAAACCATATTCCATCTTGATTAGCCAAGAAAAAATTAACTTACGCATTAGCTATTTTTTTTTAGCAGTTTTCGGAAAAAATTTCCTTAAGTTTTTAAAAATTTTGGACCAGAAAAAGTGATAACTTTCCGGTATTAAAAATTTTTCTAATGTAAATATATCTTATTGTTTAAAAAAAAATGTGTTAGTATGAAGAAAATCATCTCATATTTTTAATTTTATTCTAAAAAATAAAATTAAGTATTTAAAATTTAGCCATTTTTGGTCATGCAGATGTGAAAACACTGGTTTTGAGTGGAATCTCTCATAAACCTTCTCCCAAGGAACCACTGAAATGTGCCCGTACAAATGTCGAAAAGATTTAGATGATCACCTGACATATAGCGTATTCTCATGGTGAATCTTAACCACTAGGTGGCAAAAAATGAAAAATTGTTAAAGGGCCGGAGCTATTTGACCTTCGGTACTTTAGGAATAGCCAGCAGTATCTGTTGAACAGAAAGAAGGCTGAAAATTAGCCTTCGATGTGGAAGTCACCCTTTCTGCGGTTTTGGGTACAAAGCACAGCCACAACGTTACCACTAACGCAGATCGCAGAGGGAAAGCATTCCCCTCGCAAGAGCATCAGCCTATGAAAATAACATCTCAACCAAAACGCCTCGATACTTTAAACTTTCATCTGCTTTCTATTTCAGAGTTTTTACTGGTCTTCAACCAGTCTTAAATACCAACGCAAATACCCATTTTGACCATCTCATAAGACGTACCTCTCATAGAACTTATATCAGGTACGAAGACACCCTCCATAATAGTGTATGCCACCGGGGACCTTAGCCAACAGTCATTCTAGAGCTTTGCTCACCGGGAGCTACTGGCTCCCGTAATACTAGACAGATAGGATCACTGGTCGGCCTTCGGTCTCAAGAAATCCAGCAGACTGCAAGAGCCTTATTATTTTGAATCTTTGTCGGATACCAGGTATGAGTACACCTGATCATGCCACGGTGAATGCAACACCAAAAGTTGAATTATTTTCTTTACGATGATCCCTACACCTGCGTGGGAGATGTTTCCGCACAGTTGTGATTTTGCCTAACATGAGCACCTGCACATGGTCGGTCTCAACCACTTCGTGATTTATATATGCATTTACCAAATACCCCCTGCGAGACTAATTTTTTATATACAGTATGCAATTTGAGGGTACAGAAGCCAAAAATTACGCCCTACCCCTTGCTTAGGAGCTGGAGCTATATAAACTCCACTGCTAAACTGATTCAAAGTCGTACTGACCAGTATTTACCCGCGATGTGGGTATAACCGCAGCCACCTCGAAAATATTCCTTCAAAGAAGGACAAAACCATCGAGTCCTCGGTATTCAGGAAGCAAAGATATTCGTAAAAAATAGTTTGGTTGGAGATGACCATATTGAAAAATTTTTTCTCTGTGTGGATACTAACGGAGACTTAACCAACAGTAGATCAGTTTGCCACAGCATAGAGTTTTAATGTCAGAAGAAAGAATATCGATACAACAGAAAACTCTCATGCTCCTCCAGCCCGCTTTCATGTCACAGTGCCGAATAACTCAATGGAAGCACGACTATAAAGCAGAAAAGTTAAATTTTCCGATTCTACTTTACGGCTTATCTAAGTGAGCGTTAACAGTTGCTAATTATTCATTTATGATTATCAGGAATGATCAATTCCTGATTTGTCTCGGAGAACGTAACACCAAAGTGTGAAATATCCTTAAAATGATCCCTTCAACCCCCGGTGGGAGAATGTAGCCATACAAGAGTGAAACTGTTTTGACAATTTTTTGAATACCTTAACGGCCACCTTCCCTAAGCGAAACTTCCCTTTCGACGGACAGTGTTGAATATTGAGTTATTTTGAGAGGGCATTAACGTTGTACGGAAACATTTAGTTATTTTGGTCTAAAATCCACAGAGAGTTTGAGATTTAAATTTGCGTTGATTGATATGATAGTTCTCTTTTTTAACTCTTTTTTCGAGCATTTAAAAATATTCACTTAAAATTATTCACCCCTATCGTGAATAAGTTTTCCCTCGTAATTTGTCCCCTTTTCACGTATTTGCGATCATGAAAAACTCCCATGAAAAAGATTAATTCACATTAGAATAATAACGTGAAAAAAATGTTCGCGGGAAAAAATTCCCCTTATCGTGAACAATTTTTTCCCTCGTAATTTGTTCACTTTTCCCTTTAAATTTTTCACTTTATTTTTACTGGGGAACAAAACATTTATGTAAGTAATTCTTCTCATAATTCGAATATTGAAGTTTATAAAATTAATTTTAAGGTAAATTTCCGTTAAAAGAGTTACAAATTTATATGTATATTGTTCAACAAAATGAAAAAAACAGGTCGATTGCCTGAGGTGTTATGAAGCTTTTCAAAGACGTGGTGGCAGAATTTTAGAAATTTTTTTACTACATAAAAGCGCAATAAGCTAATGTTGCAATCACTCCAATACAATATATTTTATTGGGTTTTTTTTTTTTTTAACTTTTCTTTAAAATATACGTGTATATTTTTTAACAAAATATTTTTTTAATGTTATTTAATATTTCTTCTTTTTTACATTCACTGAGAACTAATAGCGCGAAAAATTTTTCACGGGAGTTTCACGATAGCATTTTTCCCTTCGAGGGGAATAAAAATTTCATGGGAACAAAAATTCCACTTGTTGTTCACGATAGGGGTGATTATTTTATAATTGTATGATTGATATAAAATTTTCATATTTTGTGTAAACACAAAATAAAAAAAAATATTAAATGCTAAGATTTCACGAATTATGTGTAACTGCCAACATTTTGTTGCCCAATCAATATCTGCAAAATCTTCTGGAATGTAAATTTTATATAGTCTGGGCAAATATTTCTAAGAGTAACTTTTATCTAGACACCACGAAAGCTCGAAACTGCCCTTAAATTGCTACTTATAAATTACAATTTTCAGTAAAATGTATGATAAAATACGTTGCACTAAATTCCCGGAAAAGTGAAATGAGTTGCAATTGAATTTTGAGATGAGTTCAGGAACAGGATTTCCTAAAAACTAAATACAAACATTAAACATTTCGTTTGTTTATTAAAATTTTCCACTTTTTTTTATCTCAATTTTTGAAATATCTATTGTGTTTTTTTTTTCATTTATCAGATGGTTTTAATTTTATTTTTTCCTTTGTTGTCAAATTAAATAAAATTTTCAAAGCATTTTCATTTTGTTCGAATATTTTATTTTCTAGCTGTCCCAACTGATATTAAGAAGAGAGAATTCAATTTAAATTGCCATTTACTTTATTGTTACTATAATAATGTTAGTAATTTTGCCAATACACAAACACATTCATGTACCACAACAGGCAGCCACACAAACTTGAATGCAAAAACAAAAAAGTGTGAGGGAGTGGATATAAAATAACGGCAGTTTTTTAAATTAAATTATCGAGAAAAAGAAACCAAGAGAATATTATGTTTTATGAAAGGAGTTTTAGTTTATCATAATACACTGATGACATGGTATATTATGTCATCGCATTGATGACAGTTTGTCATCGCACTAGCATAGATGACGCATAAAGTATGACAAAATTTTAGGATGATGTTCGTTATTGGATCTACGTCAATTTTTGCCTCATTGATGTCATTTGTAATAACATTGATGTCACAATTCTGAGAGCATCATCAATATGAAAAGCATTTTTCTATGAGTGTACATATAAATATTTAGTATAAAAATTGATTAAAATCGACGGTGGACTAAACAGCCCCTCGATAGCAGAAAAATTATCAAGATTTGGTTCGTGCCACTAGTGCCTAATTCCGATTACAAACATAAAATAGCAGACCAGGAATCGAACCTGCAACCATCACGTTTATAGACTGACTCACTACCAACAAGAGTACCAGTGCACCCACTAACTTCAGTGGTCTTACCTGTCATTTTTAAATATACACTCTTCCTGCAACAGCCACGCGATTCCCGATTCGAACTTTCTAATAACCAATGTTAAGTCCTAAAAAAGCTTGAAATAAGTTTAAACTTAAAAGAGACTTATACATTGTGATCTCTTCAGCTCTAACAATAACCAGCCTATAACCAATAAATTCTATAGGCGACTAGTTGCAGTGGAACTAAACTGTTTTCTACACAATCTTTTAAAGATCTGACAAATGTAAGCCCTAAATAAGCTCGACATATCACTGCCTAAATATTATAAGGTTATTTGTAAGATTCTTTTGATTTTCAGTTAGTAATATTTAAGTGTTGTATGGGACAATTTATAACTTTTTGTATTGATCCAGAGACGGCAACAATTTATGGTCCACCTTGCTTAGCTAAATAAACTTAATTTGGAAATAGTGGAATAAAAATAAGAGATTATAAACTTGATTTTCTCCATATTTTTGCATACAACTTCGAAATATTGAGCCGGTGATATGAGTTGGTCGAGCACCTTCAAACTACATGGAGCTGCTGCCGCTTCGCGTGGACTTTAGTCATTCTGAACTTGTAATTTTTAAGTCTAGCCAATCTTAACGAATAGAAGTTATGTAAAAATGAAACGCAAAGAGAAATATGCTTTCCCAAAACTCTTTTTAATCGCAAACTTAGATTCTAGTCAACTCCAGAGGTATGTAGGGAGACACCCTAAAGATTTTGCACCTTTTGATTTCACATCCTCCGGGCAAATCAGTTGAAGTTAATATCTGACTTTAGGCAGAGTTGCGAATTGTCAGATCTCTGGAGTTTGTGGCTGACCAAAATCTCGCCTGGTGGCACATTAGCTTCTGACTTCTGTGGTGGTTGTGGTTTATTCTTCAATTCCCGGGAAGGAAGATCTCAGAAAGTCGGCAGACTGCTGCCGGATCTCCATGGCTCGTGTTGGTAGTCATCATTCAACAAATACGACTTGTTTCGGAAAATCGGAAGCGGAGGTTAGATGCCTCTAGTCCGAAAACAAGATCGAGCATATAATTCTGTCAAGTTCAGTGTTGTCATATCGTAAGATTTATATTTTTTGCAAGTTTTTTTGAGATGCAAAAAGATTTTAAGTTTTTTTCTAAAAAAAAGTTTTTCTGAAATTTAAGTAGTTTACATAAATTTAGTTGTTATTTGAAAAACATAAATAATCTTCCTCAGCTTAGTTCGTTTCAAAATATAAATAATACGTGATATAAACAAAATGGATGAATTAAATTTTTATTTATATATTATGTAGTTCAAATACTTATATGTATGTATATTTTTATATTATGATTTTTAATAAATAGAATCAAAGCACTCACGGTGTAACTGATTCTTTTTTAACGATTTGTAACGATTTTTTTTTTCAGAAATTAAAAGATTTTTTTAAAGAATTATGACAACACTGGCCAAGTTATGCACTCAATTTGATACCTGTGTATGCTGGTTGCGCTCACACAAGGGGGCGCATTGTTTGGCAACCGGTGCTAAGACCACCATGGCAAAAAATCATGTAAATATTTTAAATCATCATTTGGGTAAAAGTGTTCATTACGAAACTTTAAAAAAGAGCAATCTTATAATTTCCAAAGCCGGCTTTTGCATTTATCGGTTAATCGCTCGATTAATTATTTATTATTTGGAGTTTATTGTTTAAAAAAAGCAATAACACAACAAACATAACAGTTCTTGAACTAACACGAGCAAACAAAATAAGAATTCATAAATATGTAATGCATATTTTTTAATTAATACATACTCGTTAATATTATGTAGTAATTAAAAAATAAACTGTTTGATAATTTTATTAGTTATTTCAATAGTTCAAAGGGACCTTAAAAATAATCATTTAGAAAAATGTTTAGGATTTAAGCGATTATTTTCTTTAGTTTTGATAAATCTTGACTTGAAAAAATTCTTTTACTTATCTTTAATGTTGGAGAAATCGAACGTAATCCATAACACAGAATATCTAATTTCTCAGTCCTTTTCCTGGATTTCTCTACACGTATAAAATCTTCCATTATGTCATTAAAGTCCTGTTTTAATTTTTTTAAATTTTCAACCCTTCTAATTGTTTCGGTTAATTCTGTTAAAAGATTGATATGAGAAAATATGAGAAGAAACCAATAAGTAAACACATACATACATACTATGGGAAGTTCCAGTGAAAAGTCTTCTTTTTTTAACGTAACGCCAGAAGTAATTTAAATCGTTTATCAAAAATTGTATATGTATAATTTACTTTTTTATATGTTGTGTACAGCGCAACTAGCTCTTCATTAAGTAACAAAAGGGATAACTTATGAACAACATGGTCCCAAAATACAAGCTTATTTGCATTCTGGCGTTATATTACAAAGAGTTGACTTTTCGCTGGTAATTCCCATATGTACTTAAAACGAGAAAAGATATCTAAATTTGATAGCTTGGAAAATAAATCTTTATAAGTCCAAAGCTTGTTAAAAAAGTTTTATACAAAAAGTACTGCAAGTCAAAATCAACTTCTGTTTTTTGTAACGTGACTCCAGCGCATATTTTTGCTTATATCTTCAAATCCTTACGGTTGGTTATTGTAAATTTTTTTCTGAATATAGTGCTGCTTCATTACTTTGTAATATAAAAAAAAATTTTTACAAATTTGACTTCTTCATTTAATTTTTCTACATTTTTTCGTACAAATATCACGCCACGTCACAATGGAAATGCCCATATAAAAAGAACGTAAAACAAAAAGCAAATACCTATTTAAAATGAGGATCCCTTCTTTGTTTGTATAAAAAAATATTTTCTAAACACATATCTTTTGTATATGAGACGAAGCAAATATTTAAAAACACAAAAAAATATGTTATAATACTACAAAAAATTTTGTTACTTCGGTTAATCGACTGAAATTAACCGGTTTAATCGTTAATCGAAAATAGCCAATTTTAAATTAACCGGTCAGTTAATCGGGTAGTACTTAATCGGTTCACCGATTAACGGTTAACCGAATGAATACCCTAGTGTCTAAGGAGACACACTAGAAGTAGTGTGCATTTTGCAATGTAACCGTATAGAATTTTTCAATGTTATCTGTCCCAATGTGCACCAAAAAAGTTATCGAAGCAAACAGTGCATCGTTAAACTCTATGATACATTTTTGACTTTGACTGCAAAGAATTATCAAGTCGTAGAACTCAGCCACTGGAAATATATAAATTTACTTTTTCGATGGTACTCGTAGCTGAATTCGGAAACAAATACCAAAGTGTTTTACGGTTTTATAACATTATTACAGTGGCATCTCTGTTGAATGGACACTAACGGGACTAATCCAATTAGTGCGTACAATGGGAATGTTTAAGAGTACAAACATTCATTGAGGACCGGGGAAAAGTGTCCGTAGATAGGGGTTTCCTGCTATGGAGGGTTTTCGGTAAGGAAGATTTCACTGAATTGTTTCCTTTCTTCCTTTCTGTTACTCGCGTTATAACTTTATAATTTTGCTTTTCCTTGAAAGTCCTAAAAATTCAACAATAACTCCATTTCCCACTAATTTTGTTCACTGGGTTGGTTTTTTAACATTTGCCTACAGCTGGAATCATCATTTGTTTTAAGTTAGCTCTAGAAAAATATTCAGCGAATAAAAATGAAATATACATAAACGAATAAAATAATTTGCAAATGATTACAAACAAAAACTATTGTTATCCAATTACAACAAAAAAATTGGATTAAGAGCAAAAATGTTACGCGACTAACACAAATACATGTAAACACATCCATACATACATACAAACACAAGTAAATCTATACGGGTATTATTTAAATAAATTTAATGAATTTTGTGGTAATTTTTATTTGTTTTATTAAAACAAAAAAATGCCACTATTCTAATTGGTTTAGCAAATTAAACAAAAATATTGAAATCAAATGGTTTTTGGGTTGCAATGGAACCTGATAATGAATCTTTTTAGAGAGTTCAGAATGGAAGGCAACAATAAATTTTTAGTTTTAGATTTTTTGTACATTAAATAGATTTATTCAAAGCTTTTGGTTTTCTTAGAAAAATTTTTAGAATTTAAGTTTTCTAGGAAAACTTCTAAAATAAAATTATTTTTAAAAACATTTAGGAAATTTTACTTTTTATAGGGAGATTCTCAAAATGTCCCTCTTTCTAAAGAAATTTCGCTTTCTATAAAGAAATTTTTAATTTTCGCTTGTAATAGGGAATTTTTAGATTTCCTTTCTATTAATAAATTTTTAACTGCCAGGCCCACAATGCGACAAGAACATTTCTTTCGCATATTTATATTGAAAACAATAATAAAAAACTAAAATTTGTTTTTGTTTTCAATATAAATATTAGAAAAAAAATTTCTTGTCGATATCGTGGGCCAGGCAGTAAATTTTGCTTTTTTGGATGTGTGTGAAACGGTAGCAAAGCACTCATGGAAGTAAAATTTTGACACTGTTGAGGTGAATAAAATTTCACTTGCCCTGGGAGCTGGTATAAATTTTGACATTAGCGTAGAAATTCTTGACAATTTTAATTCACCATAGAACTTTGCTACCGTTTCACACACACCCTTTAAAGGCAATTTCCGCTTTGTATAGTGAAATTTTGCAAATTTTATCTTTTAATAAGGAAATTTTCAAAATTTTTGCAATAAGAGCCAAATTGTGAACCTTTCGCTTTTTCGACAGAAATAAAAATTCGCTTTCTATAGCGAAATTTTTAAATTACTTTTTCTATAGGGTAATCTTCAAAATTTTGCTTTCTATAAGTAAACTTTTAAAATTTTGCTTTTTTATATTCAAATTTACAAACATTATGAGGTCATAAAATTGTGAATCTCTCGCTTTTTTACAG
This sequence comes from Pollenia amentaria, assembly GCA_943735925.1. NCBI lineage: Eukaryota > Metazoa > Arthropoda > Insecta > Diptera > Polleniidae > Pollenia > Pollenia amentaria. Next base: position 56,796,023 of record OX031006.1, read on the forward strand.
AAAAAATAGTTTCACCTTTCATAAAGAAATTTGAAGAATGTCGTTTTCTATAGGAACATTTTCAAAATTTCCCTTTTTATAGGAAAATCTTCTTAATTTCGCTTTTTTATAGAGAAATCGTTTATATTTCTATTTTTTTTTTTTAGAATTTTTCAAAATTGTGCTTTCTATCCCTTTCGGACCGTGATGCATCGATTGTGCGGGTGGATTTCGATCTCAATATTTTCGCTTCTATTTGGCTACTATCAAATAGACCTGCATGGATCGATTGCGCTGATTGTTCTTTATGTTTTTCACACATTATTCCGCTATTCGCTTTATCGTTACTTGAATTATTGCGCAATTGTCGTATCACATTTTAGTTTTGTCAAAATGAGCCGCAGAAGTATGTTCTGTTATTAATTCCAAAAGTACTTATGGTCAAAAAGTTGTGAAGTGGGCATATTTTAACTGAACAAAATGGTAAATTTTAATGCTTCAGGCCGATTGAAGTCACTTGATGCAATAAAAATGCGTCTTGGCTAAAAATTTTAACGAGATGCATCAATTGTGCGTGTCGTAAAAATTCTTGATGGATATACAAATGGTAAAACCTAAACATTGAATATATTTTCATACGATATACTATATATTCCAAAATGTATGACAAAATGCCCAGTAGTTTAGCGTCAGGTCTGCAATAGCTGCTATAGGTCTGCAAGGGCTATAGGAAATTTGTCAATACTTTGCTTTCTATAGCGAAATCTTCAAAGTATCGCTTGCTAAAAGAAAACTTTTTAACTTATGCCTTTATACAGACATTTTTTAGAGTTAGGATTTCTTTTTACCAGTTTCTGCAAATAATTTTATTTATTAAAAGATTTTATTTGTTGTTCCAACTAATTGTAATGGGGAATGCAAGAAAAGATAAACACAATTTTTTATTGTTGGAATTTGGTATAAGCTCTGATACCGTTGCATTAGACTTTTTGAGTGTTTGTAATTCTCATTCCCTCTGTAGTCTTATTTGCTGATATTTTCGGCTTTTCAAAAAATGTTTGGGAACAACGTTTCCTGATGATCTGGCCTAAGAAACCAGTGAAATGAGCATGGAAACAGCTTATCCTCCAACAATAAATTTTCAGTTGTTTTATCAAGAATAAAAATAGAGAATTAAGCACAACAAATAATACCTCTTAATAAATAATTGTATTCCCAAAAACAACTTTGATAAATAATTTAATTTTTTGTATCTATATTAAACCCGACCTTGTTTGTTTGTTTGTTTTTAAATTCGATCTTCTTCAATCAACGTTTTTAATTTTCCATTTTATTTCCCGTCTTTTGTCTAAACAACAACTCAATGTCAATTATGTGTTACTAAATACTTGAAACACGCAATCGAGAAATTTTTTTCTTGCTTTTCACAATCTTTTTTTTCTAAAGTTTTCCCCTTCTTGTGAAACACGGAATATTTTCCATTGTTTTTCTCTGCAGAAGCATGTAAAAGAAAAGGATAAGACCCAAACAATGTATGAACTTTTTTTACGTGCACCATAATAAATGTAACGCCAAACATTCTCGCTTGTTGTCTTGCCTTGCATCCACACTTTATAAAACCAATAAAACTCATAAAAATTTAGATACAAAATAAAATACAGTGTAATTTCCCTTAACGGGCACTTGCCTTAAGCTAACATCGAAGGATAGTGTTGCATGGTCGCGGGAGCTTTCTCTAAGAAAACATTGAGTTGTTTTGAGAGACCATCCCCCTTGTACGGACACATTTCAATGGCCAGGATAGATTCCACTGTATACATATTCGTTAGTACATAAAAACTATCAAGAACCTCCCTCGTGTTTAAGCAATAAATTCACTCCGTTCTTATTGTATGCAACAGAAACTTATACATTATACTCATGATAAGTATGCTATTTTATATAGAGTATATAGACAAAAAAGAATATTATTAACAAGAAGGTCATAACGGAATTATTTTCACAGCAAAAGAAAATAAATGCACTGGTTCAAAAAAGTGCACAAAATTTTATAAACACTAGAGAACAGAAAAGAAACCCATAATAACAAAAAAAGGAAGTAGTTGCACTTTTACTCTTTGGAAACGAGGGAGAAAATTTCTATGTTCTTTATTTTGTTGTACTTCTTGTTGTAGAATATTTCAAAGATGTTTGTTTATTTTCTTTAGAAGTGCATATAATATTGTATCGATTTTGTTGAAAGTGAAAGAAATTTTACAACATAAATTAAGAGTTACTGGTTTATGGGAAAATAATTTAGTGCAAAATTTAATAGCATATCCAAAGGAAAAAACAATATTGATTACAAAATTAAAACATATTTTCAAAAAGAATATTTTATAAACAAAACATGTTGTACATATTCTTAAGCAAATTTCAAGGAAGAATAAAATATATATTTTATTTCTTCTAATTATGGGCATCAAGCAAAAAACTTATTGAAGTATATCTTAATGCAAAATTCTACAAATTTGACGTTTCTAAGCAAAATATCTAGAGTTTCACTTTTATTGAAAATTTTCCAATTTTCTCACTTCAAGGGGAATTTATAGGGGTATTTACTATTTTTTTTTTATAGGGACATTTTTAAAATTTTACTTCTATTGGGATATTTTTAAATTTAAATTTTTCCAAAGGAAATTTTGAATTTTTTTTTAAATGTCTAGTTTTTCAACCTTTATATGCCAATTTTCAATATTTCTCTCTTCAAGGCGCAATTTCCAAAATTTCACGTTTAATAGGTGGATTTTTTAATGTTTATCTTTTTATAGGGAAATTTTAGCAATTTGACTTCCAAGGGAAATTTTTAATTTTTTTTTATGTCTTGTCTTTCACCTTTTGTAGGACAATTTTCAAAATTTCTCTTCTCAATTGGAAATTTTCCAAATTTCTCTTTTTACAGGGAAATTTTTAAAATATTACTTCTTAAATTTAAAGATTTTCTATTCTCAAAGGGAAATTTTAAAATTTTAGGAAATTTATTTATATTTCACTTACATAGAGTAATTGTCTCAATTTCTTCTTTCATAGGAACATTTAAAAAATTTCTCTTTTCATTATGAAATTTCTACATTTAAAAAAGAAATTTTTAAAATTGTACTTTTTATAGGGAATTGTTTAAATGTTCTTTTTTCATAGAGCAATTTAAAAAAAAAATTAAAGGGAATGTTTTAAAACTACAACTTAAATAGAGAAATTGTCACAAATTCTGTTTTCATAGGAAATTTTCGAAATTTATCTCTTCATAAGGAAGTTTTTAAATTTTCACTTTTTTAAGGGAAATTTTTTGAGTTTTATTTTTATAGGGTAATGTCAAAATGTGTTTTTTTATAGAGAACATTTCTAAAAAAACAAAAGTTTTTTTTATAGGGAAATTTTATAAATTAAAAATGAACACTTTTCAAAGGGATATTTTCAATACGTTTCTCACTTTATGTAAAAAAGTTTTCAAAGTTTGTCAATTCCTAAGAAATTTTCAAGCATTCATTTTTTATAGGTAAACTTTTCCTAGAGAAATTTTCCAAATACAACAATTAACAGGGAATTTAAAAAATCTAAAATAAATGTTAATGGAAAATTCATATAAAAACTTTTAAAATTTTGCTTTTAATTTGGAAATTTTAAATTTACACTTTTCAAACGAATGTTTTCAATTTTTCACTTTACAAAGAAAAATGTTCAAAGTTTTACTTTTCATAGCGAAATTGCACACATTTTACTGTAAAATAACAATTTCACAGTTTTTTTTCCTAAAAAAAATTTAAATGGAAAATTAAAACAGTTCAGTTATAAAAGAAAAAAATTCATCAAGCATGAGTTTTTTTTTTAATTAAACTTTAAAAGGAAGTTTTCAAAATTTTATATCGGGGTTAATTCTGGCACTCGTGAACGAATACTTTTTCGATTCGAAAGCAATTTTATTTATAATTCATTCATTCAGTTAATACTGAATCGAAATTATTTTTTCAGTTGTAAAAACTCAAATAAATACTTTACAAAACTGATAAAATAAATTCGATTCGTTCAGTATATACTGCAAGATTTAGAAGTAAAATTGCTTTCAAATCGATAAAGTAATCGATAACGGCTGCCAGAATTAGCCCCCTGTTACAAAAAATTTCATTTAAATTTCATTTGCCATTTCCAATTTTGTATGAAATCTTTAAATATTTACTATGGAAAAGAAAATTACGATTACAGAATTCCACCCTGATCTTAATATGTATTAATTTTTTACCTTCATGTATTTTTAAAACATATAAATTCTCATTTCTTCAACTTTTCAAATAATTTCTTACATCATTTTAAATTAATAAATTTATTCTTTGGTTTATTTAATAAATTTTCTTTCTATAACTGAATAAGATTGTGCCTAAAAAATTTCCTTTATTGGGTTAAAATTTCGAAATTAACATATTTCTCTCTTTTTACTTATTCGCCTTATTTTGAGGATGAGCTAATAAATTTTTTACTGATTTCCGTTACAGATGACAGTTTAATTTCCGTTGGCAAATCAAACTATCAATGTGGTTCGTTCGTTTGTTTGTTTGTAAAAGGATATGTGAGTTATCAGCTTGCAAGCATGCAAACAAATATGATTAAATAAAATGTTTGCCTTTATTAGGGAGCAGTCGATTTTCCTCTCGTTTTGCATATTAAATTATTCTTTTAAAATAGGGATAGAAAGTTTATTTTAGTTCTTTACAAAAAAACCAATACTATGACATAGTGAAACATTTTGACTTAATGAAACGATTTTAAGAATTTAATTTCTCAATAAAAAATGGACCTTCCAACAAAGCAGGTTGTAAGGGAAAAACGTAAAAGTTTCGCTTACCATATCGCTTACGGAAGACATGAATTATATGGCGATTTCCCACATTGAAGCAATAAATTTTTGACACAAAAAACGCTTTATTCAGCGCATATAAAAATAGTTGAATGTAACGATCCGCTTCGCAAACTGAATTTTTTGTTACCGTTATTCTTTTATCTGCTCTTTTACAAACCTGTAGCTCGTTTCTGTATTTCTCGCATTGCAAAATTTCTCACATTAAGTGTGAAACAAAAATTCCATCGTTTCTCGATTTGTGAGAAAAAAGTGTTTCTGTATTTGATTGCGAGAACAGACAACACAGATTCTGTTTTAACTGGAATACTTCCAGTAATTAAATGTCAAATGCAAGCGAAACGTCAACGAAAGAAATAGATATAATAAAAATAGGGCTGCCAGATTTGTCGATTTATCGTCATTTTGACGATTTTTTGTTCCAAAATTGGCAAAGTGCGATTTGCTGATTTTTTTCTGGTGAAGATATTATTCAGTCTTCGAAATAAAATAACTTTAATTAGTTTAGTATGATTATATATTCTGCACCACAGAAAAACAATATCTTTAAAAACATGGCAGCTTAAAAATATATGGGCAAAATTAAAATTTCGAAGGAAAACTGTTAAATTTTTATTTCCTTAGATTATTTAATACATTTGTTTATGTGATCAATACATTAAACTATTACACCATTTTTAATCAAAACACTATAGGAAATTTTGGCCTTTTTTTTTTGGCAAGTTCAATATGATATTTTGTTACGCCTTTAAGCGATATTTTCAGGAAAAAAACAGTCTGAAATTTTAAATTGTTATCGGATTAAAGAGAAAAATAAAATAAATAATTTTATTTAAATAGACCTCAAGTTTAAGTATGTATAAAATATGTATTTTAGCCATGAACTTTACCAATTTTTTTGATGTTTTAATAAAAATCGAAAAAAATTTGTCAAAATTAATTTTAAATTATCCGATTTTTTTAAACAAATTAGCCGATTTTCTTTTATTCTTTCTTAGGAAATTAACGATTTTTTAAAAAATTTATCTGGCAGCCCTGCATAAAACGAAAGCAATGAAGGGCTTAAAAAAATTAAAATAACAAAATTTAACAATTGTGTTTTATTTATTTTCATCATTAAAATTCTTTCCCTTCAAATAAAAAAAAAAATAATACACATACTTGCGTACATAGATACATAATTTGTGCTCCATTTTTTTAAATTTTATTTTTCTCGCATCAATTTTAAATGTAACTTATTTTGACAGTTCTTGTGAGAAACTTTTAGCAAAATATTAATACAGAAACACTTTTTCTCATATACTTCCAATAAATGCTGGAAAATTATTTAAATGACAGATAATTCTCCCAAAGTAAATATACAGAAACACTTATGTGAGAAAAACCATTTTTTGTTTCATATTGCACTGTTTTTGTTATAATTCACTTGTTTCATGCGGTAAATTATACGATGCGAGAAATACAGAAACGGGCTACTGCTTCGTAGTAGGGGAATATTGGAGTTCCTCAAATTTTATATATTTTTCTTAATTTATTAAGAATTCGTTCACTTACCCTACAGCATCTCTGTATGTGTTATTGCGTAGCGCATATGTGTGCTTACTAGGGTATTCATTCGGTTAACCGATTAACGGTTTAATTTCTACCCGATTAACTGATCGGTTTCCTTTTTTCGATTAACGATTAAACCGGTTAATTTAAGTCGATTAACCGATGTAACAAAATTTCTAATATTTTAAAGTATTATAACATATTTTTTGTGCTTTTAACTGTTTGTTTCGTCTAATACACAAAAGGTTGTGTTTAGAAAACATTTTTTCATACAAACAAAAAAAGTATTCAGTGATATAAATTTGAAATAAGTGTTTGCTGTCAACAGCTTTTTGTTTCACGTACTTTTTATATGTATGCGTTTAGTTAGTTGTTTCTTCTCATATCTTCTAAAATCAATCTTTTAAAAGAATTAACCAAAACAATTAGAAGTGCTAAAAATTTTAAAAAATTAAAACAGGACTCTAATGAAATAATGGAAGAAAGGACTGAGAAATAAGATATTCTGTATTATTGGTTGCTTCTGAATTCTTCTTCATCTACAATAAATTAAAGTTTTTTCAAAGTCAAGTTTTATCCAAACTAGAGAAAATAAACGCTTGAATCCTAAATATTTAAGCAAAATTATTTGTATAAAAGATTATTTTATAAGATCATCTTAAATTATTGAAATAACTAATAAAACGATCTTATAGTCAATTTGTTAATTAATACAATTTATGTATTAATTAAAAAAAATATGTATTACATATTTATGAATTATTCTTTTGTTTGTTCGTTTTAGTTCAAGAATTGTTGTTTGTTATGTTATTGGTTTTTTTTTTAATAATAAACTCCAAATAATAAATAATTTATGCATTTTTATGTATTGAAATTACTTGATTTATAGAAAAAATGTATTCATCGGTTAACCGATCAAAAACAATATTAACCGATTACACTATGCTAGTTGAAAAAACAGACAAGCCGGGCACATGGCGTTTTAACATAATTCGGGTACGCTGAATCCAGTGGTGCCCGCGGTTTTAAGATTGGCTCTGGTTTTCGAGATATACCGTTATTTCGAAAATGGAGGAGGTTGCAAAACATATATTCGCGTAACTCAAAAACGGTTTAGCTAATTGAAAAAACCGAAATACCGCAATAAAATTTCCTTTTTTTCTTTATGAGTAGTCATTATTGAAACATAATTTTTTTTTTTTGAAAAAAAAAAAATTTTAAGAAAAATAAAACCTTTTTTTTAAAATGAGTAGCCGTTATTGAAATATAATTTTTTTTTTTTGAAAGAAAAATTAATTTTTTTATCAAAATTTCGAAATTTTTGTTTTTTAAAAATTCATAAAAAATTAAAAAATGCAGCTAGGCTTTATTTAATTAAATCAGCGTTTTTAAGTTATGACTCTATTGCAGCAAAGGCTCGATATATACATTATGTTGAATAAAGAATTTAATAATTAAAAAAAATCCTATGAAATGCTCCATATAAATTATATTCTTCATATATATTGAAGAAAAAGTCCCACAAATTCCCAGAATTCGCCCCTAGTGGTATATAATGTATGACCGACCTCAATTAATTTTTTGTCCTTAACCTTTTCTCAAGTGATTAAGCGGACCCAAATGAGCAAACAAATAACCGAAACTTTTAATATCTGCACAGAGAAGTAAAGTTTGAGAAGTTTTCTTTAAAAAAATTGACTTAGTAGCAAAGAAAATCGTGCTAATGGACCAAGTAATCAGCAAAATTCAAAAAAGTCGAGAAAACCCGATTTTTGGGTTAAATTCGATTGTAGCGACCCCTAACCTCTTCCGAAAAATCGAAAGAAAATCACAAAAATGCTTCACACTATAAGCTTTCAAAAAAAGGCATAAAATAATATTTTTTTTTGGTACACACTAAGTTACATATTTGTGAATAAAAAATTAATTACAATGAGTAAACAGGAATGAGGAACAGGAATGAAGAACAGGAAAAAGAAACCAAGTATTTCGTCTTCGTCAAGAATTTCAAAAAGGACGGAAGCAACGGAATTTTATTTTTCAGCAGCAGCCATGGTACCGAATGTTTAGCTGACAGTTTCTATTTAAATAAATAATATATTTAAGTTTCAAAAAAAAAATATTTTTATTTTTGTATTACAATCGACATTTGAGAATAACGTTTCAAAATAAGTTGAAACTAAATGCAGTTCTCAATCATTTTTAAATGTTTGTCGTTTAAGAAAATTTTTGTTTTTAAATCATTTTTAAATTTAAATCAAACCATCGTGCTTTTTTGTCTCCCATCTACCACAAACAAAAATATAAATCTTTATGCGTATGTATTAGTAAATTCTTTTTGTTATATAACGTATTAATATTTGTTAAACAAGATGGTGTTTAGTTGATAATAATGTTAATATTGTTGTTGTTGGTGAGGTTTCCTATTGAAACCTCCAACAATATCTAAACTTATACATACAAACAATCAGCCGCACCAAAAACAAGTTCTTAAAATGGAATTCGTCGTATTCAGTGAGTAAATAAGTGAATATGTCAATAACAACAATAAAACATTCCATAAAAATTTATTCATATTTAGACTGGATCCAAACAAACGTGTGTCCTTAATATCCGGCAAATATGGAAGAAATCTTACTATACAAAAAGTACCAGGCCTAAAGGATGCTTCGAAATTTAAAAGAAACACACACACACATACAGATACACATATTGAAATGAAATTGAATTAATGTAGAAGCTGATAGGAAGAGGAAAAACATTGTACATTTAAAGCAATAATAAAATTTTCTTACATCAGCGCGTACTAACAAGTTTTAAGGGAAATAAAGAAAAGGAAGAAAACATACTAGAACATGATGTTCTTAACAAGTTTAAGCTTACAGATGGATGTGCGTATGTGCGAGTGTGTTATTTTTATTTATTTGTGCTCACAAACACTTGTATTGATAATTGCAGGACCCAGAAGGGAATATCAACAAAATTTTATGTATAAAACCACTTAGAATTTACATATTTTATGTGTAAATATCACATGTAAAACTTATGCGCTTACACAAGTTGCGGATATTGTGTAATTGAAAGTTACTCAAATTTATTACAATTGGTTTTGTTAATAAATTGCCTCTTTACGCCAAGTAAAAATTGGGCAATAAAAATTGATTTTCAGAGGGAGCAAAAATTCGTTAAAAAAGAAATATGTTTTATTGAAAGGTAAAATATTTACTAGGAAATTGCGTATTTAGAATATTAAATCAGTAATTAAGAGAAACAAGTTAGAAAGTAGAGTCGAGCCAAGTCCTACCTTATGATACCCTACAGCCCTTGTTAATATTGAGTACTCACTTCTTGGAACCTTTAGCCTTGAATTATGGAATTAAAAACACAAATTTTATTATAAGATTTAGATTTATATGAGATAAGTGTGCCAAAGTTTATAATTATACCAACGTCTACATAAGGCATATAACTTTTTACAATTTTTGCTTATAGGAAAAATGGCATAGCATAGTCGAATAGAGCATAAAAAAGTATAAAGACCGCCTTTATATTTTTTCTTCGAAATCGCAAAAAGTTTCCGCACCAAACGCAATTACTTTTTTAATAACATCATATGGCCATTTGCTTTATCATAAAATTTATAAATTGGAATAAATGATTTGTGTATAAATGTTTAAAAAAGTTATATGAGTATGACATGCAATAATTATATAGGCTGTTCCAAGCTTTTAAATACTTTAAAAAAATAAAAATTTTCCCTATATAACATTTTGAGCAATTTAGCGCAATAAATCTTAATATTATAACAAAATTTTGTGTTGTTAAAGGCATAACTAAAGGCTAAAGGTCCCAAAAAGTGAGTACTCTATACTAACAAGAGCTGTAGGGTATCATTAGGTAACCCCGAAATATATTTTACCTTTTTATTTTTATTACTGATTTAATTTTTAATAGTAATATTTTACATTTCAATAACACATTTGGGCATTTCCATGAGAATGTCAATCACGACTCAAAAAATAAAAACCCTTGAATATTTTTTTCAAATGTGGTAGAAAGTAATAAAACACTCAAACTTTACTATGCAAAGGAACTTATAGCTTATTAGCCAAAAATAAAAGTTAACATTTTCTATCTCTGATTCATTTTAAGTAACTGCAATCATCAATTTTAACTTTTCCGCCGATTAAATACAGATACTGTTAACATTGGAATTATACTTAAAAATTAATGTTGCAACAACAATGAACTAGATATATGAGGAAAGACTAAATATATACTTCGATTAGAGGTATTTTTTTTTGTTTTTTGTTTTTTTTGATGATATTCATAGGTCACGTACGTTGTGCCACAATATAATTTGTATTTAATCAGTCGCAGGTGTTTCAACATAAAAGTTCAAAGCAAGATATTCGTTGCAAAAAATTATTTATCGGAATTTTTTTTAAATTGGTATAATAAAAATTGTATAAGCTTTTAAAGGTTGTCACGTACGATATTGTAAGTACTATAAATGCAACTAACGGCCCTTTTCACAATATATGATTAAATTTTAATCGAAACATTAACCGTAAGTTAGTAAAATTTGCTTTTCATAATTTACGATTAACAATTAACCGAAACTATTTAACGGAGAAGTTGTTGTTAAATATAACCAAATGAAAAGTGCTGGCTAAGTTTTTAATAAATAAAAAATATCGAGAAAATGAAAACAATAACCATAAAAAATGTATTTTGAATAATTTTTAACTTAAAATGTGTAAAATGAGAATTAAATGACTTATTACACATCCACTTTTGTTTCTCAGTATAATTTACTACCATTAAAAATGAAAAAACTAAAGCAGGTTAATAAAGGGTTTATGAAACGGATTTTCATACAAAATCCATTTTATAAACCCTTTATTGACCACTTTTATTTTTTATAACTTAGGCTGCAAGTCTTTAAATTAATGCCCGTAATTTCTACAAATAGATATCTAGCTGTGTATTGATATCTATTGTGTAACGTATTTTAAACCCTATTTCTTAACTACGGGGTAAAGTGTAGTGTATTTTAAACCATCGATTTTCGATAGTTCATTCACGTGGGCCAATTTAACGTTGAAATTTCCAAAAAAAAAGTGTTACTGGATAAGTAAAGATAACTGTTAGGTACGAACACGACCAGATATCTGTTAATAGAAATTACGGGCATCAATCAGATTTTTTAGACTCCAAAAAAATTTAATTTTAAAATATGGGGCATTATTTATGAAGCGGAGAACCCAATAAAAAAATTTGGTTAGAATTCTTTTATATTTGTCCTATCTATAGTTCTAGTAGATATGAATGAGTGTGCAAACATTTTTTTATAGATATTTATTTGTCGAGTAATAGGGAGGTAAATGTGATGTTTTCACAACACAAGTGCTTGAACACTCAAAAAACTGAGTGCTTTTCATATAAATTTTACTACTCGTCCAAGCACTCGTGTTGTGAAAACAACAAAAATGTTGGATGTCAAAAAAATTTTCTTTTTTTAAATTATTTTTTTTTTTTGAACTAAAAACTAATCAAACAAAAAAAAAAAATTAAGTGATTCTTATAGGAAATCGATTGAGCTTTAATTTAAAAAATCTAAATTAAAAAAAAATTTATTTTCATCTACAAAACCAGAAATTACCAATTAAGTCAAAAATTTTTTTACTTAGTCCAAAATAGATTTTCTTAATTTTTAACCGAAATTAACATAAAGTGTCCTTACTATATTGCAAAAGTTTTATTACGTACTCTCAATTAGTTTGAAAGTTATGCAAATTTCTTTACACTCGTACATGTGGTTATTGCAATGTTGTACCGTAAAAGACAGGAAATGACGATTATAAAATGAAATTTTTCTAACTTCGACCTAAATTTTTAATTTTCTTTTTACCGAAATTAGCTTATTATATTGTGATACTTTTATTATCAGGTATGTGATAAAAATCGATCGATTTCAAAACGAACCTTTTTAAAAGGTGTGATGAATTTCGAGCGATTTTAAAATTCATTTCTGACTTATAGTTTTAAATTTTTGTTCAGAATGCACTTCAGTGAACATATATAATATTCAATTTAAATAATTAAGACAGAAAATGAAAGGAATATGTATTAAAAATCAATTTTAAAAGATACTGAAAACGATATTTTCGGTTTCAAATCGTTTCGTTTTTAAAATCGAATTCCATCACATACCTGTATGTTATTTAACATCCACTTTTGTTTCTCAGTATAAATTTACTACCATTAAAAATAAAAAAAAGTTGTTATACTATTACAATAACCCAATGTCGCCATTAGATGATATTTTTGACAAAAACACACTTTCACAATGATAAACATGAGAGTTAAAGCACCATATAATTATATATGAACATAAGTCCGACCTCCCATTATATATTTTTTTCTAACAAAAAGTTGTTCCCGCAGGTGGACTGGAGTTTTTTTTTTTGCACAGAAGTATCCGTTTAATCGTTTTTCACTATCACTTGAACTAAAAGAAAATACTTTTTAATTCATAATTTTAAAATTAAAAAAAAAAAATTTCATACAAAATCCATTTTATAAACTCTTTATTGACCACTTTTATTTTTTATAACTTAGGCTGCAAGTCTTTAAATCCAATCAGATTTTTTAGACTCCAAAAAATTTTAATTTTAAAATATGGGGCATTATTTATGAAGCGGACAACCCAATAAAAAAAATTTGTTGGAATTCTTTTATATTTGGCCTATCTATAGTTCTAGTAGATATGAATGAGTGTGCAAAAATTTTTTTGTAGATATTTATTTGTCGAGTAATAGGGAGGTAAATGTGATGTTTTTTTGTTTTTTGAGTGCTTTTCATATAAATTTTACTACTCGTCCAAGCACTCGTGTTGTGAAAACAACACAAAAGTGTTGGTTGTCAAAAAAATGTTTTTTTTTAAATTATTTTTTTTTTGAACTAAAAACTAATCAAACAAAAAAAAATTAAGTGATTCTTATAGGAACTCGATTGATCTTTAATTTAAAAAATCTTATTTGAAAAAAAATTTATTTTCATCTACAAAACCAGAAATTAGTTTGAAAGTTATGCAAATTTCTTTACACTCGTACATGTGGTTATTGCAATGTTGTACCGTAAAAGACAGGAAATGACGATTATAAAATAAAATTTTTCTAACTTCGACCTAAATTTTTAATTTTTTTTTTACCGAAATTAGCTTACGGCGTACTAATTATATTGTGAAACTTTTATTATGTTATCTCCAGAATTTTATAAGCTATGCAAATTTATATATGCGCATATACCACTGAGTATAATTTTAGGCGCTTGCTGGTTAGTTAATAGGGAGATCGATTATTCGACTTTTTTCAATAACCGGTTTTCGAATATTACGAATTGTTGCTATTTTAAAAAAACCGGTTTTCGGTTAAGCAATTTTTAAATAACCGGTTAACCGGTTTTAATTTGAATACTTAAAAACACAAAAATTTAATAAGTTTTTAAAATAAAACGTTAATTTGAATAAAAACAAAACAATTTGCAAAGGTAAGGAACCAACAAAATACATAGATCAGACCTAACAAATATTTTACCATAACATCCAAGAAAAGTGTTACCAGTAAATTGATCAAACTTTAGCTAAATTTTCATCAATTTTGTATTAATTTACTAAACTTTATTTGTAAGAAGATATTTGTATAATGTAATTTAGAAACTGTTGAAGGATATTTGATCTAGACATACGTTTTGCAAAAGCAAATAAATTATAGGAATTTTATAAAGTTATTATTCGAAATATTCTCTCAAATTTATTTTGAATGGCTTTTAATTTGTTGGTGGTTAAGCTATCTACGAGTATATAACTCAACCATATTTTTTAAAAGTTGCAAAGGCCAGGATTATCTATTTCAAATTATTTTGTTTCAGCATTATAGAAACGAATAGTGAACTGAACATTCTTTTTGTGTAATAAATTTGTCAATTCGTCGACTACAATTTAAAACATTGTATGACATTGTTTGATTTCTTCAATTTTGTTTTTTAGTTCTTGGCATTTTAATAAATAAAACTGTTAGAAATTTTTCCCATATCGTTGATTCCGCCGTAATGTTCTAGTTTTCAGCATGAGAGATGCTCGGACTACTTAAGAGTTTTTAGTGCCTTAACGGGCATTTCGCCCTCGGCAACACAACGGGCTAATATTTCACAATGATTAATTTTTTGCAGCGTATTTTAGTAAAGTATTATTTGTCGCCTCCTTAGAACTACTTCGAACGGAGTTAAGTTTCATTTGGATCACATTTATGTAAAGCATGTATTCTAATTAAAGGTGATTAATAAGTCGTGACATGGAAGAACATTTGTAATTTAACATTTTAGAGCACTTCAAGCACCTAATTTGTATTTTAATTCGCATTCGAAAAATACCTAGAGATAACCTTTATATGAAAATATATTTAAAATTTAGAACACTCTTGCACAAATTACTATTTACTTTTTAACTGCACACGTTTTTGTAGTATTTTGAATAGTTTTTGGTTTTTTTTTCGTGAAGAACCCACGCTTTTATAAGCGATTTGTATTTACAGTGTTCATAATGGTTTTTTACCTTTGTTACATTTTGTTTTGACATTCTTAATAAAAAGTTTAAGTTTGGCCAATATTCAATTAGAAAATACTTAAATTGCGGGTACATCTACAATACGAATAAGGAAAATGTATATAAATTACACATTACTGAAATAACCGGTTTATTATACCAAATTAACCGGTTTATTCGATATTCGAAAAATGGGCATTTTAAAATAACCGACTTGGGCAAAGCTAAAATAACCGGTTAAAACCGCTCGAATAATAACCGTTCGATCTCCCTATTAGTTAAGTTTGTACATTTATACAATTATCATATGTCTCTCATACAAACATATATATGTTTAAGTTTTTGAGTCCCACCCTTATAAAATTTAAATTAAATATATTCAGCCTTATTACGGTTGTCGATGTCGAAAACGACTCTGTTGTAGATTAAAGTAACAAACAACCTGTGTCTCTAATCTACTACAAAATTCGACTTACGTTGTTACCGACATCGAAAACCGTAATAAAGCTGAATATAATTGTTTGTTTAAAAAGGCACTAAATTACTATTTTATAACACATCACGCGCCAAGCCCCAAAGTTGCAATTCACTCATTTGGGCCAAATTTTTTTTTTCCTGAAATATTCTGTTTAGGTCTACATATTTGAAAACAGAAAGTGAAATTTTTTTCCTTGGGTTTTCAGCAATTTTCCGTATGTGCACGGGTGATCACGCGGCGCCAGGAAGTAAAATTACTTCTATGACTGCGTGTTCACCGGTGCATATATAACATTTTTTTTTTTTCTTTATTGTTTCAGACGAATTAATTCAGCTAATTTGAAAAAGAAATAAAAGATGTCAAGCAAAAAACTTAGTGATAAAAAGATAAATGAAACTTTGAATGCTGATCACTCTCATCTGTCAGATTTTGGTGACTCAGAAGATGATGATGATAGAGACAGGGATTACATGCCCTCTAGTAGTTGTGATGAAGAATCAGATGTAAAAGTTGTTCCGTCCACTTCAACGAGTGTGGACCAAATAATATGCATCACAGTACCACGTCCATCTGCATGCGACGATTCTCAAGAAATACTACGCAATCTAAATTGTTCTCATTGAACCAAATAACCCGCCCCTGACGCATTATGGGTATACAAAACGCTCAGGCCAAGCACAAGTCCACGTTCTCCTGTGCCCATAGATTCATTACATGTATATAAATCCAATGTAAATCGTGTGCACTATGCCACATTCACTCTTAAAGACATCACGGATGCGTGTGGATATGTGAACACGCGGCCCGAATGAGTACTCAGGTCGTTTGCACCGGTGCCGCGTATGGCGCTAAATGTGTTAACCATTAAGTGTACCCAGTACCGCCCCACCCCCTTCAACAAAATATAACACCACAAAATCACTGCCATTATGTGTAATTAAATAGTGTAATCTCTAAGACAAAAAGAAAAAATAAAAAAACATAATCATTTAATTGCAACAATTAGCAAGAGCCTAGAAAACCGAAACTACAAGAATACAATTAATTACAGTTAAACAAGTTTCAACTTATTACACGACCTTTAAACAGGGACTACAAATAAATTACAATGACCTTTGATGTCTAGAAAAAGTTTTTTACTTTAATAAAAGGCCTTTGAAATTGCAAGCAAGTTAAAAAGAACTTAATTAAGTGCAACAATTTTAACATAAGTGTTGAGCGATTTTATTCATTTATTTAAAATTAAAGCAACAAAGAGTTGAAGCACTGTTTCAGTATATATCTTTAAGAAGTCTAACGCCCACTGGTCTTATTTAAGCAATTTTAAAGTGAATTAATCTAAGGACATCGATTATAAATATATATATATTCAAGATTCAGCAGGTAAAAAATCTTGAATTTTTTTAATTTAATTTGAAAATTGACACTTAATTTCAAAGCACATAACCGAAACGTTAAAGGCCTTAAACGCCTTCTGGTAATATAAAAATGATTTACAAACATATTTAAGTCAAGACTCGACAGGGTGACGCATAAAGTAACATTATGATTAAATTAGTGAAAACATTTTTCTGTTCGCATTTTTTATTTCATAATTAATTTCAAGAGTCCTTATTTATGTTGAATAATCTTCTCACAGAGCAAAAAACCAAATTTTCCTCTTTTATATTGAAAACCAGCCTACGATTTTTTAGATCATATTGTGCCCCAGTAGGCTAGCTGGTAGTGAGCTAGTCTATCAGTACCGGGGTTGCGGGTTCGATTCCCGCCAGAGACTCTGGTCTCCTGCAGACAAGCGAAGAGCTTCGCGGGATTAGCGTAGGAATAAAAAAATAAAAAATAAATAAATAATAAATTACTTTTATTTGCACGTTGAGCTCCACCAATTTACCGATTTGCTGAGCATTTTTTGCACAAAAAATGTCTATGATATTCTGCGTGCAGGAAGACACCTTGCACATCAAAGAAAAGAAAATTCCAAATCGTCCAACTGTTGGTGATGTCAGGGCGATCACGGCAAAGAATTTCCCATAGGATACATAGATTTGCGTAAAAAGGTTAAAATGGTTTCCGAGTCTAAACCAAATTATGCATAAATACGCGTTTAGTTTGGTTTCCGATTTTAAACAAGCGAGGAGGCCTGTATTCATCTCAATGGTGAAGAAACAAAATTCCATAATAATGGGCACCAAAAATTCTAGAATTAACATCACATGTCAACAACCACTTACCCGTAAAAACAAAATTTGGTTGATGTATGACTATAAAAAATCACATTAACCTGGAATTCGCCAGAGCTTAAAATAGAGAGATCTTTTGAGATCGCAGTTGACCAGAGATCCCAGTACCACGGAAACTTCGGGTCTGGGCTGATTAATGATGAGGCACCTTGGGGCCTCACGTGGTTGTTGTGGCCCAAAGACGTGGGAAGAGAGATCTTAAAAAAATCTGGATTCACAGGCTGATTTTCCACTTAAGGGGAAATTCGGCTGCTGGTGGAACTCCCTAGGTTCTGTTGCTATTTCAACAAATGCTTTTTGCTTCAACGGCAACGGAGTTAAAATAGCTCCAGTTCCAAAAAAGGGACGAGTGTATAATCATGCCGAGTTACACACCTTATTTGCGTTATGTTCGTTATATCAACTTCGCTTTTGATAAGAATCCAGAATATATTTATTTCAGAGGGCCTTATATCAATTTTGTGCATATTACAAACGGAATGACACACTTATATATACCCTTTCCACCTGTGGTGCCAAAATATCAGTTTTATCAAGATCTTTTAAACTCAAACACAGGACTAAAACTTTTAAAATTCGAACTTTAACGCTAAATATTTTAAACTTAGAACATTTTTATTTCTTTAAACACTCTCTTCATTTCTTTCACTTTACTTTTTTCGTATTTTTTTATCTGACTCTGCTTTAAAGTGAACCGCATTTCCGTTTACTTTTTCGTTCTATTTCATTTGTTCTTGCCACTTTGGCCTTTTCCTAAGAATGAAATAATTAAAAAAAGCAATGCTCGACAGCAATTGCGTCATTAGATGTGACTGACTTTATAGTTTTAATTTCTGCTAAGTATTTTTTTTAAGTTCTCTTTTGTTCTCTTTGAGATTTTTTTAAATTTTTTTTCTTCGTTTTTTTAACGACTTTGGTATTTGTGGGTAAGTGTGCTACTAAGGAGCTTTTATTTTATTCCATTTCACTTCATTTTAGTTTCATTAAAACTGTTGTGGCTGTTTCAGTTCGTTTTTTTTAGGATTTTTTTTCTTTATTTGTCATTCTTATCAGTTCAGCTCAGTGTGCAAAATTGTAAATAGTTGCAAGCGGTTTTAGTGGTTTTGACAGAACTTGGCAGTTGTTTGTACAAGTTGTTTACCAAAACGAAAAGAGACTTAAAGATATATTCAGGAATGAAGAAGTTTTGTAATAAGAAAGATAAATTACAATAAATAATATTATATGTGTACGAGGGCGGATCAATAAGTCCGTGACTTTTTGAATGAAACACAGTTTTTTTTACAAAAAAAAATTTATAATTAACATAATCTCCTTTTAGCTCAATACACTTAGTCTAAGGTTTCTCCAATTTGTGTATCCCTTCCAAAAAATAAGATTTTTCAAGATCCATAAAATAGGCATTTGTTTGACCAATAATTTATTGTTGGAGCTAAATCTCTTTCCACCGAGCCATTTCTTATGGTTCGGAAATAGGAAATAGTCACTGGGGTCTAAGTCCGGAGAATATGGCGGATGAGGTACCAATTCGTAGCCCAATTCATGTAATTTTATAATATAATAATATAAATGAAAGAAATTATAGCTTGATTTAGTAAAGTTATCAATTAAAATTTATAAACTGCGGAAATCAAAACAAAGTGCATATATTTTGCAAATGGTTTATGTCCTTAATAACGTATATGGGGTATTATTTGTGAAGTGGACAACCCAATAAAAAAAAATATTGTTTGAATTCCTTTATATTTGGCTTAACTATAGTTCTGAAAGAATGGAGATAGCGGATATGTTTGTTAGAAATTAATGATGGATATGAAAATTAAGTGGAGTTGGCCATACATGTGAGCCATCTAGGAGCATCCTACGCGCTACAGGGGCCATATTTGTATGGTTAACATTCCAATCCTACTGAAGTAGGATTGGAGATATCCTTAAGGTATCTCCAATACAAAATTTTCAGCACAGGCTATAAATATATTGAAGAAAAAGTTCCGTAACCGCCCAGGAGTCACCCTTAGGGGGATAAAATGCAGGGCTGTGGAGTCGCCAGAAAAAAGTACTAACTCCGACTCCAAACGCTGGAATTTTTGATCCCGACTCCGAAACCGACTCATACTCTAACCTTGATGCTAAATGTATATGAGATTGGTCCTTGTTTGACTTTAAACTTTTTATACCCTCCAATACTAGTGGTGAATGAGGGTATACTAAGTTTGTCATTCCGTGTGAAACTTTTTTATTATGCATCTAAGACCCCATAAAGTATATATATTCTGGTTTCTTGAATTACTCTAAGGGCTAATAAATCAGAGCAAGTTAAACTCTCTTTTAGGTTTAAAAAGTGTTTTAACCAACAAATATATAAATTAGTAAATATATAAACCATTTAAACGCATAACATTAGGCGTTTACGATGAATTTGTCAACATTTATCGTAGTGCTGCCACATGTTACTTTTTAAACTACATGTAATACATGGGACACTGATTTACAGATGTTGAGTTTAAGCTACATATAAATTTAAGTTTAGTTTAACTAAACCAGCGTTTAAAGTCTCACTGATTTATTTGCCATGAGTCGATTTAGCCATGTTCGACTTCCTGTCCATCTTTTTAAAACACGATCACTTTCGGAAAACTCAAAATTGGAGTCAAATTGCCTCTAGTTATCCCAAGCAACTTGGGATTGAAATCCAGCAAAATCCGATTAGAAGGATCAGAGTTATGAATCAAAATGTAGAACCAACACCCAAAAAATTGACAATTTTGTTACAAAAACTAACAGGTGGCATAATGCACGGCATTATATAAGATTTTGCACAAACTCGTTCTATATGTCTAGAAATCATACTGTACACCTAAAAACGGAAAATAGTTTAGTACGCCTATAACCGTAACAACATTAACAACAAGGAATTAACAACATTAACAACAACTTCCCAGTCAGCATGTGAAAGATCGAATCACCAAACTGTGAATTTTTCGACTAGATGGTCAAAAACTGATTAATCAGTTCTGCGCTTAAAACAAGACTCGAAAATGATTCACAGATATGCTTGGAAAGTGACCTGTTTAAAAAAAAAAACAAAACATTAATGTGCGCTATCATAAACTGATTAAGCAGATGATCGAAAGTGACTGTTTTAAGCACTACTTTGCAGTCATGCTTAGCGAGTGCTAACGATGAAAAAATGTTTCTTTTCGCGTTGTTACTGTTTATAACGGAACAATTTTTGTATAGATTTTTTGTAAATTTAAGCTCGTGCTGTAAGGAATAAAAATAATGTAAAATTTTACTTCATTTGTGAGTGAATTTATACAAAAATCTTAAATAAAAAAAGGAATGTCAAGTCAGTAGCACACAATGTCTCGAAAATAAGTCATAATTGTTCAGAAACGCGAGTCATTAAAGACTCGTTCAGAAGAGTCGCGGGTGGGCACCATTTTCTCCCTAATGAACTGTAATTTTCGACTCAAAGACGAGCGCAGAGGAGTCAAAGAAGATTAGAATATTATCAATAATTCAATAAATCAATAAATAAAATAAAATAAAAATGTTGATTGGGATATCTCTGCTAGCATTTGGAAGATCGTTTTTTGAAAATCATCTGTGTGAGTCTTTTTAGGGTACTTTTTTACCAAAAGTACTCAAAGTCGCTTATAATTTAAAAGTGTTTGATGTAAAATTCAATAACAAATATTGTTAAAAAAAAGAGTCGAAAATGTCTCTAAGCTAATAAAAATTGAATCACAAATGACTCATCAAGAAGAGTTGCGGTTAGAGTACCATTTTCTCCCGACAAAAGTATCATTTACGATCAGAAAATGAGCGCAAATTCTGGGTTTTTAATCGCGCTGAAGAGTCAAAAAAGACTCGAATATGATTAAAAATTTCAAAAAATGCTAGCTGGGATGTAGAATTCATACAACGCATGCAATCGCAAAATGTAATAGTATAGGTTGTCTATCGCTTGTAGACATATAGATTCGCTGCGAAAGGACTTGTAGACATCTAAAAAAATTGAACACGTAGCAAAATATAATTCAAAAAGGTGAGATATGCGCTATAAACATAAAATATGATGAAAAATGCTCTTTTAGATAAATTATGCAAAAAATTCTGCAAAGGGTAAAAAATGCTAAAATGTGCACTAACAATTCAATGTCAATATTATTAAAAATTTCGAAAACGGATAAATATATTGGTTCTACCTTCATTGGTCACACAAGGAAAATCATAAAATTGCATATTTACGGTTGTCCTGTACATACCTTTAACAACTGAAAATGTAGACTTTTTTGCGAACAAAGCCTTATTACGGGGAATTTTGCTTGACTTCTCCAATTAATAAAAATTAAAGGAAGTTAGGAAGCACGCGAGTGAGGTCCTGATCCCTAAACATAACTAACTATCAACAAAGTGTTGAAGTACAACGTAAGCAATTTTGTATACGTTGCATAGCTTAGAAAAATTTTAGCTTTATAATTTAATTCTTAATGTAGTCTTAAAATTCCATTTGATAAATTAAGATCAAGTATAATAAAACAGAAATAAAATTGTACGTGTCTGAAACGCTGCCGGAGCACCCAAAATAGAAGAAATCGTATGCGAAGCCCGGTAAACCAAACAAATTATCACCAAACCTGAATATCCATTACGCAAAAGTAATTCTGTATATTCAGCAACCTCCTGGCCATTTATTATGAGAAATTATAATTGGGCTAAGCGATCACAGGACCCCTGTACAGAACACATTTAATTTGCTTCAAGCGATAATTGGTTAAACAATGTCAGAGTATTCGATCAAGCATGAAGCTGCAATATTCTATCATAACATCCCAGCCCCATGTTGCAAGATTAGTTCAAAACTATTTAGCTAATATTCAGACGTTGCACCAACGACAACCATTTGGTGTGACCAATGCAAAATGCTCTTACTGGGAACACGCTTCACTTCAGAGCAGGGTGTCCAAAATTACTTCGATGCATTTTTGACGCTTAAAAGCGGGCAGTTCTTTTGGCGTGAAAAATGTAATAGCCGATACTTTAAATAAATTTTTATTTTAAATATATATGTAGAAAAAATATAGACATGTTTATATTCTCTATGGAAAAAGTCATTGAAGCTGTTTTTGTTCCCTTGCCTTTTTCGAAAAAGATAGCGATGATAAATTTGTTCTTTAGTCTATATAGAAAAGGTTATGAATGGTAACTTTGTTCAATATCGTAAAGAGAAAGTATTCGGTGACAGCTTCTTTTATTAATCTATAAACAAAAACGATTTATATTTTATAGAGAAGAATTTATTGAGGATAACCTTGTTTTACGATCTATAAAAAAAATTATCGATGATGATAAAAAGTCTCGAGATAAGACCTTTAATAAAAACAGAATCTCCTTTAAGATTTAATTTTAAAATGCGTAAAATGTCATGTTATTTTTTCAAATAAATCAAACACTTGAAAGACAAAAATAAAGATGGTTGTTGGTTGACACAGGAAATTGTTGGCAATGTAAAAAGGAAATAACTTAACATGGATATAATATATGAAGAAAGGTAAAGAATCATTTAAGAAACAGCTTGACAAATACACGTTAACATCGACATAATAAAAGATTATACAAACTCATGCACATAAAGCAAAAGTACATTAAAATGGATGTCTAGCTTACAGGTAAACCAGGTAGAGGCAGTACTTTAAAGGACTTCTTTAATAACAAAGAACTTCTTTATAACTTATCTTAAAGCGATTTCTTTTCTCTGTTACATTTATTTGGCAAAAAAGGAAAAAAAAAATAAGTTTGCAAGTAGTAGACTCGCATCATTTTAAAATAAAAATCCTTTGTTGTCAGGGAAAATTGATGCTATTGAAAAATGACAACGCAACAGAAAACTATAAAGAAAAAAAATATTGTACCTTCCAAAAACATATCACAATGGCTTAAAGTTTTCTTTGCTGTCAAATGATTTTTTTATGCATCAAAGCCTGCGGCATTTTATCAGAAGAAAAAGAACACTTTCAATGCAAACTTTTTTTTTAAATTTTGTGAAATATGTGCCTTTTTTGAACAATATGAAGAGAGCATAATTTTATACATTGAGCTGAACGAATAATTTGTATGGAAAAGAATGTAACCCGTAGCTCAAGTTTCTTGAAAAAATAATCTTTTCTATAGAAAGATTATAGATAACTTAGCTTTTCTATGGAAAAGTGTTCGTAAACTTATGTTTTCTACAGAACAGTTGGTGATAAATTATCTTTTCTCATAGAAAATTTGTCAATAACTTATCTTTTCTATAGAAAATTTGTCAATAGCTTAACTTTTCTATAGAAAAGTTATCGTTAACTTATTTTTTCTATAGAAAAGTTTTCGATAACTTATCTTTTGTATAGACTTGTCTTTTCTATTGAAAAGTTGTCGACGACTTGTCTTTTCTATAGAAAAGTTGTCGATGATTTGTCTTTTCTATAGAAAAGATGTCGATAACTTAACTTTTCTATGGAAAAGTGTTCGATAACTTAACTTGTCTATGAAAAAGGGTTCGATAACTTATCTTTTCTATAGAACAAATGTCGATAACTTAGTTTTTCTATAGAAAAGTTGTCGATTACTTAGTTTATCTATAGAAAAGTTTTCGATAACTTATCTTTTCTATTGAAAAGTTGTCAAAAATGTTATCGATAATTTATCTTTTCTACAGAAAAGTTATCGATAACGTATCTTTTCTATAGAAAAGTTATCGATAACTTATCTCTTCTATAAAAAAATTATTGTTAAATTATTCTTTTTATAGAAAAGTTATCGATTACCTACTTTTCTATAGAAATCTTTTCTGTAGAAAGTTAGTTTAAGTTGTCGATAACTTATCTTTTCTATAGGAAACTTGTCAATAACTTATAGTTTCCTTGGAAAAGTTGTCGATAACTTATCTTGTCGATATCTTTTTTATAGAAAAGTTGTCGAAAACTTTTATTTTCTATAGAAAGGTTGTCGAAGACTTATCTTTTTTGTTTTACAGATTTTACTTAAATTGTTTTATAAATTATAATAAATTGTGACTAAAAAGAGTTTTACCCAAAATGAAATTTCGTATGAAAATGGATAGTTCTCATGTTAAGAAACATTTTACCCGTCTTGTTAAAAAATAGAATATTCAGGGAATATTAGAAATGCCCTCATTATGTTGATTGTAAATTTTATTTGCCCTATGATATTACGATATAAAAGTACAAAGAAATTTCACTTTGTATTTAGAAAAAAACTCTATAGTGTAAATGTTTGAACAATTTTGTTGCTCTAAACTGCTGAAAAACTAATAGTTTTAAAACTACAAATTTTCTATAACTTTCAACTATAAGAAATAAAATATCTAAAAAATATATTATAGCAATATAAATAAAATTGTATCCGGGGGTTGCGGGCCCCCTTAATTAAAAATTTAATCTCAACTAACTGTGCAAATATTTATATGTATCAAATGCTTTACCAAAATCTACCCTCCTGTTTAAATATAACCACTCATTTCAATTTCATTAAAAAATAAGTCACTAAAATGTATTTAGTCTTGAATAAAGTTTACTGGTAATTAATTTATAACAAAAATATTTAAAAAAAATTCTTAGCATTATTTTGAACTGTTTTAAAATCATTTTTAGCATTTTTGGCCATGTCTAATGCCAGATTTAGCTGTTAAAATAAGATATATTACTCTTTATTAAACTATTTTTTCGAAAAGTAGAATTTTTCATTTAAAACTTTTAACATATCATAAATAATATTTTACTTTTGGCTTATTTATTTCCTTAAAAAATAACGTGAAGCCTGACAAAGGGGTGACACAACGAGAGAAGTGAGTATTCATATGAGAAAGTAAGTATATGTTTTCTTTTTTAAGAAAATATATAAATATACGTGCGTAATAAATTTTTTACACACGATAATGTGTATTGGGGCAAAATTAAAAGGGTGGCTCATATTTTCTGAGCAAACAGAAGTAAGCCTATTCTAAATTCGACAACTAAAACAGCTAAAATTCCGTCTTAGGAATTAAGCAAAAGGCTTAGAGTTTAAGTTTTCGGAATCAATTAAACAAGAAGTTTAAATTGTCTATATATAAATTTAAATAGTATAAATTCTTGTTAGCTTCACCCTATTATATATGCCACATTTATCATTAAAATTTATATTGTAATAAATGAGAGCAAGTATTCCTTTATCGTATGATTTATACAATTTTATGTATGCGGTGCAGCTTCTTTTTATGTTGATGTTTAACATACCCAGAAGTTCTGACTGCTTGCTTCATTAATGGCCCAACTTAAGAATTTATTCGAGAATACGGTCGACCCTGAAGTAGAGAATATAGACTTTACAAGTCTACACTCGAAAATATGGTAGATACTTTAGTTAATATTATAGTCGAGACTATAATAAAAAAAAAATATATATATATATTGTATACTCTCTATTTTAAATGGGAATGTTGTCGAAACCATAGTTGAGAACAAAGTCTATGGTAGACAATAGTAAATAACTTAGTCGGGGTTATAGTAGGGAATGTAATCTAGAATAAAGGCGAGAATATTGTCCGTACTATAGTTAAGGACATAAGGTATTGCAGAGTGTTGAGACTAAAAAAAAAATATTGTAAAGACTATAGTCGAGGCTATAATCGACAATATAGCCGAGACTTTAGTCAATAATATAATAGTTCCAATGTACCAGTTGTTAATAATGTCGAAATTATAGCTAAAGATACACACGATAATGTTATCATAAAATAGCTAAAACCGTAGTAGGGAATACAATAGAGAATATAGTCAAAAATATGGTCAAGGATAAAGCCGTACTGTAGCCGAATATAGAGTTGTAACTACAGTGAGAATATAGTTGGGCTTATATTTGAGAGTATTGTTGGGACCAGGGACCGTAAATAACAGTTATTTTTAAATTTTAAGACAAGAAAAGCATATAGAAGTAAATGCCGGCAAACTGATTCAAGTATACCATCAATGTGGTATACTTGAATTAGTATGAACTTTTCTATGATAAAATATATTGATTTTTATGTTCTGTTTCTAGGCGACAATCAATTGATTGTGAAGATGAATTTATATGAAAATCACTGTTTTTTGAGTGCTTTTCATATAAATTTCACTAGACAATCAATTGCCTGTCACCTGGGAACAGCACAATAAAGTTTAGATTTCTATTTTCTCGATCAATAATTACAAATATTTTTCGATCCAAAATCACAGTTATTTTCTGATTTAAATTTTTTTTGAACAAAAATAACAATTATTTTTGGATTTTCTTTTTTCGAGCAATAACTGTTACGGTTCCTGGTTGGGACTTTAAGCGGGAATATAGTTTGGTCTTATATAGAAAATGTAGTCGAGAAGCTAGTCGAGATTGTAGCTAACAATATCGCCGAAAATATAGTCTAAAATAAAGAATATAATAACAAAATTAGTCAGTAATAATAAATTAAAATAGTCCAGACTATCAAATATATGGTCTAAAAAAAAGTTAAGACTATACTCGAGTATAATGGAGGCTATTGACGAAAATATGGGTAAATCTATGGTCGACAATTTAGTTCAGACTCCAGTCATGAATGTCGGGATTATTTCGGCTATATCAAATATGCCGGGTAGCATTTTTCTATATGCATATCTTTAAATGATATGCAAAATTATAATATATATAATTTTTAATATAAAAACATACATTTTTTTCTTAATTTTTTTTAATGATATTTTCCCATTTGGGGTGTTCATTATAATTTTTTCGAATACTTATTTTGTTAGCAACGTGAAACATTTAAAATAAAGCCTATTTAAGTTGCCCTTGCTACTGCCGTTGTTGTTGCTATCGCATTGTTTTTAGTTGCAACAATAGCAGGCAGCATTGCAGCAATAAACTCATATAATACGGTTGGTTGCTTGTTTGAGTAGTTTTATTTGTTGCTATTTTTTTTTCTTTTTTATTAAATGACTTGGTGAATTGTTTGTTGTGAGGATTTTACGCTTCATTGAATAAATTATGCCAAACCGCGTGAAAAGTTATAGAATAAGGGATACAAGATGAAGTAAGAGTATTACATAAATTGTATATGTTTGTGTACTTGGATATGTAGTTTTTATTAGTGATGTTACGAATAATCGTACTGTCGAATATTTACATATTTAAAAATATTCGTATTTGCCAAATTCAAGCAAATATTTCGCGAATATTTTGCGAATTCGTTCCAAAACAAAAAAAAAAATATTACAAAAGTGTAAAACATACATAAAATGAAAAAAAAAAACTTACTGCCAGGCCCACAATGTCGAAAAGAATATTTCTTTCGCATATTTATATTGAAAACAATAATAAAAAACAAAAATTTGTTTTTGTTTTCAATATAAATATAGAAAAGAAATGTTCTTGTCGACATTGTGGGCCAGGCAGTTAATTTCTAATAATTAAAAAAACAAAACTTTTTTTACAAATTATATATGCGTTCACTGCGTTGGATTAAACAAAGTATCGGCAATAAATTGGAAAATATAATCGAAATGTAACATTTAAAGTAACTCGGATAGATCCTTCGTTCTGCTTATAATACAATATTTAAGGGTGGGAAGCTAAGCAGTCTGATATCCATTATTAAACACTGGAAAAAATAAAAAAACATAAATTTAATATATGAAAAACCACCGATAAAGACTAAAAGTCTTCGCAGGTCTGACCTAATTTCTCTTGCAAAAACTTGGTCGGGTTTAGCATTATTGAAATCCAAACTTCGATTAATTACAATATTTAATTATCTAGATATATAATTATCTAGTCTAGTAGGCAAATAACATAAAATTAAGTTTTATCGTCGAAACGAAATTATTTTAAAAATTGGTTGAAAATTTAAAACTCGCGAGAATTTTAAATTTTCAAACAGCGAAATTAACGAAGTTGATTATTTCAAATTTGGTCATCGGAATGTCATTATCAGGGAAACCGTTAATATGCAATGATAAGTTTTTCTCCCAATGCCCCCAAAGAAAGCAAAACAATCCATTTATTAGTTTTAAAGCTTTTTATGCATTTGACATCGATTTGTTAGTGCATATCTGTTTTCAAGTCAAGCGGCCTCTTTTTGCTTTCAACTGTATATGGCACCTTTGGGAAGCATATTTTAATACTTGTTAAATAAAATAACTCTTACATGAATCTAAGCCTCATAATATAAGTAGTTTCTTTCCAGGAAACTAATTGTTATAAAGTTATGTCATCTTATATGTTTACATTTGTTCTTCAAGTTGTATAAAGGAAATTCATAAAGAAAACATAAAAACAATAGTAGAAAAAAAAACAGAAGCAAGATAGAAACATGTTAAAATTAAAAATATACATTTAATAATTCTTTAAAGTTAAACCGCAAAGAACTCTGATGATGAGAATGTGGTCACTCTATAAGCATTGAACTTCGACCCGAGTTCAACCACCGGTTTAGACACGAATAGAAATTATAAATTAATTTTATTTCATTTCATGTTGTAAAAATTCCTTCCTTTATAAAAAAAATTAATGAAAATACATTTAGATGAACTTGAGCCTGATTTTAAATAAAATCCAATCTGGACCATAACATAATTTTATTATGACTGGTCCATTACTGCCCATGTGCACCAAAGGGAAACACTAGAAAATTTGTCTGTAAGCACTGTGGAATAGGCTTGCCCTACAAAGTATAGTTTACTCGTTTATTATATGAAAATATTTCCATATTTCCGATCTTCCTGGTCATACACAGAAAAAATTATTAAATTTCTCCTATCACCAAATTTGTTCCAAATTCATAATATCAAGCAAACAAGTTGTTGATTTTGCACCTATTACCAAAATGATTATATTGATTACTAAAAATTTTAAAATTTTGAAAAAATATTTTCAATAAATGATATTTTTAATTTTAATTAAAAAAGTGATCAAAAAACTTTGAAACTTAAAACAATGTGTTAATTTATTTAAATAAATATTGACAATTCCCAACAACAATTCTACATGTTAAAATTATTTTATTTTAAACGAAAAAAGTCAATTAAGATTTTTTGTTATTTAATTAAAATTTTAATTGAAAATTTATTTCAAAACAACTAAAATGTTAATTAAATCGCAATTAAATTTTTAATTTTTTTCAGCTAAAAAAATTATTGATTCAATTATCACATTAATTAAATTAAAATACTTTTTAAACCATTTATTTAATTGATAAAACACTTTTTTCTGTGTATTAATGTTTAATACATTTAGTAGTGTAATAGTATTTTTTTTAATTTATTTTTATCGACGTTAACTAGAGATTTTTTTCAATGAAATTTGATATAAGTGGCACTCAATTTCTGATTGGACATTCGTATTCTGCGAATATTGGCGCAGATATTCGTATTCGCGAATATTAAAAAGTGATATTCGTAATATCACTAGTATTTATAGCATGTAGAGCATAAAAAATAAATTGTAATAATAATGCATACGCAAAATTTGTATTGTAAGTGTAATATATACACCTAATCCTCGGAAGTAAAAATAAAAGGGTGAAATTTAAAGGTAAAGCTTTATAAATACTAAAGTATACCAAGGTTTAAATCTAAATAGCTGATGAAATGCCAG
This sequence comes from Pollenia amentaria, assembly GCA_943735925.1. Lineage (NCBI taxonomy): Eukaryota > Metazoa > Arthropoda > Insecta > Diptera > Polleniidae > Pollenia > Pollenia amentaria. The sequence continues at coordinate 56,826,421 of OX031006.1, forward strand.
TTAAGGCTATAGACTAGAAGAAAATATTATAAAAAGACTAGTTAAAATTAAGTCAAAACTATATTTTGTTGAGAATATATTGGAACTTGACGAAAATTAGACTTGACAAATGAATGAGATTTCATGTAGTTGAGAATATTACTGATACTATAGTAGAGAGAATATTTACAAAGGCTAGACTTTGTATGAGAATTACTTCCATAGTTAAGGAAATAGCCGAAACTATAGCAAAAATTTTAGTCGAAACTAAAATTGAGATTATAGTCAATACTATCAGAGGTGTTCTGGAAATCGAAAACGCAAAAATCTTAAAGTCGTTTTTTTAATAAGATTTTTGTAGAAAATAAATACAAATACATCACAAAAAATTTATTTATTATAAATATTTCTTTATTAAACAAAATTCTATAAGAAAATAATAACAAATTAGATTAAGAGTGTATTAAAAACTTAAAAATTCTTGCGATTTCGATTTCCAGAAATTTGAAATTATAGTCGACATTATAATAAACTATATTGTCAAGACTAAAGTTAAGAAAATTGTCGAAGATATAGTTGAGAATTTAGTCTAGCTTTAGTTAAGAAGAAAGTGAAGACTATACAAAATAAGCTTTCGCCTACGAAATAATGTGCGAGTAATCAGAAAAAAATAAAAATATTACTTACAATTCTACCAAAAGACCAATGAATTTTACAACGCATTAAAAAGGACGTCATTATTTTTATATACATCTAGAAAATAAGTAGTTATAGAAGTAGTTATAGAAATAGTAATATAAGTATTTATAGAAGTAGGTGTGGAAGTAGTTATAGAAGTAGTCATAGAAGTAGTTATAGAAGCAGTTATTGAATAAGTTATGAAGTATTTATAGAAGAAGTTATAGAAGAAGTTATAGAAGTAATTATAGAAGTAGTTATAGAAGTAGTTATAGAAAAAAGCTACTAAATAATGAGTGAAAAAAGCTATTCATTTTGAAAAAGTTTGCGAAGTTTTTTCTGGGATAGTTACACTGAAAATAAAAATCAATCCATCCCTACTTAAATCAATCCGAAGTGGTATCAATAGTACGGTAAGTAGGGATTTTCTTTTACTTAACTTATCCATATTTAATGCCGAATTCGGACTTGATATAATCCGAAAACAAGATTCTTTTAAGTATCCGTAGAAACACAATTGCACCGTATTAGCGTGCGACGTATGTAGAAACGTTGTCAAATAAAAACGTGTTATAATTAATACAAAGGTACACAACAGTTGTCGCAAACGTAAAAGAGTAATCACGTCGTACATCGACATAAATCTTATTATATTTCATACGCTGGTTACGGGCGTATTTTTAGGGAAAAAGAAAAATTGGAAATATTTTAAAACGAATAAAAAAAAAAGAAAAAATCAAACAACAGTTTGGATTTTTCTAACATTATTTTCAAAGAAAAAAAAATACGTCTACGATGGAATTGTGGGTATATAAAGAGTGATTGTTAAAATTTACAACGTTACGTCCTACGTTCTTACGACGTACGACCCAGTTGTGTTCCTAGAATAAAACTGAGATTGAATACTTGAAACCCCAGAGCACCAGAGACAAAAGGAGAATATTATTATGATTGATTTATTTACCCGTTTCACACCTTAGAATTTCATTTAGGCGGTACGGTGCGCAAAATGACCCCAGGAAATATGGCTCCAAAAAGAAAATGAAGAATGGGCCCAAAAGTTTACAGGAGACTCAACAACACGCAATTTTGGGGCAATTTTTTTGTTTTTTTTTGGGTTTTTTCATATCAAGGAATGAAAAATTGCCCCAAAAAAATGACAACTATTAATTTGTCGTATATTTCATTTACTTATATTTAATGCAAATTTGAAGAAATTAAAGTTTCCCCCAAAACAATTTATAAAATTTTAAATTTAAATTTCTATGCAGAGATTCTTTAGTTAGCGAAGCCATTGTTTGTTATACCATAGGGGAGAAAGTCCTTGCTTCCGGCGGAAGGCTGTGTAGTTATTCGGGATATTAAGATTCGGGACTTTGAAATTCTAGATTTTTTAACTTGGAATTTTGGAATTCGGGATTTTAAATTTGGGAATTTAAATTTCGGGCACCCAAATTTGTAATAAAACTTTCTTTGAGTTTTTTTAAGTTTTAACTTTTTGGGGCAAAAGTTTAGCAAAACTTTTAGGTGATTTTACACCCAAATTTAGGGTCATATTTAATTTTATTTTTAGGATATTTTTAATTTTTTTGGGGTAATTTTTTCATTAAAATAATGGGGTCGCATTATTAAAAATGGGGTTGCATTAATAAAAAAAAGCCCCAAATTTGGAGTCAATTGCAAAAAACATCAGCATCATGTCCGACATGGTTTATACTTCAAAAATTTGATGTAGATATTAAACTAAAAATATAAACTAAGGGGGAGCTTTTGCATTAAGAATGCAGTGCTGACTGATGAGACTAATAAGTTATATGAGATTAAAACGCTCTCTTTGTAATTTTACTCTCAGAGTGGCCAACGAACTATTTTTTACTTGGTTTAAGAATTTTTCGGGATTGGTTTTCGAAAGTAATCTCATTTAGGATTGTTTTAAGTGCGGTTTAGTATTATTCGTACTTAAATTTTTAAATACGACTCGTAAGTATAAAAAACTTAATATATGATAAAATAGTAAAAATTATAGTTAAGTTTAGAGATAAAATAGTAAAATATAATGCAGAATATATTTAAGATAGTCGAGATTATACATAGTTAAAAATATAATCCAGACTTTAGTTTCTAGACATCAGGCTAGAGCAGACGAACATAAGTTCCAGAGTAAAGGAACACATACTCCAAGTACATACAACTGAAGATTTATTAACAGCTTGGGTGTTCGAAACATGGTGAATTATTTAAACCTTTTAAAAGTTTAAACTTTAGCAAATTAAAGACAAGACTATAATCAGCACTACATTAAAGTAGACCCGACACTAAAGACGACGTTTAATATGAAATCATATACAAAACAGGACTAGACTAGAGCCAAGACTAGAATAGGGTTTGAACTAAAAATAAATAGCGTCTAAAACAGCGACAAGAAACAAAACTATAGTTAAAAGTTATTTTCGGCAATACAAAATTTATTATTTATTAAATCATTTATTCACGCAGAGAAAAAATATGTTTAAATATGGTCATTTCCAACAAAACTATTTTTAAAGAAAATTTGATCAAAACACTAAAATTTATGCGCAAAGAAACTAGCTTTCCCACAACAATAAATTTCAGTGTTTTTAATCATAAATTGGGATTATTAGTACATCATTAATAAATGAATTAATTAATAATAAATATTTCATTCCCGAAAATAATTTTTGACTGAAATTTATTGTTGAGGGAAATCTAGTTTTTTTTTTTTTTTTTTGACAACTACAAATAAATGTAGCTGTTTACTTTATTTGGACATAATAAATTTTGCAAATTCCGATTTGGCCTCAGCGCCAAGAAGGCATTATTGAGGCAAGTTGGGAAAATAGTTCAAAAGTTAAATGTACAAATAAAATATAAGGTAAAAAGTAACTTATAGAATATATTACAAATATATTTTCATAAAAAAAGTTTATCTTAAAACAAAAAAAAAAAAAAAAAAATTATATTAAAATCGTTTCAATTGTATTATATAAGTGTTCTTTGCAAGAAGACTTAAAAATGGAAATTCGATCAATTGATTTTAAAGCTTAATGCAAATTATTGAATTTAATTCTACCAATATAATCAATTCGCTGTTTGTTTGTTTCTAACCTGCATCTAGGAATTCTAAAATTTGTTCTGTTCCGTGTGTTGAAATTAATTTGATTTTGTGTGAATTGTATTGTAACATTAAAACTTGATATTCATGCAACCCATAGATTGGTAATATTGTTTTGCATATTTTTTATATAATGAAATAGTTGAATACAACACTGGTAAATTGTATACAATTTTTAATGCCTTGTTTTGCATACATTGAAGGGATTTAAGTAAACTATTGTTTTTATTGTAAGCATATATTATAGCCAAGTAATTCAAATGAGATTGTATCAAGGAATGATATATCATCAGTTTTGATCTTTTTTCCAATTTGTCCTTTAATTTATATAAAATTCCAATCGCTGGAGCTATCTTTCTTTTCACATCACTGATATGTATATCCCATGATAAGTTGCTTTGAAGCATAATTCCTAAATACTTTATCGAATGGGTTTCATACACAATTTTTCCATCAACATATACATTAAAATTATTATTTACACTCAAAGAATGAGCTCTAAATCGAATAAGATTGGTTTTACAAGGATTCAACAGTAATCGATTTAATCTCGCAAATTCAAAAATAAGTGCAGCATCCCTTTCTATTTGGGTTTTAAGCACCAATTCATGTTTATATGGATACATAACACACACATATGCGCATTTCGCTGGTTGCTGAGGCCAGCTCGTCAGGCAACTTTTTTCAAAGACTTTAGAAAAGCTTAAAATATTATACAAATAAGACCATAAAGTGAATTTTAAATACTAAGGCACTAAGGGGTTACTTGTAACAATATCAAAACTTGGCTGGTTTTTTTCGAACTCGTATTGTAGTTGCAAGAGGGTAAAAAGAAAAAAACAAAATTATATTTTTGTCAATATAAAAACATTGCGTAGTTTTCTGAGACCCAAGTGTCCCAATTGCAGTTTTTCGCTGTTTTAAGTGACAAATGAAGCATGTTGTGTCTTAAATTATATTAAAGATATTTATCGCTATCGCTGTGTTGCTGGTTTAGTTTTTTTCGTTGTATTGCTGACAAAGTGTTAAAATCAGTCGAATGGATATAAATGCTGATTTACTGTACGCATATTAACCCTAAGATGATATCAAAACAGGAATTGTAAAAAAAGGTTTGAATAATATTTGCAAAAAAAGCATATTTTATGCAAATGATATGCAACTAAGAACACTCTCGTTAAAAAATTAAAGCTCAACAATTAAAACTGTGACACAAATTTTGATCGGCAAATCTTAAATATTTTTATTCAGTAAATGGTGTTTTTTTTAATTTTTAGAAATCTTTAGCATGTAAAAACATTTTTAGAGATTTCAATTACAATGTCTGTTTCAAATCTATTGAAAACTTTTTTAGTCAAAGAACTGCATACTAAAGCCTTTAATGCAAAATGGTCTGTATATTCAGACTCACTTATTATTTATGCCCCAATTGGTCTCTGTAGGTTTAAATAGTCTATATTATAATGCTCCACATTTTCAACTTCATTCTTATATTTAAATTTTTCTCCACGTTTTTTATTTGTTTAGAAATAAAAAACGCAGCAAGAAAAAACATTTTATCTTTTGGAGGGGAAGCCTTTTATACTTCTGAATTTATACTGCCATCAATAACTGATGATTTTTCCATGGTAATGTGATGATGGTGATGGCATTGAGTAGGACGAAATCCTAAATGTGGCATGATTATGATTTTATTAAAAATTTTTTTTAATAAAAACAAACTAATAATAGATTAATAAGAGTTTAAGTTAATTGCATTATATTTTGTAAAAAGATTTTCTTTGAGAATTTAAATTTGTTAATTTCTATGCAAAAATAAGTATTAATTTACTGTTTTGGCATTCATAATGTGAAGAAATCATTAAATTGTTTTGAAAGGTTTAAACTTCAGCAGATTAAAGACGAAACTAATAACAATCCTTTTGATAAGTCCATAGTAAATACGAGAGTACAGACGAGGGTATAGCTGACGAGGGTATATATGAGTTCACTATAGATGGCGAGACTATAGATGGCTAGACAACAGAAGGGACGTAGTAGCGAATATAGCCAAAACTATAGATGAGATTATGGTCAAGTATAAATACGTTCATTACAAGAACCCAATAGATTATTCTTAAGACCATAATTAAGACTAAATGAAAGACTTAAGTCGAGACTATATCCAAGACTGGAGTCGAAACTAAGGTCGCGATCAGGTACACAGAAAGAAAAAACTCGTACTAAATTTAAGTTTTTTCCACTTACTTTTAGTACGAGTCGAACTTAAGTGTTCGAAAATAAACATTATCTGCCGTATTCATAAAAAACTAAATTCGATATGAAATATATTTTAAGGAAAATTTGTATGGAAATTTTGTTTTAAAATACGTTTGAAATTTATTTTATTTTTTATGAATACGGCAGTATATGTATAATATTCTTTAGTGTTCGGTACGATAGAAATATGGAAAACACAAACGCTAATAGTGTTTGTGTAGTGAATGCCTTAAAAAACAGTTTGGTTGTGATCTTCGTACACAATAAAAATATTGTTTTCGGTTCAGCACATTAGTGTTCGTTCGTTTTAGTTGAGTTCCGCGCCCTTTTGGCTGGTAAACATAACAAAAAATTTATAAAAAAAAAAAGAAAAAAATGCACATAAGTAATAACATTATTTAAAAAAACAATCAAACAAACAATTTTACAAAAACAAAACATGTACATGTTAACAATACGTACACAAATTATTCATGCAAATTGACAAGCAACAACAACCATAGAAGTGAGAAAAGTTGCTTAAATTTAATGTTATGTAAGAAAACACTAACGAGCATTAAAATATAATGTATTTATACAATTTTTTTGTCTTATAAGGGAAAACAGAACAATACATAATGTTTGTTACTTTTGTGAAAATATTTATGAACGGTAAAGGAGAGTGTACAAATGCTTAAACACAAAAACAATGTTCTCCCTAAAAAAATTGTTTCTGGGTGTGTATACCATACACTAAATAATGTTCGGTTAATTTTCGAACACTGCTAAAAACTACTTAAAACTATTCAAAATGGATTTACTTTCGAAAGCCGATCCCGTTTCTTAAATGAGTAATAAATTTCTAAATCAAGTATAAACACCTTGAACTTTTCGTTGCTAGCGCCACTCTGAGACAGTGTTGTCCGGTAATTATTTTTCTTCCCCCCAATAAAATTTAAAAAACCCCCAAATTTAACGTATTTTGGAAAAAATCTCCAAACTTTAAAAGTTTAGATAATAGCTTCATTTCAATAAGTTTAACTTGACTCAGTTTTAATTTACCTTCTAATATCAAATAAAACAAAAATGGCAAAATGTTTAACATTTTACTGAAATTCCCCCAAAAATAATTTTTTTAAAGTTCCTTTAATATTAACTTTAATATTTTATATTATAAAAAATCTTAAAAAAACAACTTTTAAGCAAATTAAAAAAAAATTGTAAATAAAAATTAAAATAGAGTTTTTTTCCAATATTTAAAAAGCAGATTGCTATGCTTTTTAAATATTGGAATAACATTTCTTCAAAAATATCGAGTGTTGCCAAATCATTTTCCTTAATTTGTATATATTATCGGAATTATTAAGTTTGAGCATTTCAGGTGTTGGATTAAAGTTGTGACGCGTATATTTCCATGCATACTTCACACTTAAAACGCTTTTATTTATTTATCTTTTCAAAAACGATTTTTGCTAAACCAAAAACAAGCTGTAAAATATATATAGCAATACTTATTTGTAGTTATGCACTGACAAGTAACTAGTGAAACCCCTTAAAAACACCCTAAATATAAAGTTATGTCCCCCAAATTTTCCCCCTAAGAATTTGTACCCCCTAAATTTGCCCCTAAATAAAACCCCCTTAATCTGGAGGGAAAGCCCTTAAACTGGACACTCTGCTCCGAGAGTTCAATTACAAAGTGGGCGTATTATTCTCAGAGAACTTATGTATCATCTCTCATATAAAAATTAAATTAAAAAAATTAACAATGTGTGGCAAATTAAAATTTCTTCTTTTTGGCAGAAACGCCACTGTATATCCGTCAATCTAGAGTCAAAACTAGGTCAAACTGCGTGTCTTATTATTTTCAAGAATACTTATTTTAAATAAATTGTTTAATATAAGCATCTAATATTTTTTAGCAAACTCGGTACCATAAAGAAGAGTAGGATCTATAGAATTTTAAAAAATATTTTATTTTAATATTTATTTTAAAAATATATCCTTCCACATCCTTAAAAGTTTTCATTAATTTTTTTTTAAAATTCCAAATTGTATATTATATTTCTCTTAGTTTAAAAGGTGTGATTATTTTTTCTCGGCTATGGAAATTTCAGTCATTAAATGAATCGTTTATTTCAGAAACCCGTCAAGTGCGCTTTTTTAAATCATCGGACAACTAAAAAAATCATCCAAATTTCTAAATTAATAAATGTTTTCTGCACTAAAAAGAAATTGCAAAACAATATACAAACTTTTAAAAGACCAAACAGTTGACGCTTTCCTGCATAAGACGATGTGACTAAAGTAGCCCATACATAATTTATAATAATAAAATTTTTGAAAAAATGTAAGTTGATGGGTTTCTGAAATAAACGATTCAAATATTCTCTTTTTTTATTCGCAAACATTTTAGCGAATGTGAGTGCGAATGCAAATAGCAAAAATAAGCGAATAGTTTGCAAATGCGAACCCGAATATTTGGCACCCCAAAATATATACGTACTTGGTTTTGGCAGTTGTTTAAGATTGCCAGGCTGTTAGGGCTCATAGTATAGAGTTTCTGTTGAAAAAGACTACAATTGTACTTAAATGCGATTGTATATGAAAAATTAAAATTTTTATATGAAAACAATACGAATATTTAGGTATTTTTACAAAATATATTAAAAATTAGATAATATTTTGAAAATTCCCTACATTTCGCTTAAAATAAAAAATCTGTCTACGTTTTAAATTTTCCGAAAATATCCCTACCAAAGGGAAAATTCCCAACTATTTGCATCACTGGCATATCACCATCAGATTGGTCCAACACTACAGACATTGTTAGCGAAGGTTAAATGGGTCCGTCCAAATCAGATGCTAGTGCATGTGTACACTTTATTTAACAATGGGATAGTAATAAGATTAATCAGATTTGGATACAAGTGCCTATCAAGCTTTTTTTTTATTTTTCCTATTGACATTACTGTAAGCAATCGGCTGGGTTTCGATTTGTAATAGCTAGCGGAGTGCTGGGATTCTATATGCGTGCATACGTGTGTGTTTGTACAAATTTGTTGTACTACAAAAGTTGGTAAAAAACATATACGTTTGTGTAGAAACAACAACAGAGCAACAAATAGAAAAAAAAAACATTATTTGTATGTTTAAAAAGTAAAACGAGAAGCAAAAGTTCAATATTTCATTTTCTTTAAACATAAAATTTTCAAAAAAGACTGATAACGAAAATAATATAAAAGTAAACTAATATTCTCTCTTTATCTCTCTCGCTCTGGTTCTATGAGGTAAGTGTTAAGGTTAGAATTAGTGTTTTTCATACGGGACAAAAAATCCCAGGATCAAGCACATTTTTGGACAAACAACCCGTGAAGTTTGTGCGGGAATTCCCGTGATTATTTACGTATGCAACTTTACTGCTGATATAATTGTAAAAAAACTTATGTCAAGAAATTGATTTAAATTCAACTCCGATAAGCAGGGTAATGTTATATGTATGTTGCTCTGAAATTTCAAACTAGTAAAAGAAACCATCCGTAGAAAGTGAATGTGTTTTCTAACTGGCAGTACTCTTCTGAAATTATAGCCTCAAAACCAAAAACTAAATTGAGCCCAAATTTTGGGCTATTTTTCATAATACAATATCACCAAATTTTTTTTTTTTTTAAGAAAAATTACCTTAAAAGAATTAAAAATAGTTCTAAGAACAAAATAAATTTGGGGTAATTCTTCATTATGAAAAATCCCCTCACGATACATAGAATGGTTGGGCCTTCGGTCGAAGATTTTCTCCTCTATAGTATAACGAAAACCGGCTTCGCTAAATAACGTATCTCTGCATAGCTGGGCTGAATTTTCTCCACTTTGGTATAAGAAATCGGGATATTGATACTATTACAAGAAATTGTTATACAAAATATTACAAAATTTATAGAAAATTTTTTGGGATCATTTTTCATTTCTTTAAATTTACAATTTATATTAGTAAATGAAGAATCGCTCCAAAGTAAAAATTGTGATTTTATTTGGGACCATTTTTCATTCCGTGATATTGGGGTAATTTTTCATTTCAAAAATACCCCAGCGAAAATATAAAAAAGAGCCCAAAAAAAAAAAATACCCCACAATTGCGTGTTCTTGTGCCTCATGTAAAATTTTGGGGACATTCTTCATTTTCTTTTTGGGTCATATTTCCTGGGGTCATTTTGCGCTCAGCCTTAATATTAGATATAGGCTGTCAAACAATTCTTTAAATGCTTATTCTGAGCTAAAATCCAACTTTCAAAAAAATATTTGGCAATATACATTTTTTAAATAATTTAACTATTTTGGCCTTATGACAATCCTTTGCATATAAAGAATTGAAATTTTTTATATCCTTATTTATGAAATCTCATGAACTGTTATTGGTTTTCTGTCCAAGCAAACTTACAGAAATTCAGCGGGAATTCCCGGAAAATTTAAATTTAAATCTTGCTTTCCCCGGGAAAGGAAAAAGTCCAGGAAAAGAAAAACTACTTAGATCAATCTCACTCTCGGATTATTTCAAGTACGAATTCGGGATTAAACCAACAATTCTTGAATCAAACACAGTTTAAAATTCCTTTTTATCTCACTTTTACTTGAGTTGATCCCGTTTTTGAATCATTTTAGGTAACGGGACATTTTAATAATCTGTACTTGAATCAAGCATTTAAGGAAATCTGTACGTTAAAAAATAATTCGTGTACCGCTTCGGCTAGATTTAAATACGGATAATTTAAATTTTCATTTCAGTGTGCGGCGAAACTATATGCTATACAGAAAATTCTAAAGATAAAACTACAGAAGGACTATAGACGAGACTTTAAACACGACGATAGCCAAGATTTTAGAGAGGACTTTAGACGAGACTACTGTCAAAAATATTGCCGTGATCAAATGCGAGAACTAAGCAAAAATACTTTACAGACAATTCTATAGATAAAGCTATTTACAGACTGCAGACGAGATTTTAAATGGTATTTTAGATGAGACTGTTGTCGAGACTCTGGTCGAAATCAAATACGGTATTAAAACCGACTCTAGACAAAACTTTAGACGAGACTTAAGATGAAGCTATATACAAGACTAAGTGAGACCATATATGAAACTAAATGCGAGACTTCAAACGACCCTTAGACGTAACTATAGACGAGACAATACACGCAACTATAAACGAGACTATACTTGAGACTTAAGACGAGATAGCGGTCAATCTAAAGACTAGGCTAAAGACGAAATTATAGACTAGACAGTCGTCAATCTATACTAAAGATTCTTTCCATATCTTCAGATTATACAATTGCGGAAACTTTTGAAAATTAAAACATTGATTCGTTCATGTCTCTCTCTGTTCAACAATTATGTAAAGGGTGGTCGAACGAAAATGCACGATGTACATTGTGAATCACACCTTAACGTCAAAATTGTGACCAACTTAATTTGGCATTTCTTTGTTTCAGTGTATGTCAAATTCAGCCATGGAGAGGTTCACAATTGAGCAGCGCGTATGGCGTTTAAATCAAAATGCATTTCGTGTCAGTGGATTCGTTAACACGCAGAATTTCAGCAGTTGGGCAAATGAGAATCCACGAAAGATTGTTGAAAAACCGATGCATCCACACAGAGTAAATGTTTGGTGCGGTTTATGGCATAGCGGCATCATCGGGCCATATTTCTTCGAAAATGAGGTCGGCCAAGCAGTTACCGTGAATATCGCGATATGATAACGAACTTCTTCTGGCCAGAAATAGAGGATATAAACCTGGACGATATGTTGTTCCAACAGGATAGTGCCACTTGGGTTATGAACAAACCCATCGTATAGTAAACGCCATAAGAAAAACCTTTGAAGAAAAAAAATATTGTTCCGCCCTCTTCATCGATGTTTCTCAAGCTTTTGATAAAGTCTGGCATGAAGGCTTATTACATAAATTGAAGCTAAATTTACCAGTAAGCACACACAATCTGTTAGAAAGCTACTTAGTCGGTCGAAAGTTTATTATTAAAGAAGGTGCTTTTATAAGTTCTCCTCAGCCAATTGACGCTGGAGTCCCTCAGGGAAGCATCATGGGCCCACTGTTATACCTAATATATACCTCAGACATGCCAACAAACAACCACACCCTAACTTCAACATTTGCTGATGATACAGCTTTTTTAAGCGTGCACGAAAACTGTCATGAAGCTTCTCGCTACTTGCAGGATCATATATTTGAACTGGAAAAGTGGTTAAAACAATGGAGGATAAATGTTAATGAGCAAAAATGCGTACATATAACATTCACCTTGCGTCGGGAGTCATGTCCCCCTACTAAAATCAATAATCAATTAGTGCCCCAACAATCGCATGTAAAATATCTCGGAATTCATCTAGATCGGCGTTTAACATGGAAATGCCATATAGAAGCAAAACTAACACAAATGAAACTAAAAGCAATTCAACTTAATTGGCTTATTGAAAGAAACTCTGTTCTTAGTCTCGATTGTAAACTTCTACTTTACAACTCTATCTTAAAACCAATTTGGTGCTACGGTATTCAGTTATGGGGCACTGCCTCGGCTTCTAATATCGAAAAAATTCAAAGGCGACAAAATAAATTTCTTCGAATAATCACAGCCGCTCCCTGGTATGTTAAAAACTCAAATATTCACAAGGATATCAATGTGCCGTTAGTAAAAACTATTATTACGAAGTATGCAGTAAAATATTTAAAAAGACTTGAGTCGCACCCAAATCCACTAGCACGAAATATTTTAAATTACAGCGGCCACTCTAGATTAAGGAGAAGAGATACAGCAGGACTCATCAGACAAGAAGAGCGCTAAACATCTACATATGTGAACAGAAACCGTGAAGAGAAAAATTTTCGTCTAGCATTGGCAGGACAAAAATAAAGTATTAGTATAAGATTTGATTAATTATTGTTAGTTCATATTTAATATATGAAGATTCAATAAATAAATAATGAGAAAAAAAAAACTTGCTGCACAGCCAACGAAACAATGGCTTTTTTGCGTGAAAAATTCAATGGCCTTGTTATCTCACGTCATGGCGATATTAATTGGCCGGCACGATCATTTGATTTGACACCGTTGGACTTCTTTCTTTGGGGATATTTAAAAGAAAAAGCGTACGCCAATAAGCCAAGAGCAATTCAAAAGCTAAAGGATGAGTTAATTTGGCACATTAACGACATTAAATCTCAATTATGTCTCAGAGTCATGGAAAATATAGACCATCAAATAGGGGTATGCGACCGAAGCCGTGGCGAGCATTTGGCCGATATTTTGGGGCACACATAATTGTCATAGATCCTTCTAATCATACAAAAAAGTATTAAGATAATTCTCTGAAAACTTTTTGTTTTATTTACAATTAACATCGGGCGTTTTGGTTGGCCCACACTTTACAACATTTTGATAGCATTTATTTCGAAAGAAGCTAAAACTTCATTTTTTCCAAAATTGCGTTAAATTGTTTATTTTTCCTTTGATCATGAAAAAGCTTAATAAAGGGTCATTACCATTTTGCTAATTGTTTAATGGACTATTTTACGTAATTTCTGCCCATTCATTTATGTCTGACATTTTTCTGACAAATGCTAATAAAAAATAATTAATGATTTTAAATTTGAAATTCAAATGCTTTTTCGCTCCCCTTTCACTCGAAACGTTCATTACAGTTTCCCTGTTGTATCCAATCTTCCCAACAATTCATTCATTACCTCATTAAATACGAGCTCTGGGTATTAAAAATTGTAAGCAGACCGTGTTTTTGTCATGAATTTCACTGTAAACATACAATAATGAATAATTTAGATGGTGGGTAAATTTTTTGTGTGCGTGTGTGCATGTGTCTCTTTTTAAGTGTGTAAGATACACTATAAAAGACAGCTTTATAGGAATATCAGAGTTTGTGTCCGGTGATGAACACGATTAGTAAATTAGCAGTCAATTTTAAAACAGTTGAAATAGGCAAGTAGTTGATATTTAACGAGATATTTCACTGTATATCAAATCCTTTTTTGGGTTTGATAGTCTAATTTTGTGCAGTCATTTGTGAAGATTATAAACGGCTTTTATACACTATTGCCATAAATGAAGTTGTAACTGTTATAATTTTAAAAAATAGGTTTAATTAAAATTTAATTTTTTTTGTTCTGTTAAATTAAGTTATATGTATTATTATAATTTTTTTTCCGACAAATAAGGCTAATTAACAATTTCCTGTCTAACACGATGGTCTTCACTACCCCCATTGCACTAAAATTAGTAAAATATTTTTTAAACAGATCTCGTGTATTTATAAAAATGCATTTTTTGCCAAGTTACCATTCTCCAGATACGTATTGAGCCATTGAAATTATCCTTGTTCAGCTCGCTTTTTGACAGCTCAGAAAATTACTGTGAAAATTTCAGGAAAATCGTCTTAGTAGTTCAGGAGTCTATAGGAGACAAACAAACACACTAGCAAATGCATTATAATTTTTATATATGAGAAGGTTAAAACGGTGAGCTTCACCCATTAAAATAAAATAAGTCAGTTTTCCAGATATACAGAAATCTATATTTGTAAACTTTTCCCATTCAATCTGTTTTTTGATAAATGTTATGTTTTAATAGCCAAGTAATTTGAACACAATTTCAATACTTTTAATGTAACCGTTCCCAAGATATACCGAAAACTATATTCACCGCTATCGCAAACAACTACTCCCATGAAAATATATCCCCCCAAGAATTAACTCTCCAAAAAAAATTAAATAACCCCCCAAAAATTTGTACTGAAAGAAACAACAACAATTTTTGGGGGGTTATTTCATTTTGTTTGTGGGGGGTTATTTCATTTTTTTAATTGGGGGATTGTTTCATATGAAATTACCCCCCAAAAATCATTGTGAAATAAAGCCGCAGTATATTTTTTGGGAGATTATTTCATTTTTAAATTAATAACGAAAAAGTTTTTTTCCTCTGTCTTCGCTAAATAAAGCTTCTTTGCATAGTCGGCCTTTGGCAGGGTGCAAGGATTTCCTCCCCTATGGTATAGCAAATACCGGCTTCGCTAACGAAAGCTGCTCTGTGAGGAATGTGTTTCGTGCACTTCAACTAATGGTCAACATATTGGCCTACTGAGCGCACTATTCGCAACACCATCACCCATTTTGAGACTCAGCATTCATTATTGAATAACATTCGACCGAATAGACCACGTCCAGCACGCTGTGAAGAAAATATAGCGGCCGTGCTGAGAGTGTACACGAAGACTGTGGAGAGTCAATTCGGCACCGTTCGCAGTAACTCGGACTGACGTATGGTACGACTTGGCACATTTTACGTCGAAATCTTTAATTGAAAGCGTACAAAATACAGCATGTGCAACAACTGAAGCCGCTCGAACTACCCAAGCGACATCGCTTCGCTCTATGGGCTCTTGAAAAGTTCCAAGAAGATCCGACGTTTTCGGGGCAAATTTTGTCCAGCGACGAGGCCCATTTCTGGCTCAATGGGTATGTAAACAAACAAAATTGCCATATTTGGGACGAAGAGCAACCTGAAGAGATTTAAGAACTGCCACTTCATCCAGAAAAAGCAACGGTTTGGTGTGGGTTGTGGGCAGGTGGAATCATCGGTCCATATTTCTTTAAAAATAATGCCGGTGCGAACGCAACCGTCAATGGCGACCGTTATCGTGCCATGATAACCGACTATTTGATGCCTGAAATTGAAGCTCGTGATCTCGGCGACATTTGGTTTCAGCAAGACGGCTCGCTCTACTTCCCACACATCGTATCAATCAATGGATTTATTGAGAGAACACTTCGGTGAGCACATAATTTCACGTTTTGGGTTGTTCCATTGGCCACCAAGATCGTGTGATATCACACCGTGTCATTCCCCAGTTACCAGTCGAAATGCTCGAACGAGTCATCGAAAATTGGACTCAACGGATGGACCATCTGTGACTTAGTAACGGCCAACATTTGATAGATTTAATCTTCAAAAAATAAATGCCAAAGAATGTTCCTTCAAATGATAATAAACATTCCCCATTAAATTTGAATTTTATGTGTTTTTTTCTTTAAAAAAGTAGGGAACCTCGAAATGGATCACGCTTTATAATCTCTACATAACAATTTTTACTTCTTTCTCTTTCAACACATTTTCTGCAGTTTCCCGCCAAAAGATAAACATTTTTTTTATTATTTTTACTAGAATTGTAAACAAATGGAAATGTTGTAAAGTTTTGGTGTTCTTGTTTTTGTATTTATTCCAATCTAAATACAAAAAATAATAATTTAAAATTTTTGTTCTGGGTACCACTAGACAGAAAAGGGATTTTGCTTATTCATTTACAGCCATAAAATGTGTGTATTTTAGAAATTATGAAAAATCTAGTTGTTCAAAGTACTTGTGGCACAGTGCGTAAAATTAGGGTTTTATTGTAAATATGTTATAAGTTGAAATTGCCACAGTAACTATCTTCTCAATTTCAAACCCTTTTCTTATTAAATATTACTTGAAAATAAATTAACAGATATTAGATAAACAATTTAACATATATTAGATCATTTTCTTAATTTGTAAAACGTATTGTTGTTTTTAAAAATGGTTTATCAGTGTTTTTTTTTTAATGTGAATTATATATAAAATGGGCGACTCGGTAGAGCAGAGCGACTGGTATCCCGCAAATACCACGATTAATGTTGGCTTCCAGAGTGTCAATCGTAGCTGGCTTATTACTGAAGACATCAGACTTTACATATCCTTACAGAAAATAGTCCAAAGGTGTTATATCGCTCGGTCTAGGTGCTCAGTAGGTCGATTATGCACACTGTAAGTTCCTCGAATCGCATGAAAAGCATTTCTCACAGAACAATTTGGAGACGCTGTTCAGGTGTGAGTCTTTCCATGATGACTTGCCAAACGGTACTGAACAAAAATGTCAAAGCAGTTTGATATGACTCACGCGTGATCTGTAAAAAAACAGCATATTGAAAATCAAACCTTACCTTTACATGCAAAATTATTTCTTTCCTATAAGAAGCATAGGGCTCTAACAAGTGCATTCCAGTATTCTCGATTTTCTGCTCGATGTTTAACTTCATTCCAGTTTAAGCGAATTTTCGACAGTTCCATTGTAATTTATCGTTTCCAAGTGTGTGCTGGTCTGTCAGTTCGCCGACTACCTTGTGAATTCCATTCAATAGTCTGCTTAGCGGTATCATCTGGTAGTTTACGCGACGTCTATGCAATCCAGCACCATTTTTGTTTTCGGATTTCCATTTTTATCAGTCGATGGTTTGTTTCTGCCCATAGATGGATGTTAGATATTGTTGTGGGTTAAAATATACGTAGAATATTATGTAAGCGTTTGTTCACGAGCAGTTGCGTAGAGTGAATATCAGCGTTCCATGTTTCACTTCCATACAAAAGTGTGGATTTTAAGTTGGAGTTAAACAGGCTTATTTTAGTTCCTCTTGATATGAATGATGAATTCCACACAGGGCTTAGTTGACCAAAGAATCATCGAGCTTTATTTATGCTTCCTGCTTCAATGCCAAAGTAAAGAACATTTTATTTATTTATAGCCGGGTTTGATAGGTGAGAGTTTAAATCCCTAATATTTTTTTGCTCTTATTCTACTGTCAATTCAAGAGTATTTCTATGTTAATGTGTATATATCGAAAGCGATTGTCTTTAAAATTACTTTTGGCCTCTGTGTGTGGGCGTGTGAAAGCATGTAGTGCGGCTTTAGGGATTTCATTTACTGCGAAAGCATTTTAACGGAAACGGAAGTAAGCCAGTATATAAATGGTGAGACTTGTTTGCATTTTATACCCAATTCTTCTTAATTTTTTTCTCTTTCTCTCTCTCTCCCTTTCTCCCTAAGTTAATAAAGGTTTAACTAAATGAAGACTGTTTAGAAAAATAACAACAGCAGCATAATACCATAGGTCCTTCACCTTGCCAAAGCGCCAGCGCATTATAACAAGTTCATATCACAACGTAAAACTCTCCAAAGTAATTAGACAACGTTTCAGTGTATAAGTTTAAAGTCTGCTTCTTTTCTGTTGACAGAAGTTGTGGTATTTTAAGTCGATATATTATAAAAATACAACGAGTATGAGGGATATTTGCTTAAGGTGTTTTCTTAACGCAATATTTTTAAGCAGAATAGGTCACATTTATTGTTAGCTTTAAGGACTAAAAATCAAATTTAAAAAAATTAAAAAAAATAAATAAAGTACTGCAGCCAATCTTTAATGAAAAGCCATAAAATTAAGTGTTTATGAAAAACGAGGTTAGGAATATAAGGCTTTAAAATAAACAATGATGAGGGGTATATTTCAAATTTCATTATTTTATATTGCGCACTATTTTAAGGACTTATGCTTATTTTAAAGTTCAAAATCTTTCAATAACACTGAACACTTTTCCCCCTAACCTCGTTTTTTAAACTTTCACTAAGGCTTTTAAACTAACTGATAGCTGTTCCTTCTGAATAAAAATACCCATCCTCTTTTCTCTAAATTAAAAAATTATAAACCCTAAGGAGTACGTTTCTTTAACGATGTTTTGTTTTCCTACTTTACTTTTGCGTTTTAAACACTCCCTAAAGTATGCTATTTTTTTTTATCTTTTAAATGTATACAAATTTTTGTGGAGATTTTCCTCAAACAAATTCCTTGTTCTTTTGTATCTTCTTTATGGTATTTTGCTTACATTAAGATAATTTTCAAGTTATTTTTTACATGTTTATTAGCAGCATTTGCGTGTTACTGAAATATTAAAATTCTTGCCTGCTGATTTCATTAATTAAAGTTTGTAAATGAAAACAATTTCTGTAAAGATTCAGCCTAAAAATTAACATATCTGTTATTGTTGTAGGTAAAAATAATTAAATAAAGCCTTACAAATTAAAACAAAATGTTGGAAAATTTGTTAAACACACCTGGAAAGATAAGAAGAAGAAAAAATTCAAATTAATTAAAAATGTATAAGAAGTTAAAAATGTATTTGTATTGTAATAGATCAAGTTTGAATTGAAAAATATTTTGGTATTTCATTAATATATATTGTTACATTTGTAAAAAAAAATTGTGAAATTTTGTTAAATAATAAAGAATTATCCCGAAGAAGAGACATAAAGAAGGGCCGAAATAATGGCTCAAATTAAATTAAAAATGTTGTATAATAATAGGACCTCAAGCTCGAGAACTTAATTATACAGCACGAGAATAAAGTCAAACGACATATTATGTATACTGCCCTCCGAAGATAGAAAGTCACTAACGCCAAAATTCCCAAATTGAGATAAGGACAGATTTGGAACCGTGAATGTGTTTCTGATTTTTGTATTAAGCTGAAAAGACCCATTTTCACCTGCAAATGACTAAGAACTTAAAGCAAAATGGTCACATCTACCACCTCTAGCGTGGTTCCTCGACAAAAAAGTCTTATCTGCCACATAATATGATAAAAAGTCACATTGAACAAAATTGTTGGGTCTTAAGACATTTTTCCTTAGTATCTATGATTTTTTTGGATATAATGAGTCGTCTTCTTTGTGTGTGCAATACTACGGAGAAGTTCTGGCAAACACCGATCAGTACGAGTAACTTTAAAACACCCGAGAATCTTGTTCTTGGATCCACGAGCATCATCTTCGGGTAATACAGAGTGAGCACAAAATAGTATTGACAGCTCGATTCCAAAACATGATAAGTCTTAAAAGTGAGTTTTGCAGAAAAAGCTCTTAAAGTTTACGGGCGCTGCAACATTCCGTTGTATGCTAATTTACTTTTTTTGTGCATAACTTTGGCTTGCAGCAAAACGTTAAAAATATATTAATTGGAATTAAGCTGTCGGTTTGAAATTTAAATTAACGTTGTGCATTAGTGCAAGCCAGCCTGCTTCAGTTCACACAAAAATAAATTCATTCATACTAATGCTTCCAATCGGGATTGGATTTTCCAAGTCCCGGGATTCGGGATCGAAGAAAAGATTTCGGGGATTTCCCGATTGGAAGCCCTAATTCCTACACACATTTTGAAGCTGCAGATTAGAAGTCTTAGTTTTCAAAATTGTTGCTGCTTTTTGGTTTTGAGTGTTTCTGCATTTCTTAATTTTTATTTAAAATTTATAAGGTTTTATTTGTGTAACTATAAAGCTTCGTTTACAATAGGCAGCAACATTCTCACTGGTGTTCATAATAGAGCAACAATTTTTTTTGTAACCACACACATTTTCAATTATGAAATCGTTTGAAAATTTTTCCCAGAACAAAATTACGTATTTATTATTATTTTTTAAAACACTTTGTTAAAAATTTCATTCAAAAATAAATAAAATTTTTAATAAACGTCATCAACAATTTCATACAAATTGTTGCTTAAGTAGAAGTAGACTCAGCTTTAAAAAAAAAAACTTTAGTTAAATTTTTGTTCGAAAAATGAAATTAAAATATATGAAATACTTTGTGAAGAAATAAGATAGAAGAAAACGAAATTGTTGCTAGCATTGTGTACGAGGCGTAAGTCATACGTTATTCATGTTATGTGATAATAAAAACATAGATTGGGACGAACTTTGCACTTTTAGCAATTAAAAACTCCTACCTCTCTAAAAAAATAATAGGATGGAAGTTAGCAGCAGAGAAGAAAAAATAAATCAATAAGGAAAATTGTGATAATGAGCCAACTTTAATATCGCTAAAAAAAAAACAAATGCGAAACTGTACATCCTCGAAAATCGTGATATAACATCGCTATCATCTGCTGATCACAACATACCGCCAGCATTACCTTCACCATTCCCGAATATGGAACAAAAAATAATTATAACTGTAGAGCCTGTCTCGCGACTTTCATCAGAATCTTCATATCTTCAAATGACAAAAAATGGTTTAACTAGGAAAATAAATCTCTCGTAAGATTTTTTTGTTTTTTTTTTTTTTTTTTTTTGAGAGACTGTTGTGGCAAAAAGTTCATAAGTCCATTTTCTTTACTTTATCATAGAAATTTCCTCTGTCTGATGTCTGTTGTGGTAATAAAATCGAATCAAATAATATATTTTTTAAATCATTTCTCAAATTTTAAAAAAAAATTTAATTTTAAGGCGCGAAAGATAGAAAAAAAAACATAAATATCTCAAAACTGCTAAAATGGAGATGTGACTTTCTTTCCAATGAGGGCAGTATAGGAAAATTGTTTAATAAATAAAGTACAAAGATATTAAAAATATGAAATTTATAGACATAAATAATATCAGACTTCAGATTAAGTTAAATAAAACATACTAAGACTGAAAACAGAATTGTGCCGGCATTACCAAGTTTGCAAACAAAATTTGGCGGAACAGCTTAATTTTGCTTAAAATGTTGGTCTTTAATGAAATAATTAAAAAAGAATCACATGTCGCCTGAAAACTTCGTGTTTCAGAGTACGTTAAACTAAGTTTAAACGTAACCCACAACTCAAACCCGGAATAAAAGTACCTACAGACAACAGATTAGAATACGAAATAGATAAGACTATAGACAAGAGTATCGATAAGACATTAGACGAAATTTGGGCGAAACTATAGGCAAGAATATTGACAGAACTCCAGACAATACAATATGTTTAAAGCTAAAGACGAGAACTAAGACGGGTCTGCAGACGAGACTTAAAGAGAAGCTATAAGCCATAATGTAGGCAAGGCTATAGGCGAGAACCTAGACTGGGCTATTGGCAAGACTATAGACGAGACTATATGCGAATCTGTAGATGAAATTATAGGTGAAACTTTAGATGACACTACAGGGCAGACTTTAGACGAACCCCTTAATGAGACGGAATATAAAAAAAGAATATAGACGAAGTTATAGACTTGACTATAAATGAGAATAAATACCAAACTATACACAAGACTATAGACCAGACTATAAACGATACAGAAAATAATAAAGACCAGACTAAAAACTAGACTATAGACTAGACAAAAATTTATAAACTTTTTTAACAGCTGTTTCAGAGTTTGCAAATAAACATTTCCACAGATGCAGCAAGTGTTATAGCTGGAGTTATCACTATGGATTCAGCAGATAGATAATTAGCAAATATCCAAAACAATATTAGAAGAGATTTAGAGTCCTCAAGAAGAGCTAAACGAAAACAGAATGACTAAGAGAACCAAAATTGGGTGGCAAAGAAGATGATACAATTCATTTTATTAACTTTCAACCACCAACACCAAACATGACTGCGAACGATAAAGTTCGGCTTTTGAATAAATGCACACTTTAAGTAAATATTAACCCACATTTATCATGACATTACCGGCAACGGGAAGCGCTAGAGGTCATTGATTCCTAACATCGTTTTGCCTGAATTAATACGACGCTAGGTGTCACACTGCTCATGAAACATTGGCCATTCTGCAATTTAAGGGCATGACAATCTCACGTAGAATTGTAGGGAACCCTGAGATCGTGAGACTTTTGCTTGTGGGGTTTTCTTAAGTGGCAATGTGAATAGGGTTTATGTGAATAAGCCACATATCACAGCGATCCTCAAAGTCAACATTATCGATGCCATCGGTCAAATTCAGCCCGATTTATGCACAAGAATCAAGGAAAACTTGATACTATGGCCGGGCGCCACCTTGCAAAGCCGTGGTAGATCTTATACACTCAAAATATTATGTAGCTAAATTCAATAGAAAATTAATTTTTAACAACTAAAATTTATTCAAAACAGGATTATGAATTTAATGAAAACTTTTTAACTTTTTTTTTATTTAATAGCATATTCCATAAAATTTAACAGTTGTTGCTTTAAAAAAAAAAACAAAATTTAACCGACAAAAAATCGAACTACATAACAATATAAGTACGGAAAAAACATTATTTTGTGGTAGTTTGTTTTTTGATTTACAAACATAAATATGTATTAAAAAATAAAGTTATTCGCCAAATAACTATCGGCCATGTGCTGAAAATCGCATGATTTGAAAATCACATGCGATCTGAAAATCGCCAATTTTATTTAAGCATGTGCTATTGACAAAACTCTTTTGAATTTGTAGATATTCTTTGAAAATTATTTGAATTTTATGCAGATAAATTTAATGCTACAAACAAAAAACGAAAAAAGAAAACTAATTTCATAGTTACAACAAAATGTATTCAATATTATTTTTATACTTTCAATACCAAAAGAAAAAGACAACCAAATTATTTATTTAAAGGAAAATATTTAATTAAATTTTATACAAATATTTATGCTGGTATTATAATATATCGAAATATTTATTAAGTCTTCTGTGGCATTTATCATCTTTTGAACATCATAGTTCTATTTAAAAGACATAAATAAATAATAAATACATAAAAGTTTGTAATGAAACAGAACTTAAATTAAAAAAAAATAATTTCAAGTTATTTTACTATAATAAACAATTAAATAAAAGAATTATGTGCTGTTTTTACAACACAAGTGAAAGAACGTGTAGAAAAATTTATATGCAAAACACTCATAAGGCTTGTGTTGTGAAAACCGTACATTAAGTAATTTTTTGGGAACAGAAAAGTTTTGTATTTTTTTTCTAAAACAACAGAGTGTTTTCCAAATTCTATGGCACAGTGTCGGAATTTTATAGAAATATTTTCTTTTGGTTTTAAAATTCTTAAAGTGTTTTTTTTTTAGAAAATTTCTTAATATAAATTATTTTAAAATGTTTCCTTTTTTGGAAAATAGGAAAAAAAAATAAAAGTTATTGTTTTGAATTTATTTTCTTTACCATTGTTTCTCATTTTCTTGTAAAATATTTCTGCTATTTCACAAGTTTCTCAATGAAAATAATACAAAAGAAATGAAATGAGTTGCAGTAGAGGCAGAATCTTGAAATATTCATGTTGCGCCATTTAAATTGATTGTTTGCGTGTTTTAAAACGAAATAAACTGCCAAGAGAAAAAAAATATATCAAAACTAAAATTATAACAAGCAGTTTCTAAAATTTTATTTGTGGTATTACAATCTTTTGTGTGACACTTTTTGTGTTGTTTTGAAGAGTACGTTACAATTGGTAGAGAACAAACAGGGAAGGACTTGAGGCACCATAGAAAAAAATCAAATATACTCGATCACACCCCTGTCTTTAGGTTTTTAAAGTATTTTAAATGAGATTGTTTTATTAAAAAAAAAACACAGTGAAACCTCCCATTACGGACGCCTGCCATAACTGGCCATATTTTGTTGATCCGAGCTCATCCAAGGTTTTCCATACACTTTTTTTTTTTTTTTTTTTTTTTTTATATATTTTTATCAAAATATCTCTCACGAACGGACAGAAGCGTCTAAATACACCAACAAGAGTTTTATTTTATGAGTAATTCTTTGGTTTGCAACTCAGATTCGTATTTGTGTTAACGCCAATAAAATTGATGATTCCCTTCTCTTTAACACAAAGGTACTCACTCATGTGTTGATAATGGCAAAAAAGCTGTTTATTTGGAGAAGTTGTTTGTTTAGCTCGTATTGTCTGCTTATGAACCACAAATTGTCTTTCGGAAATCTGGATTCTCATCAGCTGGATATGGACGTATGCAAATTTAAAACTGGCCAATCAAATGGATTTGACAATTTTTTAAAAGTAAATGAAAGCGTCTACACTGAAGATGACTGTATTGAAATATTGAATTCAAGCAGAGTGGTGGAGATTAGACAGCCTAAAGACCCTGAAGGCAAATACGTGTAGAAATATCTGATCCGATAAATTCTTATGATGAAGCATTACAACAAATTGACCGTTTGAAGAATTTTGGTAAGCATGACCCTATTGCATTTCAACACATTAAAAAAAAAAAAAAAATATTTAAAGTCATTTTGAAATTCAACATCTCAAATTGAACCGATCTAGGATCAAGTCTACTCCAAATAAATGTGTTCAATCACAACAGACTAGTCTATCATTGTTTACATGAAATGTATTGGGTTATCTATTTTTCGTTTTCAAAAGTAAAGTTAAAAAACACACATAGAGCTATGCTTTCGATGAAACTTTTATTTCATTGTAATGCTTGGACCTTGCCATTACGTCCGAAATACAATATCATTTAAATGACCACCTCTAGATTGGTTGCCGCAATGAATCCTTTTGAGGTAGCTTTCAACCACTTTTTCACACGGGCGGTATTCTCGGCAGTAACTTGACTAATGTTGGTAACCATTGTTATCAAATGCTCCAACTTTAGGAGATTATACACGTAGATACGGTCTTTGACGCAGCCCCACAAAAAAGTATTACGGCGGCAAATCGCAAGATCTTGGTGGCTAATTTACGTCGCCAAAACGTGAAATTACGCGTTCTGGCAACTTCCCATGCAATCAAACAAAAATCAGTTGTGTTATGTGGCTCGTAATACTGTCTTGTTGAAATGACATATCGTCCAGTTCATTATATATAATTGCAGGCCAACACACTCGGTTATCAGACGGCCATAGCGCTCTGAGCCGTGGAATGAAATTGAAGTCGACGCAGATTTTTAATTGAATTTTTTTTTTTAAATGAACAAAACTTTTACTGATTTCAAATTATTGTTAGCTAGAGCAAAGTGGTCTTCAACGTATGAGATATATAAAAGCAAATATTTTGGAAATATTTTATAACATGCCCGAATATCTTCGGCAGTGCGAACATTGCGA
This sequence comes from Pollenia amentaria, assembly GCA_943735925.1. Classification (NCBI taxonomy): domain Eukaryota; kingdom Metazoa; phylum Arthropoda; class Insecta; order Diptera; family Polleniidae; genus Pollenia; species Pollenia amentaria. Next base: position 56,852,162 of record OX031006.1, read on the forward strand.
TGATGCACATACCTGCCCATATCTGTAATGTTTTCAGTCTCTTCAAGTTCCTTTATTGTCGTGCCAATTTATTGCACAAAAGTGTGGCATGTTTGGACTAGCAATTTTTTAGTAGGTTTAAAAATTCTTTTGCGCGTTCTTAAACGATCCATATTCGTAAACGACAAACGTTTCACTAAATAAATGACACTTCAGAAGACAAACATTAAGCAGCCATGCAAGATCGGCGGCTTTGAAACCAACAAATGGATAACCCGGTATCATTAGAAAATATTATGTGTACATCTATTATTAGCGGACATCACTTATAACCAGACATAAACACCGCGAAGGTGAGTGTCCGGTAATGGAAAGCTTCACTGTACTTTTTTATTAAATCTTTCACCAAAATTATTTCTATTAAATGTTTTTTCAACGAAAAATGTTTAACGAAAATGTATTCAAAGAAAATTTTTTATCCAAAATATTTTCAATAAACATTTCTTACGAAAATATTTCAAAAAAATTTTTTGTAAAAAAAAACTTTTAATAAAAAAACATTTTTAATAAATAGTTTTCTTAAAAAAAATTTATTGTAATGGTTTTCGAAACTAAATTTTTTTCTTAAATATAATTATCCTTAACTGAAGGTACAATTGATCTTTAAAACTATCTTAGACCCTATAAAGCAAATATATTGTGGGCCCCTATGAGTAGCGTAGTTGACTTAACGATGTCAGTCTGTCTGTTGTAGTGGGTTTTCCGAAGACCACATTTATGATGAGGTGTGAGTTGTAATGTATTTCTATCACACCAGCTTCGTTCAATTGAAATTCAGCCAGATCCGTCTATAAATGGCTGAGATATGAGCAAAAACCCACGACTGTTACAAATTTTTTTTTATAAAATCCCATCTTGTTGTTGTTTTTTATACCCATCACCGAAAGTAACAGGGTATAAGTTGTATGCGTATTTATTTTGTATAAGTTGGTTTTTTTGATCTCCACTTTTCTTTGCTTATTTACACATGACAAATATTGGGTGATTAATCGTGAGGTATGATTTATATTGTAAAATGAAACACATAAATTTATTTGTAAAATTAAACACAATAATTTATGGCATTTACGGTTGGAAAATGGTATCATGTAAATGTTGACAATGACTACGTCTGAAGTGGTACATTTGGATGGCCAACTTTTCGGCGACTCTTTCGAGGATAACAACTGGTATCTCGCGAATATCACGAGTAATGTTAGTTTCTTAAGCGTCAATCGTAGCTGGCTTATTCCTTAAGACCTCAGACTTTACATACACACGATCTAAGTGGCCAATTTACCGTAGCAAACCGAGAAAATAAGTGTTCACCAAAATGATTTCTCAACAGGGGCATTGTTTCACGCGCTGTCTGGATCTTAGCGCCGTCTTGTTGAAACCAGATTTCACAGAGACCATGCGCTTGAATTTCAGGAAGAACATAGCCCGTTAACAAGGGGTTAACATTGCCAAGGGCTCGGAGGTAACTATATATGTGGACAGCCAGACGGCTCTTAGGGCCTTGATGGGCTGTTATGTAAACTCCAGGCTAGTGGACGATTGCAGGAGGGCTCTAGGAGTAATCTTAGGGAGTTATGTTGTGAGGCTCTGCTAGGTACCGGGTCACTGCAACATCATCGGCAACGAGATAGCTGATGAGTTGGCAAGACTGGGCTCGGAAATGGAGGATCCTGGCAGTTTGCAGGTGGTCAGGCCTCCAATGGGCTTCTACATTGGGAGAATTAGCGAATGGACTCTGAGTGGGACTAGTCAGGCTTGGCGGGGCCGAACGGACTGCCGAGTATCGCGCACGCTGTGGCCGATGCTTAGTAGGTCAAATTCGGACCTACTAAGCATGAGAATGGGGTCTGGCTTATCGGATATATGTAGGCTGTGTGAGGACCCAAAGAAGTTGGAGACAGTTGAGCACTTTCTGTGCCACTGTCCCAGGCTACAAAAGGCTGAGGTGGCTAGGTAGCAGATTCCTGCACGAATTGGGAGATGTATCGGGCCGCGGGCTCGAGAATCTGACGGGATTCTTAATGGGAATGACCTGACTGCGGGGCAGGAGGCTGGGGACTGGAAACATGTAGGGCAGTGTTCCTGTTTGGTAGGGTTGTTTTTGCTTGTTCTATCCGATTTCTTATCTTCCACTATCTTCCTTTCCTGTGCTTTCACCATTTACTTCTCCTACTCTGTCACACTATATTACTTTCTCTGCTTTCTTCCTTTCTTTCGCTAATTAAGGCGTCACAATGGACCATATTGGTCTCTGGGTGAAGGTGTGAAGTTTGCTTCAAACGAGCCTTTCTAACCTTACCTAACCTATCGCGTTAACAAGGTGCGATAACGGTTACCATTGTCGGTAACATTCTGATTTTCCTCATTTTTGAAGAAATATGGACCAATGATTCCACCAGCTCATTAGCCCCACTATACCGTTGTTTTTAATGGATGTTATGGTAGCTCTTGGTACTCTTCGGGTTGCTGATCAGCCCAAATATGGCAATTTTGTTTATGAACGTATTCATTGATCCAGAAATGTGCCCCATTTTCATTAAGTTTTTCCAGAGCCCATTTACAACAATTTGGCAGTTCTGTTGTGGTGTGAGTCTTTCCATGACGTGTCAAACGATACTGAGCCAAAATGACAAAGCGGTTTTATATGAGTCACGCGTGATCTGTAAAAAAGCATATTGAAAATTAAACCTCACGATGAATCACCCTTTACATACATGTATAGGGCAGTTGATTTAACGATGTCCGTATCTCCGTCTGTTTTTCTGTATATTTGGAGAGCGTAGGAATTAAAAAAAAAAAAAAAAAAAAAAAAAAAAAAATAAATTTATGTCTCATGAATGGTATTTATATAAATTTCAGTTTTTATTGCTCCATAGTGAAGGGTTTATAACATGCGGCGTAGCCGAACAACTTGTTTTCTAAAGAATCCTTTTAGTTCAAAGATGTTCTTAAGATATTTCTTTCTTCATTTATCCTTCACCGTTCCTAAGTTATCTTTTTGATTTGAATTATTTTGTTTTCTATTACTTATTATTATATAATGAAGAAAATTCCTATTATACTTTCCGCTTTATTTAGTTATAAAATAACTTTTTTTCTAAAACGAAAAATTCATGTTGAAATCTAACTATAAAATGGAAAGAAAACAGTTGCACAATGACATAAAAAAAGAGTTATAAAACAAAAGGATAACAAGGACGAAATAGTTATTAAAAAATAAATGCTCAAATAAAAAACTGCAAGAAGGCACACACACAAACACTGTTTTACATTAAATAAAAAGAGATGACAGACAGAACTATTATTGTAAAAATTATTTAGATTTAGAAATAATTATAAGAAAAAATAAAAATTTTATGGTCGAGAAGGTCAAAGGGATGTAAATGATGAGAAATGAATTAAAATGTACTTTTATAAAACCAGTGATGGAAAGAGCACATTCAAACGAACGTGTATATGTGTGAGAAGTAGCAGAAAACTAAGTTCAAATAGCCGAATGTTAATAATCTTTAGCCTAAAGAAAAAGCTTAACTTGACATTGTGTCAAAATTTACTGTTGCAAACGGGTAAAACTTGTATCTTGGAACTTTTTTGTTATCCAAGCCATCATATACCAAATAGACATAAGAATTATATCACATTCGTAACGTATCTAAAAATATAAAAATACGAATTTGATACTATTTCGAAATGGGAACGTTTAAGGGGTGAAAAGAGTACATATTTTTGGTACTTTTTTGCAAAACTGGCGAGAAAAAGGTATCAATAAGGGGAAAACGGGTAATTAAACTTCTTTTTTTATTTTTCCTTTCAACACGTGTTGCTTTTTGAAATGTCTATAATTTTGAAAATAGAAACATAAAATTATAGTAGCAGGGTCCTGAGTGAGTGAGAACCTATAAGAAGAAAAGTGTTGGTACTTTTTTGTAAAAACCTAGAAACATTACTTTGACACATAAACATATCCACAAAAGAAAGGGAGGCGAGGTAGTGGATTCAATGCTAGTCCCCAATAAATAATTTTCAAAAAGGGAAAGCTTTAATTAAGATTACAAGAGCAATAAGTATTGCAAGCAAATTTAAGAACAAAACACATTCGTAAGGAATGAATGTATTTGTGTAAGAAGAAGCTGAAACTTAAAATTTCATTGACAGAACATCACTTTCTAATATCTTCAAATAAACTTTAATGTAGATGTTTAAAAAGATTTCTTTAACAGCCTTTTATATACTTTCTAAAAATATTTTTCATTTAGGAAAATATATATTTATATACCAAAAATAATTTTTTTACATTTAACGTTTATGATTTACATTGTCTCAGTTTTTCTTGAATATCAATAAAAAAATTTTATGTAAATTTCCTTATTTTGTTATAAAGCGCCTCTGCAAAAATAAACAAAAATTTGTTCCTCGAAATTAATTAAATTTTCTAAAACAGAGAAAGCAAAAATTTATTAAAACTTGTCAAAATGTAACACGTGAAATTTATTAACATTAACTTAATTTACATTTAATACGTGGTTTTTTCTTAAATTATTTTCGTTGTAAATTTTATTTTTGTTATTTTTGTTCTTTATAAAGAGAATGAAAAGTGGTTTTTATATTTATAGCCTATTTCCGATGTGCGAAAGAATTCTTTCTTTCGTATAACTACATTGAAAACAAAAACAAATTTTTAGACTTTGTTTTTGTTTTGAATGTAGTTATGCGAACGAAAGAATTCTTTCGCACATTGGAAATAGGCTATTAGAATAATTGAATTTATGGCAGTAATTTTTCATAAGTAACTTTTAGCTGGCATTATATCTAAAATTATGAAATAAACAAAAAAGTTAAAAAGTTAAATGAAAATTTAGAGAGCAGGAAGCCAGGCAGCAGTTAAAACAACAAAACAAACAGCACAAGAATATAACTGTACATGTGTGTTGTTAAGATTTACTCGCTAAGTTTGAGGTAGCACCTTAAAGTTATGTTTAAAAGTAATTAAACTGACAGATTTATTTTGTATCAACTACACCTTGAGAAAAATTTGGTTTGCTATGGTAAGCCACAAAAACTAATTTAGTACTAGCATTTAACCCGCTACTTTGTTAGCGTCTCCCTTTCTTTCGTTGACATATTAAGATACCAACTTTTAAGTTTCTATGTTCTAAAAGTACCAACATTTTTCATCTAATAAACTATTATTCACTCAGGGCCATGCACCTATAATTTTAAAAAATTTAAAAGGAACCACAAGTAGAACAGAAAGTTAAAGAAAGAAATTTAATTTTGCGTATTTCCCCTATTTGATACTTTTTTCTCCCCATTAGAGTATCAAAATTTTCAATATTGCAGTAGGAGCCCATAATTTAATACGGATGTATATGCCATGAATGGAGAAACATGTTTTGTAAAAAAGTACCAAAAACAGGTACTTTTTTACCCATTAAATGTTCGAATTTCGAAAAAGTACCAAATTTGTAATTTTTAGATATGTATGTTACGAATATGATATAATTTTTATTTCTATGCCTATTGGTTTTAAAAATAGATGGAGTGACAAAAAATTCTAAAATACAGATTTTATCCATTTACTCCCCAAAAGAACCGAATTTCAAAAAAGTACTTATTTTTGTAATGAACCACGATACGTTTTATATTATTTTTTTTTAATCGGAATTGGAGTCGCATTTTCAAATATTTTCTAAAATAAAATTTTCGAAATTGGCAATTTAATATTTTACAGCTCTTTATGAAAATTTATTATATGAGAGTTATCTTCTCAATCGGAGTTGAAGTCGGACTTAAAAAGTTTCAGCTGTTGGAGTCGAGTCGGAGTTGGAACTATTTTTAGACGGCTCTTCAGCCCTGGTGTTTATCGTTTTTAACCCATAATTATTAGAATTTCAAAAATCTCTTCCAAGTGGATCGATTGGGCGATAGACCAACCTCTGTTCCAAATTTTAGCTTCAGGCGTTTAGGCTGTGCGATGATGAATCAGTAACAGAATATATTGGAAAAAGGGTTTATAATACTTATTGTTACCACAACTATAGGGTGATTGGATAAGTCTATTACTATACATAATGCCCGCATAGATATTTGGGTTGCTCACAATTATATACATTTTCGCTTTAGATAGAGCTTCAGTTGTTTTTGATTTGGAAGAAATAACCCGCTTCTTATAATTATGAAGTTTTTGCAAAGACATTTTAAAATTTCTAAGGATGGCTGCTATATTGAGCTTGATCTTTTGCTTTATTTTGCCCCTGTTAAATAAATCCAAATTTGATTCGGATTTACAAGATTTGATTTTTTTATATTTTTTTTTTTATTTTTATTTAACAACATGGTCACCCTACCCGCTTGTTCGGCAAAACTGCTATTGACGTTTTTTCTGTAATAAATTCGTCACTAACAATTGCCAGTACCTACTTGGAGTACCAATATCTTATATGAATTCGTTGATCGCATATAAGCAAGCGAGCAAAATTTTTTTTCTGTCATATTCTATTAAGTTGAAAAGAAAAATGTGAACAATAGTTTTCTAGCCTAAGCACAACCGTTGTTGTTTTTATGTGAATTAAAGTTTTTGTTCTATTTTTAATGTTAGTTTTATAAGATTTAAAAGACTGTAAACGCTGTGAAAAAAAAAATACAATATTATATAAAACCATAAACCATTAAAGACATTTTTAATATATCATTACTGAGCATTTACGAAGTAGTTCATTATCCAACGTTAACGAAACCGTTCATTATTTAACTCCGGCTTCAGTGTTCTTTTCATCATAGTATTTTTGTGAATGAAAACTATGATGAATATTCGTCACTGTTTTCGTCAACGGAATGTAAGCGAGAAGGTGGCGATTGTATACTTCCAATGTCATCCCCATGTTAAATTCGTCACTCAAACGCACTGCGTAGGTATTGCCGAGCAAGTATAGGTCATTGCTTTGTGCATAATGGTATAATGACTTATGGAATGTATCCGCGGACAAGCGGGTACAACTCAAAAGTCTTATAAGAAAACACCTACATACAGACATATTTTTATAAAAAAAAAACATACTAAAATATAGAAAGCATCCAAAACTATTGTGTATCAACACATTTACATACGCATATGCTACAGAAAATATGATATTAACACTCGTTCGTCTACAGACACACTTACACATCTATTTTACAAACAGCAGCTCATGTTCTTGTGAAAATAAATCCAAATAGCGATTTTTTATAAAAGAAATTGCATTTTTATTTATTTTTCTTAAAACTTTATTCCTTTTGCCCCAAATGAAAAATAACAACAACAAATAAGTCAGTCTGTCTGTCACATTTAAAACGTTGTTAATATTTTTATATAAATTCTGTATTTTGTTAAGATTTTAAGCAGGAAACTCTACAAAAAGGATAAGATTTTGTTGTAATTTTTTTCCACGAAATGCAGAGAAGAGATACTATAAACACTCACAAATTTTTGATGGTTCTTTGTAGAAATAAACACACAAAAATATGTATTAGCTAGAATTTTTTTGGGAAAAATTTTATATTTTGTTGTTTCAATTAAAAGAAATTGTTTTTTAAAAAATAAAAAACTTCGTGGAAAACTGTGTGCGCTGTTAAGTCTAAAAATAATAGAAATGTTTAGAATAGTACCTAATGCTTTTGATTGTAGCAATAATAAACGATAAGATTGAAACATATTTATCGCTTGTATTCGTTTTTTACTTTGCACCTTTTTTGATGCTTTTAAACGAAAAATGCAAACTCGCTTATATGCTCATTTTGTGTTTATAGAAATCTTTAATCTTCGGCACGATATTTTAGGCTATCGATATCAAGATCAAGCAGGACGTTATCAAAACTTAATGCCTGTTTCAAAAAGAAGAGCGCAAAAATCGTTTGCTTGACTTACACTTAAAACAATATTTCAAAATTTGTTTTTGTTTTAAATGTAATAAAAACGAACGAACTTTGCGCACGCCTCTCAAAAAAAAACAGCAGTTACTTGCATGTTATCAGTGGGCCTAAGCAGGGCTTAAAGATTCTAAACCATAATAAAAAAACTATTTAACTTGCATCAAAAGTGCACTAGAAGAGAAGATTTACTTAAGCACCTGACGTGCTCGCCTAATATCAGGGTGGTTTTAACCCATAGATAGGCAAAAGACCGCCCTTTGTTATTCTTTTATTTACACGTAATTAAACACGCATGGAAGAAAAAAAATGAAATCAATTCAGTATCGCATGAGCAGTTTGTGTTACGCTTGCTGCTTGATGCAATAAGTTTTTCTGTAAATTGTGCATATATTTTATTACAATTTGTTTGCTTTAAATATCGTTAGTTTGTTTCTTACGGCATAATTTTACCTTATTTGCTAAGCATATGCTGGTATAACAGTGGCAAGCTTTAATGATTAATATTAGCACTTATCAGCGCAAGAAGTTTGGATAATATTCAATATTTCGATTTTTCTACAAACATGTTTTCATCTTTTGTCAAATACCTCAATTTACAACGCAAATTTGTACAAACGTACAAATCGCCGAAAGTCTCCTTTCGTGAAGAAAGTATATTTCTCCTGATTTTTAACGAATAGTTTATAAAATTTACGCGCTTTTGTTTGTAATGCTTCCCGGAATAGGGTCTTTGTGCCCACTATCAAAACAATCTTAATGAAATTTAAAACATTGATAGATCCGTATTTATTAAAGGTACATTTAAAGTACATAATCAATGGGGAGTGGTTTCATACTTCATTCATTTATTCTTTTATAATTTTATTCTTTTATTTTTTATTCATTTATTAATTTATTAATTAAAAAATTTATTAATTTACTAATTTATTAATTTATTAATTTATTGATTTATTAATTTATTAATTTATTAATTTATTAATTTATTAATTTATTTATTTATTAATTTATTAATTTATTAATTTATTATTTTTTAATTTATTAATTTATTAATTTATTAATTTCTTAATTTATTAATTCATTAATTTATTAATTTATTAATTTATTAATTTATTAATTTATTAATTTATTAATTTATTAATTTATTAATTTATTAATATATTAATTTATTAATTTATTAATTTATTAATTTCTTAATTTATTAATTTATTAATTAAAAAATTTATTAATTTATTAATTTATTAATTTATTAATTAATTTATTGATTTATTCACTTATTCATTTAACATTTATCGTTTATTCGTTTATTCATTTATCGATTTATTCATTCATTCGTTTATTCATTTATTCATTTATCGATTTATTCATTCATTCGTTTATTCATTTATCGATTTATTCATTCATTCGTTTATTCATTTATTCATTTATTGATTTATTCATTTATTCGTTTATTCATTTATTGATTTATTGATTTATTCATTGATTCATTTATTCAATTATTCAATTATTCATGTATTCATTAAATATTTTATTCATTTATTCATTTATTTGTTTATTCATTTATTTATTTATTCATTTAATCTTTTATTCATTTATTTATTTATTAATTTATTCATTTATTCATTTATTCGTTTATTCATTTATTCATTAATTCATTTATTCAATTGCATCATATCATATATTGACAATATAACTTAAAAACTCGAGATTCAGAACAGATGACTCACAATTTATACATGGTTTGTGTCTTCAATAACTTTTATGGCATTGGGACGAGTAAACACCTTTCATTTATTCTCACTTAGCCAGCTCAAATCCTCATTGAAGTTTATATTGTATAGCTCTTATTTATTTCAAAATGCGAAAGATGCCGTCTGTACGATTTAGAAGTTGTGATCTAAAAAAAAAGGATCCCATATCCAAAAGACGTTAAAGGAGGGTTTAGCATTTCCGAAAATAAAAACAGCTTGAATGCCATAAAAAGAGTTAATTTTTACATCAAATCATAACTGGATATGAAAACTGGATTCATTGCGACAAACCGCAGCATAAGAAACTAGCCTTATCAACTCCAAAGCTACTACCATCTAACGGGGTTAGACCCTCCCCAGGGACATGTCAGAAAAATTGGTATGAGAGGGAAGTCCAACAAATTTTGGACTCTGTGATTGATCCCATCTCATACAGGGCAGCTCTGTGCGCAATTCATAGGAAGTTGGTGGAGATTGTCATAAATAGCCACCGCGAGAATATTGTTTTAGGAGGTCGTTCACCCCCGTTGCAACCGAAGATCAGCCCTACTGCGTCAGACTAGAGTGGTATTGGCACAATTGCGGTCAGGGTGGTGCACGCGTATAAGCTCATGTTGATCCAGATTCAACAGCACCATCCCTGACCTGCATGCATAAAATAACAGTCGGCCACTATTGCTGGATAAGTTTTATCCTTTTTAGGAAATGTTGCTTCAACCGTCGTTTAGTCTAGACCTTGTCCCGTGCTACAACCAGTTGATTCGATTGATGCAGGCTTACTGTAGAAATTACAAACAGTAGTAAAGACAGTAGTCTAATCAATAGCCTCGTATTAGTCACAGCCAAATATCGATTCTTAACATTAATTTATAGTCAATGGCATGGTCTGCTGTAGAATTTTCAGTTTAATCCCTCTAACTCTAACTAACTTTGCCTAAAAACATTTCATAAATCTGGGTTTTTTTCTGATACTAAAATGCCTCCTTATGGTAAAATATCTTTTAATTTACTGAACAATGCAAATAAATTGCGAGTGAAGGAAGAACATTTTTTTTTCCGTGATTTATGCCTCATACTCCTCTTATGTGCCTGTTATAAAATAGGTTCTGTGTTCCTTTTTTTCTGATTGAGTTTGCTTGTGGCGCGCTGCATTTTTTGGAAAAAAATACCCTTAAGTATTTTGTATTTTACTGTTTATGTGGACATTTATCATCTGGCAGATACAAAACAATTCTATGGCCAACTACTGCAGCTTAAATTTTACTCACTTTTTACTTTGATTTTTTTTCACAAAAACACTGACTGACACATGAGATCGTCCCTTAAAGGAACATTTTATATTCATGCACTAAAGAAGAAGAAAAAATTCTGGTTTGCTTTTAAGAGCAGCAAAAGTAAACCACAAATAACGCAGTAGTAACAGCGACAAAATGGCAGAAAAAAACACCAATGACAAGATTATTTGGCATCATGAGCAACAATAAGGGTTTTAGGAAATAGCACAAAAAGAGCAAACAGCTCCAAAATACTCAATTCAAAATAATCAAGGGGTTTCGTGAAACGAAATAGAACACATAAAATGTTCTTTCTATAACAAAAAAAAAAAAAAAAATGCCGTAAAAGAGAAAAGTTGTCGCAAGGCGAAGAATGCATGACGCAATTTTTAGTATTTAAAAGTTGTTGCAAGCTGCAGCAGCTTTTTCCATAGAGAATATATTGTCCAACAAGATAAAATTCCCCATAAAAAATTTATTGTGAGAAGGGAAATCTTTCCTAAAGAAAAGTTAACAAGATAGTAGGCAAAGTTTTTCCTATAGAAAAGATGATCTAGCCAATGCAAGCTATTTCTAGATAAAAAATAATCTTGAGTCAAGGCAAATTGTTCTTATACAAATATAAAAAACAGAAGTTGTTTCGGTCTTTTTTTCTTTATAAAAAGTTACTTAATGCAACTTTTTCCATAAAGAAAAGTATCTCGAGTCGGAACAAACTGTTCTATATATAGGAAAGCTTTCGGTGACCAAGCAAACAGGACAGTTTTCTCATTCACAAAAGTTGCTCGAGTCGAGGCAAAAAATTTGTTCCCCCTAATTAATCCCTACGTACAAGCCCTACAAACCCTACCAAAAATTAACAAAATCATTCCATCATCTACAAAGACTAATAACACCATCAGTTTCAATTCTACAAAAAAAAAATGCGTAAAAGTTGTTTTTTTTTTTTGATATGGCGTTAATTGTCTCTAAAAAGGAAGCATAGAGGCATGAAAATTTTGTTTTGTAGTGTTTGGTAAACGTGAATGCAGCCACCAGCCCCATGTGTGTGAGTATTTTCAATACTCACTGTACTTATACACACTTACAACTGCATACACTGATAGAAAAAGCGTCTTAACGCTGATGTATTTTGATATCAGTACTATGACAAGTGTTTTCATTTTTGGACCAGTGACTCTTTTCATCATTGTGATGTCATCCTTAAAGTCACTTGCCCAAATTGTCAGCAGGGTCAAAAATTGAAACAACGTCATCAGCGACTCAGTAACATCGAAGAAACGACTCATTAGGCGCAATTTAATGACAGTTTGTCATTGGGATTGACTTAAGTCAATGTGAGAGAGTATTGTTATGAGTATTTCCGTTACAAAAGTTTGTTTCACTTTTTTGGATTCCGCCCTTTGTTTGCAGAAAAACAGAATATGGGAATTTTTGCTTCTCATTTTACTTTTTAAACTTGAATATATTGTGAATAATACACAAAATGTGGCATCGAGTTGATGTCACTGTAGTCATAGCATAGATGACGCATTAAATATGACAAAATTTTATGATGACGTTTGTGATTGGATTGATGTCCCTTTGTTGCCTTATTGATGCCATTTGTAATAACATTTAAGTCACAATTCTGATCATAGGGCATCATCAATATGAAGATGCATTTTTCTATGAGTGTATGGAATACATATTGTTGAATCTTTTACGTTGGTATTTGTCTATTTCGTAATACGTTAAACACATAAACTGACGTACTTCGAACATTTACTGCAAAAGTGGAAACATTTTTGGAAAGTAGTTGAAATGAGATGCAGAGCTTAGCAAGAGTGCTCACCAATATGAGATTTGTAAATTGCTTAGGAAATTTTCTATTGTTTTCAGAATGTTTAAGAAAAATAAGGAAAATTTGGAAAATTCGAGTTGCATTTATGTCTTTTTCCATACCTTCTATTGTGTACAAATTAAAAATTCAGAATTTTTGAGCGTTTAGAGTAAATCATTAGTGTAGTATAAATTTTTTTAAAGTATTGGCCATCGTTAGCCATGACCAGTTTGTTTTTAAACCTTTCTGAAAACATAGTTCAGCGCCGAAAAAACTACTCATTTTTGGAGATGAGAAAGTGGCTTGATAAGCTTCGGATTCCCTGTTCTGGATTTTTGCATTTCAGTGAGAGCTTTCTGAATAGATAGATATAATTGAAAGTCGGCCAGAGTAAAATGAGACTATAAGGAGGGTGGGTTAAGACATTCCAACCACTTTTTTCCAAAACAGTTTCTAACTTGTCTTGAAACATGTTGTCAAGCGTTGTCTTGATGGGGTATTACGGCTTTATGTCAAACCGCATTTCGCAATGCTAACGTTAAACGAGTCAATTGTGATCGGTACAGGACGTCTGGGATCTCAAAATAGTAGGATCATTGTGGCCCCCCGAATATCTAAACATTATCTTGGCGACGTACTCCTATTTGGTATAAATTAGGCTGTTTGGTAAGGTTTCACATAGCGATGTCATGTACGCACTTATGCTAATGATTCGATGTAAAAATTGGTTCTCTTAATGATAATGATTCGATGCAAAAACGGCTTCTTCTAACTCGTGTGGATACCCAAGTTATTTGCTTTTGTATGAGTCCTGCTTAAATTGAGTGGCTCCCAATGATTTTGACAGTTCCTACTGAGCTTAACACAATTTTAATGAACGTGTCAAAATAGCTACTAATAAACAGCAAAAACCATTTCTCACGTGTTGACCTTAAATGTTTATAAAAAATGTATGTAAATGTACATAATCGGTGTGCTCTTTTTTAATAAAGCAGTTTTCCAAAATATACCGATAAGGTGCATTGTGAGTACAACATTTGACATTTTCTCTTAATGCTTTTTTTCTTTTATGTCAGATGACATATGTGTAAGCTCGAAAAGTTATTGAACACCCAAGCCATGATATGCTATATGAGAGGCTTAACGCACAAGGGGCTTAAGTGCCTTTTTTTAATTGAGATGAAGTGCTCATATACCCAGTGTGCTCCAAGCGAAACCGGTATTTTAATGACAGCTGCTGGAATTGGTCGCTTTATCTCGATACCGGATGAGAATTCCACATTCACCTCTTGTATTCTGAACTTCTCCGAACTTCACCAACTAATTACATATGTAATTTTAATTTAAAAAAATACTTAAGCCCCTTGTGCTTTAAGCCCTTCATGTTTTTTTTTTCTTTTAATTCCGAGATTTTTATTTTTTAGCATTTTTAACATTTTTGAAAATAAATTCTTCCTAAACCATTAAATTTATTTAAAAAAATATCAATAAACAATAATAAGAGTGAAATTTATAGCGCATTTTTTTTGGCAGTTTACGAAAGATAAAATAATTTTAAAAGTAATTCGTAGAGTATAAAGCAATGGAAGCCTTTATTCTCAATAACGACTAGAGACCGGAAAAATTCAAAATGACATGTCATGCCGACTCAAACATACTGTCTTAGCATGTCATTGCAACTTAGATAAGCTGTTGTTTGCTATTGAGTTCAATACCATGTCGTATAATGTTTTTTTTTAATCGTTTCAAAGTTTGCCTTTTACTACATTTGTTAAACATTTCTCGAATTTTCGATGTAAAATACAGTTTTATAGTGTTTTAAAAATGATAAATTTTATTAAAAGGAGTGTCTCCAAATTTGTAGCTACAATTGTGCCGAAGACAGTAACACAAAATTAAAATTAAAAAAAACCTCCCTTGTGTAACTTCATTGTGGTGTGACTCGTCCGTGGGCGCGTCCCGAGTCGGTGCAACACTGGCAAAAGACCTTCTTGGATTCCTCTGGGAGGCAGAGGATCTTTGGCCCACTAACAGGTTTTGGAGGGATAGAACGGAATGCAGGGTGTTATGGGCATTATGGACCCGATTGAAAGCTGGGGCAATCAGGGTTCTGCTAGGATTGGATAGGAGTGGTCTTAGGACACTTCTAGGGTTCTTGACGGGTCATTGTTCTGTAAGAACTTTTACGAGCAAATGGGACAATACCACACCGAACTTCTGCAGGTTATGCGACGATTCTGAGGAGCTACGAAATAACGATTAAGCATGTACTGTGCCACTGTCCTAGGATGCAGGGTATCAGGCAAAAATGGCTAGGAGATAGATTTCACGACGAACTGGGTTGTATCGCTGGATGTAATCCAGTCGATCTACTGGGGTTTGGCAAAGAAATAGGACCGTTGTTTCTGATGGGAAGACTGTAGTGGAGGTTTTAATTCTATGTGGTATCTATTAACTTTCTGAAATCTGTCTGTCATCTCCTTTCTTCTTTTCTTCCTCTCTTCCTCTCATCCTCTATATTGAAGGGATTCACAATGGACCGCATTGGTATCCGAGTGGACGTGTGCCCTTGGCCGCACAACGCTTCCTAACCTAAGTTACCCCAACCTTAATAAAATTGAACAGCACTTAAAACTACCAAAACCTAAATTCGATTAGTTTTTTTTTTTCGAAAAGTACTGCGAGAATTTTCACACGAAAAGGAGCTTTTTTCTTATGCTGATTCCGCAAAGCTCTACGCTTGTCCACAGGAGACCAGAGACTCTAGCGGGAATCTAATCTGCTACCACCGTACTGATAGACTAGCTCTCTAGCAACTAGCCTACAGGGCCATCCAATGCACTGGATGACTTCAAAACGTTGCACTGTGTTTTTCTACTACAGTAGAGTTCGTTTAAATATTTTTTTAATAAAGATTCAAAAGAAATTCCTTGAAAGTAATAACAATCATGATAAATAATTTCCTTATTTCATTTGCAGTTTTATTGCATATAATGAGCCATACAAATGATTAGAATGCACTTCTAAAAACCTATGCTGCATATGTCACATGTGTTGACATGTTAATTTTCTATGCACAGATTTAATTTTAATTTATTCGACAGTGTCTTCATATCGACATTGCATGAATTGGCAGTTGAATGATGCGACACATGTCGCTTTGTTGTATAGTTCAACATTTGCCGGTCTTTAATTACGACACCACATTTTTCCATTTTTTTTCAAATTAGCAAATTTTTAATTCCAAGAAATACAATTACAAGTTACAAAAATTGTTTGTTAAATTATATTCAGGTCCCACTGTGATTTCCGTTTTGATTAAAATTTTTCAACTTTATACACATAAAGGTATATATGTAAAATACATTCTATACTAATATGTTTTCTAATATGCCAAGGAAATGATAATAGAAATATTCTTGTATAAGTGCATTATATATTTGTGTTTGTGTGGTTTTGTTGAAAAAGTCAACAAAGTTTGTATTAACTTGTGACATTTTATTTGATTTTCTTGCAACATTTCTTACAGATGGTAAATGTTTTAGTTTTTTTTTCTATGGGAATTTTTTTTATAAAATTATATTGACTCATATTCATACAATATTTAAGTAAGAATATATATTTTTTTTTTGTTTTCTGTCTTTTGCCTGCTCTATTTTTTGTGAAGGGTTGAAAAAAAGGTTTTCAAAAAAAATCGTTTAAGCAGTAATCGGCAAAAAGAGAATACAAAAGAACACTTGTTTATAATAGTAATAATAGTTTAAAAATTAAACAATTAAATAGAACTGATACCTAATTATTTTTTGGTAAAAAGTCTCATTAAATCTCTTTATATTTACCTACCAAAAACCAAACTTTTCGGAAAATGCTCTTTACTATTGCCTGCTACTGTTATTTTATTTCTTCATAACAAACTGTTCTTGATACTCATAAATATGTTCTTGTTTATAAATCTTTTTTTTTTCATTTTTTTTTTTGAAAAACTTCCATTCGTCTTGCTGGCATCTGACATATGGAAAATCTTTTTTTAGAAAAACGGAAAAAAATCAAACAACAAACTACAAAAGTTTTCTATTGTATTCTTTGACAGTTGGTTTTTTAAGGAGTTTAAGATTTATTTTTTGGTTTGGCAGACAAGGGAGTTTGATATACATATATTAATTTTAATATTTCCATAAGAAACTAAAAAAAACAATTTTTTTTTTAATTTTTAATGAATAATATTAATTAAAATCTAAATTTAAGTTTATTTACACCATAAAAGCAAAAAAAAAAAGTAATGAATAGAAATAAAATTAACTTTTTGGAAATCTTCTTACAAAATGTAAAAATAAAATTCCCAAAAAAAAACTTCCAAAATTCCGAAATCATTGTTTTTTTTAACATTTTTCATATCAAGTACGGGTCTCAAGAGTCCCATTACACATTTATTATAAACATATTAGATCGTACCAAAAATTCTTAGAATTTTTGATTTTGGCTTTGTTATTTGAGAAAATTGGACTAAAATTGGAAATTTGTAAAAAAAAAAAAAAAACTACTTCGGAAGAGCCTGTAGAAATGGAAATTTTCGAGCATTTTTGCATATCTTTATTACACTTAAAGCAGCCTTTTAAAAAAGTATAAATAGTATATATGTTACAAAATAAATTATTCTTAAAAATAAAGAAGAATAAACAGAAGTAAGGAAGAATATGTAAATCAATTAAAATAAATATTCTTTCACAACGAACTTCGACCCACCAAAAAAAGCGGAAATACCATTTGGTGCAAAGATTGATTTTTGACTATTGACTGCCAGCCGTCGTCAATGGCGGTGAGTGGCAAACGACGAAGATTTCTGACAAGATAGTGTGGTTACTATCGAAACATGTCAAATCGAGTGAACGTGGGTTCGATCCCCCGGTCAGTCAGGATGGACAAATTATCTTGATTCTACTGGTGCACCAAATTAAACATTTAAGCTTTGCTCTTTACAGGTTTAGGCTTATTAAAGTGTTTTCTGAGAGTGGGCAATGGACCTACGGTAATTTATGGACCGAGTGCATGAAACTAAGTAGTGCAGTTTATACACTACATAATTCCCACCACTAGTGGTGGTGGATATCACAATATGTTTTTGTTAAAATAAGATTGTTATGGTTAACAAAAAAATTGACTTTGTTAATTAATTTCAACTTTAAATTTCAATTATTCATCTTAATGAAAATTTCAATAGAATCTTACAAATAAATCAATTACTATTACTATATTAAATTTTTTTATTTAGTGTGATCAAACTGAGGTAATTGAATAAAATATAAATTTGAGGTTAATTTTTTTTTTAATTGAATCCCTTAACACATTGTTGGAAATCGTACGTTGTTTTTTTTTTTATCACATGTTGAAAAAAATTAATCATTAATTAAGAAAAAAATCACAATTTTCAATTTTTACAAATTTTAGTAATCAATATAATCATTATATTTATCTTTGTAATATGAAATGAATTATAAA
Organism: Pollenia amentaria; assembly: GCA_943735925.1. Lineage (NCBI taxonomy): Eukaryota > Metazoa > Arthropoda > Insecta > Diptera > Polleniidae > Pollenia > Pollenia amentaria. The sequence continues at coordinate 56,870,446 of OX031006.1, forward strand.
ATGAATTGTAATCTTTTTTTAAAGACGTTTTTTTTAATAAATATCTATAAAAAGCATTTATCTTTTAACTTTCAAAAACCCCGAACCCCAAAAAATTCCGATATCGCAAAAATTCCGGGATCTCGTTAAATACCGGGATCACGGGATTTTATAGCTTTAAATCCAGAATCCCGGGATTTGCGAAACCCAGTGCCTATTGGCATCCCTACTTGCTATTCAAAAAATAAGCATTGAAAATTAAATTGTTGCTTAAAATAACTATAAAAAAAGGTTCGTCGTATCGACAGTAAAACATCGCCGATACCGATATATTTGCAAACATGAAGTATCGCCGATAAATCGGCATTGGTTTCATCCCTACTTAAAATTACCAGATAGTTTTAAATTAATTAAAAGAAATAAGCCCCGAAAATGTAAGAACTATTTTACAAACAATATTTTCGGTACTTTAAAGACTTTTTTAACACAATTATAACTTTTTAAAATATTTGTTATTAAGCAGCTTAAATTTTAGCAGAGTTCGAAATTAAAAAAAAAATTATGATTTCTAAAAACACGGGACAAAGATTTTAAATGTTTTTTTTTATTTTATTTTATATAGCTTTGCATAATTTTTTTCTTAGTTTTTAAGCTTTGGAATTATTATAATGGTAACATCACTTAAAAACCCACTTTTACATTTTTCACCTTAGGGAAATCTCCGAATTGGCAACCAAAATATATTTTGTCTTAACATTTAAACAAGCAGATAATAAAAAAAAAAAAACAAAATGTTTAAATCAGACAATTTTCCTGTTAGCTAAACTTTTTTTTACCTCTTAAAGCTTATAAAACAATAAATATTTAAGACATAGAGGCAAAAACACCCTCAAGTAACAAACAGAAGAAGAAACCCCGAAAAACATTTTGTCAGTTTTGCAAAAAATTTAAGTAAAAAGTTATAAAGCTACATAGCACGTAGACTACTTTTAGGAGTTTAGAAGAGAGAGAAAAAATGACAATTTAAGGTTAATATTCTGCAGTGCCACAAAAACATATGAACCACAGCCTTAGGCCAATCACACAAATTTCCTAAATTATTGCATACTTTAAGGCATCGACAAAAAATACACAGTTTCTGTTATGTAAGAGTATTTGTTGTTTCACTAAAGGAAATATAAAAAAAATGTTTTAAAAATTAACACATTTTTTTAACGGTTGGCAAGATAAAATTTACTTTTACAATATATTTTAGCTTCTTCGTGATTTTTTGTTAATGGTCTGTTATTTGTCACTCTTTACGTGACTCCATTAACTGTAAAAGTGTTGCGGAAACATGGGAAAAGCTAAATCAAAACTATGCAACAACGAAAAGGCCACAAATATATAAACAAAAACATTTTAACAAACACACCAAGATTACATGTTTACTTACACGTGCATAAATATATAATACTAAAGGGAATTGTGTGAATAAGTGTTTTTTACCAGGCAAAAAAATTAGCACACCAGACTTAAAAAATATAACAGAAATAACTACCGCAGGACTACTGGGAAATTTGCAATGTACATAAGATGGTTTGTGGCTAGAAAAAAAACCCAACCAGAAATAAGGTAAATGACGGACTAAAACGAATATTTTTAGAACTGAAAAATTACGTAAATATTAGAAAAATTAAAAATACAAACCAATGGCAGCAAAAATGTAGGACTGAAATATATATTTTATGCATTAAAAATTCAAGCCTGATGGTCTTATTTATAAAATATAAAAAAGGTTAGTAAAAGGTTTATTAAACAAATTTTCATTCAAAATCCGTTTCATAAATCCTTAATTAACTTGTTTTATTTTTTATAAATAAGGCCATAAACTATGCAGCATTTATATTTAAAACAGCGCCCCTGTATAGCTCACTTTGAAAACCAAATTAAATAAAATAAAAATAAACAAACATTTCAATTTATGTTATTTTTTCACTTTTCGTACCAAAAACCAATTAAATAATGTAAATATATTTAAAACACTTCCTCATTCAATGTTTTTTGTGTTAAAACGTATAAAAACAAAATAAAAATTTAATAAAATTTTAAAATTAATTCACAACAACTAAACCACAGCAATTATAATAATAATAATAATAATAATAATAATAATAATAATAATAATAATAATAATAATAATAATAATAATAATAATAATAATAATATAACCATTTGTTTATTCACTGTGTAACCTCTGACTTTAAGGCAAATTGCAATTTTCAATTCTTTTTTTCTCTCCATTTTTCTGTTAGGTTTTGAAGAATTTGAACTTTTGCTACCAGCTTCTTTAAATCATAATTTGCATTTATATTGAAATTTTCCTGAATATATATATGCCATTTTGCTCTCTTGCACTGACTTTTCGTTGTTCTGCCACATGGAGTATAACGAATTATATCTAAGTATAATGGAATAGTGCAACTCATGTCTCAAATGTGTACAAGGTCACCGGAAAACGCAACAGCACAAAAAATTCTCCGGTGCCATACAGTGAAAATATATTTTATACGAAAGCAAAGAGAATATATAATAAAATATAAATTATGTTTTCTTTAAAAAATATACAGAATATATTTTTAATATCAAAGCATAAACAGATAAAAAAAAGAAAATCTTTTGAATATGCAATAATAAAAATGATTCTAGTGTGCCTTAGCATATGCAATATATTTTATAAAAACAAACAACTTGTAGTTAAATCAATAGTACAATCTTTAAACAATTTAACAGTCAAAACAACAGGCTAGTCTATAATTAAATCTTTAGTCTAGCCTTCAGTAAAGTATTTTGGAACTTAACTCTATAGTCAAATCTATCAGGGCTGTTCTGAAAATCACTTTAATTTAAATCACGTGATTTCAAATCAAATTTATCTTTTAAAATCACACGTTTAATATTGTGGGTGTTACGTTTTTGTATATTTCGGTGTCACTTTCGATTGCCGAAAGTACACCGAGAAACACAAAAACGCTATGATTTTTAGAACTCCGCAAAACCACACGTGTGATTTTAAAAGCAAGTTAGTTGAAAATACGTGATTTTCAGAACAGGCCTGAATGTTCTCATATATAGTCTAGTATATAAAGGATGTTTTTTGACGACAACTTACGAACTGGTAAGCCGTGAAACGAACTGTTATACTAATCACACTTTTTGACATTAATTAACACTTTACTCTGGCAAATTATCATAAACTAATTAACGCTTGAACAAAGTTATCAAATTATCTAAATTCCCCTAACAGTCATCGGTCAGTGTTAAGCGATTAGGCTCATTTTTGCCTTAACTGTTTTGTTAATAAGCAAAATTGCCACGTATGGAGTGAGACCAATTAACAAGAGGCCCTACAGACTACTTTATATCCAGAAAAATGCTCTGTGTGGTGCGGTTTATTACACGCTGGTATCATCATAAAACCTTATTTCTTCAAAAATTGTTATATTGGTTATATATATTCTGCAACAAAGGTCCTCAGGGTCCCGGTGCTTATTGTCTTCTACATATTTATATATCATCATCATCATTGATGGCGCTGCGATCCATATTAAACCGTTGCCTCCCGTTAAAGTTTTTTCCATTTATCTTTATCTTTTTGGCAATTGTTCTTCAATTTATGCAGTTCTGTTCAAGCGTACTTTCTTCTACACTGTTCACCCACCGTTGTTTGGCTATTCCGATTTTATTTGGATTGTATGAGTTGTTTTGGAATATTTTCTGTATTGGATTATCTGGGTTCATATATAACGTGTCCTGCCCATTTAAGCTGCCGTATTTAAATTTTTATACTAAAAATGAGATAATTTAATTCACGTATACACTCGTCATTATATCGTATTCTCCTTGATTCATCATAAGGGAAGAATTGTGGGAAGTATACGTCTTAATACGATTTTTCATTCATCTGGTTTCTTGACTGTCCAAGTTTCAGATTGGTAAGATGGGCGTCATGTATAAACGGATTTTTGATGTTTTTATTAATAGATTTGGTCCCAGTATTCTATACAGCCTTCCAAGAGCTTTGTTTGCAGAATTTATTCGTTCACCTACCTCCTGACTTCAATCGTTTGTTGTATTTTATGGTTGAGCCAAGATATTCAAAATGTCCAACCGATTCAAAGCAGCAATTATCTAGTATTATATTATGATTCGATTTTATGTTACTTAGGTATTTCGTCTTTGCTGTATTTATTTCCAAGCCAACCATATTGGCCGCATTTTTTAAGTTTTTGAAATTTGTTTTGAGTGTGGTTATATTTCGAGTAAATAGATCAATATCATCGGCAAAAGGAAGAATTTGTGACTTGTGAGCACTAATGCAAAGTTGAAGGGAGTGCCTGAGAATTATCCATAGCATGTCTTTTTTATCGAAATAAATATTCCGTTGCCCTGAGCATATTTTTGTTATTTCCATTCAATACCTTGTACAAATACCTCGTACATTACACATAATAACGTTACACCTCTATAGTTTGAACGATCCATTTTGCTACCCTTTTTTAATTATACCCTGATTTTATTAATAGATGAATATGTTTTATAATGCGTCACTACCAGATTTTTTTAACTCAGCCCAAATATCATCAATACCTGCGTTTTTTATTTATTTTTCTTTTTAATGTGTTCTCGGATTTCATCTTCACTTGGTTCTGTATTCGGGAATCTATATATATACACATCCTATAGATTGCCGCTACGCGAAAAGTTGATTTCCAGAAATGGACCAGTTAATTAATCTCCAAAGTCGTGCAATTTGACAAATCTCTAGTATTTCCTGTGGGGCTACGTGAAGCCAAAGATTTACGCTGTTAAATCGGCAACAATTGATGCCTTGGAGGCCAACATTGTTCGTGATATGCGGCTGGCAATGCTTGAAAAAATGGCGCAAAATTGGACCTTCAGCATGCGGTTCGTCCAAAAGCAATTAATCTTAGAAAATAATTTCTAGCAAATGGCAACCGCGACTGCGCCGTATGAACGCAATTCTGTCGGTCCAATTTTGCACTACTTTTTCGAACACACACGGTCTTATTTCCTTTATAGTGCGTCGAATGTTGGCTTCTAAATGATCAATCGCTGCTGCTTAACCAGCATAGACAAGAAATACCTCCACAAAAAGCATTCCAAAGGTCTTAAGTCACACGAACGAGGTGGCCAATTTATAGGTCCATTTCTTGAGGTAATTCAATTGTGAAACGTTTTGCTCAACAAAGTATTGCTTTCACGCGCTTCATGGCATGTTTCACCCTTTTGTTAGATTCATTTCTCCTCTTATGATTTGAAGTGACGTAAGAAATAAAAAAAATAGGAATCATTTGCCGGAATCATTCGCCATTCGCGGTAATGTTAACACATGTTTGAATTTAAAGGCAAATGGGCTGAGGACGCCTTCGGCATGTAAACCTCACATACAGGTACTTTTTCGGGATGTAATGGAGTCTCATGGGGAGTGTGCTCTCTTAAAATTACAATTTCGCTTGTTTACATAACCGTTAAGCCAGAAATGAGCCTTATCGCTAAAGATGATTTTACGATAAAAATCTGGTTCAATTTCCATTTGGTTCGCAGCCCATTCACTAAACACAAGACGCAATTGATGGTCTGCTGGCTTTAATTATTGCACCAGTTCTATATTACATGGATGTAGGCCAACATAATTCCTCAACATTTTTTAAGCAGTGGACAGGCAAAACTGTGGAGATTGAACTAAAGTCTCAATCTACAGTCCATTCTATGGACCAATGTCTAGTCTATTCTAACTTTTAGTTCGTAGTCTTACCTGAAGTCTAATTTTGAATCGGATCTTTAGTTTTATTCTAATCAAATCAAGGGTCTTGTCTATCCTCTAAGCTTAGCTTAATCTAAAGTGTAATTTATATTATATACCTTTAATATTATCTTTTGCCTTATCTAAATTCTGATATATAGTTCAGGATGGCCAAACCATAATAATTGTGAGTCACAATGTAACTTTTTACCCAACTTTATTTGACATTTCTTTGTTTCAGTATTTGACAAATTCAACCATGGAGAGGTACACAATTAAGCAGCGCGAAAATGGGTGTTCAAATCAAGATGCATTTCGAGCATATCTTGATTTTTTTGATCAGCATAATCGACCAAATGTCTCTTCAATTGGGAGATTTGTGCGCAAATTTCAGCAAACCGGGTCTGTACGAAATGTGAAAACACCTGTGCATGCTCACCCAGTTAGTTCTGCGGAAAACATTGGTGTTGTTCGCGATATTGTGGCAGATGAGCCGTCAACCTTGACTCGTTGTCGTGCCCAACAATTGAACATCTCACGAAGGTTACTGATTGAGGATATGGACCTGGGCGATATGTGGTTCTAACATGATGGCACCACTTGCCACGCAGCCAACGCAACAATGGCTCTTTCGCTCGAGAGATTGAATGGCCGTGTTATCCTTCAACGGGCGATATTAATTGGTCGCCACGATCATGTGATTTGATACCGTTGGACTTCGTTCTTTCGGTATATTAAAAATATTAAGTGTACGTCAATAAGCCAAGAGCAATTCAAGAGCTAAAGGATAATAAATCGGCACATAAACAACCTTGAACCTCAATTATGTCTCAGAGTCATGGCTAGCATTCGGCCGATATTTTGTTTCACACATAATTGTCATAGATCCTTCTATCATAATAAAATATATTAAAATAATTCTCTGAAAACTTTTTGTTTTATTTACAATTAACATCGTGCGTTTTGGTTGGACCAACCTTTATAATCTTTTCTAAGGTCTAATTTTTAATCAATAAATAATCTTATTTATAGTTAAACCTTTTAGACTTACCTATAGTCCAATATAATGCCAAACCTATATTCTAATCTATAGCCTTGTCTATGGTGTACTTAAGTCTTATCGAGTCTAATCTGTTCTCCAATCTTTAATGAAATTTATAGCGATTAACTGATCGGTTAATTTAAAATTGACTATATTCGATTAACGATTAAACCGGTTAATTTCAGTCGATTAATAGGGGATCATAAGGGGAAGTTATTTCGTATTTTGCTTCTCCAAAAAGGAAATCACTTTCGCCCGTAATTGATTTATGTGACAGGCATGTATGAATTAGTTTAAGGTGTGGTCGTTTTAGTTCAAGAATTGTTATGTTTGTTATGTTATTGCTTTTTTATTCTAATAAACTCCAAATAATAAATGATTTATGCATTTTTATTCATTGCAATCACTTCGTTTAAAAAAAAGCCTTTAATTTATTAAGCCAAAACCTCGGTTAATTAATCGAGATATTAACCGATTAAAGCAAAAGTCCGATTAAATGAATACCTACTACATATATAGTTGCTTTTATTATTATTTTAATTTTTTTTTTTTTAATTTAATAATTTTCTTTTTTTTCTCTTAACAGGCTAATTTTAAAATACCTTCTGATCTTTTATGCAAATTAAATCCAAAGAGAACGAAAAGAAAACCACAATATCTTGACCCATTTGCTTTTCCATGTGGAAAAAAGCCAACATGATTAATGAAAAATTCTATTTCAAGTATGACAAAATGCAATATGATTGCCGGCTGTCTACATTAACGACTACGAAGTACGTTCACAATAAAACTATAGTATACATTTAGGCTTGACTAAAGTAAAAGACAGCAAGCAGCAGGGAGTAAGAGCAACAATACTTGTCAATTCGCGGTCTTGCGGTTTTATTTCAATCAAATTAAAATAAACAGAAAACTTTATTAAAAAAATCTAGAAAAGTAGGCTGCTTTTAAAGAAAGAAAAAACAAAGAAAACTTTAAAAGAAATTCTTTAATTTTTTCATATTTTTGTAGCACGCGTGCCTTTTTTTTTTTTTTTTTGTATTTTACAACTTGTTAAATTAATTGTCAATGTTGACATTTTGTTTGTCATTGGCATCCCAACGCATTAAAATATTTGTTTTGCTTTTTGTTTTCGTGGAATCTTTTTATATGTTCCTTAATTTGTTTGCGTTCTTACAGAGTATGAAAGCACTTTCAAAACCCCACTTAACCCTAAAAATTCGATGAACTCTGTGTGCCCGTTAAACATCAACGAAATTCCAATATAAATATTTGTTAAGTGTTGGCTACTAAAGTTGAATTCTGTTGGTGGTTAAGGAGGCACTTTGTTTTCATCAACTTAATAAATAAAAGGAGGTGTGGAATTTAAAAGCAAAAAAAAAAATAAAGCAAGTTCTTAACATTACTTATGACGCATTTATTAAATGAAAAAGACAACTGCAAAAAATTCATTAAATAGTTAGGACCGAAAGAAACATCATCATTTACATTTTCATTGTAATTTCAATGAAATGAATATTTCCTCAAGATAATGATGATGGCATTGGCGTTGCTAATGATGATGAATGTTCATTCTATCATCATCATTACACACCAGGGAGACATAAATCGTTCCAATGAGCCAGCTTAACAAAAACCAAAGAATTTTTCTCAAAAATTCAACAACAACAATGACAAATAAGAAGTATCACTAGAACTACTAACAACAGCCAAGGCGCTTGATTAAAATGTCAAACGTTAGAAATATTTGAAAAATGTCTCTTGTACATAGTTTCTGTGCTTTTTTTTCATTATCTCGCTTACATTGTTTGTGTTGTTTTTGTAGTAGTTGTATGCCAGGGGAGAAAATACAAAATATTTACGCAAGAATGTCAAACATTTTTATACTTGTGATAAGAGGTCGTGCATTTAAATGTCACTGGGTTTGCAGGACAGACGGATGGACAGGCAGCCGAACTAGCATCCAGCCAGAGATGTAAAATGTAGCCCTTGAGATTTATATGAGCTCATTCTTTTTATTGTTTGTTTTTTCTTTCTTAGTTTATTCCCATTTTATTTTATATTATTTATGGTATCCACTATTTTTTTTTTTTTTTTTTTTTTTTTTTTTTTTTTTTTTGGTTAACGGTTTACAAGAAAACATATTGTTTGGTTTTTATTGAACGAGGCATTTTCCTTATGACTTGTTGACTTGTTTTACATTCGTGCCATAACAGGCAGATGTAGTAGTGCTCTTGTGGGAAGATAACTTAACTGTAATCTTTCAAGTATCTGAGGATTATGTTTTTTTTTAAATATAATTAGTACTTGCCATATGTGTTAGGAAGCCAAAAAAAAGTATTAATAAATATTATAACCAATTTTAAAATATTTATTTATTAAGTGGGAAACAACCCAGCAAACACAAAACCTTAAGTTACGACTTGCAATGTTTTTAAAAACAAACCTTAACTTCATTTAATAAATACCTTTCAGATTACAAAAAATAAGAAGTATCGATTTTGCCCTTTCAGCCATTTATGGGCAACTTTAAATGTGCAAAAATCTATCCATTTGCATATGTAAAAGACCACTTTAGTCCTCTGTTTGTCAACCGATTTGAAAGTTATTTACTTACATAAGTGTAGAATATATATTTCATTAAAATCTGAGGGGGTAACAAATGGTAAAAACGGGTAAATTCGGTGACCAACTATCTCAAAACCTAAAAGAGATTTAAAAAAATTAAATTTTTATCGTTGTTCGTAAACGGGAGTAAACGGGTATAACCTGCATATTGGAACTTCTTTGTCACGCTCTCTACTTTTTTTTAGCCAATAAACACAAAAATTAATGTTATACTAAATTCACAACTTATTTAAAAATATATATCTATATATATAAAAGAGTTGCGTGAGTGACTGACTCATTCATCATCACCCAGCCCAAACCGCTACCCTAGAAACTTGAAATTTTGACAAGCGATTGGTCACTCTCCAAATCGATCCACTAAGACGGGATTTTTCGAAATTCGAATGTTTAGGGGGTAATAAAGGTAAAAACGGGAAATTCGGTAACCTTATATCTCCAAAACTATTAGAGATGCAAAATAAATGTAATACTAATCGTTGTTCTTTAGAAAAATAAGCGGACAGGTGACTGGTACTTTTTTGAAATTCGGCGCTATTAGGGAGTAAACGGGTAAAACCTGAATTTTGGTACATTATTGACACCCCATCTATCTTTTGAATTAATAAACATAGAAACAAAGTTTATACCACATTCGAAACTTATCAAAAAAATACGAATACCAATTTGATACTTTTTCGAAATTCGAACGTTTAAGGGGTGAAAATCGTAACTATTTTTGGTACTTTGTTTTACAAAACATTTTTCTCCATTCATTGACATATTCGTAATAAATTATAGGCCCCCACTACAATACTGCAATGTTTTGATATTTTAATGGGGAAAAAACTGGTACTTTTTTGAAATTCGGCCCTATTAGGGAGTATACGGGTAAAATCTGAATTTTAGTACTTTTTTGCCACCTTTCTATCTTTTGAACCAATAAACATAGAAACAAAGTTAATACCACATTCGAAACGAATTATTACGAGCAACAAAAATAATTCGTTATGTACTACGATTCTTACAATAAAAAATAAAAAAATTTCGTAAAAAAAACATGAAAAATATGTTATTTATTTTTTACTTTAAAAATTACAGGTAACGAAGAACCGGGCGGGTATGCTAGTAAATATATATTTGGTATTTTTTCGAAAGTCGAACGTTTAAGAAGTGAAAGCGGGGCTGTGGAGTCGGAGTCGGAGTTCAGGTTTTTCTGCCGGAGTCGAAGTACCCACAAAAACTCGCGACTCCGACTCCAAAATTGTTCAACATAACAAATTTAAAAATGTTTTCTTAAGTTTTCCAAAATAAAAATTCTGTGCAATTGGCAATGCAATATTTAAAATATCGATTTGAAATTTTAATAAAAACATTTTCTTGCTATATTTAACCATTCAAAGGTACTGCATTAAAAAAAAGTTTAAAGTCAAATAAGGACCAATCTCATTAGATTTAGCATCAATGTAAGAGTAGGAGTCGGTGTTGGAGTCGGAATAAAAAAATTTCAGCGGTTAAAGCCGGAGAGCCCTGGGTGAAAGTCTTATCTAATTTTGCAAAATATACAAAAATTTTTATCCATTCATTGACTTATACATATTAAATTATGGGCTCCCACTACAATACTGAAATTTTTAACATTTTAATGGAGAAAAAAAACGACCCAAAAAGGAACATATGGGAAATTAAATAAATCTCTTTCTTTTACTTCTCTGTTCTGCATGTAGTAATTTTTGAATTTTCTATAATATTGAACTTAGAAACATTATATTAAAAAAGCAGGGTTTAGAGTGAATGACAACCTATAATATGAAAAATATTGTTTATTCTTTGTTCTTTAATTGTACTATTTACGAGTATTTGAATTTCTGTTAGTATTGGACCTAGAAACATAAAATAAAACATGCAAGGGTCTTAGTGAATGAGAATCTCTAGTAGGGATATTTTTGCTACTTGTTCGTTCTTTAACTGGTTCTTTTATATTTGTCGTTTATATTGAAACATAAAACTCAACATGCAATGTCCTGAGTGATTGAGAATCTAACTTTTTTGTTCTTCAACTGGTACTTTTTGAATTTCCGTTAGTATTGGACATAAAAACATAAAATTAAACATGCCAGGTCCTGAGTTAATCAGAATCTGTAAGACGGATCTTTTTGATACTTTTTCGTTCTTTTACTTTATTAATGCTGAACAAAGAACCATAAGATTCAAAAATGCAGAGTCCAGAGGTTTTGATAACTTATAAGCGTAGTTTCTGATTTTTTTTTTATATTATTGAACTTACAAAATAAATTAAAAATTCCTGGACTGGAGTGGAAGATGACATATGGACCGGAGGTTTGTCCCTCGCCAAATCGAATCACTAGGGCGAAAAAAAAGCAAATGGTCGTAGCATGTAAATTCATTTACATATACTTATATGTATGTTTTATTCATATTTGCATAAATAATTATGGTCGAATTTCAACCACTGCGCAAACACTTCTATATTGAATAACTTAATTTATAAATTTTAAAACTCAGTAAGATTGGAAAGCACCCCCAAGCATTCGTTGCACATTTTCATTATTACAAGATAATATACCATTATTTTTACCCGGCTTTTCCCTTCTAAAAACTTAAAATTAAATCTATAGAAATCCATTTGTCTTTGCACAAATTTTTGTTCCAAATTTTATGCCTGTAGATTAAGTTGTTCGGACTGTCTTCAAAAGCAGCACTTTATCCAAAAAAAAACTACAATATTACTTGTTTTTCATCCCTTAACATTCATATATATAAAAAGTTTCGTAAATAATATAATTTCAATTTTCAAATTATGGTTTGAAACTTAACCTACACTTTGTATCTGTCTACATTGTTCGAAATTTGATGTCATCCCATAAAAAAGCGGCATATTAACCCATTTTCATTCAAATGTATTAACGGTTCTTTAAAATAATTTAATAATGGATTTTAAATAAATTACTATATATTCAATAGAATGTAGATATTTTTTTCTAAATGTAAAATTTGGGGAATTTGTGTTCGCTTAATAATTACTCCCAGCTTTAGCACCAAGACCAGAAATGTTCCTGCTATTTAAAAAATACTCGACATACGAGTACTTTGGTCTATCATAAATCATTGTCTGATTCCAGGAATGATTGTTTATGATCAGTAAAAAAACATTAGTTGTTAACACATACTTACTAAGTCAGTTCATAAGATTTTGATTAATTTTCGAACAATAACGAAAGAGCAAAATTACCTGAAAAGACAATAATGAAAATTAAAATTAATATATTATCAAAGTTGTTTTTGGGAATACTATTATTTATTAAAAGATATTGTTTGCTGTGCTTAATTCCCTTTTTTAATAACTGATAAAAAAAATACTGAAATTTATTGTTGGAGGATTAGCTGTTCCAATGCGCATTTCACTGGTTGCTTAGGCCAGATCATCAGGAAACGTTCTCCTAAATAATTTTAGAAAAGCCAAAGCTATCAGCAAACAAAACTACAGAGGGAATGAGAATTACCTACAAACACTCAAAAAGTCTTGTTTGCAACGATATCAAAGCTTAAACAAAATACCAAACAATAAATCAGTGATGAGTTTATCTTTTCTTACATTTCCCGCTGCAATTATTTGGAATTCTCCCAACATTAATTGTAGTTGTAAGTGGGTAAAGAAAAAACATATTAAAAACAAAAACAAAGTGCTTTTATTGTTTTCGCAAGAAATCAAAATAAAAACAATTTGCCAGTTCAGTTTTTTATGCAGGTTAAAATTAATAAAGTAATAAATAGTCAAATTTGAAAAGTTTTGTTTTGAATGAAAAATTATTCGTAAGGCCGGGTTTTTGAGATGTGGATTCAGTTTAAAGTAAGCTTAACGTAGTCTGAAGTTCGGATTTTTCCGGCGTTATGTGATTTTTTTTATTACTTCATTAAAGACCAACATTTTAAGCAAAACTGTTACGTCAAAACTTTTTATACAAACTTGATAATGGCGGCACGAATCTAAACCAAGTTTAACTGAGATCTAAAGAACGTCTGTACGAAAAGTTCCTTTGGCGAATTTTTTTTTTTTTACAAAAAAACGAAAATGTAGGCAACTATTGTTTTTTAAAAAAATTCATTTCTTCCTGTTATAATTCTTTAAAAAATCAGTAAAGTTGTGTTCAGACCTAACAAATATTTGCAAATTGCTCAACCTTTAGCTTCATTTTTAACAATCTAATTTGGAAATAAGTTGTTATGGTTAATATGTGAAATTATAGACCGATTCTCACCATTTACATACACTTCTTCCGTAGTACAAATTAAATGTATTTAGCAAATTTTATTAAGCGATCTACAAAATTGCAACATGCACTTTGCGCACAAAGTTAACATGGATAGGCAACCAGCCTGACGGATGGATGGATATCGTTAGATCACTTTAAAAAGTGATTCTGAGTCAATCGATATAATAAAAGATTGGTCCAGATTAATATGTGTTACATCCTCAAAAACGTATATATTTAATTGCTTTTTCCTTAATTTTTGCTTAAATTAATATAAAATTTGAAAGTTTAAAATGACAACCTTATTAAAATTTTAGAGTAAAAATGAAATGTAGATGATGAAATAAGAGCAACACGTTGGGTATACAGATAGGTATTTAAATCAGAAAAACGGGTTTTCAAAATCCAGAATTTTGAAAACAAATATTTTTTATTTGCTGCGAAAGCTCTTGTAAGCATCTAAAAAAATTCAACATGTATCAAAATATGCCTCAAAAAGGCGAAATATGCGATATAAACAAAAAAAAAGCTCTTTTAACTAAATTATACAAAAAAATGCTGTAAAGGGTAAAATATGCAAAAATATTTATTAACAAACCGATGCCACAATTCATAAAAAGCTCTAAAACGAATAAATATATTGTTTCTGCCTTCATTGGTCGCACAAGGAAAAATATGCAATTGCATATTTATGGTTTCCCTGGTTATTAAAGACACAAACCATTGGTAAAAGATACGCCATAAATAGTGAATCCCGCATATTTAAGTTATTCGCCAAAAAAAAATTTATTTTACATAAAAATTAGATTTGTATGAAAAGAATTTTTTTTAAGTCATAATTTGTATTAATTTATTAATCAAAAATTTGATTAATAATATTTGTTATTAATCGAAAATTTTATTAAACATCATTTTGATTAATCGAGCACCTTTGACTAATCGATTTATAATAACCCATCCCTAGTGTTAATAAAATTAAATATGTGTTTTTGTGTTTTATATGTTTTCTTTTCTTAATTCTTTACTTACCCTAAACGAATTATTATGTATTAGTTTTTATTAAAATTCTAAATAAATTTTTGATTCACAACTTTCCAATTTACATTTAACAGCATTAAAAGCTGTATTATAGACAAAAACAAATTAAAAAGCCACTTTTAAAACTATTTTGCTAAAATTCTTTGGTGTTTCATAGTTTAGTGTGTAAGGTTTACATACCCCGACACTTATTATCATTAACATTTTTAAACAATCACATCAAGTGCTACAGCAATAACAGAAAATCTGTCGGTAGCAGCGGCAAAAGACAACAGTAAACGCTAGTGAAGAGCAACAGCAATGTAAAGGGTGTTTATTTAATATTTATGATCTGGCAAATCGTCATGTGTAGATTTACGCTTAGCGCAAAATTGTGTTCAGTGCACTTAATAAATCTTTGCCTTTTTGCGGCCAAAAGTAAAAATAATTTTTTTTTTTAATTTTTGATATTCTTAATTTAGTACACTCAAAACATATCAAAATAAGCATATGTGTATATTTTTTTCTACAATGTGGATTTACCGTTACTTTATTGATACAAACATACGTGATTTGTACCCGAGTTAAAATCAATGATTGAGTGCAGTAAAATAAAAGGGATTTTTTAATAAAAGTTTAAATAATAATAACTTATGATTACAGAAATACATTTGAAAATGAAAACAAATGTCGAAAGTGAGTATTTTTTATATTTTTGATATATTGGAGAATTCTTCTTTAAATTAAAGTGGAATGAAAAATTAATAAATATAACTATGAATTGGAGTTTCCCTTGGCCCTTAAAAACAAAATGATTGCAATTGGTAATTATAAAACTTAATTTTTTCTTTAGAGAATTAACATATCTTCCATAAAGATCTAAATTTAGCTGAAAATACTTGCAAAACTCTTTAAAAAAAGCGTATTTTTCTAGGTAACTTAAGTGTGCCAAATTCAGAGTTATTTAATTAATGGCGAGTAAGACGTGGCGAAGCTGACAAACAGGCCATTTCATATCATCATATATTGTTAAAAAATATTTCAAGCAACATTTAAAAGAACACTGGCGAGTATTTTGTTTAAATCTCAGTTATAGATGGTAGGGATGGGCAATAAATATCGATGTATCAAAATATCGATATTTAAAAAAATTATAATCGATATATATCGCCGATGTTAAAAATACCCATATATCGATATTTAAATACGACTATCGAATTCAATATTTTTAAGATAAAATTCAACATTTTAACCGTTGCTCAACTGCTTCTAATACTGTTGTTTTTTTAAGAATTATGTATGTTTTTTAACTAATATTAAGAAAATAACGGTGCTTTTCCATTGTACATTTGCATAGAATACACAGTTCAGTTTTGACTCGGGTTTTTAAGAGATGACAGCAAAAAAACTCATGAAAGTTGGAATGTTAATAATAAAAAAAAATATTAAAAGATTTTGTTTGTTGTGCTTAATTCCCTTTTTAAATAATTGATAAAAAGTACTGAAATTTATTGTTGGAGGATAAGCTGTTCCTATGCGCATTTCACTGGTTGCTTAGGCCAGATCATCAGGAAACGTTCTCCTAAATAATTTTAGAAAAGCCAAAGCTATCAGCAAACAAAACTACAGAGGGAATGAGAATTACCTACAAACACTCAAAAAGTCTTGTTTGCAACGATATCAAAGCTTAAACAAAATACCAAACAATAAATCAGTGTTGAGTTTTTATCTGTTTTACATTTCCCGCTACAATTAGTTAGAATTCTCCCAACATTAATTGTAGTTGTAAATGGGTAAAGAAAAAACATATTAAAAACAAAAACAAAGTGCTTTTATTGTTTTCGCAAGAAATCAAAATAAAAACAATTTGCCAGTTCAGTTTTTTATGCACGTGCACTTGCTAAAATTTATTATCAAAGTTGTTTGTGGGAATACTATTATTTATTAAAAGATTTTGTTTGTTGTGCTTAATTCCCTTTTTAAATAATTGATAAAAAGTACTGAAATTTATTGTTGGAGGATAAGCTGTTCCTATGCGCATTTCACTGATTGCTTAGGCCAGATCATCAGGAAACGTTCTCCTAAATAATTTTAGAAAAGCCAAAGCTATCAGCAAACAAAACTACAGAGGGAATGAGAATTACCTACAAACACTCAAAAAGTCTTGTTTGCAACGATATCAAAGCTTAAACAAAATACCAAACAATAAATCAGTGTTGAGTTTTTATCTTTTTTACATTTCCCGCTACAATTAGTTAGAATTCTCCCAACATTAATTGTAGTTGTAAATGGGTAAAGAAAAAACATATTAAAAACAAAAACAAAGTGCATAATAAATTTTAGCAAGTGCACGTGCATAAAAAACTGAACTGGCAAATTGTTTTTATTTTGATTTCTTGCGAAAACTCCAACAATAAATTTCAGTACTTTTTATCAATTATTTAAAAAGGGAATTAAGCACAACAAACAAAATCTTTTAATAAATAATAGTATTCCCACAAACAACTTTGATAATAAAAAAAAAAAAATATTTTGTTTTTTTTTTATTTGAGCATGTTCTTATATACATATTAAACATAAAATATTGCATAGTTTACTTGAATAGTACGTGTCACAAGTTTACTGGCAGTATATAATCTGGCATTATATAATCCAAATTAATTTTTTTTTTTAGATGTCATATGGCGAATAAATAAAATTTTTTTTGTATTATTTACTTTTTTTTATTGTAGAATTAACTTCCGGTCCCTGGATTTCAAACGAAAACTTCGTTACCTTAAAAACTAAATATTAAAATTGGTTTTTGTTGTAAATAAAAGTAAAGCGAATGGAAGTTTCGTTCGAAATCAAGGGACAGGCAATCAATTTGATATTAAAAGAAACAATAAAAAGTACGAATTGAATTACATGAATTATGTTTGTACATATGTAAATATGTATTGACATAGGTATATTAAGTTTTTAAATTTGGTAATAATTTCACCTTAATACGTTCGATACATCGATATTTTTAATTAATAATTATCGATACTCTTAAAAACTATCGATACGATATATATAGATATAATTTTTCAATTTGCCCACCCCTAATAGATGGCGTAAGAGTCGTCGAAAACTGCGAACAATATTCTGAGAGCAAAGATGAAGAAATTGAGAATATTTTTTTTAAATTTGTGTTGTTTTTAGATATAAGAAAAAAATTAGAACTAGAAAACCAAATTTTGCAATTAGACTTTATTTAAAACAAAAGTTTCTTTTATGTGGGAACAAAAAAAAAGTAATGGTTTGAATATAATTGTTTTAAAACTTTCGCACCTGAGCGTGCGTGAACAAATTTTCTTTTTCAAGAACGTGCAGGTGTGTGTGATAAAATAAAAATTTTGTCCGTGAGCTTGAGCGCGCGTGACCAACTTTTTGCCCGTGACAGTGCGTGACAAAAAATTTATTGGGCTTTAAAGGAAGGAAGACTTCCAAAGATCGAATCAAAAAATCATTCAATTTGAGCCAGTCGTTTGGATAAAAGTTAGTTTTGGCCAAAAAAAAATGGAAAATTTTCCTATAGTGCAGCGATAGGTCTTAACAGGGTTTTAAATAAACAAAATTCGGTGCTGTTTACACGCTGGTGGTACCATCGGACCAAATTTATTCAAAAATTTAACCGTTACGGTTAGTGGAGATTGTTACCTCTCCAGGATCGAAGATTTTTTCTTGCTTAATATGTCTGACATTAATAAGAAGGAGATGCGGTTTCAATAAGACGGCGCCACGTGCCATATGCCGATCGCAACCATCGACTTATTAGTAACAAACTTTTGCTTTAAGTTTATTTCAAGAAATGAGCCTGTCAGTTGGCTTCCAAGGGCTTGCGATTTGACAGCTCTAGATGATTTAGGGCTGTGAGGCCACGCCAGGTCACTGGTTTATGCTGATAAGCCATCGAAAATTTACGCCTTGAAGGCCAACATTAATGGTGTTATTAGGCACAAACGTCCAGCAACGCTAGAAAAAATTAAACAAAATTAGATGGCCAGCACGTACTTCGTCCGGAACAGTCTCAGTACCCAAAGGCATTGAGACTGTTCATTTTCAAATGTTATTACCATGATCTTTAAAATAAAAGAATTTTTATATTCAAAATTTCTTTTTGTGTAAGTTTTTACAACTTCAAGTTCTATCAGGCTTAAAGAAAACACGCTCTATTTAATATTTTTTTAACGTTTTTTTATATTTTTTGGTAGATGGGGAATACTGTTTATCATGTTCTGCAATAACGTCGACAATAATAAAAACATAAAAAACAACTTTAACAGGCAGCAGCAGGAGCAAAATAGCACAGTAGCAGTATTTCCAGCAGTAGTAAGAATAATAAGAAAATTCTTATGAATGGGACATACAAAACTTGCACACATATGTGCTGGTTTGTCTCATAATTTTAATGTCTGTTGTCTTGTTTCAACTACAGAAGTGTCTGTGGTTCAACACAGACAATTGCCAAACATTTTTGACATTGTTTTTCTGTTTGGAGTGTTGAAAATCTCATTAATTTTTAGGTCATTTCTGTAAAACATATTTTATATATATTTGCTACATATTTATTTTTTGTGGTAAGACATTTCTACACTTTTGGCTTTGTTTTAAATTAACGACATTTTAATGTAGAAATATTGAAATGCTCTGTGTTTCCATTCAAAATATAATTTTATAGAAAAATATCCCCTAAAGTATGCTTAAGTATTTATTTCAATATGTCTAAACCATTTATAAACGAACGTTTGAATGTTTGAATGGCTGTTGTTGTTTCTCTAAAAAGTAAAACATACATTGTTTCAAAATTATTTGCTAAAAAGTAAAGCATACCTCCCAGGGGTTAAGAAATATATGAAACTAAATTTATTTAAATATTTATATATGGTTTTTAAGTTTATAAAACGAATAATAAGTAAAGGGATAAGCATAGTGGGGCAAGCAAAAACATTTTTCGTAGACAAAAATGTCTGTTTTAAGATTTGTAGAATTTATTTTCGTAGCAAGACAAAAACTTTAAACTTTCTGACCGTTAATAGAGTATCAGCCGTTATAAATATTATATTTTTCATAAAAGTCCAATTATAAGTTTTTTTTTTTGGAGCAAATATAAAAATTCTTTCTTGATTTTTATTTTTTCGAGCAAAAATTTAAGTAATTTTTTCATTTTTATTTTTATAAGTTATAAATATAATAATTTAAATAACTTTAAATATTTATTTTAATGTGCATAAGTAGACCTACAAAGAAAACATTTTATCAATTTTTAATGTGTGTGAAGATAAATACGTATTTAACTAGTAGAGACATCAACCACAATTTCTTAACAGCAACTATTTTCAGTTAACATTGCATTTAACAGTGCTACTGTAATAGGAAAAAGTGCGTTTAGGAGCATTTTCAAGGAAAAGGAGCCGGTTCCACAGAAGAAAAAAGTTCTAAGGAGGATTCTGGTAGTGGGATATATGAAATAATTTTGGAATTTCAGAAATTCAGACTTGAAAAACTTCGTTTTTTACGAAAATTTCTGACGAGGATTAGTGACCATTTTGGAAAAATATGGAATGTTACTAGCAACCCACTATATAGAAATGATGCTCCAAGGGGTCCTCTTTGGAACCATACTAGTGGTATATCTGAAATAATTTTGGAAATTGAGAAAATTGAATTTTAAAAAATGGCGATTTTGAAAAATGTTAAAAGTGGACTTTATGGACGTTGGACAATATGGAGAAATGGTGATAGTTACTAATATGGGACCATATAGGAATGGGGGAGAAGGGTGTCCTAAAGTGAATTCTGGTAGTGGGATATCTGAAATAATTTTGGAATTTCAGAAATTCAGAATTGAAAAAGTTCGTTTTTTGCGAAAATTTCTGGCGAGGATTAGTGACCATTTTGGAAAAATATGGAATGTTACTAGCAACCCACTATATAGAAATGGTGCTCCAAGGGGTCCTCTTTGGAACCCTATTAGTGGTATATCTGAAATAATTTTGGAAATTGAGAAAATTGAATTTTAAAAAATGGCGATTTTGAAAAATGTTAAAAGTGGACTTTATGGACGTTGGACAATATGGAGAAATGGTGATAGTTACTAATATGGGACCATATAGGAATGGGGGAGAAGGGTGTCCAAAAGTGAATTCTGGTAGTGGGATATATGAAATAATTTTGGAATTTCAGAAATTCAGACTTGAAAAACTTCGTTTTTTACGAAAATTTCTGACGAGGATTAGTGACCATTTTGGAAAAATATGGAATGTTACTAGCAACCCACTATATAGAAATGGTGCTCCAAGGGGTCCTCTTTGGAACCATATTAGTGGTATATCTGAAATAATTTTGGAAATTGAGAAAATTGAATTTTAAAAAATGGCGATTTTGAAAAATGTTAAAAGTGGACTTTATGGACGTTGGACAATATGGAGAAATGGTGATAGTTACTAATATGGGACCATATAGGAATGGGGGAGAAGGGTGTCCTTAAGTGAATTCTGGTAGTGGGATATCTGAAATAATTTTGGAATTTCAGAAATTCAGAATTGAAAAAGTTCGTTTTTTGCGAAAATTTCTGGCGAGGATTAGTGACCATTTTGGAAAAATATGGAATGTTACTAGCAACCCACTATATAGAAATGGTGCTCCAAGGGGTCCTCTTTGGAACCATATTAGTGGTATATCTGAAATAATTTTGGAAATTGAGAAAATTGAATTTAAAAAAATGGCGATTTTGAAAAATGTTAAAAGTGGACTTTATGGACGTTGGACAATATGGAGAAATGGTGATAGTTACTAATATGGGACCATATAGGAATGGGGGAGAAGGGTGTCCTAAAGTGAATTCTGGTAGTGGGATATATTTCAAAATTATTTCAGATATCCCACTACCAGAATTCACTTTAGGACACCCTTCTCCCCCATTCCTATATGGTCCCATATTAGTAACTATCACCATTTCTCCATATTGTCCAACGTCCATAAAGTCCACTTTTAACATTTTTCAAAATCGCCATTTTTTAAAATTCAATTTTCTCAATTTCCAAAATTATTTCAGATATACCACTAATAGGGTTCCAAAGAGGACCCCTTGGAGCACCATTTCTATATAGTGGGTTGCTAGTAACATTCCATATTTTTCCAAAATGGTCACTAATCCTCGCCAGAAATTTTCGCAAAAAACGAACTTTTTCAATTCTGAATTTCTGAAATTCCAAAATTATTTCAGATATCCCACTACCAGAATTCACTTTAGGACACCCTTCTCCCCCATTCCTATATGGTCCCATATTAGTAACTATCACCATTTCTCCATATTGTCCAACGTCCATAAAGTCCACTTTTAACATTTTTCAAAATCGCCATTTTTTAAAATTCAATTTTCTCAATTTCCAAAATTATTTCAGATAAACAACTAATATGGTTCCAAAGAGGACCCCTTGGAGCACCATTTCTATATAGTGGGTTGCTAGTAACATTCCATATTTTTCCAAAATGGTCACTAATCCTCGCCAGAAATTTTCGCAAAAAACGAACTTTTTCAATTCTGAATTTCTGAAATTCCAAAATTATTTCAGATATCCCACTACCAGAATTCACTTTAGGACACCCTTCTCCCCCATTCCTATATGGTCCCATATTAGTAACTATCACCATTTCTCCATATTGTCCAACGTCCATAAAGTCCACTTTTAACATTTTTCAAAATCGCCATTTTTTAAAATTCAATTTTCTCAATTTCCAAAATTATTTCAGATAAACCACTAATATGGTTCCAAAGAGGACCCCTTGGAGCACCATTTCTATATAGTGGGTTGCTAGTAACATTCCATATTTTTCCAAAATGGTCACTAATCCTCGCCAGAAATTTTCGCAAAAAACGAACTTTTTCAATTCTGAATTTCTGAAATTCCAAAATTATTTCAGATATCCCACTACCAGAATTCACTTTAGGACACCCTTCTCCCCCATTCCTATATGGTCCCATATTAGTAACTATCACCATTTCTCCATATTGTCCAACGTCCATAAAGTCCACTTTTAACATTTTTCAAAATCGCCATTTTTTAAAATTCAATTTTCTCAATTTCCAAAATTATTTCAGATATACCACTAGTATGGTTCCAAAGAGGACCCCTTGGAGCATCATTTCTATATAGTGGGTTGCTAGTAACATTCCATATTTTTCCAAAATGGTCACTAATCCTCGTCAGAAATTTTCGTAAAAAACGAAGTTTTTCAAGTCTGAATTTCTGAAATTCCAAAATTATTTCATATATCCCACTACCAGAATCCTCCTTAGAACTTTTTTCTTCTGTGGAACCGGCTCCTTTTCCTTGAAAATGCTCCTAAACGCACTTTTTCCTATTACAGTAGCACTGTTAAATGCAATGTTAACTGAAAATAGTTGCTGTTAAGAAATTGTGGTTGATGTCTCTACTAGTTAAATACGTATTTATCTTCCTTCACACACATCAATTTTTATCAATTAATAAAATTGTTTAAAAAGTATTTCTATTTTATTAATGTGATAATTGAATCAATTATTTTCTTAGTTGAAAAAAAAAATTTAAATATAATTTTGATTTAATTAACACTTTAGTTGTTTAATATAATATTTTAATTAATATATTAATTAAATAACAAAAAAATCTTATATGATTTTTTCGCTTAAAATAAAATAATTTAAACTTGTAGAATTGTTGTTGGAAATTGTTTAAATCTAAACTTTATAATTTTGGTAATATGTGCAAAATCAACAAATTATTTGCTTGATTCTATGAAGTTGGTGATTAGAATAAAATGTTATTTTTAAGGTTATTAAAGTTAGTATTTAATATATAACTTATATTGCAAAAAGTGGCGAATAAAGCTATAAAGTAATGAATTCAGGAAGTCATTAAAATTAGGATTGTAAGTAAAGGGCTGGGCTGTTTAGGAAAGGTTTTCTTAAACGTGGAATGTTTGAATGTTAACAAAATACTTCTGGTCTACAAGAACAAATCAAGCACCAATTGTAGGTGAAGATTAAGACTTTGAAGCCGAAATATTCCGAAAAACAAAGAAGAATTTGTGATAATGTAAAAAGTCGTTTTAATAAATTAAAAAACTATGAAATTGTCGCAAATAGATAACAAAAAAAGGGCGGGATCCTCTGAAAATGGTGGGTGATGAGCAGTGCGGCCATTTTGGCATTTTTGCCGCTAAATTTAGCATTAAAAATTTTTATTTAGCTGCAAAATTTTCATTTACCACTTGGCATTTTATTTAGCTTTTTTGGAAATTATTTTTAGCTTTTTTTAGCATTATTAATTTTAGAAGTTTGGACGAATAGTTTTATTGATTTTTCTTAAATTTTTTTTTATTTAGATAAAAATTCTATAGTGTAAATGTTTAAAAAAAAATTTTTGCTTTAAGCTGCTGAAAAAATAATAGTTTTAGAAACTCAACTTTTCTTAAACTAATAGAAATAAATTGATCTAAAAAATTTTGTATAGCATAAAAATAAAATCATTTAAATTTTGCATCTATCAGGGGTTTGCGGGCCCCCAAAATTTAAAATTTAATCTCAACTTCCTGTACTACATATTCATATGTGTCATAAGCGTTACCAAAACCTACCCACTTGTTAAGATATAACCATTTATTTCAATTTCGGTAAAAAATAAGTCACTAAATGTATTTAGTTTCGAATAAAATCTCATACTGGTAATACATTTTTAACATAACGCTTTAAAAAATTTTAGCTTTATTTTTAGCATTTTTAAAAATAATTTTAAGCATTTTTTGGCCGTGTGTAATGCCAGATTTAGCTGTAAAAACTTTTTAGATCTTGTCACACTGGTGATGAGGGAAAATGGAAATAATTTATGAAAACAGGTTTAAGTTCGCAGAAACTATAAATCTCAGAAGTTTCTTCATAATAGACACCCCGTACTTTTACCAGCACTGTAACAGAGTGTCTTAAAAAAAATGGCGAGGGCTTTACCACGGACTCAATTTTATTTTGATAGTCGTATATGATTCAATTTTTCTAATTGCGCTCCTATGTGCATTATGAAACATTAAGAACGGATATTGAACAATATTTTTAAAAAAGGGGTTTTAGGTTGCTCAAAGTAATTTAAATTTAATATTTTCAAAATGTGGCTGGTCAGTTGGTTTACGTGTTTTTAAAATAAACCAACATTATTCTATAAATAAAATACTTCCGGATATACAAAATTATAAGTCGCAAGCGATAATTCATATGCTGGGTAAATAGTTTTAGCACTTTGGATAACTTTTACGGGCAGCATAGAGTGCGTGAAAAAACAATAATCAAAAAGATTAGATTATTACACAGCAGCTTGTTTTTTAAAAATCGAAAGGAAGCTCCATAGTTATTAACACTTTAAATATTTTACGCCACTGTACAGCATTGGAAAGCGTTTATATATATTGAGCGCTTACCGGAAAAAAGCTTAAACTACAAAAATACAACTTTACAGGAGAAGGTTTTTTTTTTATTACATTTTATAAAACTTTGTATAAAGGTTGGCGCTTAAGCTAAAATTGTCTTTGCTATAAAATCCTAACGGTACCTTATGTAACCATAACATTTTAGGAGATGATGCAAGTGTTGCCAATAAATTCAGGTATTTAAAAAAAACGAAAATTGAAAATGATGCCGCTTAAGCTATTTTTGCTGTAAGGGCACGATATATTCCCGAAGTTTCTATAAGGAACATTGGGCCCGGTTCAAAACATTTGAAGCAGTATTAGACAATTAATTTAAAAAAAAAATAGCATATTTTTAAGTTAACATAAAGATATCTATAAATCAAACAGTGCGTATAAATTAAAATAGTAGTCATGGTATGAACTAGCATTCTTACATAAGTATGTATGTACTAGGGTTTTCATTCATTATCCATTGATTTATTACCACCCGATTAACTGATCGGTTAATTTAAAATTGGCTATTTTCGATTAAAGATTAAACCGGTTAAGTTCAGTCGATTAACCGTTTAACCGACGTAACAAATTTTTAATTTTATGTAGTAATGTGTGATCCATTTCGAGGTTCCCTACTTTTTTAAAGAAAAAGACACAGAAAATTCTAATTTAATGGGGAATGTTTATTATCCATTGAAAGAACATTCTTTGGCATTTATTTTTTGAAGATTAAATCTATCAAATGTTGGGCGTTACTAAGTCGCAGATGGTCCATCCGTTGAGTCCAATTTTCAATGACTCGTTCGAGCATTTCGACTCGTAACTGGCGAAAGACACGCGTGATGTTTTCCTCCAAGGCCTGAATCGAAGCGGATTTGTCCGCATAAACTTTAGACTTTACATATCCCCACAGGAAAAAGTCTAACGGTGTGATATCACACGATCTTGGTGGCCAATCGACCGGCCCAAAACGTGAAATTATGTGCTCGCCGAAGTGTTCTCTCAATAAATCCGTTGATTGATGCGATGTGTAATGTGAGCAAGACGACGCTTGCTGAAACCAAATGTTGCCGAGATCACAAGCTTAAATTTCAGACATCAAATAGTCGGTTATCATGGCACGATAACGGTCGCCATTGATTGACCGATGACCGATGATTCCACCGGCCCACAAACCACACAAAACCGTTGTTTTTTCTGGATGAAGTGGCAGTTTTTGAATATCTTCTGGTTGCTCTTCGATCAAAATTCGGCAATTTTGTTTGTTTACATACCCATTGAGCCAGAAATGGGCCTCGTCGCTGGACAAAATTTGCCTCGAAAACGTCGAATCTTCTTGGAACTTTTCAAGAGCCCATAGAGCGAAGCGATCTCGCTTGGGAAGGTCGAGCGGCTTTAGTTGTTGCACAAGCTGTATTTTGTACGCTTTCAATTTAAGATCGTTCCATCGTCAGTCCGAGTTGCTGCGAACGGCGCAGAATCGACTCTTCACGGTCTTCGTGTACACTATCAGCTACGGCCGCTATATTTTCTTCACAGCGTGCTGGACTTGGTGTATTCGATCGAATATTATCCAATAATGAATGCTGAGGCTCAAAATGGGTGATGGTGTTGCGAATATTACGCTCAGTAGGCCGATTATGTTGACCATAAGTTGAGCGAAGTGAACGAAACACATTCCTCACAGAAACTGAATATTCGTAATAAAGTTGAACGATTTGTAAACGTTGTTCAGGCGTAAGTCTTTCCATTATGAAATGCCAAACAAATCTAAACAAAAATAACTTGACAGCGTGAGACGACTCACACGTGATCTGTCAAAAAAAGGCTATTGAAAAAAGTATCTCTACTTAAATCACCCATTAAAACGAGCCTTAATTGCGAAGCTGAAAACGGGGGTCATTTAAGTGACATTATTTTCTATACTTCTGCAGTGTTTTCAAGATCTCAGTTAAACTAAGTTTAGTTAATCTGGAAAGAGATTTCTGCCGCCATTACCAAGTTTGTATACAAAATGTTGAAGGAACAGCTTAGTTTTGCTTAAAATAGTAGTTTTTCATGAAAGAATAAAAAAGAAATCGCATTTCGCCGGAAAATCCGAGATTCAGATTACGTTAAACTAAGTTTAAACTTAATCCACATCCCAAAACCCCGGCCTTAGTGTAAAAAATTTTGATTTTGTATATTTTGTAATTTGAAAAAAAAAAATTAAAATGTATATAGAAACGAAAAGGTTATTAAATTGTTAAGCCCCATTGTGACTTTTGGCCCACCCTATAGTAAATATATTTAGCAAGAAAGATTTTTTTCATCCGATATATATTGCTGGTTTCATTTTAATCCTAATTTGAAAATTTTGTTTCATTATTGCAAATATTTTCTATTTGTTGTTGTTTTTTTTCTTCTTTTACCTTTTCAGAAGTGATGATACTTTGTTTTGTCATTTATAATACATATAAATGCTAGGAGCACAACTGGGACGAACAACGAAATGTTTGGCGAATATTCGTCGCCAAAAATTAATTATTTGTGTGAAAATACACACGATCATGGTGTCGGCCGAAGTTCGTTATACGCGGCGAGCTTTGCAATAGATTAATTTATATTTCATACGCTGGCGAAAGTCGGAAACTTATGACCAGGTGACCATGTTGGGTTATAGTTTTCAAGTGTTGTAGTAAATAAAGCTACTTTTTATTTTAATAATTGTCTTATTTTAATTTTCTAACATACAAAATAGTTAACAATAAAAATAGTCTTAAGCTGTGTTTTTGTTAATGTTTTCTTTTTTTAGGTGTTATTTTTTTAATATGGTCACACAACTTCTATCTTTTTCTCCCTTTGCACAAAACGTAAACTATTTTCTCAATCAAAATACCAGCGATTTTTTCGTCTTTATTGTGCATCATACGACAAATTTACACAGCGAATTTTTACTGACAAATTCGTCGAATTGGTTGAAATTAGTCGTTCGTCCCAGTTGTATTCCTAGTCTGCTTCCAAATCTGCTTCCGTCTAACAAACACATTTTTAGAGTTGCACGTAACGCACAGCGAGTCAAACTAAATGATTTTGTCCACACAATTCTACAAATGGCAAAAATTTCATATAGAAATATTACCAATATTACAAATGAAATTTATTGTCTTATGAGAACACTCAGCAAACATTTTTAAGATCTTTTTTCTCTTAATCTGGACAACTGAACATGACAACTTTTCAGCGTTTCCACGACAATCTCTTCTACGCACCGGAACTACTCGGAGTTCATAGAACACCGACCAAGGATTGTCAACTCAGCAGCACCTGTTTTTAAGGTCTCGCTGCTAAAACAACAACAACAACAAATTTTCAGAATTTTATTCGCATTTCAAAGACGACGTGTTCATGGTCAACAAACTTTTTCGACCACAAATATTGATAGCTTGGCAACTCTTTTGACTGCCGCGATAAGAAATGCATGCTGGGCATATACACGTAAACACAACATAAATACGTATTAACTTGCGTGTCTGCACAATAAAATTATTTGCTTGTATTGTTCACTGTGTGCCTGCATATCCAGCTAAAGTTCGTATGTACGTGTGTATTAAGATAAATTATTGTATATCTTTGAAAATGTCATACAATCACATTTCAGTTGAGAGGGAAAGAGAAAGAAAAAGGCATTTCAGGAAAATTTTGCTGATGCATAAAATAAAGAAATTCTTTCGCTCGCACACAACAACACAAAATACATACAATGAAATATAAAACGTTCGATTATCTTCAGTTTCAAAGGAAAGTCTAAAGGTATTTTTTCTCTTACAATTGTATACGTTTTGCTCAAGAATGCAAAGGTGGATGCATGATTATATTTATGTATGTGTTTTTCTTATTGAAAAGTTTATTAAGTAATGCAATAAAGATTTATATGGCAAAATCATTGTTGTTGTTGCATCTATAGAGCTGCTGTAGCAAGAAGGTGTTAAACTAAAATATTCAACAAAGAATGCAATTATCAACCTGTACAAAAACCATGTTAACATCAGAAGTCAAGATTTACAAACAGCAGAGAAATATTTCTCGACTTTTTATATAAATATTGTACATTTACAAATACTACTAATAAATATTGGTAATTCCATGTCAAATCGACCAAGAGTGGGTCCCGATCCCTTTTGACTTGAATGAAATTTGGTGAGAAGGTTCCTTTCATCCTCTAAGGAAAAATTTAGCCTTTGCTTTCGGCTTATCTAACTTTAAATTTAAATCCACGATCAAATCTATAGTAAAGAATATATGCCCTTTCCACTGTCTGCACTATATCCCAGTCTTATGTCCAATCTATACTGCCAAGTTTAGGAAAAAGGCAGTAAAGTGTAAAAATTTAAATCAGATAAAATTGAAATTTAAAGTTTGTACTTTGTTATTAATTTAAAATATTTGACAAACTTTGAAAATTGCTCTGCGCATAGTTGAGCTGATGGCCGCTAAGGTGTGTTAAAAAATAAACTCTCTTAAAACGAAAACAATGCGGGTCAACACAGAAAATATCCAACCATAAGGCTCTGTCGTTTCGAAGTCGGGAGCTCCTTCCAAGACATAAATAACAGTTTTGGTCTGCGTTCATACGACTCATGTCTTATTAACATGATTCTTAAATTATCTTCTTGGAACTTTCATTGGCATTCAAACAATTCATGTCAAGTTGCCGACATGTTTTTGTTTTATATAGTCTTTGAATACGAATAAGAAAGAAGAAAAAAATTACGAATGAGAAAGAAACACGTACTGACAGTAGATGAAACTGTGTACTCGTTTCTTTTCCTCTCGTCACTC
Source organism: Pollenia amentaria (assembly GCA_943735925.1). NCBI lineage: Eukaryota > Metazoa > Arthropoda > Insecta > Diptera > Polleniidae > Pollenia > Pollenia amentaria. The sequence goes on from OX031006.1 coordinate 56,900,453, forward strand.
TCGCAAACGAAGTAGCAATCATTTCAATAAGAAATGAGCCGTCTGAACCAAGGTTGCCAACTCGACAGCAAAAAAAAGGCTAGATTTGAAATAGAAAATAGCTAGAAATGGCTAGATTTTTAAAATAATTTAAAACTGCATGATTTGTCCCAGGAATTAAATATTTAGTGATTTTTTAGTTTAATATTATATACATACATATGTATACTTAAAATAAATTTTTTATTTACATATTATTAAACAAATTTGTTGATACATATCAAATAAAGCTTTTATTCAGTTTAATTTTGATATAACTTTGTATTGTTTCAAAGCGAAATCAAATCAACTGTCACAGTCTTTAAGAAGCTTACAGCAGAAAAGAAAAGTGTAAATGTTTTTGCTGTTGCGTTAAAGCAGTGGCCTTTTGTTCAAAAATTAAACTCTTGCCTTCAGCTCTGCTGTGAAAATAAATATCAGCTGTTGAAAAGTTGCCTTTGCCTTCTTACAGTTTAAGTTTGCTGTTGCTTCGTACGAACATATATTTCAAAAGAAAGGTATATCCACCCATCCATCTCCATTCGGTTCAACTTTTTCGTACAAAGCATTTGTCTCTAGTTGCTGTAAACATTCCTTAGGTGGTTTCTTATTGTGACAACATTTTCCATTGAGTTTTAAACCATATCTAAGGAACAATTTTTATTAAATTTGTCTCGTTAATAATTTTTTTTTTTCAAGAATAAACATTGCGTATTACGTTAGTGCACTTGCTTCTGTGAAGCTTTACATTAAGGGTGTCCTTAAAACAGGATTTACATAAATCTGTTAGATGGTCTACTGTATAAATTGAAGTATGTTGGCGTATAAACATGCACATTGCAGCTTCTTGGAGCTTTGTGCGGAAATCTTGCGGTAGGTGGTTTAGGAGTTGAATTTATAATTGGAATTTTTTCAATATGCTTTTTTGTTGATGAATGGACAAAAACATCATATAATTAGCAATTTAATTAGCACATACAATATTTATAAAGTGCCTTATACGGATCGCTTCGATCTTCTGATATCCATAACTTATGAATAAGGTGCTGTTTTTATTCAGGTCGACATTCTTGGCGATATTGTGGAGCCATTTCTACCAAACTAAAGTCATATTGTTAGTTAATTAAAAAAAAGATCGGCGATCTTATACCAAATATACTTTTTAATTTTCAATTCCAGCTAAAGTCACACAGAAAATTTTCTAAGTACCGTTAATATTTCAAAGTAGCAAAAAATGTAATTTGACGTAAATAACATTGCTGCATTTGAAAGAATTGAAGGCAAATTCAAATTAAAATAATAACAACACATTTAATAAAGAACCGCCAAAAAAAAATTCTTAAAAAAATATTATACCAAAATTAAAATAATAAATGGTTAGTAAGAAAAAAAATGGCTAGGTCTTCCGGCTAGAAAAAATCTAGCCATTTTTTTATAGCTAGATGAAAAAAAAATCGCTAAATCTAGCCGGAAAATGGCTAAATTGGCAACCTTGGTCTGAACACAGACTTGGCAAGGCAAAACTTGCTTATGGCCAGCATTACCGTTGTGCGACTTTAATTGCAGTTTGCAACCTTTCGACGCTCTGAGGCTTTTTATGCGACTTTTTTAAACTCCTCTAATTTTGCATCTTTTTAAAACTTTGTGCGACTTTTTCCCCCTTTTTTGTATGTGAAATATATTTTTTCTTTTCATAGTGTACTAATTACACATATTTTCCCTTAAAAATATCAATTTTGTTTTAAACATTCCTTGGGATATGTTAAACACATTCGATTGATCAGGTGATTATTTTGTATCAAGGCGAATTAAGCCACTGGACTTAATTTAATTTTCTTTGTTTTGCATCGTATTCATTGAATTTCCATGTCAATCTAGGATAATTAACATTTATATTTTAAGCTTTTTAAAACGAACTTTTTTTTTAGCTCTAAGGAAGACATTAACTATATTGATCTCATATCGGAGTTTAAAAATGTTATAAGTTCTGAGGCTTTTATTGCGAATTTTAATTGTTAGAAAATAAATCCAATGATATATCATACAAATAAATTTTTGAAATTACAAATGCTGAAAATTTTTGGCATACAGAAGGAAGGTTAAGAAATTATTTAAATGAACCACTGTACCGTAATTTATACAACAAGATAACGCATGTGTTAACTCTAACGCCCAGCAGTGCATGTGCAGAATTTTTTTTTTTTTTTTTTCAAAAAAATAAATTAACCAAGAGGTAAAAAGTAGAATGTTGTGAGTCTATGCTATCAGCTCCAAATTTGCTAGATACGGAAATAGGGATTGCAAAAAAAAAAATAGGCATACTTAAAGGCTTATAACTTTTATAATAATTGAATAAAATGAATACCGTTACATTGGTTTTGTTGCTCAATTCTGTCATTACCCACGTGTTAAATGTCATAACTATAACGAAATTAGTTTTTTTGGGAAAATGGACGCCAAACAAGAATACGTAAGAAAATAATTGAAATTTTAAATAAAAAACCGAGCTCTTCGCAAAAAACAATAGCTAGGCTCGTAGGTGTTAAGCGAAATACAGTTTCTTAAGTGATAAAACAATACAAAGAGCATTGAGAGCAAACGTGGAATTGGAAGAAAGAAAGGATTTTCTGACCAAAAGAAAGCAAACAAAATAATACGGACTTTTTCAATACACCTTAATATTTCAGGAAGAAAAGTGGCACAAAAATTTGGGTGCTCTGAAACTTTTGTCAGAAATGTTAAAAAGAAAGCTGGCCTTAAGACATTTAAATTTCAAAAAGTGCCTGACAGAAATGCAAAGAAAAATTTCGAGGCTAAAAAAAACAAAAACTTTACAAAAATAATTTTTCGGTAATCGTGAGTGTTGTGTAATAGATGATGAAACATATGTATTGGCTGATTTTTCGCAGCTTCCTGGTCAAGAATTCTATATTGCCAATTCTAGAGGAATCGAAGTTACCGAAAAAATTTTTGTTATGGCAAGCAATTTGCTCATGTGGTGAAAGAAGCCGCTCCTTCATTACTAACGGCTATATTAACTCCAATATTTACATTGGCAAGTGTCTCCAGAAACGCTTGCTACCATTTTTAAATAAACATATGGAAACCACATTTGTCTGGCCAGATCTTGCAACTCGTCACTATAGCAAAAAAGCTATTGAGTGGTACAATACCAATAATGTTATTTATGTACCCAAAGAAGATAATCCAACAAATTGCCCAGAATTCCGCCCTATTGAGAGGTATTGGGCATTAGTAGCAAAAACATTTTAAGGACACAAAAGACATAGTTCAAAATGTAAAAGAATTTAAGAGAAAGTGGACAATTGCCTGCAAAATGGTAACAAACGCCACAATAAAATCTCTAATGAAAGGAGTTAAAGAAAAAATAAATTTTTTTGTTAAAACACATTGAAGTTGTAATTATCTTGAAAAAAATTCATCACTTCGTTTTATTTCTATAAAGAAAATAAGTTGCATATTTTTTTTGTGCGTAATCCTTAGAAGATTGGAAGCCAAGGAATAAACTTGTGCGAAAATACTGAGACAAAGTCACAAAAAATAAAACGTAACTTTCCATTCTTCACGAAGACCGTGAAGAGTCGATTCGGCGCCGTTCGCAGCAACTCGGACTGACGTATGGACTTGGCGCATTTTACGTCGAGATGTCAAATTGAAAGCGTACAAAATACAGCTTGTGCAACAACTGAAGCCGCTCGACCTTCCCAAGCGATATCGATTCGCTCTATGGGCTCTTGAAAAGTTCCAAGAAGATCCGACGTTTTCGAGGCAAATTTTGTCCAGCGACGAGGCCCATTTCTGGCTCAATGGGTATGTAAACAAACAAAATTGCCGCATTTGGAACGAAGAGCAACCTGAAGAGATTTAAGAACTGCCACTTCATCCAGAAAAAACAACGGTTTGGTATGGTTTGTGGGCCGGCGGAATCATCGGTCCATATTTCTTTAAAAATGATGCCGGAGCGAACGTAACCGTCAAAAAAAAAAAAAAAAAAAAAAAAAAAAAAAAAAAAAACACCCGATATATATGTATACTCTAATTCCGCTAATTCTTTGTGGTTTCAAGAACTGCAAGGCTATACATTTTTTACTCATTGCAAACGCGAAAATTATACTGTTCATGAGTTTTGTTGTGGAATTGTTCGGTTCATGTGTATTAGACGTAATTCCATCCAGCGTTTCGGCAGTTTTTAGTGCCTTGTCTCGAATTTTCTGCAGTGTACATTAAAATTTTGTCGCTTATCAGGTTACATCTAAGACTATGGCTGAAGATAACATTTTAATTTTTTATTCTCAACTCCGCCTTTATGTTATAGTCTAGTCATAATAATTATCTTATGAGTTAAATTTCAGTTATGTATTTTATAAAGCTTTTTTGTAATAGCCCTATTCCTTAAATTTTTTTAGGAATGACTTTATACACTACCAGACTATTATATTGTATAAAGTCTTTCCTAAAAAAATTTAAGGAATAGAGCTATTACAAAAAAGCTTTATAAAATACATAACTGAAATTTAACTCATAGAATAAATTCGAAAAAATAAAAAATGTTGAATATAATAAAGTTGCTTATGAAAAAGAAATAATTCCCAATATCCATAATAATTATCATTATTATAACAATTTGCATTTATTGTTCTAATTATGATTAGTATTACTAGTATTATTATAGTCTTAGCAATAGCCACGGTTATATTTTTTAATGATCATTGGGTTATTATGGAACTGCATTTCAAAAAGAATTGTGTACTCAAACGCACACAACATCCAAAAAGAAATTTCACTATAAATATTATTGATTTTGAACAATTAAAAAAACAAGCACAATAAAAGAATATTATTGGGTCTTCCAGTCGTTTTAATCCATGTTTTTTTTTTTTAATTTTCCTAAAATCATTTGTATGGGTGATATGCACATAGACATAAATAAAGAGATGGTACCGATAGTTGCATGTAACACATGACATTAGCTGCAAACAATTTTTGTCTGAAAGTAAGTCATGCAAAACAACAACAATGAAATTTATGCACACAATTTTTTGAAATGCAGAAATTCGATTTTCGTAATCTTTGAACAATGCTAAAAAGTCATTTATGTGAGTATGAATATAAAGGACATGCTTTATGACTATGAAGAGAAGGATATTACGTTTTTTTTTTTGGTTTTTTCTGTTTTTTTTCTGATTCGGAAGACTTATTTATTAGCTTTGGAAATCTTTAAGAGCATGACAAAATGTCTGCTGGGCTACTTATGCTTTTCTGTAAATAAGCTGTTTTCGAGATAGACAGCATAGGTATCAGAAGAAGAGAAAAATTTACTTACAATATAATTGCAGACATGTTTATGCCTTTCTTGTAAAAATCACAAAGTACATATAGAAAAATTACCTGAAATTAGAAGAAAATAAATAAAATTGATTAAGAAAAGAAATTTTACTATGAATTATAATATAAAAAAGTATATTATGCATTTTTTTATTATAACTATTTCGTTTTTTATGGAAAGTTACATTTTGAATGAATTTTGTGTAGTTTTGAATAAGGTTGGCAAGAATGGTCTTGTAAAATGTCAAAAATTGTTACGATTTAAAAAAAAAAAAAAAATAGAGAACAAAAAAAACCAAATTTTTTGGACTTAAATTTAGATAAAACACAAAACAAATATTTACCTATCTATTGATATATAACATCTAGGGTATTCATTTAATCGCGCTTTTACTTTAATCGGTTAATCGCTCGATTAATTAACCGAAGTTTTGGTTTAATCGGTTAATAATCGGTTAATTTTGTAATTGATCGGTTAACCAATAAATTTATTTATTAATTCAGTAATTTCAATTAATAAAATATCATAAATGATCTATTATTTGCAATTTATAAATAAAAAAAAACAATGACATAATAGACATAAAAATGGTTGACCTAAAACCAGCAACCATATATATTATGTATTAATTAAAAAATAAACTGTAAGATAATTTTATTAGTTATTTCAATAGTTTAAGGAGATCTTAAAAAATAATCTTTAAGAATAATAATTTGGTTTAAATGTTTAGGATTTAAGCGATTTTTTTCTTTAGAATGATGAAACTTGACTTGACATGAAAAAATTCTTTCAACAAAAGCAACCCACAATGCAGAATATCTAAGTTCTGAATACTTTCCTGGATTTCTCTAAGTATATAAAATCTTTCATTATGTCATTAGAGTCCTATTTTAATTTTTAAAATTTTTAACACTTCTGATTCTTTCCGTTAATTCTGTTAAAAGATTGATATTAGAAGATATGAGAAGAAACTAATAACCAAACGCATACATATATATAAAGTTCGTGAAACAAAAAGCTGTTGACAGCAAACACTTATTTAAAATGAAGATCACTTAACACCTTCTTTGTTTGTACAAAAAAAAATGTTTCAAAACATAATAGCTTTTGTATATCAGACGAAACAAATAATTAAAAATACAAAAAAATAAAATAAATATGTTATAATACTACAAAAAATTAAAAAGTTTGTTTGCAGCGGTTAATCGATTGAACTTAACCGGGTTAATCGTTAATGGAAAATAGCCAATTTTAAATTAACCGATCAGTTAATCGGGTAGTACTTAATCGGTTAGTCGATTAACGGTAAACTGAATGAATATCCTAATAACATGTCTATATTCCTTCTCAAATAGTAAATAAAATGGCCACAACACAGACACCTCAGGTCAAATTTGTCAACAGGGTGCCACAGAGTCACTCCTAGAGGGGCAAAATGTAGGATCGACCCCCATTAATTTTTTCCGACATCTTTCTCGATTATACTAACTCCCTATCTTTTAGTCCTTAACGGGGACCAAAGTTTATGAAATTTGAAAAAAAATTGGCGTCTAATCAAGTGTATGACCGACCCCACTTCATTTTTCATCCCCATTTGTTTCTAACATATATAAAACACCGTCTCTTTTTCAAATAAAATTAAAAAAAAAACTGCAATGATTTAAAAAAACGGGTTTTTGAAGTTAAAAGTCTGCAAAAACAGATAAATCTGCACATTTGGCAACGCTGGTCTAACTAAAGTCTAACCCCCATATTCATTAAAAAGAAATTTTTAATTGTTTGCCAAATTTAATAAAAAATTTTGAATATGAGCGTAAAGCTGGGATCACACGATTGCCGTAAATGCACCAATATGACACAATTTTGATTGTGCTTCATTGACGCACAATAACGAAATTGCCCCAATAAAATATTCTGAAATCACACGATTTTATACAAATTTAATTGCCGCTAGTTGGTACAAAGAGAAATGTGTACAATAATTGCCGCATCACAATCACACGATTGTTCTTACTTGTGTCAACTGCGAAGACAGCTGTTGTGGTAGCTTTTTTATTTGTTTGAAAGATCTAGTTGGCTTGTTAATTAAAAAAAGAAAATTGAATCATATATTCAAACAAATTTTTGTTGAATAGTTTTATTTAAAATTTTTAAAGTAAAATATATGAAAAATTAAACAAAGAAAAATTTTAATTTAAATATATAAAGAAATAGAGAATATTTATATTCAAAAATAAATTCGCTTTAAAGAATTTCAATACATTTTGCTCCGTTTTCCTGTATATATTCTTTTATATTGTCCTGAACAGCTATTGCACTAATTTAAAAAAAAATTATATATCACAAGTTATTTTCGGGAATACAAAATTTAATATTAATTTATTTATTAATGAGTTGCTAAATTCCCAATTTTTATTTTTGATAAATTTAATTTTTATTTTATTCCTACTAAAGGAAACACACAAAGTTAATTTATTTAAAAAGGCAAATATTGGCGCGTATTGTGTTGTTAAATTGCCGCACAAGAACCCAATAAATATTGGTACATTTTTGTCATTTTTATTGACGCGCTGTTGCATATCAAGAAGTCACACAATTGCCGCACCAGGGTTGCATTTTATTGTTAAAAGTAAGCACAATATTGCCCTCGATTGGTATATGAGGCATTTGATTGTGCAGTCACACGATTGGGGTATTAAAAAGTGTGAAAATTGGTGCATTGCGGCAATCGAGTGATCCCAGCATAAGTCGAACATAGGGCATAAACGAATCTTCCCAAGGTTAGTTCCAGTGTTTTTTGTGTTTTGGCATCCTTTTAGGTTCGTAAGTTGCCAGTTGTTACGTTGGCGAAATTTTTAACGATGTTCTTGGGGATCCCATTCCAGGACAGCTCTTGCGATCTCATTTCTAGATCAAAGCAGTATGTGACCTATCCAATTAAATTATTGTTTTATTATTTCCGTAGCAACAGCGGACATTTTTGACATTGATGGTAGCTGCTCATTTGTTACCCAGTTAGGCCAGCGATTGATGAAAGTTTGTAACTTGGCCATTTAGTGTTCTGTTGCCATAAAGTAGGACTGACATGACACTACAGCTGAATATCCGTATTTAAACTTTTGGTAGTCCGCAATTCAGTAAAAAAAAAAAACTGTGAAATGCTAATCTTAACAAGCCGTGTATGCTATATCGTCTTCTGGTTGGAATACTACCAAGGTAACTAAAGGGTCCAACGTCATCGATGACTTCTTTTTTTAATGTGAGTGGTGAGAGAGTGGTGATTGCTGACCCAATACGTAGTAGCTTGATTTTTTTGGTATTATTTTTTATACTTGCGTTTGTAGCCAGTTTATGAAGTTTATACTCTATATCGGAGAAATGATTAAGCCATAATTTAACTGTGATAAATATAGAAAATGGTTAAAGTAACCATAATATAAATATAAATATTTCATTAGAAAGACTTTAGTTATCCTAATGGCCATTATTACAATCTAATGATAACGTTCCTGATGGTTAACGGAAACAATAGTTATCGTGAACGATAAAGTGGACATTAAGTTTTCTCAATTATTACATTTGTCCGGTAAAATGAAAAATGTAATTCATATACTGTGGCAGCATTGATACCGACTACTTTTGGTTGTTTAAAATACGTAGTCACAACGACTTTTTTTATTTCTTAAATTGAAAGCAGAAGTCAAGTTTTGTGCTTTATTTTTGTTTTTTATGGTAAATTGTTTTATTTTTTTGTGTTAAATTTTGTTCTTCTGAAGCAAAAAAAATAAGGTCAAAGGTAAATAATTGAATTATTCCCCTACGGTCAATAACCGGGTACCCGGGTAACTTTTTAAACTAAGAAATGCTCGCAATTCTTTCACCATGAAAATATGGCGATGAAACTTCAAATTATCGCTATTTAGGTCTTAAAATACATTAGAAAAGAAAAAAAAATTATATATATAGCCAGTTATTTGTTTAAAATCGCTTTACATTCGACACCTACGTAAGTCAATAACCGGGTTCCGTGGTACTTCTAAAAGTTTTATTGGTTTTTTGTTGCAACTTACCACTTGATGCTTTCTTTTTGATTGAAAAATCATTTTTAAACTTTCAAAACATTTTGAAATAGCGTTGGTATGATGGTGGCGTATCAGCTTATGACACATGTTGCATACTTTTTTGATTTTTCTTTTTCCTGGTGGTGAGAGGCACAAGAAACACGAACCAATAATGGGCTTTCTTCTCAGAATTCGGCTGGAGATCAACGTCTGTTCACATGCTATTTTTTTATAACGGCTTTCGTAGATAGCCATTCAATAGCAGATATGGATGAAAGGTAGAAAGTAATTTGGCTATTTGCAGCCTGCTTTTCAACGATAGGGACATCTGCTCCTCGCCAAGCCCCTGAAAAAAGCTTTTATTTTCAAAAAACTCACTGATATCAGATTCTAATCTATATATATAAAAGAGTTGCGTGAGTGACTGACTGACTGACTCATTCATCATCACCCAGCCCAAACCGCTGACCCTAGAAACTTGAAATTTGGACTAGCGATTGGTAACTCTCCAAATCGATCCACTAAGACGGGATTTTTCGAAATTCGAATGTTTAGGGGGTAAAAAAAGGTAAAAACGGGAAAATTCGGTGACCGTATATCTCCAAAACTAATAGGGATGCAAAATAAATGTAATACTTATCGTTGTTCTTTAGAAAAATAAGCGGACAGGTGTCTGGTACTTTTTGGAAATTCAGACCTTTCACGGAGTAAACGGGTAAAACCTGCATTTTGGTACTTTTTTGTCACCCCATCTATCTTTTAAACCCATAAACATAGAAATAAGGGTTATATCACATTTGAAACTTATATAAAAAATCCAAATACGAATTTGGTACTTTTTCGAAATTCGGACATTTAAGGGGTAAAACCGTAACTATTTTTGGTACTTTTTTACAAAACATTTTTTTTTTTTTTATTCAAAAATTTAGTTTTTATTGTTGTTCAATAAAAAAATAAGCGGACTGGTGCCTGGTACTTCTTTGAAATTCGGCCTTATTGGGGAGTAAACGGGTAAAACCTGTATTTTAAAACTTTTTTGCTATGCCATCTATACCTACTTCTGTTATTTTTGTTTCAAAACATTTTTCTTCATCTACCTATCTATATATATATATAAAATTGTAACGTTACGCACGTCCTAAACGCCTGAAGCTAAAATGTTGAAATTTGACCGGGAGGTTGGCCTCTCGCTAAATCGATTCCCTATGATGGGAGTTTTGAAAATGTTTATGGTTAGAGGTTAAAAAAGCTAAAAACGGGTAAATTCCCTAACCTCATGTTCATCAAAAAAATAAGCGGATCGGAGTCTGGTACTTTTTTGAAATTCGACCCTTTTGGGAAGTAAATGGGTAAAACCTGTGTTTTAAAACTTTTTTGCCACTCAATCTATCTATTAAACCAATAAACTTTGGAATAAAAAAATATCACATTCGCAACGTATCTAAAAAATACAAATAAAAATTTGGTACATTTTCGAAATTCGAACGTTTAGGGGTGAAAATCGTACCTATTACAAAGTAGCGGGTTGAAACCTAGAAACATAAACTTTGGCGTAAAAATATGTCCACAAAAGAAAAGGAGACGCTAACGAAGTAGCGGGTTAAATGCTAGTATACTATAAAAGTGTGGCAAAGGCTACCTTTTTGTTTGCCCAGCATTTCTTCCATGACATTCACACGCCACCTTTTTTTGTTATACAATGTGATCAAATCTGGGGGCTAATTCTGGCAGTCGTGATCGAATACTTTCTCAATTCCAAAGCAATTTTATTTATTTTTATCTCAGCCGAAACTGAACGAATCGAAATTATTTTTTCAGTATTGTGGAAACTCAAATAATGGCTTTACAAAACTAAAAAAATAATTTCGATTCGTTCAGTATCGACTGAAAGATTTAGAACTTAAATTTCTTTCTATTCGAAAATGTATTCGATCACGACTGCCAGAGTTGGCCCCCTGTTTTCTATTACAACCAACGCTGTTGTGGATAATACAATTACAGAATTTGATGAGAAATTGGAGGATCCAGTTACTTATTTTTTATCCTTCATTACAACATTAATGTAAAGCTTATTTTTGCAAAGCGTTCTCACCAAATTAAGGGTTATAAAAAAATTATCCATTGTGATGATGCGTCCATTTCCATGGCAAAGCCTGTTAGATCCTAAGCCATTCTAATCCTTGTTTAATCTACGATCCATTGCTGTTTTCTCGGTATAAAGGTAGTTACCCTTCTAACAGATAGGAGTTTTTTGCGTCACAAGTTTTTGAGGGTATGTATTGTGTGAACTTAGTTCTGCCGCGGTATTGGAAGATATGTTCGTCGATGTAAAGATTTTCGCTTGTAATCTGCTAAAAGATTTGTGTTGAGCATTATCAATATGGAGCAGCGTAATCCGTAATTTTGCTTTCAGCTGTGGTGTTTACATCGTCAAAGGACGTAAAATGTAGTAGTGACGGGAATCTGTTTATGCCCATTGTTGCTCAGTATATAGAATAATATGCGTTGACCACTTAAATACACTCACGTGGTGATTTTATGTACGTTGCTTTTATATAACTGAACTTAAAATCATAATTTCTAATATAAAAGTAAAAAATCTTCAAAGGGGTATTGGGGTACCCAGTTATTGACTTACGTATATATTTTTGGTTATTGACTGTAGGGTTAAAAATAAAAACTATAATTAAAGTTACCATATCTTCAGCAGAAATTCTTGTAGGTCACTTATTAAGTTAACATGAGGATGAAGCTGCTGTTTGCTTGTTAGTCACTTTTTAGGTTAATGTTAACTTGTAATAACCAAAAACCATTTATCTTTTAAGCCTAGTACCCTGTTCCAATTTCTCAAAAGTGTTCAGCAACATCTAATATTTCATACGAAAAATTTGACATGTATCAATGTTACCTATCTTAGCACAATTTGACGTTTTTAATCTTTCAAAGTATGCAACATTGTTTTGCGTATGTAAACAAAATCCACAAGTATTTTACTGAAAAGTACTTTTTTTTAATATTAAAGTAAATATGGATGAAAAACTGTTACTGGCTGTGATAAATGTTTCCTTTCTCATTTAAAATTTAATTTAAACTTTTTTTCATTTGCTTAAAATTCCACATGAAACAAGTGCAGCTTTTATTATTTCGCAGTTGTAAAAAAATGTTGCCAGAAACATTTCGTAACTTTTTCACAAATTGAACAGAGAACAACTCTAAAAACATAATTTCATAGAAATTCCGCACGAGTTTTTTTCATATGACTTTTGACTGCATTTCACGTGAAATGTTGAACAGAGTACCAGACTTTAGATTGAATTCTAAAAATAACTATTTTTAAGTTGTAATAATGGCCCCTAAACATTTATTTTCTTGGCTCGTAAGTTCAAAGAATTGGCTACTTTATAAAACAGCAAAAAAAAATTACGAAAAGAACAAAAAGAATCTGGGAATTATTTCTTTTCATAAGTAACTTTATTATATTCAACATTTTTTATTTATCGAACTTATTCTATGAGCTAAAATTTAGTTATGTCTGGTAGAGTATAAAATCATACCAAAAAATTTAAGGAATAGAACTTTTACAAAAAGCTTTATAAAATACATAACTGAAATTTAGCTCAAAGAATAAATTCGAAAAATAAAAAATATTGAAAAGAACCAAATAAATATTTTTTTTTATAAATCCTTAATTACTTTTAGCTTTATACCATTTTTTATATTTTCAAAAAAATATTTGAACTAAGTCTAGAAAGCCAACTAAAATAAAAACAAAGAAAAAACTTCATAAAATTGTATTTAACAATTTAGCAAAAAAATGCTGCCAAAAATTCGTTAGATAAAGTTGGTGATGATAAAATAGAAATGTAAAACAAAAACAAAATAAAATTATTATAAAGTTTATTTTAAAAAACAAAATATTTAATAGTAAGAAACTTTAATATTTCCGTTTATTTAAAATTAAATATTCATTATTATACGAATACTTTTTGTGTGTTTTAGCAAAACAGTGCTTCCTGCTAACTGCTGACTGAAATGCTGCTCCAGAGGAAAACCGGATGTTGTGTTGTTTGCTACGCTGGGATGACGCCAACAAAGATGTTAAGATTCTTTATGTTTACTTACTAAGATCCCCAACTTAAGAAGACCGCATTCTAAGTTATTATAAAGATTAACAAAATATTAAATGAAATTTAAAATTTTCTGTTAATGTTTACTCGCATGTGAAGCAACAAATTTCGTAAAAGTTTTTATTTAATTATTGTGTTTTGTATTTTTTTACTCTGAGAAGGGTTGAATTATGTTTTGCGTTTAGGATTTTTGTTATTAAATTTTTGGTAAATATAAAATTAATTTACATAAATGTTAATGTAAATGTAAATGTCGAAGGGATAGACAGAAAAAAATGTATCTTCCAATTCAAACAAGAAACTTTTAGAATCAAAACATGTTTTGTTTGAAATAAACAAATTTGCATATTAAAATTTATTTAAAATAAATTCTGGGGACTAATTCTGGCAGTCGTGATCGAATACTTTTTCGATTCGAAAACAATTTTATTTCTAATTCTTTCAGTCGATACTGAACCAATCGAAATTATTTTTTCAGTGTTGTAAAGCATTTATTTGAGTTTTATTGAATTGATAGTTATTATATTTATTGAGTTGAGATCGGCAAAAGCAATAGCGTGGCCAGTGGCAAACTCTGCCGGCTAAAACACAAGACAAACAATAATAACCAACCTTTTTACAAGGCCTTCGCCGAATTACGGTCCAAACACCCTGGGAGCGATGTCATGTTGGGTCTGGGATCCCTGAGGAACGTTGGCTGGAAAATCTTAAGTAATTACGTCCGCGAAACTGGGTTTCTTAACGCCGGACATAACCCCTCACTAATGGAATGGTGGCAGCACTACCCTCCTGATTCCCCCATGTTTCTTCTTAAGGAGCGCACAACAGGGCCGATAGTGGCCTAAGTGTATATCGCAACACATATGAATATAGCTTAGTACTTTTTTCAAGTAACTTTAAATAAAAACTGCATTTGTTAATTGAAAACTACCATTTTAAATAAAAACTAATTAAAACTCAACTTCAAAGTAAAAAATTATGACGAGTATCTTTTTATAAAATATAAAACAACCTTTTAAAGTTAATTATAGCTTTTTTTGTGGTCACTTTCTTAGTTTTTTTTCATTTAAATATAAATTTAAGCAATAGAACTGGCATTTGATGCAATACGGGGCCAAGAGTCAGTACATTCCTTAGCAACGGGACCAGTGATGGCGGAACCATTCATTTCGCTCTTATTATTCACTATTACCCCCGCATTATTCTCAAAGTATATAAGCACGCCATCCCTTCTTCTGAAAGGTTTTCTCTGGCGAATAACCACAGCGGGCATTACCTTTTTCCTTAATTCTGGTTTTCCCTTCTTAACAGTGGCAACAAACATATCACCAACACCAGCAGCTGGCAAACGGTTCAAACGACCATGGATACCTGGGACAGCAATGACAAACAAGTTCTTAGCACCTGTGTTGTCAGCACAGTTCATGACGGCGCCAACAGGCAAGACAAGGGAGATGCGGAGTTTTCCTCCTGCGGTACCACCATGCCCTCTCTTAGACATATTACGGCTGGTTCACAATCAAAAGGAAGTCAAAAAAAAAAGCCAAAAAAAAACTAAAGCTTTTAATAAGTGTAACCATTACTTAGAAATTTAATTAGAGCAACCAAAATTTGGATTATTATCGAAGTTTTGGAATTTGATTACAAAATTCCTATTCTTGTCGCCGCAATACAAAACATGTTGTTGCTGTAATATGCGTTGAATATCCATGATTCTTTGAAACAAAGCAGTTGCAAACGGCAACAAAAACAATCTCAATATAATTTACGTTGAAATATGTCGTAATTAAAAATTGTTATTTGAATGGAATCGGCAACAATGGAAGGATGTTATAAGCAAAAACTCAAGCAGAACACCAAACCCAGGCGTACGAAATGAATTTCAGATAATAATTTCGATTTTAGGTCCTTTATTTATGATATTTATGAAAAAAATTAAATTGTGGCAAGCAGGATTAGAGCAGATTTAATCTAAAAGATAGTCATACTCTACTTACACAAGTGCATGTGTGAGTAGTTATGCGTGTGTTAGCTGATGTATGAATGTGTAAGTGTTGAAATGAAAGGCTGAATATGTATAAGTAAGTCACAGAGGCTGTGTGTTTTGTATCCTTATAAAAATTTTGATTTATGGCTTTAAGCCATAATATAATTTAGCTGCCAACAATATGATGAAGTAAATTTCCTTTTGCGAGAAGTAACAAAAAACCAAACTTCAGTATATTTGAGACATTTTTTCGAATTCCCCGTTTTGTTGCTTTTATTCTTGGCTCTTAGTTTGCTTTTTGCTATTGCCTTTGTTGCTTTTCCATTCTCATTCTCATTTTTTTCCATTTCTAACACAAACTTGTGCAAATATACAGCATAAAGTCTTCAACTAGGACATCATGAGAATTCTCATAATATTTTCATCAAGCCCGGCAACAATGGCAGCAGCAGCAGGGCGAAAGAAGGAATTTCTAGAATACTTTTATACTAAATCAAAAAATAAAAAACAAACAACAAGAACTAGAGTGAAAAAAGGCACTCGTGCGAAAAATTACTTGTTTCTGGTAAACCATAAATATTTTGACTAAAATAACAAGTGGAATCCCACAAACAGACGCTCACTCACCAACACACTCTCCGAACAAACACCAGCATTTCCGTTTCCGTACAACTTTTAGTGTTTGTCTGCTATGTATGAGTATGTATGTGTGTTAGGGTATGCCAGCCTTAGAGTGTTGAACTTTTGTGGCTTAAGGGTGTGTGTGTCTGTGGGTGTGTGTATGTCACATAATCTTAAATATTAAAACGCGTGGATATTCCTAATAATTAGAGAACGTTATACCCAAAACTTGGTCGTCCTTAAACAATCAACCATGTAGCCATTAAAAAGAACCCACAACTAAAAATGAACAATCAGCAGCTTACAGGACAACTAACAGCAAACTGGCCATCAGCAGCAATAACAAAAGCAACAACAGCAATATCAAGAGCAAAAATAACGATGACCTAAAAAAAATTCAAGAGACATCATTATCAAGGCTCAAATAATGCCAGTCTTAGTTATTGTTAAGCCTACGAGAATGCTGATTAAGTGGCATGCATTTTGTATAACAGGCACTGCTGCTTATTTAGAATAAAAGGGAAGTTGCCTTTATGTTTAATTTATAAGATATTCGTATTAACAATTCGAAAAAGTTCAGTTACAGATTGTCGGTAGATGGCTGTAAAATGTAATCTCTCTGGTAATATTGACTGCATCAGGCAACACTATAGCTTGTTTGAAAAGTGACATTTTAAGCTTAACTTTGGTAGAAGCCATTTTTCAAATAGCATTCTTTTGTGAAATCTTATCTACGATAAAAAATGAGTGCAAGCTCGGAACATTGCCTTCATATTTTGCTTTTCTACTATAGAAAAGGTAGGAATGTAACGCAGGCTGCTGAAAAGATATTTTTTGAAGTTGGCGTAGACGATGCTGTAACTAGAAAAACAGCAGCGAAACGGTTTGCTCGTTTTAGTTCTGATATTTTGATGCTAAAAATGCATATCGCTCTGGACGACCAATTACTTAAAAATATGCTAAATTCATGGAAAAAATTGAGGAAAACCGCCACATAAGCAGCGTGGACATTGCTGAGGAACAAGACATACATAACCAAACAACCATTTAAAGAAAGCTAGAGAGACAAAGAAGTTCGATGTTTTGGTGCCACATGAAAAAACAGAAACAAATTTATTGGCCCGAATTTCGATTTGCGATTCACTGCTAAAACAGAGCTTGGCATGGAAGTTTTTATGCATCCACTGTGTAGCCCGGACCTTCCACACACAGATTATAATTTGTTTCGACCTCTGCATAATTCTCTTAATGGTGTTACTTAAAATTCCGTAGATGCCTGTAAAACGCAAATGGATAAGATTTTCGCCCAGAAAAAACAAAGGTTCTCCACTGATGGCTTTATCCAAAAATACAAAAAGGTTTTCGATTAAAACGGCACATATCTGGTTCAATAAAGCTCTTTTTATATATAAATAAAAGGTGTTTAAAACAGCCTTGGCAATAAAATAAATGTTAACACCGGGGTACGGCAGGGTTGCGTTATGTCACCTCTACTTTTTAGCATTGTTCTTGATGTAATGATGAAGACCGCAATAGATAGTTCCTCTGGAATTCAATGGGGACGTTAGAAACGGCTAGGTGACTTTGATTACGCCCATGAGATATGTCTCCTATCACACAAATTCAGCGACATGTCTCGAAAGCTCCTAGAAGCGGCGACAGCGAAAGCAGGATTGAAAAGACACATAGGCAAGACTAAATCCATGCGTGTGAACACCGACAACAGGCAGTCCTTTGTCATGAATGGCACCGTGCTTGAAGATATCACTAGCTTCTGCTATCTCGGCAGTATTATCAGCAAGAATGGAGGATCTAGAGCGGATATAGTAAATCGTATCACCTGTGCCCGGCGATCCTTTGGCCTCCTGCGTCCCTTATGGAAGTCTTCCCATATGTCAAGAAAAACGAAAATTAGCTTATTCAACTCCAGCGTAAAGTCAACCCTGTTGTATGTACATATGTGAGACTTGGAATGCAACATAACTTCACTTCAAGTTTTTACCAACAAATGTCTGAGGTGAATTTTGAAAATATTTTGGCCAAATGTGATATCCAACTTCGACCTATGGACAGTCAGAAATCAAGTTCCTTTGCACACCGAAATTCTAAGGCCGAAGTGGAATTGGCTGGGTCACACACTACGTAAGCCAGCAGATGACATAACACGGGCAGCCATTGATTGGAATCCACAGGTTACTAGAAGAAGAGAAAGACCTGCTCAGACGTGGAGAAGACAGTTGGACTCTGAAGAAGCAACTACAAGAAAATCTTGGAACGAGATAAAAATAATAGCTTGTAACAGATTCCAATGGAATACATTTGTAATAGGCCTGTGCTCCAATTTGGAACGACGCGAATATATATGAAGATTTGACTATAGGCGGGAATAAAAATTTTAATTTTAGCAAAGACAAAAGTATAAAAATCTAAAAAAATCATCTATAAGTAAAACTTCAGCATGGAATTAAATCTTAATCACGAAATAATATATAGACTTAACTATATTATAAGCTATAGACTAGACTTCAGCAAAGTCTGTTCACAGCACACAGACTAGAGACTTATAAGGGTGCATATTAAAGCCGTTTCAAGACATTCGTTTGTTTTTTAAATACTGATTGTCGCTCACTCTTCGCTAACGAATCAAATGCTATGTTGTGCAAAACACATATAACAAAAAATAAATAAAAACACACAATTGCAAATTAATTGTAATTAGTGTGTTATAAACGACCAAATACGAAGTGTAAAGAGTACGGAATTCACTCCAAACAGCAACAAAGCAAAACAAATCACACTAACTAAACCAAATCACACGAAAGAACTGTAGCAAAATAGGTGATAAGTATGAATTATCTTGTTTTTTTTTTTTCAATTATTAGGTCTGACTAGCTAGATTTGTATGAAGCAAAAAACAATTAAAGATGAAAAATATTTTTATTGAATATTTAAGTTTTTATTTTAAATTATTTTATTATTACAAAAACATATTATCAAATATTTAATTAAAAGTAAAAAAAAATTAAAAAAAAATTCTATTATTTGCAAAATTAATATAAAACTAATACATACAACGATCAAAATCTGAGAAACAATCTGCAATAAACATCAAGATCACACATTGTGAATGGAAAAGTTTACCGTACATAACTGTATTATAGACACACAATTGTTGTTGTGTGTTGTTTTTTCGTTCAAATCAAATTATGGATTGAGTTGGTTTATTTACTGCTTAACACTGATTTGTTTGAAACGAACTACTGTTTTAACATTAATTTGGTTTTTCATAATGGATCATTCGAGCTGATTTAAAAAAAAAATTACAGTAGTTGACACAACAATAATTTGGTGTTGACAACTGTGTACAAGAAACAAATGCATTCGTGCAGGGGTTTAATATATAGTCAACTGCAATACCTTAACTGATCATTGGACCATAATTTTAAGTAAAGACAAAACCATACTTTTGCCTGCAGACTAGTCAATACAGTAGACCGTTATCTGTACAACACGCAAGACCAATGACACAACTATCAGCTAGACCATAGATCGACCATAGACTAGAAACAACTCGCAAAGAAAAATGTTTTTCAATATGGTGTCCTCCAAAAAGAAATAAATTTAAACGAAAATGTTTTAACAAATTATGGTTAATTAAGCCATATTATTGTCGACGGCAATTATATTTTGGTTAAATTAGTCCTCCATCAAGAAGCCACAACCATATTATGGTTGCCTATTAACATGTTATTAGTCATATTTCAAAATGTTTTTCTCTGTGTGCCCAGCGGGAAAATATAGAATTGATAACATAAAAATAACTAAAAAAAAATAATGTTTTATTTTCGGAAGAATAATAATGCATTCATTGGAATCGAGAAGGTACTTTATTGCCACAATAATTATGCATTGATTCCCACGTTCATTCCCACATTTGCAGAATAAGGAATATTTTGTTTCTGTTCGTAACAATAATTCATGTTTTTTCTTCTGTTCGGGACAATTATTCGTATTTTTTCTATTACCTATTTTCTTAATAAAAATCCGTTATGAATTATTAAATTCATTCACAGGATACATTAAAATTATTTATTACAATCCTAGGAGATGTTCTGTGTTAAGAGTAAGGAATTCCGGAATCAAATATTAAACAAAATATGTATTACATTCTCGATTCATATTGATTTAATTTCCCTGCCGGGTGTAGTCTTGACTAAAGACTTACCCCCATATGCAAAAAAAAAAAGTTTAAGTTCACATTAGTTAACCAGCACATTGAGCTTAAACATTTTTGCTGGGCTTAATGTGTTGGTTAACTTATATGACTTTTAAGTTTTTTTGCATAAGGGGTATACTATAGTACCTTTAAAGACTCGACAATAGTCTCGACTATAGACTAGAACAAAGTTTTGACTATGGAATTGACCACAGTATTGGCTATAAGCGAGTCTATAATTTTGGCCATAGACGAGACCATAGTATAAGAAGTACCAGATATGTTCATTATGGAGAGTTGTCATTATTTTTCAATGCAATGTCAAATTAATTTATTTGATTTTTGACGCTTGTTTCATTTTTTGCCTTATTTACTTTTGTTTGACGTTATATGGGTTTTAAAGTTGTGAACAAAATTTCTAATGAAATGATAGCACGCACAGATCTAGGCGTGCTGCAAGTAGAGTCGACAGTGACTCCGTTTTGACACCACACCACTCATCAAGAATTGGAACCCCCAATCAAACTTGAACCAGGGGCAATGCTGAGCCTAGAGCCAACTTGTTGCGTTAAGATATTTCAGCAAGTTGCTGTGTTTCACCAGCGATATCTCCGAGAGTCCTTGTATAAGGACATTCCCAAATAATCCATGTCGTATTGAATTAAACGCTGGACAATCACAAAGAAGATGAAATACTGTCTCCTCAGCTTCCGGTTCCCCGGAGATGCGGTCGCATTCATTAAAATGCAGGCCGAGTCTCAAGCATGCTTACCGATCGTTCAGTTACCAGTAAGTACATGTATTAGTCTTGACACGTCTTTCCGACTGAATTTGATAAGTCGCTCAGAGCGATCCATGTCATATGTGGGCCACGTTGCCTTGGTAGCCCTGCAGCCATCCAGTTTCCTCCATTTATCGTCAGCCATATCCAGATAGTGTATGAAGATTTCGCTCTTGATAATTTCCAGGGGTGTTGCGACTAGCACACCCTGTGAAATATCAAGAGCAGCTCTAGTCTTGGCTAGCCCATCCACCTGCTCATTACCGCAATGGTTTCTATGCGCAGGGACCCAAATTAAGGTAATGTCAGATAGGCTGCCAAGTCTGGATAGTTCCTCCTTACACTGGCTGACGAGAATGGACGTTGTTTTATGTGACCTTAGTGACAGCAGAGCCGCCTGGCTATCGACGAAAATGCCAATTTTGCCGCCGATATTCCTGCTGAACAGTGTTCTACATGCCTCTCTTGTCGGCAATATTTCGGCCTGAAATACGCTGGCACAATCTGGCAGGCGGAAAGAGAGATTCACGTGCAGTTCCTCAGAGAAAACCCCAGAGCCAACACCACAAGTCATCTTTGACCCATCTGTATAGACCCTCGTGCTGTATTACCCGGCCAGGATTCCCCTGCTCCATTCCCGCCTTTACGGAAATATGAACTAGAATTTTATATCAAAGTCTGTACGGGGTATTATATAGTCGGTTGGTCGTCTCAGAGATGTGGGTTGTTTGTGTAAGATCCTTGCATGACCGTACATACTCTCCTTCCATCATTCCGACGCAGAGAGCCTAACCGCGCTGTTGACGGATATGGCCGTAAGGTGTAATTCTATTGGTATAAGGTGCAGTATAGTATTCAGAGCCTCTGAAGGACAAGTGCGTAATGCGCCTGCTATACCAATACAGGCTGATCTTTGTACTCTGCCCAGCTGGTCTACGACGTATTTCCTGCCCGTCGCGGTCCACCATACCAGCGATCCATATGTAAGAATAGGCCGTACTATTGCCGTGTATAGCCAGTTGACCAGTATAGGATTAAGGCCCCACCTGGCGCAAAGCATTCTAAGGCAGGCATAATAAGCCACCGTAGCATTCCTGACCCTGTGTTGAGTATTTAATTTCCATGACAATTTTGAGTCCAGGATAATTCCCAGATATTTCGCGTGTTCCGGCAGGGGAAGTTCATAACCCCCCAACTGTGGTAGCCTGAAAATCGCGATTTTCGTCCTTCTGGTGAACTCATTCTAGATCCTAATTTTGACTATTTAATCTCGACTATAGATTTTTTATGGGTTACGGAAACTTCTTAGGATTCACGCAGAGAAAAAACATGGTTGAAGTACGGTAAACAATATTTAATGGCCGCCGCAATGCCAACAAACAACACTACTTTTTTCACGATAAATAATATTTTGTTTCTGTTTAACAATAAAGTGTTCACCTGCATTAAAACTTCAAATATGGTTAAATTTAACAATATAATGTTTTAATATAATGAAGCTGTAACCATACACTTAAACATATTATGGCCAAATGCATCCATCCAAAAGCTATAAACATATTATGATTACTTCAAGCATGTTATGGTAACTAATAAGAATAATATGTTTGAAATTATAATATTTAAGATCATTGAATGTTTAATTTTAACTTTGATCGGGATTCTTTTTGCTTCCTGAGCGCTAATATTATTTTCTTATTCTTACTTAAGGCACAGTTGGGTGCAAATTCCTTATTTTTTAGCAATATTATCTGCAGAAAATTTGTATTTGGTCCTTTCAACAATTTGGTTTTTGAAACGCGCGGTTTTTTTCATTTTGATTGTAGATTAAAGGTATTTGCAAAAATTTACATTAAAAGCGTTTGCTGTTAACGAAATCTTACGTTTTACTTTTGAATTTGAAAAATTCTTAATACATCATATAAATAATATCGTAGTCAATAGTTTATGCTGCTGCAAACCTGGATGGCTTTTAAATATTTCGTTAGCATTAATACGTTTTTAAATAAAAGTTGATACGCATGTTACCAAAACTGCTCGCCAGTAAATAAACCATAAACCAAAAAATATGAATGACTTTCATACTTAAACTTTTATATGTTTGATTTGGTGTACTTTCCCTTTTTTCCTGTCATTGATTCAATCAAAATCAGCATTTAATGAAAATGTGTTAAGCTCTTGTTGTATTTTCCATTATTGTTGCTGTATTTTACACTGTAAAATTCAACCAATTTCATTTTACACTTAACATAATTCAATGAGAAGAAGACCAGCTTTTCAAAACTCACAAAAATTGTTATTCGAAATTCGTTGACGTTTTCATTAAAAGCGGAAGGGAAGTAATATCCTTTCGTTATTTTTTAATTGTTTACATTAATAAAAAAAAAGAAAAAAAACAACAAAGTATCAACAGATCAACAACAAAAATATTTTTAACGTCTTCTTGCAGAATTTATAATTCATAAAGATTTGAATTGAAAAACCAAAAAATCTCACTTTTCAGGTAGGGAAATGGAGCATAAAAAAATATTTTAATTTTTTCCTGCCATTGTCCTAATAATATCAACTAAATTTGTCTCCTTTTTTTAACAAAGAAAATTTAAAAGGATTTTCTATAGAATCATTATATGACAAACAGCAGAGGCTGATTTTTTCTTCTTTGTTTTGCAGTGCTCAGTTTAAAGTCGTTTTAATTCTTTGTTGCATTTTTTTTCCATTCTGTTTATTATTCTTATTTTTGTGTAAGTGTGTTTGTCATTTATTATTGCTGTAATTTTGTTACAGTAATTTCATTAATTTTTCATTGTTTACATTAATTGCGTTATCCCTTTTGTTTTCGCAAGAGAGAGGGGGACAATTGAATCATTCATGGCCTACAGCCTAAATGTAGACTATAATTAATCATTTATATTCCACTCTCTCCAGCAAAAAATAAGCACACTTACGTTTCTATTTAGAATTAAGCAAAAGTAACCGCCCTAAACATTTAACATGAAATGGAAGACGCGGATAAAAGCATGAAAATAATATTAAAATCGACAGCGACAACAGTCATATAAAACGTTGTTTATGTTTGCTGTTGTGTTGTTGTCAATTCTCTTGTTGGTATTTTTCGCCATCGTCACCAAACAAACAGAATTAATGATAAAAACGTTAATGCTCTTGTATTTCATATATTTTATAAATTTTTTTTTTTGTTTTTTTTTATTAGAAATATTTAATGAGATCTTGTTGAAGTGACTACAGGAGAGCTTAACAACAAAATGTTTCTAATGTTAAAATAATGTAAATGTGTTGATAAATGTGACTTTATTTAAATAATGTTGTCTACTTTAAGACATTTAATGGAATAGCTTCAATCTTTTTATTTTTACTAGTTAACATAAATTAGCATAGTTGTTAAACATGGAAACATAAAAAAGCATGTCAACGAAGCATAAATGTATTAAATTGTTAAAAAAAAAGACATCCTAACTAAAAACAGCTATCCGAAAAATATAATTCATAACTTATTGAACAAACTAAGCCACAAAAAACCAAGGGAAACTACCATAAACAATACATCTGGCAACACTAAATACTACAGTGTATCATACTTACCAAAACTTACCGATAATCAAAAACTTAGAGAAATTATAGAAGATGAACAAGTTAAATAAGCACACAGACCCAACAAAACAATTTCTACATTATTTACAAAAACAAAAACCAAAATTGATAAAAAAAAAAAAGAACTTAACAACGTAGTGTATGAAATTACATGTGTAGCCAAAGAAGACGAAAAGTGTGGGAAAATATATATAGGGACAACAAAACGAAGCTTAGGCACGAGAATAGCAGCGCATGAAACTAATATCTGTGGTTTTCACGAATAATCGCGTAAGTCGGTTTTTACCGAAATTAAGATAATGATGTCAAAGTGCTACATTTTGCATTAGGTTTTTATAAGTATTAGGCTTTTTAGAATATAATGTAGTATTATTAATTTTTTTCTGCTAAAAACAACTTAAGTTAACTGTTTAATAAAATATTTTGCTATTATAACGATTTATGTCGACATACATCGCCAAAAATTGTAAAATTGCTGAATATGTTTCCAAATAAAAAGCATATGTGATGTTTTGTTGTTATTCGTGCAAAAAATATGAAAGTATTTTTTTAAAATTTTTCTATTAATATCAACTAAAGTCGTAAAAATAACAACGTAAGTCGTCATGTGTGATTAAAATGATAACATTTATTTTCACAAAAAAGAACTTATGTGGAGATATGATGTTATATTGCACACACTTAATGAGTCAATCAAACATATGCATTTTTAATCCTTTTACAGATTGTGATCCTGTGAGGATTTTTTCATGAAAACTATGTATAATACGTAGAAAGTCACTGTTAAGAGGATAGTAAAGAAAAAAGTTTAAAAAAGCATCTACAGAAGCCGCAATTGAAAAAAATAATTGTTTTTGCTCTCCTGAAAAGTTTGATTTTATAACTTACGCGATTATTCGTGAAAACCACAGATATAAACAAACAGAAATTAACAACAGCATTGTCAACGCATTATTTTGATACTGGACACTATATTGATATTGAAGGAGTTAAAATATTAAACAGAGAGAAAAACACAAACAAACGATACACTCTTGAAAGTCTGCGAATACAGGAAAAATCAAACAACGCAATAAATAGAAAAGAGGATAAAGACGGCACAAATGCAAATAACACAATCGCAATTATTTAGTTTTAGTTCAACTGTGATACATTAGCAGTAACAAACTAGGATATTTAATCACTTTTTATTTTTCAATTAAATTTTAAACAACTTCGTGTTTTATGTTGTAAAACTTGTGTGTTTGTATTATAAAATGTAAATTTAACAAAGATTGAATGTAAGTTTGGTTATTGTAATGTGGAACTTTATTTTAGTTGTTCCTAAATATTATTTTATTTTTGTTTTGTGTCGTTGCCAGATTTAATAAACTGAAAATCCCAGATGAAGTTGGAAAATACCAACGAAACGTAGAATGAAAATATACATAAATAATCTCTTATTTAAATACAAATGACCTTGAAAGCCTGTTTAGATAAATTCTAGGCAAATAATAACAAATTCAAGAAAAAGGTCGATTAATAAGTAATATTGTTAAAATAATCATTTTTTACTTTCAATTTTATATGATTATAATATTTTCTATGATAGCTATTATAAAAAACTTAAGAATTTAAATCGGACCAATATTTTGCAATCGTGTTCGTTTTGTTACAATAATCCCATAGACTAGACTACATACAGCCCTAACTGTAAACCATACCTCAGTCTTGATTGTAGACTATACCATAGCCCTGACTATAAAGTTATGGCCCAATTTTTAGTGTCGTCTTTAAAAGAGATTATAGTCTCAACTATAGATCAGAATATATGTCCGATTATAGACCAGATTATAATAGGTTTGCCTGTGTAATTAAGCATAATCGTGACTGAAGACCAGACCAGGGTCTCATCATAGAACTAGATTATAGTTTTGACTAATGGCAGATTATAGAATGAACTATAAGCCAGATCGTTGTCTCGACTAAAGACCGGATCATGGTACGAGCAGAAATATGACTCAAGCTAAGAAGCGGAGAGTTTTCCATATTAATTGCAACAAATGTGGAGAACTTATCACAGTGCCAGATAGACCTTCAGCTTAATACCTAATATAGGGCATTGGCCAAAAGGAAAACAAGGGAAATTAAACATCTGACACATATCTAGACTTTGGCCTAGACCATACATAATTTCGGCTTAAGGCCATATTATATTCTCGACTAAAGACTACAAAGAAAAAATTAAAAATTGCCTCTAATCACCAAATTCATAGAATCAAGCACACAATTTGTTGATTTTG
This sequence comes from Pollenia amentaria, assembly GCA_943735925.1. Taxonomy (NCBI): domain Eukaryota; kingdom Metazoa; phylum Arthropoda; class Insecta; order Diptera; family Polleniidae; genus Pollenia; species Pollenia amentaria. Next base: position 56,927,502 of record OX031006.1, read on the forward strand.
CGCATATTACGAAAATCATTATCTTGATTACTAAAAGTTGTAAAAATTTATATTAGTAAATTTTTTTTCAATAAATTATGTTTTTATTTTAATAAAAAAAAAAAATGATCAAAAAACTTTGCCATTTCAAACAATGTGTTAATTGATTTAATTAAATATAGCTCCGGTTTTGACAATTCTACAAGTTTAAACTATTTTATTTTTTCAGCGAAAAAATCAATAGATTTTTTGTTATATAATTAATATTTTAATTAAAAATTTATTTCAAAACAACTAAAATGTTAAATAAATCAAAATTATATTTGTAATTTTTTTTAAAAATTATTGATTCAATTATCACATTCATTAAATTGAAGTACTTTTCAAACAATTTTTTTAATTGATATGAAACTACTGGGTTAATTTATCTATATTATTCGCACCGGCATTCATATTATGATTTAATTAGTCAACAACCTAGAAGCCACAATCAAGTTATGGTTGCCTCCGAACATGTTTGTGTTTATAATAGCAAGAACATGTTTAACACATATAACAGCATGATTTATTTTGCAGCCATACTATGTTGCTTTTGGGGAAGAGGACAATAGTGTTCATAGAAAAAAGTTTCGCCAATTATTTTTTTTTTTCAATTAAGCCATCCAAAAAAATAATATTAGATTTAATTAAATATTTTATCAAGTGAATAAAACGTTTACCTATATCAACAGCGTTCCTGCAGAAAATGTTGTAAATATAAAAAAAAATATTTAATTAATACTATTTTAATATGTAATTTGTTTACTGGTGCAAATTTTTAATTGAAATAAATTTTTATTCGTTAATTGTAAATTTAAATCCAAACAATTCCACTGTGGTAGTCGAAAATTTCGGCAAAGGTTGTGGCAGTTGATCTTATACGACAACAGTTTTAAAGTTATTAAAAAATATTTTAAAAACTTTTATAATACTTTTAGCAATTAACAATTGTGATTTTTTTTTTATAGAACTATTGATTTTTAATTGACGTTTTTGAAATTTAAATTAAAATTAAGTTACCAAAAAAAATTTCATTCATTTCATGTTGCAAATTCCTTTCTTCACCAAAAATTATTTAATGAAATTAAATATGATGAACGTAAGCCTAATTTAAATACCAAAAACTGATTTTTTTAACAATTTTTTAAACTAACATGTTTGAAATTTGTCATATTAACATGTCTTTAGTTAATGAAAAATGTTGTGTCAAAAAATTCAAAATAAAATATGAAACAATTCAATATTTTCGGATCAAATAACTAAAGGAACAAAAGAGTGAACGATTATTGGAAACTGAATTCTTCCTTGGGTTTTTTTTCATTCTTGTACTAAAATTCGATGTATCTAGATATCAGAGCCTACAAGTGCATGCAGTTCCGAGTGTGTAATAAGTATTAATGTAATATGTTATGTACTTATTATTATTTTGGAATAAGAAACTAATTCAAAATTAATTTAATTGAATTTTCTTCCTTGAACAGGCAAACAATTATTTAGCAATTAAATATTTTGTTAATAAGACAAACTCATATTAACCACAATATTTGATTGTTAACAATTATTTTATTTAGTACTTCAAACTCATTGTTGAAAATATTTGTTAAATATTAACAATATTAATTAACAAAAGTATTTATTTAACTAACAAATTCTTCTGTTAATGCCTTTTCAATTAAAAAATTAACTGTATTGACGAATATGACAATTGATTTGTCGTAAATTGTTAATATGGCAGTTTACAAAATGCAATTTAAAAATATTAGAAGTTTTTAAAATATTTTGTAATACCCTTATAAATGTTGCTATTTTTTCTGTAAGCCCGTTTTATGTTCACATAATTTTCATATAAAACCAAACCTTAATGAATATTAAGGTATCTGAAAAAAGTTTTAATGGCAATATCTCGAAAACTTGAACCTATATGGCCATTCGATTTCTTGACCCCAAATGTTTTTAGAGGTTAGCAAATTATTGCCATATTTAACCATAACATGTTGAGAGGCGACCAATATATAATTGTGGCCTCTTGATAGATGTCTAATTTTACCAAAATACGATTCTTTAAAATAATCGTTAAAACTAAAATTTGGTTTTCTCTGCGTGTGTAGGAGGGTATTCATTTGATCGGGCTTTTGCTTTAATCGGTTAATCGCTCGATTAATTAACCGAGGTTTTAGTTTAATCGATTAATAATCGGGTAATTTTGTTATTGACCGGTTAACCGATTAATAAAGTTTTTTTTAAAAATTAAGTAATTTTAATAAATAAAAATTCAAAAATGATTTATTATTTGGAGTTTATTAGTATAAAAAAGCAATAACATAACAAACGTAAATATTCTTGAACTAAAACGAGCAAATAAAAAAATAATTCATAAATATGTATGTAATACATATTTCTTAAATAATACATAAATATTATGTATTAATTAAAAAATTAACTGTGAGATAATTTTATTAGTTATTTCAATAGTTTACAGAGATCTTATTAATTAATCTGTTAAAAAAACAACATAGTTTAAATGTTTAGGATTTAAGCGATTCTTTTCTTTAGTTTTGATAAAACTTGACTTGGAAAAAACTCTTTGTCGTAAATGTTGGAGAAATCGAAAGCAACCCGGAACACAGAATCTTTAATTTCTCAGTCCTCTTCCTTGCATTATGTCATAAGAGTCCTGTTTTAATTTTGAAAAATTTTTAAAACTTATAATTGCTTCGGTTTATTTTGTTTAAAAATTGATATGAGAAGATATGAGATGAAACAAATAACGAGACGCATACATATAAAAAGTATGTGAAACAAAAAGCTGTTGCCAGCAAACACTTATTTAAAATGAAGATCACTGAACACCTTCTTTGTTTGTATGAAAAAGTATTTTCTAAACACATCACTTTTGTATATGAGACGAAACAAATAAATAAATATTATACTACAAAAAAATAAACATTTTGTTACGTCGCACAGTGGCGCCCGTAGAGCAAGCGAGGTTGCAAAAATCAAAATTTTCATGAATGCCGACGAAGTTTTAAATAAACCCATGTTATAGGAAACTTTTCAACGATTTCAAATATGCCACTCTTAATAATATCACATTTTTAGTTTAGAAGATATAACCGTTCAAAGTTGACCGACTTTCGGTTTTCAAAAAAACACACAATTTTTAGTCAATTTGTTGCGATTTCAGGTGTAATATCACGAAAAATAGGTAACGAATCGCCTTATTTTTTGTTTGTATTGATTGATGTATTTATTAAATGTATAATGATAAAAAAAAATTAACTGTTTGCTTTGTGTTTCTCCTGGTAAATCACTATTTAAAAACTATCCGTTTTTTCACTATTTTTCAACTTTGACGGAAAATAAAAAAAAAACTATATTTTTCTATATTTGCCATATTTGCAAAACCTGTTCTTTGATTATTTCTTTACATAATTCAAAAGGTTTTATCTGCCCGTACGTGCCCGTTTGGCTTCTAGAGGTAAAAAAGTTTAAAAAGACATGGTTGCAGAAATTGTATGGCGTCCATCCCTTATATGTTTTGACTGACAGTAGTTTGATCTAATAGTTATTATATTAGCAGGTACGTACCTCACATAAACAATACTTTGGCGTACAAATGGTCAGGAACAATATTGACTTATGGTCCCTACAGGTAGGCACAAATCTTATTTGGACACGTGCATAATATCAAAATTGCATTATTCAGCATAAATCCATATGTATGCAGGGAACAGGTAAATTTTTAGGCATGGTAGCATAAGCCTATATATTGCAAAATAAGCATAATGCCTGGATTAGTCTACGCCTGAAAGTTGGCGCAACAATTACTGAAACCATTTAACAATTTAAGTACTGAAAACATGGCGTTGTACAATTTAAAATTATTTGAACTGTTTAGAAAGTCAACCACACCAAAGTTTTTCACGGAAGTGAAAATTCTTCCTGAGAAGTTGACATTGATCAGCAAATGAGGCTGCGATGGATCATCCGGACAAAGCGTTTATAAGCAAAGGATATCTCCCGATGACGCTACAATATCGGACGGAAATATGTTTATGGCATCTGTTGTTCCTTTGCGGCTAAAATCGGATGATTCCCTACACTGGAAAAATCCACGTCCGTCATCAGTGCATTATTGCCGACCAATAATGTTTCAGTTTGCAAGGGAATCGGCAGAACTCATAAGGACTACGGTGAAGGACATTAAAGAACAAATAAGCAAGATTAAGCCTACAAAGCTGCAAATTGGAGAAGGAAAATATATTGAATGCAATTACGAGTTCCACCTGACCATGGTTGACGGAAAAGTCGTAAACGAACTGACAGGAACAACCTCAACAATGTCATGCCCGATTTGCAAAAAGAGTCAGAAGAACTTTTTTCAATTCAATTCAATTTATATATAATATGTTACATCTCAATTTTATATAATTAGTTGTAAAGAGTTTAAGATTAGTATCTTTTTCTGCTTAATTATAACATATTTCAATTAGTTATCATATACATATATATAGACAGAATTATATTGGAGGTAAAAATTTAGCAAAAACCTATTTAAACCCCTTTTTTCGTTTTATTTTTATATTTTTTTTATCGATTTTATATTATTATTTGTCAGAAGAACTTTGGTAATTTAAACGATTCTACAAATGAGGAGAATTACGAATATGGAATGTCACCATTGCACGCAAGGATAAGGTGTATGGAATTCTTGCTAAAACTGGCATATACCCTACCACAAGAGGAGGAAAACTTCGATGAAAATACATCAATAAAGGATAAGGAAAAGATCAGAAAGAAGCAAATACAGGATGCTTTTTTTAAACAAGTTGGATTAAAAGTAGACTGTCCCAAGCACGGATACGGTAACTCAAACGATGGAAACACTTCTAGGAGATTTTTTGAAAATGATGAGGCAGTAACTAGAATCATTGGAATTGACAATCAAATCGTGAAAAGATTGGGAACGATCTTGGATGTTTTAAACTGCAAAGAAAATGTCAATTCTACAAAATATGGAGAATATGCGTCGAAAACTGCATCTCTTTTAGCAGAAATGTATCCACAGAAGAAGTTGACCCCGACCGTCCATAAAATATTGGCGCATGGTAAAGATATAATTGAGTACCAGTCTTTGCCAATTGGAGAGCTTTCTGAAGAAGCACAGGAGTCTCTTAACAAATTTTATAAAAAATATAGATTGCAGAACACATTCAAAGCATCAAGGGTAAGGCAAAATGAGGACCTCTTCAACATGTTGGCAGCATCTTCCGATCCACTTATTTCTTCCCTGCGGCATGTGAAGTCACGAATAGAGTTACAAAATAATTATAGTTTAGAAATTGTTAGTCTTTTAGATATACCTTCTCTTACGAATCGTGATGAATATTTTACAGAAAATTGAAAAAATAAATTTAAAAAAATAAATAATTTTTTTTTTAATTTGTTGGGTAATAATTTAAAACATAAAACCCTTAAGAAAAAAAATAAAAACAATCTAAAAATGTAAAAATAATTTTTTTTAGTTAACATAAAATTGATTTTTCTACTAATTTTAACTTTGATAACCCATAAGTAGGCCCCTACAAAGCGTAGCACCCTTTCCAAACGCTCATTTCATAGGCTGAACAGTTATCTATCATATGCTGTTTAAACTGTTCAATTATCTTATTCGGTTCAAAAGATATGATTTTTGCAACGAAAAAACTCAAATGGCGCCACTGTGCGTCGGTTAATCGGTTAATCGACTGAAATTAACCGGTTTAATCGTTAATCGAAAATAGCCAATTTTAAATTAATCGGGTAGTAATTAATCGGTTAACCGATTAACGGTTAACCGAATGAATATCCTAGTGTGTAGACTAGACAATAGTCTCGACTTGAGACTAGACAATAGTATCGACTTGAGGCTAGACAAAAGTCTCCGCTAAAGACTAGACAAAAGTCTGGATTATGCATCATAATCTCGACTTTCAAATAGACTACTAATTCGACTATAGACTAGATCGTAATCATTATTATAAACTTAACTATAATATCGACTATAGAGTACACAGAACAAAAATAAAAACAAATTTTAATTAAAAAATTTATCAAATTTATTGGAAAATTAATTAAATTTGCTCCAGTAAGCAAAACAGTGGTATCAATTAATGTTTAATATTAAAAACATTTTCTGCAGTAAAGTTGTTAATATAAGTAAATGTTTAATTCTCTGGATTAATTTTTTAATTAAAACTGATTTAATTTTTGATTAATGGTTAAATTGAAAAAAAAAATTTATGAGAATTTTTTCCGTGTAGGCAATATTCTATAGCATTTACAAGATCGTAGACTCCACTGGGGTTAGCCTAAAAAATATTTTTAATTAATAAATGGTTTATGAAACGATTTTTCTATGAAAATTTGTAACCTCAATTATTTTTTTATGAATATTGGGGGTAAATCATTATGTTAAATAAAGCCCAGTAGTGCGATTCTGTAAAAAAACAATAGTTGTCATTGTTAAAAAATTTAACAGGCAAATTAACGATTTTGCCATTCTGTTACATTTTAAACAACACTTTTTATCGTAAAGTCAGCTGTTTGTGATAAGTAAACGGCAACTTTTTTAGTGTTGTTTATTTATTGTATAATATCGAAAAAAAAAATTAGTTTAAAGAAAAAATATAACTTGAAAATGGCCATTGATTGTTTTGCATTCAATTTGACAGTTTTACTTCTCTTCTTTAAAAAAATAGATAATTGTATTTATTTATTTATTTATTAATTTATTATAATTAAAATTACAATTAATCTTACCCGGCGTTTACACATGCAAGTGCAAGTTCGAAAAACTCAATACACTCACACATTTTTACTAACACCATCACATGTTTCGCACTTGCAGCCCAACTTGCAAGAGAATTTGCTTGCAAGTAAATTTTTGACACTTGCAGCAAGTAAAATGACAAATAAAGAAACAGTGTTACCGTGGATGCCTTTGGTATCAATTTACTAGTACTTAGTTATATAAAAATTATATTTATTGTTGATTTTCTGAGTGTGTTTAAGAATAAAAAACAAACAAAAAACACTACTACAAAGCAACACATCTTCATTGTATTTTAAAACATAAATTGCAAGCATTTAAAAAAATTTAATCAAAATATTTTCACAGAAAATTTTATGATATCGGTAACTACGGCAATACTGGATTCACATATTTTAAAAATAAAAATAATTTTTTTCATCAAGATGGACCAAAAATAAAATAATTAAATTATTTATATTTCATATTATTAAATAAATTTCGTGATAACATTAACATGATAATGTTTTTTTTTAACCCAAAAATGAAGCTTTTTTCATAAGATGTTTTCGCTTCGAGAACTTTTGAAAAAAAACTTACAACTGACAGTGTAAACACTCAAGTTACTTGCAAGACTTTCGGCTATTTCTTCGACATTTTCGTTGATAATACATATACACTACTTGCAAGTAATTACTTGCATGTGTGAAGGCAGGGTTAAAGCTAACAAAGCACTAGCAGCATGGGCTAATGGCTTAAAAAAAATAAAAATAAACAAAATCTGTTTAGTAATATAAGTATTGTGGTTATTTTACGGAACTGTTAATGGTTTTTAATCCTAATTTAGATATTTTTTAATTAGCCATAAGCTCATTGAATTAATTTTAATTAAATTATTTGTATGAAGACAGGAATTTTACAACATGAAATTAATTAAAATTTTATTGATAATTTTTCATTCCTGACTGCGCTAAGATTTGAACCAAGGCTTTCACGGACAGGTTGCCCAGACTAGTTTCGATAGTAACCACACAATCTCGTCAGTGGGGTTTGCCGTTTTACTCACACGGCTAATGCAGCCGGATGACGTCAATAGTTAAACATCAATCTTTAAACCAAATGGTATTTCACCTTGGTAGATCGAAATTTGCTTTTGAATGAATGATTATCTATTTAAATTGATTTACATGTTCTTCCTAACTTCTGTTTTTTCGTACCTTTTGTCATGAATTCTTCTTGAAATCCAAAGTACATTTTTTTTTTTGTTTTTCATGTTTTTGTCTTGGGATTTCAAGAAGAATTCAAGACAAAAGGTACGACTATACCATGAATTGGAATCAAAGGAACAGCATTATAGTCCCCTTATTTTAAACAAATTTTCCTTTCACACCTAATGTCGCTTATTATTCAAGGAGTGTGCTGTAAATTCGCATATATACCCTTTACTTTTTCCCCCTCCCAATATCTTAGTTTATTTATCCACCTGCATTCAAGCGGTTGAAAATTGTAAGCATGTGGCAGGTGTATTTGACAGATTCTTATCAAAATGTGCTCGTAATACGTGTTTTAGTACGGGTTTTAAAATTTGTTTGTAATTTAAATTAATTAATTAGTTGAAGGCGGATTTGGGTGATATTTAAATTAAAAAAGTTTTAATACCGTTTGGTAGCTTCGCCTAACAAATAAATATGATTATATTCATATTTGTTTGGTATTTCAGCTGGATTTTTTTTTTTTTTGGTTTGTTTTTTGCACAGGGAAAAGTTAATTAAAACGCTGTTTTAAGCATTCACATTTAATGTAGCAAAAACTGCATCAAATATAAATGATAAATAGCGACTTTAAGTCTTTTTTGAAATTTTACTTAATAGCCAATTTCCACTACAACGAAATCTAGTACTTTCGAGATTTCGAGCCAAATCTAGTTGTTTTTGGCTAGATTTCCCGTACAAAACAAAATCTACTCCGTAACTAGATTTTGACGAAATCTATTCGAAATCTAGTAGTACTTATTGATGCAACTATGTTTTTCCCCATATAGCACTAAAAACTACTTCCCTGCACAAGAAAAAAATGACATTTGAACAAAAAACAAAACGAAAACAATAATAGCTGCTTGTTAAAATTATTAAAAAAAATTCAAAAATTTTGTAAAATAGTAAAAAAAAATGCAAATGACAAATAATATTTTTAAATGCCTATTTCCTTATATGTAAGTATGTGTTACACAAAAAACTTTCAGTCGGCGGTTTTTGTTGTGAAAACCAAATCTCGCTAATGTCAAACAAGTATAATGTAAACGACCTAAGATTTGGAGGAAGATTTCAAACGAAATCTACTAGATTTCGATGTAATGTAAATGCCCTATAACAAGGGAATTTTTTATTGACAATTTCGGGGAAAAAGGGTTAGGGTTTTATTTTTTATTTAAGTTAATTAAACTTATTACAAAATAACATTAACAAACGTTTTAAATTATGCAAAGCAAATTTATTTATTTTAAAATCCCATATGTTAAATTGTGATGTGTTTTCTAAATAATTGATATTAATTTAACATATACCATTACACATGTAATGGTTAAATGTAAATGATATACAATTTAATTAAACCTAAAAGTTCATAAGAATTTTATGTTACATAACGAAAACTATTAGCAAACATACTGCTTACAATAAAAATAATATTATTTTCCATATACATAATATTTAATTTTAATAGAATTGGATTTAAAATAAATAAAAATATGCAACACAAACAAGGTAATATTATTATAATAGTTCTTTAGTATTAAATAAATATTCAAACATTTCTTAATGACATACTTAATATCTAAGACAAAATTCATCTTTTTTTGCTAGTTTAATCCCAAAATATTTAAGATTATTTGCTGTTTTTAAAAGGGCACTTGTTTCATTCTATTATTGCCATTAACACATAATTTTTTATGTAAATTGAATTGTGTTTAGGCTGCTTAAACGTTTAAAATGAACATTCTGGTCTTTAGTGGTAAAAGAAAACCCCTTTATTGAAGTATTGTCAAAATATTAATGTTCATTTTCATGATTAAGTATTATTTTAGGATCCATATACAAACACTTAGATATTTGCAATGTACTCGTATTACGACATATGGAAAGATGATGTAGAATGAGACAAATCTTATCATGTAAAAGCAAAATAAATTGAGGTAAGAGAGAATGTTCAAATTGTGGTATGAAAAGTACATTTGATATAACCTATGAAGAAAAACAATCTTAAAACAGCTGAGTTGTTATATGTATGAACAAATATTAACAATAATTATATATGTGACGCGCAAAATAGAAAGGGACCTAAGGGTTTTGTTCAGGAGAGCCATTTTAAAGACGTGTATCTTTGGTAGACCACCACTGAGCGTGTTGGTATTGGTCTCATTTGAAAGCGACACATCTCATGACGTAGGGAACGTGTTGGTGAACCTTGAAAACGCGCGAAGGTCGTCCCTACCTCTTGTTTTGTGTAGTTAGTTTTTACTGTTCCCTTTACCTTACTGGTCCCTTTCTCTATCCGCTGTCACATATAGATGTCAGATGTTTTGTCTGACACAAAAAATGTCATATGTACTGTACAGAGAGAAATAACTAGGGAGATCGATTATTCGACTTTTTTCAATAACCGGTTTTCGAATATTACGAATAGTTGCTATTTTAAAAAAACCGGTTTTCGGTTAAGCAATTTTTAAATAACCGGTTAACCGGTTTTAATTCGAATACTTAAAAGCACAAAAAACGAAACAATTTGCAAAGGTAAGGAAACAACAAAATACATGATATGACTTAGATCAGACCTAACAAATATTTTACGATTAAATCCAAGAAAAGTGGGACCAGTAAATTGATCAAACTTTAGCTAAATTTTCAACAATTTTTTATTGATTTACTAAACTTTATTTGTAAGAAGATATTTGTTTAATGTAATTTAGAAACTGTTGAACGATATTTGATCTAGACAAACGTTTTGCAAAAGCAAATAAATTATAGGAATTTTATAAAGTTATTGAAATGTTCTCTCAAATTTTGAATGAGTTTTAATTTGTTTGTGGTTAAGCTATCTATATACATCTACCATATTTTTGAAAAGTTGCAAACAAAACTTCTTAGCCAGAATTATCTATTTCAAATTATTTTGTTTCAGCATTATAGAAACGAATAGTGAACTGAACATTTTGTGTTCAGTTCACAATATTTGTCAATTCGTCGACTACAATTTAAAACATTCCATGACATTGTTTGATTTCTTTAATTTTGTTTTTAAGTTCTTGGTGTTTTAATAAATAAAACTGGTAGAAATTTTTCTCATATCGTTGATTCCGTCGTAATGTTTTAGATTTCAGCATGAAAAGATGCTAGAACTACTTGAGAGTTTTTAGTGCCTTAACGGGCATTTTGTCGTCGGCAACACAACGGGCTAATATTTCACCCAATGATTAATTTTTTGCAGCGTATTTTAGTAAAGTTTTATTTATCGTCTTCTTAGAGCTACTTCTAACGGAGTTAAGTTTCATTTGGATCACAATAATGTCAAGCATGTATACTAATTAAGGGTGATTATTAAGTCGTGACATGGAAGAACCTTTGCAACTTATCATTTTAGGGCACTTCAGGCAACAATCTTTGGTTTTTAAATCGCGTTCGAAAAATACCTAGCGATAACCTTTATATAAAAATATATTTAATATTTAGAATGCTCTTGCACAAATTACTATTTACTTTTTAACTGCAAACGTATTATTTGTGTTATTTTGAATAGTTTTTGGTTTTTTTTCTACAAGAACACATGCTTTTATAAGCGATTTCTATAATGTTTTTTGACCTTTTTTACATTTTGTTTTGACATTCTTTATAAAAAGTTTAAGTATGGCCCATGTTCAATTAAAAAATACTTAAATTACAGGTGCATCTACAACAAGAGCGAGGAAAATGTATATAAATTACACTTTACTAAAAATAACCGGTTTATTATACCAAAATAACCGGTTTATTCGATATTCGAAAAATGGGCATTTTAAAATAACCGACTTGGGCAAAGCTAAAATAACCGGTTAAAACCGGTCGAATAATAACCGTTCGATCTCCCTAGAAATAACACATGATATTGTTTGGAGGTGTTCAGATGATATGTACAAATTTAACATGTGAAAAAGTGACAATCCACATGTCAAATACAGATTCTTATTTGTCATGTGGACATAATGTGAACATAGCTGATATCTGTATAAACTACAGATGATCCGGAAATTTAAAGTGAATATGCTGGTATTTTATACCTGTAAAACGCGTTCTGTAAATGCAGTTTTAAAACTTTTTCATTGGTTACCACCTTCATTCCCTACCCTGGGCAGAAGTGGCACATAAAAAACATTTCTATACTATCAATAGTATCGATAGTTTTTAAGCAAATTATCGACAGTTCCTTGGAATTATCTTAATGTCTTCGGGTGAAGTATACAATCTCTCGCCGTGTAGAAAAATTTGCTGTATTTGAAATATAATTAATATACTTCAGTAACCACTTGGTCTCCACATTAGACCCGTTGGGCCGCGGCGCTTATGGCTTTTATATAATAATAATAATGTTAGTATAGAAATTTGTAATTTGATTTGGTAGTGTGCTAGTTTTTTCTTGTTTTTTGTTATGGACTAGAATGGGGGATTTTTTCAGTCAAATTTTAAATATAGTGTGACACTAAATTTCAAATTGAATATTCGTATTCGAATTCGACGAATATTAGAAATTGATATTCGTAACATCACTAGTTTCTACAAAAGATTTCACAAACACACGAGTATATGCACACTAGTGTTGCCATTTATTTTTTTAAACTCTTTTTCTATCGGTTGTGTTTTAGCTGCATGATAACTTTCGATATAGACTACTTTGGCTTGACAGCTGAGAATGTCAAACTGTGTTGACATGTCTGTTCACTAAAACTTTTCAAGTTCTCACGAACCGTTTAACACTAGAACAACGCTTCCAGATTGTCCAAATTTTCTTTCCAAAAAAGAAATCTGTTCGCGAAGGTCACAGTGCGCTTTTTTCAAAGAATTGTATTTAGTAATTAAGCTTCTTCCTGGTTAAATGGCTACTTCAATAAGCAAAATTGCTGTATTTACCCTGCCTTTACACATGCAAGTAATTACTGGCAAGTAGAGTGCATGTATTATCAACGAAAATGTCGAAGAAATAGCCGAAAGTCTTGCAAGTAGCTTGAGTGTTTACACAGTCAATTGCAAAACATCTTAGGAAAAAAGCTTTATTTTTGGGTTTAGAAACAATTATCATGTTAACGTTATCACGCAATTAATTTAATAATTTCTTCTTTAATTTATTTTTGGCCCATCTTGATGAAAAAATTATGTTTATTTTTAAAATATGTGAATCCAGTATTGCCGTAGTTACCAATATCATAAAATTTCTGAGAAAATATTTTGATTAACAATTTTTTTTTTAAATGCTTGCAATTTATGTTTAAAAATACCATGAAGATGTGTTGCTGTAAAGTAGTGTTTTTGTTTTGTTTTTTATTTTTATAAATATGTAGACAGAAAATCAGCTATAAACATAATTTTTATATTACTAAGTACTAGTAAATTGATACAAAAGGCATCCACGGTAGCACTGTTTCTTTATTTGTCATTTACTTGCTGCAAGTGTCAAAAATTTACTTGCAAGCAAATTCTCTTTCTAGTTGAGCTGCAAGTTCGAAAAATGTGATGGTGTTAGTAAAAATTTGTAAGGGTATTGAGTTTTTCGAACTTGCACTTGCATGTGTTAACCCCGGGTTACCCTGCCTTTACACATGCAAGTAATTACTTGCAAGTGGTGTATACGTATTATAATCGAAAATGGCGAAAAAATAGCCGAAAGTCTTGCAAGTAGCTTGAGTGTTTACACAGTCAGCTGTAAGTTCATTTTCAAAATGTTCTTAAAGCGTAAACATCTAATTAAAATAAATTTACTTCTGGAGTTGAAAAAGCTAGAAAACAAAAAGAAAAAAGAAGACCATGTAAAAAATAAAAAGATAGTGGTGAGGAGGTATTGGGTGAAGCCACTTTTAATGAAAAGGTGCGAATTTGATTTAGAAGCACATTTGCTTAAAGATTTGCTTTGGGAAGATGATGACTGGGACTTCAACAATTTTTGTCGGCTTCACATAGATCAATTTGTGAATATATTAAATCTGGTAAGTACATAAATAAATTTTCTGTAAAAACCCATTCGACCCTACTCACTTACCTACATACATATATTTCGACGTGCAGTCCATTTTTGTTACAGTGTTATTATTATATGTACGTACATTCATTGTAGGTTGAAAAGAAAATTAAAAAAAATTATACTCAAATGCGGTTAGCTATATCTGCTAGAACAAAGTTGGCAATAGCTTTGAGATACTTGGCTACAGGAGATTCTTTTAGTTCTCTAGAATTTTTAACGAGAGTTTCCAGAAGCACAATTTCTGTCTTTATGCCAGATGTGATTCGTGCTATTTATGATACACTTAAAGGTGATTATTTAAAGGAAAGTATATCCAAAGCAAAAATTTAACTAAAATTTATTTTCTAAAAATATTTATGTCAATGATTTCTTGAGCTTTTAAATATACTAATAAAGTCGTAATTAATTACAGATTCCAAATACTTCAGAAGCGTGGGAGGGCATTGCTAAGGATTTCCATGACATATGGCAGTTTCCACATTGTCTTGGAGCCCTGGACGGAAAACATATACGTATTAAAGCTCCACCAAACACTAGATCCCAATATTACAATTTTAAGGGATTTTTTAGTATTGTACTTTTTGCGGCAGTGGATGCTAATTACCGTTTCATTTTTGTGGATGCAGGGGCAAACGGTAAAGCATCCGATAGTACAATCTATCAAGATTCGTACCTGCACAAAAGCCTAGAAAATGGAGAGCTAAATATCCCTGAAAATAAACAAATTGTTCCTGGCCGAGGCAATAAAATCCCTTATTTTTTCATTGGCGACGATGCATTTTCCCTCGATAAACACTTAATGAAGCCATACAGCAGGTGCTTAAAATTAAGTGTTTCACACGAAATATACAACTACCGATTGTGTCGAGCACGAATGGTTGTGAAGTGCGCATTTGGCAGATTGGCTAAACGATTTGGCATATTTAACCGGCCAATAGAACTTCAAACGTCAACAGTAGATTTAATTGTAATGACTGCCTGCACTCTGCACAATTATTTGACTAAAATAAAAGCAAAACCCATAACACCAGACTTTTCGTTTCCAAATAACCCCATACCGTTTTCTTCAATTTTTTAGGGTGGTGGTTCCACATTTTGATCAATAGCTCTGATCCTACTGAATCGATTTTGCTGGATTTCAATCCCAAACTGCTTAGGATGACTACAGGCAATTTGACACCAAGTTTGTTCTTTTCTTTTCGAAATTGAGCGTGTTTACAGCATACGAACATACATACATATTTACAAACTTACCTTTTCTGAATTGTCCAACGAGTTTCTTACGGCAATACTGCTGTCCAAAAATTGCATTTCCTGGAACCAGAATAAGGAAGACTGATATACTTCTTCCGTAGCTGACCCAGACTTCTTATACATTTTATTCTTTTCGCCTGTGTAAGTTGCTCGCAGGGAACGTATTTTTTTCTTAACAACATCCGCCGGCATACCCATTTGTAACCCAATGTCTTCAAAAGCTTTAACTTTTAAGTCGTTCCGCCTGTAGGATTTGCTGCTCATATTCCACAACACATCATTTGACCGATATAAAGAAATTAATTTAATAATTTCTTCTTTATTTAATTTTTGCTCCATCTTGATTTAAAATATTTGTATGTACATTTATCTTTAAAAACATGTGAATCCAGTATTGCCGTAGTTTCCGATACCAAAAAATTCTGAGAAAATATTTTGATTAACAATTTTTTTCTTTTCAATGGATTAAATTTATGATTATTATGATTTACGATGCGTTGTTGTATAGTTGTGTTCTTTTTTTTTTGTTATTTTTTGCAAATACACAGAAAATCCGCTATAAACATAAATTTTATATCACTAAGTACTAACTACGGTAGCACTGTTTCTTCATTTGTCATTTTACTTGCGACAAGTGTCAAAAATTTACTTGCAAGCAAATTCTCTTGCAAGTTGGGCTGTAAGTACGAAAAATGTGATGGTGTTAGTAAAAATGTGTGAGTGTATTGAGTTTTTCGAACTTGCACTTGCATGTGTAAATGCTGGGTTAGATCGAAGACAATCCTCAAGCTGTTAACGAATGCCCATTCCATTGAAGCTGACTGTTTGGTGCGGTTTACACGCTTTTTCTAAATTAGTAAAGAGCCGCCGTCACGGTGGATATCGAGGGCTGACTGAATTTTCATTTCCAAAAATTAGTCGATTCCACGTCAACGACATTTGGTTCCAACTTGTCATTCAACGCACTTAACAATCGTTTTATTGCAAAATCAATTTGGTGACAACTTTATTTCTGGAAGTGGTTCTGTTCACTGGCCCTCTCGTTCGTGCGATTTAACGCCTCTGGATTACTTTTTATTGGGCTTTGTTAAGTTATTGGATTGTGTCGACAAGCCAACAGCTCTTGAAGTATTGAGAGCCAATAGTCAAGCCACCATGAATGCCATACGATCAGAGTTACTGGAGAAAGTAGTAAAGAATTTGAATGATCGAATGGACCATGTAACTCGTAGCCGTGGCGGACATATGGCGGATATAATATTGAAAAAGTTAACGCCATGAAATTACCTACCAGATTATAATAAAAAAAACGTCATTCCAACAGTATTTTTCTATTATCATTTTAAGCTCTCATGCAGCTAAAATAACAAAAACACACTTGAAAAGTGACAACATTTCATAAAAAAAAACACAGAAATGTAATTCGAACTCATTATGTTATAAAATTCATATTAATTTAAATCATTTCTTCTGAGTGTTTCCACAAAATTTTATTTTTTTTTCCAAAGTTGGTATTTCTTTTTTTGATAATTATTATTAAAATAAATTTTTTTTTTAAATACGCCATAAATTTACTATACACTACCCAGGCATAAAAAGACAATCAGCATGACGTTATTGCTATGATAAAACGAACATCAGTTGTGCATTCTATTCACCAAAATTACAATGCATTCACAGTACAAAAATTATAACGCAAATTGGCGGTGCTCTGAATCTTGTTTTTCATGTAACTATGGTGCTGTTAATTGAAATTGACAATGTTGTCACAATGTGACAAAGACACCACTAATTAATGTAACTCATTTTTTTACTTGAAAAAGTTCAGCACATTTTATGAAGAGGCATAGAGCCATCGCCAGGGAGATAGAAAATAGTTGCACCAATATATCCACGTTTTTAACAGAATAGCTGCATGAATTTATTGGAATTTCCAGAAATATGTATTAATGAATTCTGGTTAGTTCTTAACTAATTACACCTTTTATAAAATTTCCCTTTTTATCCCCATATTACTTCTTTCACTCCTGCCGCACATTCAAATCTAAATGATAATAATGAACTGTATGCTACAAAATTTACTGTAAATCTGTTGCCACAAGGGTGTTCAATTAATCGGCTTTTTTTGTTCGATTAAACAATTAATCGATATTTGGCATTTTTGACTTGTTCGATTAAACGAATCTAATTTAAAAATTAATCGATTACTCGAATAATTCAAAATCCAGAAATTTTATAAATTAAGATTTTTTTTCGATCATTTAAAAAAAAATTGGTATTTGAGTAAATAAACATTATTACTTACAAGTATTTAAATATTTTATTAACAAAAAAACAAAACAAACGTAACAATTCATACTACTTGATAAAACCTTTACAACGATAAAAAAATAAAACATGGGTTGAGATTATATAATTTTATATGTACAAACAATTAAACAGATCTTTTAAAATGATCTCTTAAAAATAAAATGTTGTTTAAATGTTTTGCTTTACTTGGAAGGCACACGATCAAGTTTTGTCTTTCTTTTTTATTTGCTACTAGCTGACCCGGTCCGCGTTGCTGGCCCTAAGCAAACATTAGTGTTGTATTACCAGACGATTTAAATTGATCTTTAAAAGAAATTTACGGCCTTTAAATAAAAATCCATGAAATACCTATCATAAAGTTTTTTTACAGAATAACTTACATATGGTGTAGATATGGGTTCAATGAAAAAAGAAACACATGTGTTTAAGGCAAATTGGAAATTATATTTATTGACTACTTCATCTTAAGGCTAGCGGATAGACAATGTTTTCTGTTTTTTTATATACAACTGGCCGTGTGAAAAACATGAATTTTCCAAAATTAAGCCAGCAAAAGTCAAAGATTGGCCTTGTAATATTATAAATTAAAATGTTGTTCATATACATATGTTTGATTTACATTTGATTTGAAAATACATATGGTTGTATGTATGTATATATATGCTGTGAATCTTACGAAAAAAGTGAGCTTAAAAGTGGGCGGGGCAACATTTTCTCTCCGCAAAACCTAAGTTAGATCATGGCGATCATTTTAAAGAAAAAATCGTCCAAATCGGTCAAGCCGTTCTCCAGTTATGCGCTTAATAGAAAAAGTGGGCGTAAAAGTAGGCGTGGTACATTTTTCTTTCGATGAAAACTTAAAGTTGATTAATACGAACATTTGAAAGAAAAATTAGTCAACTCGATGGAGCCATTTTCTGATTTTAGGTAAATCGAAAAAAGTGGGCGTAAAAGTGGGCGGTGCAATGGCGATCATTTTAAAGAAAAAATCGTTCAAATCGGTCAAGCCGTTCTCAAGTTATGGATTTTGCCACGACCCTCCGCCCCAGACCGAAAATCAGACTTCACAGTGTCACCCGCCTGAATATTCTGAAGATTCCCTGAAAATATCATCAAAATCGGCCCAGCCGTTTTGGAGCCCATACGTTACATACACACATACATACATACACACATCCTATTTTATATATATAGAAGAAGAAGATAGAAGATACTCTCTCACCTTTTTTACAAACGCACTTACACTTTTTAAATTGAACTGACTGCTCTCAGTTTTACCTTTTTGTTTGCCAATTTTACGTTCAATTTACCAACTGACCAGAAATTAACTTTGGCACTTTCTTTATACAAAATATATTTCTTAAAAAATAAATGTGCTTTATTAAAACAAAAATTGTGTTCTAAAAAATTCTTGTGCTTTTTTACAAAATACTTTGAGTCATGCTACTATTTTGAGTTGTTTCTTCGTCGGGGGCATTTTTAAAATGAAATTGATTATTCAAACAGGTTTTGACAAGCAGTTTTTGTGAACAACTTGAAAGTGATTTATTGAACGTGTGGCTGCAGGATTAAAAATATTTTTTTGCATTTGTTTTAATAATAAGTAAAAATTAATGGATAACTGCATTATTTCAGTAATAAGTAAAAATTTACTAGTTACTGAAATTTTTTTCAGTAAGCAGTTCGCCCATGCATGTGAATTACTCACTAGACATGATGGTTTTTTTTAATTCCAACGGACATTTAGTTTGTTTATTTGACTTAAAACTTTAAAAAATTATATATTTGACAGAAAACCCATATATGTATTGTTATTCGATTAATCGGCATAAATTCTTCGATTAATCCTTTAATCGAAATCAGCAATTTTAAATTAATCGAACAATTAATCGTCTAAAATTGTTCGATTATTCGAACAAGAATTAATCGACTGAACACCCAAGTTGCTACTACAGCCTCTGCTCTTACTGATGATAATGATAAAATATTCTTGGGACGATGATAATAATGACAAACACAAAAATTGTTTAAATATTTATATCTGTGTATTACGAACCCATGACAAACTTATGCATTAAATCCTTTTTAAACGTCACAATCAGCAGAAGCAGCTCTAACAGTTGTAGCAAACATTTATGCCCTAAAAGTCATGTTACACTTAGCGTTATGAATTTTCCATTTCCATTCATATCTTTTTTTTCGCTTTTTCCACCCTTGACTATTTCAAACTTGAAAGTAGAATATGCACAACATTTTAGTTTTCTATTTTCATAGATATTTTTTCAGAGTACCAGAGTTTATTTTTCCAATAGTTTTTCTCTGCCAAAAACATGTACAAAATAATAAGAACAACAAAAATTATTCAAATGACATGAAAGTCGTCATGTTGTATAGAAATTATGCAAAATACTGAAATGCAATAAAAAAAAAAGAATCAAGAACTACATGTTCTAGAAGTAACAAAACATTTTGTTAAATGTTTTAGACACAATAATTGTTTTGTTGTAAATCTCGTACGTATAATTAAACATTTGAGCAACATTATTTTTAGGTTGTTTTTTATTTCTTTTGCTTCTTTGTTCTTGTTTTTAATTGTTCTAATTATCTGTAGTTAATGGTATAACAGAATGTAGTCTATTTTGGTGGTAGTATGTTGTAACAGCAATATTTTTGCTGTTTGAAATGGCACATAATTGGCAAAAATATATAAATAAATGTTAGTTTAAAATGCAAAGCATACTTATGGGATTCATATATGTTTGAATAAATAAAGTATATTTTAAGGAAAAACTTTTTAAAAGAATATTAAATTAAGTAAAATTAAAGGTAATTTTTTGGAGAACTTTATTAGAAAATTAGGGTTAAACTAAAAATAACCTCTTTGTAAAATAATAAGAAAATAATAAGAAAAAAAAACATTTCTCTGGTTAGAATTGAATAAAACTCTTGTATACGATTTGCTGATTTTTTTCGATTCGTTGATATTTGTCGTAGATTTTATAGCAGTTTATGCAAAAAAAATATATTTTATTTGAAATTCAGCAGGATCGGGCCATAAAATGCGGAGACAAAAAAATACATTAATAAGAGCAAAATTGTAAAAAAAAAAAGCTTCTTGAAACTAAATTAATAAACCTTTCGTTCTAATATGTATGTGAAAAAGAACAAAAGAGGCTTAATTTTAAGGCATGTCATTAAAGTGAATATATTAAAAGCTATGCATATCTACTAAGTTTTAGGACTTTCTTGGCACTTGCAAAAAAATAGACATTTAGAGGAGGGATCCGAGATGGCATAAGTGGCGCCCAGAATTTGATGTCGGATAAAAAAGTCATCAAGGGCAAAAATGAAGCCATTGTCAAGCCACGAACAACGATCAGATCGGACTTTAAATGGCAGCGCTATATATAAAAAACAGAAACCGCTGTAAATGTGCTGCTTTAGAAACTTCATTGACATATATTTCATTCTACACGCAGAGAAAAACCATGTTTTAATATGGTCACCTCCAACAAAACTGTTTAAACTAAATTTTTTTTTTATATATTTCGTTTAATTTAACCATATTATTGTCACCGACAACCGTATTATGATTAAATTTGTCTTCCATCAAGAAGCCACAACCATATTATGGTTGCCTCTAAACATGTTAAGGTTAATTTTTACAATAATTTGTTTTAAAATTTAAATTTTCATGAGCAAAATGCTTTGGTTGAAGACCACATATTACGATTAAATATGACAATAATTTGTTTTAAAATTAACAATAGTATTTTCCGCTTTTCCAAGAGCAACATGCTATGGTTGAAACCCAACCATGCTATTATAAGTGTTAAACACATTTGTAGCGGAAGAACATCATATTTTACCATATTATTATATTAAATTCATAATTATCTTCTAAACTTTAATGTTATGTTTTACCTAATTATTTTGTTATGAATTTAATTATTATGTTAACTCTTTATTTGCGGTTCAATTTTTTTCTATTAATACATGTGCGTTTATTTATATTTAACAGACTGTAATCTTTATATTCTTTTAACTATTTCACTCATTTCTTTCCAATACATAATCATAGTTCACTCAATTATTATTGCTTAATTTTTATTTATAATGAGCATCATTGAATTATTTCTCATTTATACTTGTTTATTTCTACTTATGTTGTATTTTTCTTTACAATGCATTCCATTGCAATATGACTCAATATATTTTTATTTTTATTTAAAAGGATTAACGGTATTATTTTATAAATTTGTTTTAGAGCCTAAAGTTAAGTAATTTAAAAAAATAAAATTCATTCGCTTGTGAACTGAAGACTGATAAAGTCGAAAATAAAAATTAGCGGTCTTTTCTTTTGGAAAAATAACAAATCAAATATAAAAGAGGTCAGGTTAAGACTTATATAGTCCGATCAGACCCTTTTAATAAATAAATATTAAAACATTATTCAACTAGGACGTTAATCGTCTGGTATGAATTTGTCTCTATAATAATTAAATAAGATAATACTACAAAAACCCCTCCTAGAAAGGAAGATTTATTCCTCCTTCCTACACATTTTAGTTATTATTAATAATAGCATGTTCAGAGGCAACTATAATATGGTTATGGATTCTTGATAGAGGTCGAATGGAACCATAATATGATTGTCGGTGACAATAATATGGTTTAATTAAATATAATATGTTTTAAATTTTCTTTAAAAGGGGTTTTGATAGAGGTGACCATATCTAAATATGCTTTTTCTTTGGGTGTAGAGGGCGACCAGACCAGCACAACTTTTTTTTCGACCCACCTTAAAGTACACTGTCGGTTTTTCTTTCAATAATAAATGTATATTTAATTGATATATAAATTTTTATATTTAATTAATTTTTAATATTTATTTTTTTTTTATGAGCCCAAGATTTGGAAATTCACAACAACATTTAAATAATGTTTATAATTTAGCGGAACATTTTCTTAAATTAAGTCTAGTTTTTTTTTGCTTCTTTATAAAAATAAAAATCCCCTAGAAAACAACATTTATAGCAAAAAAAAAAATTCAACCGCCTTTTTCTAGCACTAAGAAAATATATTCTTTTTAATGTGTAAAATGTCAAAATATTTGATATGAACATTTTTGGTTTTGTTTATCAAAACTGTTAATTTAATTACTTTTTTTATAAAAGAATTTTTTTAATTTCTTTATAAAAATTTCTATTATTTTTGTTTTTAAAATTTATATGCCTATACACAAAATTTTCCCTTACTAAAAATAAAAACTGCGAGTATTTTCCACATTTTCATGTCTGTCTTGTCAAGTGCATTTTAGTCATACATTATAAATTTTTTTGGGGAATTTTGCACAGTGAGTGGCTGCCTGGTTGGCTGGCTGTTTGAACCCCAGCGATAGGAGACATGTTTCATTTGCATGATTCTTTATGGCAGCAATGACAATTCATTTAACATTTTACACAAATGACTTCAGTTTAAAAAATGTAAAATTGTTCCTGCAGTTTTTTCTTTCTTGATTTTTTTCCCCCCTTTGGTAGGAAAAAAAGCTAAACATAAAACCAACTAAATTTACATCTTGTGTGTATTGTATTACAAAATGAAAATGTCTGCACAATTTTAGATTTGGACATGTACAATTATGGGAGTTCCTCTTGTTCCCTTATTTTTTTTTATTTTTTCCTTTTCTAGTATAAGTGTTTGCTTTGTGGTTTGCTCCTTTAGTTTGTATCTAGAGGGGAGTGTGTAGCTGTCATAGTGTAAATGTTTTAATTTAAAAATACAACAAGCACTTAATTCATGTTGTTTTCAATGTGCACAGTACTCTGTATTTGTACTTTTCCATCCCCACTGTAGTTACACGAAGAAGAAAAAAAATATCTTTGTTCTGTGCTCTGAACAGGGAGTTAAAACAAACCTGCATGTAATCAAATGTTTATTTATGATGTTTCATTTAAATTGTAATACTTTTTCCAGTTTTGGTTTAAATAAAATCTACAAAAAAAAAACAACGCAAACTTTATTGTGTTACACCCTGCAGAAAATCCATCCCACGGGGCATCAAAGTTGACATTTTTGTCAGAAAAAAATATTATTTACAATTTTAAACTTGAGTTATTGTAATATTATTTGGAGTTATCAACAGATATAATGAAAATTCGAAATTATTTAAACGTTGCCTGAAGGTCTATTTAGAACATATTATTTCAAAGTTTCAAGCCGTTTGCATCTCTCTTTGGCTGAATCCATCGAGCTATCGCCTGCCACACTAACCGGCATGCAGTATTTGCTCCAGCATGGCGTCTTAGAAAACAAAATCTGTAGGTTTTCACATTAACCAATTACCATGTAGAAACTTAGAAACAAACGAACTTGCAGTGGGTATGAAAATTAACAGCAGATGTTGATGTGAAGTGCTGAATAAACAAAGCCCGACAAGTGTATGTCTCTCTCGACAGGATATGGCGGTCGTTACAAATTTGAAGGAAACATAAGATTCGCATTTTTAACACCAGTATACAAATTTAACAGCGGTATAACATCGGTACTGTTGTTCGGGTGCGTGACATGGAAAGTTAACAGTCCATAATGAGAAAATTGCAGATGTTCGTAATAAATGCCTGAGAAGTTCAATGACAATATTCTGGCCAAGCCGAATACTTAACGGCGATTTACGCTCAATATGTGATACAGTTAAAGCTGAAATCCGGCGAAGAACATGGCGCTGGATTTGTCACACCCTGAAAAGGGAAAACTCAGAGATCGTTTAAGAGAGTATCCAATAGAACCAACATTGAACGAGAAACAGAGAATGTCGAAAAGCTAACGTGGCGCAGAGCAACAGAGGCGAAAACGTATTCCAAAGGATTGTTCTGGCCACGAGTAAGACTTTTGGTGCAAGAAAGAACCAGTTGGAAAAAAAATTTTTTTTTTTTTAAATACAATTTAAATTTTTATGTAAAAGTATATAATATTTATCCTTTTTGTGTGTACTAGAAGCTCCAATGGATTTATTTAAACTAAAAATAAAAACTTTATAGCACAGAAAAATTGACTTAAATTAAAAAACTTGTGATATTAATTAAAAAATTTATTAAACTTCCACCAGTAAACAAATTCATAGTTTCAATTAAACGTTTAATTCGCTTGAGTAAACGTTTAGTTTACTTGATTAAACGTTTAACTCACTTGATAAAATTTTTAAATAAAACAGACTTTATTTTTGGTTAATTAATTCGTGAGCATTTTACGAGAATTTTTTCTGTGAGCCCTTGACAATTTTGTGGCGTTAAGAAATAAATTAACTTATTTTTTAGTTGTCCTAGAAATAAATGCACTGAGTAGCTGAACTACATCACTATCAACTTTTTATTTTACATCCTTCGGAGAAATCAAGTGCAGTCAATACCAGAAAGTCTGTACACAGAAAAAAATAAACATTTATTTCAGTTAAAAAATTTGTGATATTAATTAAAAAAATAGAATCTGGGAATTATTTCTCTTCTTAAGCAACTTTATTATATTCAAAATTTTTTATTTTTCGAATTTATTCTATGAGCTAAATTTCAGTCATGTATTTTATAAAGCTTTTTGTAATAGTTCTATTCCTTAAATTTTAAATAATTACTTTATACACTACCAGACTATTATCTTGTATCTTCCTGTTACACTTGCTCCGTTGGATAGCCATAAAGTAAATTG
Organism: Pollenia amentaria; assembly: GCA_943735925.1. Classification (NCBI taxonomy): domain Eukaryota; kingdom Metazoa; phylum Arthropoda; class Insecta; order Diptera; family Polleniidae; genus Pollenia; species Pollenia amentaria. The sequence goes on from OX031006.1 coordinate 56,952,835, forward strand.
TATGTACAGAAAAATTTACAATTAAATACATTAAATTTATAAAGTGACACAAAGAATGCTGACGAAGGCCGTAGCGGGCCAGAAAATTAATTACATTCTGCTGGTGTCTAATAATTGTAAATTTTTCTGTACATACAACGGATAGCTAAGGTAAAATGTAACAGAAAGATACAAGATAATAGTCTGGTAGTGTATAAAGTCATTCCTTAAAATTTAAGGAATAGAACTATTACAAAAAGCTTTATAAAATACATAACTGAAATTTAGCTCATAGAATAAATTCGAAAAATAAAAAATGTTGAATTAAAAAAATAATTGAATTTGCGCCGGTAAACAAATTAATAGTATCCATTAAACTTAAAATTCACTCGATTAAACGTTTAATTCACTTGATAAAACCTTTAATTCACTTGATTAAATTTTTAATTAAAATAGATTTTTTTTATTAACGCTTGAATTGGCGAATTATTTATGAGAATTTTTTCTGTATAGATTTTAATATTGACAGATATCTTGAGAGCTGACCAGATCTCCAATCTGATACCACGAGAGTTACTTGCCCCTGAAACTTCGGTTCCAGTCTGACTGTTGGTAAGGACTAGGGCTGTAGCGATACGCCTTTTTGCCGATACGATACCGATACTCAAGAAGAAATGTCGCCGATACCGAAAACTCAAGTAAAGAAATGTCTTTATTATACAAAATAAAGTCTTAAGAATTAATATTTAAAATTGATTTTAATAAGATTTTAAAAACAACGGAATGAATAAATTTCAGTATTTTAATCATAAATAAAGATTGGGAGTATTAGCACATCCTTAATAAATGAAGTAATTAATAGGAATGAACTTAAATTCATGGTAAAATTAATTAATTTTTCAAACAAAAAAAAAATTATAAGTATTCAAAATTAACATTAAAAAGATTTCTGTTTAAGAACAAAGAATTCTCAAGTTTTGCGGAGACAATTTCGCAATTCCGTTTGAAGCAGACCTGCAGTAAAAAATCTTCTCTCAGATGTGACTGAACTCATTCGACAACTTAAGTATTTCTGGGCCATGGTCCTAAATGTTGAGTGGAATATTTAATAGCGGCAGTAAACTTACGGATCTGCTATCTAGAAAAATTAAATGATCTAAAGTATATCTAGACTTCTTATTTAGCTGAGCGTAGGATCGACAGAAGATCATCTTTATTCAAATTTTCTGTTAAGATTTGCACAAACGCTCTAAAGGTCAGTTCTTGTAGACTTATCAGAACTTTTACTAGGTGACCGTGTCTTCACAATTTCGGAATGTAGTCATGTTAAGTAACTCAATAAAACGTTATTTTGATCTATTGTCTTTGAAATTTTCTAGCTTTTTATCGAAGGTAGAGAATTGTTGATATACAATAAATTTCATTATTTTCTAAGCCCGCAAATCTTTTGGTCAGAGCTAATCCTACGTAAATCGCCAACTTTTGGCCATCTGAACAATTCTGCATCTCAGTTCGTTAATTGTATTTTCAAATATTGTTCGAAAATGTAGCAGTGGCTTTTCTTATGGATTTTGTGATCTCTTTGAAGTAACCCAACATTTTTAGCGAAATTCCTATTTTCACAAAAATCATTAAAAAGTAGCAGAAAACTTTTAAAACGTACAATTGCATACACGATCAATGGTACAACGTTTTACCTTTATGGTAAAGGCAAAACGGCTGATGCTACGGGTCAACACCAAGCGGTCAATGCGTTTTAGCATCAGTCCTAAAAGTCGTAGTGTAAAATTTTATTGACAAGTTACACAGCAAACGCGTAAAATGCATATACATACGTATCGAAAGCATGATATATGATTACTTTCTACTTTAGCAAGCATTTCGAAAAAAAGGTAAAACGCGTAGTGTGGACCGACCTCCAACTTAAGAATTAAAAGAAGCAATTTATTATTCTATTTGATTTCTTGCTATTAGTTGATATGCTAAAATAAGCATTGAAAATTAAATTGTTTGTTCAAAAAACTATAAGAATAGTATCGGCAAACGTGAAGTATCGCCGATATATCGGTTTCGGTATTCGTTACATCCCTAGTAAGGACCCTTTGGGGACTACGTGACCCCATGTCGCGAAAAGATAGGTTTAAAAAAGTCGGCTGAAAAGGCGTATATTCCACCATGACTGAAGTTTGGCTGCTGGTGGATATCCCTAGGTGCGGTTGTTGTTCTGCAGAGCACCAGCTCCAAAGCAAAGGGCGAGTGCAGAATAATATACTGAAAAAATATTTGTATAATTATATAATTATATAAGAATTGTATACTGACATTATTACAAATAAAGGCGCATTGGTTTTCACCCGGTGCTAAGACCACTGAAAGGTTAGGCCAACACGGCCGGTACTCATGTTTATCTATCAAGTCCTTACATTTCATATGCATAGCAAAAACATGCTAAAAGATGGCATATTTTCTTAAATTGATTCCTTTAAAAGGCTTTTGAATTATCTTTGAAAAAGTGTTGTATTTTACATTAGCCATTTCAAAATTTATCTTTGTTTTAAATTAATTTTAATTAATTTTTTTTTTTTTTCTTCTGACTTTATTCATGTTTTATAAAAGTTGACCCCCATGTGTGTTTTTCTAACTCGAACTCTTAAGTGATTAATTGATATTGTGTGTAATTTTTCAAGAAAAATATAATATAAACAAAAAGAAAACAATTTTTTTGCAGATTAAGTTGTTGTTGTTTGAATTGTTTTTTTTCGCAACATTCTTATTTTTTTTGCTTAGTAATCCCCTCTTCATTTATTCAGTTTGTAGAAAGAAAAAAACTTTAGTGTTAAAATAAATTTTTTGTTGAGTTTTTTGAGTTTTTTAGGGAATGTTTTTTTTTAGAAATGTTATTTACTATGTTTTATATTTTCTTTACATTTTCCATATAAATTGTCACTTAATGCAGGGAAAGTGATTGTTTAATAGTGTTTCTCCCTAAAAAAAAGTTCTTAATCCAGAAAAAAAATACAAATTTTGCAAATATTTCCCTTAAATAATGTTAAACAATAATTAGTATTGTGGTTATTTTATTGAACTGTTATGGTTTTTAATCCAAATTTCGATATTTTAATAGGCTTTAGCTCCTTGAATTAAGTAAGGAAGAACATGTAGATCAATTAAAATAGATCATCATTCATTCAAAGCAAATTTCGATCTACCAAGGTAAAATACCATTTGGTTAAAAAGACTGATGTTTGACTATTGACGTCATCCGTCGTCAATGGCGGTGAGTGTAAAAAGGCAAACCCCTATGAAGAGATTGTGTAGTTGCAATTGGAACTTGTCTGGGCAACCTGTCCGTGAAAACCTGGGTTCAATTCCCAGCTCAGTCAAGATAGAAAAATTATCAATAAATTGAAATTAATTTCATGTTGTAAAATTCCTTTCTTTATAAAAATACTTTAATGAAAACTAAATTCAATGAACTTAAGCCTGATTAAAATATCGAAATTTGGATTAAAAATAATGTTAAACTTAAAAAATGTTCTTTTCTTTAAACATTCTTTAGCCTTTTAAAAAAAAAAAAAAAACCTTGCCTACTTTTAGGTATCATTAATTAAATTTGGTTTTTTACTGGCGTTTAAAAAGTTAAGAATTTGACCATTTTAATTTTTCGAATATGTTCAATGAATCAAATTCTTTATTAAACATTAAGCAAACTGGCTAAAGGTAGCAGTTGGCTTAATGTTTTAGTAATTTACTGCCTACCTTTAGGCTGTAGATTATTTTATTTATAGTTTATTTGACTAAATAAATTGCAATATTTAGTATGCATGCAATTTGCCGATTAACCCAATAAAAAATCGTGCTTCCTCAACTATGTATGTTAACATGTCGTCTATGTGACAATTTATTACGAAGTTGCTTAGAAGCACTAAGAAAACAATTACCTCCTTTATATATGCTATTAATTTTGCAAATTGTTTGTTTCTGTTTTAAGTGATTTTAAAATTCAAAGAGAATACTAAATAATAACGTCGTCCATTTGGATTAGATCTGGTTACTTACTTGTATATAAACATTTAAATAACGTACATACCTGTAATGACAAGAGAGATTTTTAATTAGTACATTTTATAACTTATAAAGGGTGTTTTTTAGAGAGGTATAGAATTTTGAAATGGAATATAGCAAAGAGACATTTTTTAAAATTGGCATGAAATTAACTTTATTCAAAAGATAATCTTCTGGCATTATAATTTTAATATGACTTCTAGCATATGCTCGCCACGCACAGTGGCGCCATTTGAGTTTTTTCGTTGCAAAAATCATATCTTTTGAACCGAATAAGATAATTGAACAGTTTAAACAGCATATGATAGATAACTGTTCAGCCTATGAAATGAGCGTTTGGAAAGGGTGCTACGCTTTGTAGGGGCCTACTTATGGGTTATCAAAGTTAAAATTAGTAGAAAAATCAATTTTATGGTAACTAAAAAAAATTTTTTTTACATTTTTAGATTGTTTTTATTTTTTTTCTTAAGGGTTTTATGTTTTAAATTATTACCCAACAAATTAAAAAAAAAATTATTTTTTTTTTTAAATTTATTTTTTCAATTTTCTGTAAAATATTCATCACAATTCGTAAGAGAAGGTATATCTAAAAGACTAACCATTTCTAAACTATAATTATTTTGTAACTCTATTCGTGACTTCACATGCCGCAGGGAAGAAATAAGTGGATCGGAAGATGCTGCCAACATGTTGAAGAGGTCCTCATTTTGCCTCACCCTTGATGCTTTGAATGTGTTCTGCAATCTATATTTTTTATAAAATTTGTTAAGAGACTCCTGTGTTTCTTCAGAAAGCTCTCCAATTGGCAAAGACTGGTACTCAATTATATCTTTACCATGCGCCAATATTTTATGGACGGTCGGGGTCAACTTCTTCTGTGGATACATTTCTGCTAAAAGAGATGCAGTTTTCGACGCATATTCTCCATATTTTGTAGAATTGACATTTTCTTTGCAGTTTAAAACATCCAAGATCGTTCCCAATCTTTTCACGATTTGATTGTCAATTCCAATGATTCTAGTTACTGCCTCATCATTTTCAAAAAATCTCCTAGAAGTGTTTCCATCGTTTGAGTTACCGTATCCGTGCTTGGGACAGTCTACTTTTAGTCCAACTTGTTTAAAAAAAGCATCCTGTATTTGCTTCTTTCTGATCTTTTCCTTATCCTTTATTGATGTATTTTCATCGAAGTTTTCTTCCCTTTGTGGTAGGGTATATGCCAGTTTTAGCAAGAATTCCATACACCTTATCCTTGCGTGCAATGGTGACATTCCATATTCGTAATTCTCCTCATTTGTAGAATCGTTTAAATTACCAAAGATCTTCTGACAAATAATAATATAAAATCGATAAAAAAAAATATAAAAATAAAACGAAAAAAGGGGTTTAAATAGGTTTTTGCTAAATTTGTACCTCCAATATAATTCTGTCTATATATATGTATATGATAACTAATTGAAATATGTTATAATTAAGCAGAAAAAGATACTAATCTTAAACTCTTTACAACTAATTATATAAAATTGAGATGTAACATATTATATATGAAATAAATTGAATTGAATTGAAAAAAGTTCTTCTGACTCTTTTTGCAAATCGGGCATGACATTGTTGAGGTTGTTCCTGTCAGTTCGTTTACGACTTTTCCGTCAACCATGGTCAGGTGGAACTCGTAATTGCATTCAATATATTTTCCTTCTCCAATTTGCAGCTTTGTAGGCTTAATCTTGCTTATTTGTTCTTTAATGTCCTTCACCGTAGTCCTTATGAGTTCTGCCGATTCCCTTGCAAACTGAAAGATTATTGGTCGGCAATAATGCACTGATGACGGACGTGGATTTTTCCAGTGTAGGGAATCATCCGATTTTAGCCGCAAAGGAACAACAGATGCCATAAACATATTTCCGTCCGATATAGTAGCGTCATCGGGAGATATCCTTTGCTTATAAACGCTTTGTCCGGATGATCCATCGCAGCCTCATTTGCTGATCAATGTCAACTTCTCAGGAAGAATTTTCACTTCCGTGAAAAACTTTGGTGTGGTTGACTTTCTAAACAGTTCAAATAATTTTAAATTGTACAACGCCATGTTTTCAGTACTTAAATTGTTAAATGGTTTCAGTAATTGTTGCGCCAACTTTCAGGCGTAGACTAATCCAGGTATTATGCTTATTTTGCAATATATAGGCTTATGCTACCATGCCTAAAAATTTACCTGTTCCCTGCATACATATGGATTTATGCTGAATAATGCAATTTTGATATTATGCACGTGTCCAAATAAGATTTGTGCCTACCTGTAGGGACCATAAGTCAATATTGTTCCTGACCATTTGTACGCCAAAGTATTGTTTATGTGAGGTACGTACCTGCTAATATAATAACTATTAGATCAAACTACTGTCAGTCAAAACATATAAGGGATGGACGCCATACAATTTCTGCAACCATGTCTTTTTAAACTTTTTTACCTCTAGAAGCCAAACGGGCACGTACGGGCAGATAAAACCTTTTGAATTATGTAAAGAAATAATCAAAGAACAGGTTTTGCAAATATGGCAAATATAGAAAAATATAGTTTTTTTTTATTTTCCGTCAAAGTTGAAAAATAGTGAAAAAACGGATAGTTTTTAAATAGTGATTTACCAGGAGAAACACAAAGCAAACAGTTAATTTTTTTTTATCATTATACATTTAATAAATACATCAATCAATACAAACAAAAAATAAGGCGATTCGTTACCTATTTTTCGTGATATTACACCTGAAATCGCAACAAATTGACTAAAAATTGTGTGTTTTTTTGAAAACCGAAAGTCGGTCAACTTTGAACGGTTATATCTTCTAAACTAAAAATGTGATATTATTAAGAGTGGCATATTTGAAATCGTTGAAAAGTTTCCTATAACATGGGTTTATTCAAAACTTCGTCGGCATTCATGAGAATTTTGATTTTTGCAACCTCGCTTGCTCTACGGGCGCCACTGTGCCACGGCTGGCTCGGATGTAGTCTAATCTGGAGGTCCTATTTTCGATGACTTTTTCCAAAATTTGTGGCCGTATATCGGATAGCGCGGCGGATGTTGTCCTCGAAGTTATTAACGTTTCGGGCTTATCGACGTAGACTAGAGACTTCACACATTCCCACAGAAAATAGACTAGCGGCGTTAAATCGCACGATCTTAGGGCCCAATGCATGGGTCCAACGTAAAAATATGCGGTTAACAAACGTTTCCTTAATGATTCCACCAGCCCATAAAGCACATCAAACGGTCAGTTTTTCAGGTTGTAACGGTGCCTCAACATACACTTAAGTTTTGTTTATTGATGTATTCAATCAAACAAAAGGGAGATTCATTGCTAAACAAAATTCGCTTTTAAAAATCGGAATCAACGGCAATCTTATTTTTGGCCCGTTTACCGAATTGTCCAAGGTTTTTTACTAATCAAAGCATTAATCAAAAATAAAACCAGTTTTAATTAAAAATTAATTCATGTGAATTAAACGTTTAATCAAGTGAATTACACGTTTGATCAAGTGAATTAAACGTTTAATTGGTACTATTAATTTGTTTACTGGTGCAAATTTAATTATTTTTTTAATCAGTATCACAAATTTTTTAATTGAAATCAAATTTTATTTTTTTCTGTGTAGGTTGAGTTTTGTAAGCACGCAAACCAAGATCTTTCCGCAAATTCTTCCATAAAGTGGATAGACACATATCCAATTCCTATGCACGATAGACTGATTCGCTACGCTCTTCAGCAGCTATGACTTCTTCTGAACGCACTGTACGACATCTCTGTGGAGGCGTATTATCATTTAGAGTAAACGTGGTGAGAAAAAGTTCCATAGTTAATCGAATAAATTACTCTGATGGACAATTATGTTAACCGTAAAATAGACGTCGCACAGTGGCGCCCGTAGAGCAAGCGAGGTTGCAAAAATCAAAATTTTCATGAATGCCGACGAAGTTTTGAATAAACCCATGTTATAGGAAACTTTTCAACGATTTCAAATATGCCACTCTTAATAATATCACATTTTTAGTTTAGAAGATATAACCGTTCAAAGTTGACCGACTTTCGGTTTTCAAAAAAACACACAATTTTTAGTCAATTTGTTGCGATTTCAGGTGTAATATCACGAAAAATAGGTAACGAATCGCCTTATTTTTTGTTTGTATTGATTGATGTATTTATTAAATGTATAATGATAAAAAAAAATTAACTGTTTGCTTTGTGTTTCTCCTGGTAAATCACTATTTAAAAACTATCCGTTTTTTCACTATTTTTCAACTTTGACGGAAAATAAAAAAAAACTATATTTTTCTATATTTGCCATATTTGCAAAACCTGTTCTTTGATTATTTCTTTACATAATTCAAAAGGTTTTATCTGCCCGTACGTGCCCGTTTGGCTTCTAGAGGTAAAAAAGTTTAAAAAGACATGGTTGCAGAAATTGTATGGCGTCCATCCCTTATATGTTTTGACTGACAGTAGTTTGATCTAATAGTTTGAAAAAAACTACTCATTGAAATTAGCAGGTATGTACCTCACATAAACAATACTTTGGCGTACAAATGGTCAGGAACAATATTGACTTATGGTCCCTACAGGTAGGCACAAATCTTATTTGGACACGTGCATAATATCAAAATTGCATTATTCAGCATAAATCCATATGTATGCAGGGAACAGGTAAATTTTTAGGCATGGTAGCATAAGCCTATATATTGCAAAATAAGCATAATACCTGGATTAGTCTACGCCTGAAAGTTGGCGCAACAATTACTGAAACCATTTAACAATTTAAGTACTGAAAACATGGCGTTGTACAATTTAAAATTATTTGAACTGTTTAGAAAGTCAACCACACCAAAGTTTTTCACGGAAGTGAAAATTCTTCCTGAGAAGTTGACATTGATCAGCAAATGAGGCTGCGATGGATCATCCGGACAAAGCGTTTATAAGCAAAGGATATCTCCCGATGACGCTACTATATCGGACGGAAATATGTTTATGGCATCTGTTGTTCCTTTGCGGCTAAAATCGGATGATTCCCTACACTGGAAAAATCCACGTCCGTCATCAGTGCATTATTGCCGACCAATAATCTTTCAGTTTGCAAGGGAATCGGCAGAACTCATAAGGACTACGGTGAAGGACATTAAAGAACAAATAAGCAAGATTAAGCCTACAAAGCTGCAAATTGGAGAAGGAAAATATATTGAATGCAATTACGAGTTCCACCTGACCATGGTTGACGGAAAAGTCGTAAACGAACTGACAGGAACAACCTCAACAATGTCATGCCCGATTTGCAAAAAGAGTCAGAAGAACTTTTTTCAATTCAATTCAATTTATTTCATATATAATATGTTACATCTCAATTTTATATAATTAGTTGTAAAGAGTTTAAGATTAGTATCTTTTTCTGCTTAATTATAACATATTTCAATTAGTTATCATATACATATATATAGACAGAATTATATTGGAGGTAAAAATTTAGCAAAAACCTATTTAAACCCCTTTTTTCGTTTTATTTTTATATTTTTTTTATCGATTTTATATTATTATTTGTCAGAAGAACTTTGGTAATTTAAACGATTCTACAAATGAGGAGAATTACGAATATGGAATGTCACCATTGCACGCAAGGATAAGGTGTATGGAATTCTTGCTAAAACTGGCATATACCCTACCACAAAGGGAAGAAAACTTCGATGAAAATACATCAATAAAGGATAAGGAAAAGATCAGAAAGAAGCAAATACAGGATGCTTTTTTTAAACAAGTTGGACTAAAAGTAGACTGTCCCAAGCACGGATACGGTAACTCAAACGATGGAAACACTTCTAGGAGATTTTTTGAAAATGATGAGGCAGTAACTAGAATCATTGGAATTGACAATCAAATCGTGAAAAGATTGGGAACGATCTTGGATGTTTTAAACTGCAAAGAAAATGTCAATTCTACAAAATATGGAGAATATGCGTCGAAAACTGCATCTCTTTTAGCAGAAATGTATCCACAGAAGAAGTTGACCCCGACCGTCCATAAAATATTGGCGCATGGTAAAGATATAATTGAGTACCAGTCTTTGCCAATTGGAGAGCTTTCTGAAGAAGCACAGGAGTCTCTTAACAAATTTTATAAAAAATATAGATTGCAGAACACATTCAAAGCATCAAGGGTGAGGCAAAATTAGGACCTCTTCAACATGTTGGCAGCATCTTCCGATCCACTTATTTCTTCACTGCGGCATGTGAAGTCACGAATAGAGTTACAAAATAATTATAGTTTAGAAATGGTTAGTCTTTTAGATATACCTTCTCTTACGAATTGTGATGAATATTTTACAGAAAATTGAAAAAATAAATTTAAAAAAAAAATAATTTTTTTTTAATTTGTTGGGTAATAATTTAAAACATAAAACCCTTAAGAAAAAAAATAAAAACAATCTAAAAATGTAAAAAAAATTTTTTTTAGTTACCATAAAATTGATTTTTCTACTAATTTTAACTTTGATAACCCATAAGTAGGCCCCTACAAAGCGTAGCACCCTTTCCAAACGCTCATTTCATAGGCTGAACAGTTATCTATCATATGCTGTTTAAACTGTTCAATTATCTTATTCGGTTCAAAAGATATGATTTTTGCAACGAAAAAACTCAAATGGCGCCACTGTGCGTCGTGCGCGATACGTATTTCGAACATAGCCATGATTTTCAAAAAAAATTTGCACATTTTAGAACAGTATTTATTTAACATGTAAAGGTTAGTTTTATGAACAAATTTAAAATTTTAAGAACAGCAAGCCATTATAATTTATATAGCCTCCTGTACGTATGCTACATTTTGCATTTTTTTTTTTTTAATACCCACACGAGAATAGTGGAGGGGGTATGAGGCGTTTGTGCTAATGTTTGCAGTACCTTATAATATTGCAGTACCTTATAATATCGGCTTAGAAAAACCTTTTTAAATCAATCTTATGATTTCCGTCCGACAGCCGGACTAAGTACAGGTCGAAATTTTGGAGATAATTTGTTTAAGTTTGTTGCAAGTTCAAATGGTGAAATAGGCTTCTTTCCGATATAGAGCCGTTGTGCTCATAAACCATCTTTTTATGTTGGTATTAAGATGCAATTTATTCCAAACTTATTTTATTGCAATTTTAATCATCTAACTAAGTTTTTACACATTGCTCTCTATTATCTAGTCTTTATTAGGGAGATCGAACGGTTATTATTCGACCGGTTTTAACCGGTTATTTTAGCTTTGCCCAAGTCGGTTATTTTAAAATGCCCATTTTTCGAATATCGAATAAACCGGTTATTTTGGCATAATAAACCGGTTATTTTAGTAATGTGTAATTTATATATATTTTCCTTACTCTTGTTGTAGATGTACCCGTAATTTAAGTATTTTCTAATTGAATATTGGCCAAACTTAAACTTTTTATGAAGAATGTCATAACAAAATGTAACAAAGGTCAAAAAACATTATAAACACTGTAAATACAAATCGCTTACAAAAGCGTGTGTTCTTGTAGAAAAAAAACCAACAACTATTCAAAATACTACAAAAACGTGCGCAGTTAAAAAGAAAATAGTAATTTGTGCAAGAGCATTCTAAATATTAAATATATTTTTATATAAAGGTTATCTCTAGATATTTTCGAACGCTATTTAAAAGACAAAGATAGTTGCCTGAAGTGCCCTAAAATGATAAGTTGCAAAGGTTCTTCCCGACACGACTTATTAATCGCATTAAATTAGTCCACATGCTTGACATTAATGTGATCCAAATGAAACTTAACTCCGCTCGAAGTAGTTCTAAGGAGACGACAAATAATACTTTACTAAATTACTCTGCAAGAAATGAATCATTGGGTGAAATATTAGCCCGTTTTGTTGTCGAGGACAAAATGCCCGTTAAGGCACTAAAAACTCTTAAGTAGTTCTAATCTTTTTCTGCTGAAAACTACAACATTACGGCGGAATCAACGATATGGGAAATATTTCTAACAGCTTTCTATAATGCTGAAACAAAATAATTTGAAATATATAATCCTGGCGTTTGCAACTTTTGAAAAATATGGTTGATTTATATAGATACCTTAACCACCAAGAAATCAAAAGCCATTCAAAATAAATTTGAGAGAATATTTCAAATAATAACTTTATAAAATTCCTATAATTTATTTGCTTTTGCAAAACGTATGTCTAGATTAAATATCATTCAACAGTTTCTAAATTACATTATACAAATATCTTCATACAAATAAAGTTATGTGTGTGAAGATAAATTCAAAAGTTAAATTCATTTTTTAAAAATATCGCAAAATAAATAAAAAATATTTTAAAAAAATATCGCAAGCGATAAAAGAATATTATAAAGAAAATACAAGTATTTATACGAAATTTTAAGGTTTTTTTGAAATATAAATCGTTTTTTATCGATTTTTTTTATAATTAATCTTTAAATTAGTCTTTTAATATTAAAATTGATTTTTGAAAAAATATGAGTTAGACTGAAATTCTTATCAATGAGTTCCGTGCTGGATATGGCCACTGTGTCCAAACCCTTCCATCTCAAGGAATCAAACCTATTAGAAAATGAAGCCTATGGATAAGGCTACCATAAACTATAAACACTATATCCAAATTGTATTTGTGAAAATTTTTATACATTTTTGAAAATTTGACTTAGAGTGAAATTCTCATGAAAGTGCTCTGTGAGGGATATGGCCACTGTGTCCAAACCCTTCCATCTCAAGGAATCAAACCTATTAGAAAATGAAGCCTATGGATAAGGCTACCATAAACTATAAACACTATATCCAAATTGTATTTGTGAAAATTTTTATACATTTTTGAAAATTTGACTTAGAGTGAAATTCTCATGAAAGTGCTCTGTGAGGGATATGGCCACTGTGTCCAAACCCTTCCATCTCAAGGAATCAAACCTATTAGAAAATGAAGCCTATGGATAAGGCTACCATAAACTATAAACACTATATCCAAATTGTATTTGTGAAAATTTTTATACATTTTTGAAAATTTGACTTAGAGTGAAATTCTCATGAAAGTGCTCTGTGAGGGATATGGCCACTGTGTCCAAACCCTTCCATCTCAAGGAATCAGACCTATTAGAAAATGAAGCCTATGGATAAGGCTACCATAAACTATAAACACTATATCCAAATTGTATTTGTGAAAATTTTTATACATTTTTGAAAATTTGACTTAGAGTGAAATTCTCATGAAAGTGCTCTGTGAGGGATATGGCCACTGTGTCCAAACCCTTCCATCTCAAGGAATCAAACCTATTAGAAAATGAAGCCTATAGATAAGGCTACCATAAACTATAAACACTATATCCAAATTGTATTTGTGAAAATTTTTATACATTTTTGAAAATTTGACTTAGAGTGAAATTCTCATGAAAGTGCTCTGTGAGGGATATGGCCACTGTGTCCAAACCCTTCCATCTCAAGGAATCAAACCTATTAGAAAATGAAGCCTATGGATAAGGCTACCATAAACTATAAACACTATATCCAAATTGTATTTGTGAAAATTTTTATACATTTTTGAAAATTTGACTTAGAGTGAAATTCTCATGAAAGTGCTCTGTGAGGGATATGGCCACTGTGTCCAAACCCTTCCATCTCAAGGAATCAAACCTATTAGAAAATGAAGCCTATGGATAAGGCTACCATAAACTATAAACACTATATCCAAATTGTATTTGTGAAAATTTTTATACATTTTTGAAAATTTGACTTAGAGTGAAATTCTCATGAAAGTGCTCTGTGAGGGATATGGCCACTGTGTCCAAACCCTTCCATCTCAAGGAATCAAACCTATTAGAAAATGAAGCCTATGGATAAGGCTACCATAAACTATAAACACTATATCCAAATTGAATTTGTGAAAATTTTTATACATTTTTGAAAATTTGACTTAGAGTGAAATACTCATGAAAGTGCTCTGTGAGGGATATGGCCACTGTGCCCAAACCCTTCCATCTCAAGGAATCAAACCTATTAGAAAATGAAGCCTATGGATAAGGCTACCATAAACTATAAGCACTATATCCAAATTGTATTTGTGAAAATTTTTATACATTTTTGAAAATTTGACTTAGAGTGAAATACTCATGAAAGTGCTCTGTGAGGGATATGGCCACTGTGTCCAAACCCTTCCATCTCAAGGAATCAAACCTATTAGAAAATGAAGCCTATGGATAAGGCTACCATAAACTATAAACACTATATCCAAATTGTATTTGTGAAAATTTTTATACATTTTTGAAAATTTGACTTAGAGTGAAATACTCATGAAAGTGCTCTGTGAGGGATATGGCCACTGTGCCCAAACCCTTCCATCTCAAGGAATCAAACCTATTAGAAAATGAAGCCTATGGATAAGGCTACCATAAACTATAAACACTATATCCAAATTGTATTTGTGAAAATTTTTATACATTTTTGAAAATTTGACTTAGAGTGAAATACTCATGAAAGTGCTCTGTGAGGGATATGGCCACTGTGTCCAAACCCTTCCATCTCAAGGAATCAAACCTATTAGAAAATGAAGCCTATGGATAAGGCTACCATAAACTATAAACACTATATCCAAATTGTATTTGTGAAAATTTTTATACATTTTTGAAAATTTGACTTAGAGTGAAATTCTCTAAAGTTTTCTCGGACAAGGTCTTCAACATATTTTGTAAACTCAGACCTTCGACTAATAATTCCATTTGTAAAAAAATATTCTTCTAAATATTTGGTGTGTTGTTGTTTAAAACAAAAGTTTCCTTCATTACACGAATAAGCAAGAGATTTTTTTTACGATTAGGTGATAGTATTGCAGGTATTTTTTTCCTTATAACACTGTATTCCTCAATTTGTACATCATTTTCAGTTGTATGATTTATGTCAGATAAATTATTTTTCGTTGAGCAAATATCTACATTAAATTCTGTTATAGAATTATTAGTGTCAACTAAATCTACTTGAACATTTTGCTGTAATTGTTCATTTTTTACAGGTACTAAAATTTGCTGATTTTGACCAATTGTGTCTAATATATCTGTAAAGTTATCGTCAACATCACAGCATAAATCGATATCAATTTGTTTGGATTCTTGCGAACTTAAAAGGTTAGATAAAAGCTTATCAAAGCTGTTGTCCTCTTGAATACAAAACATTACAAATTTTATTTATTAATAGTAATACAATCAAAAAATATATAGAATTTGTAATTTTTAATTAAAAAAAAAGGAAATCTATTGATTTCACAAAATTAACTTAAATAAACTAATGAACTTTTAGAGGCTATTATTCCGGTGTGTTCTAGATTCCGAATTCACTTGAAATTGTATTACTTTGACATATTTGATGTTCTGCATTTCTCATCCACATGTTTTGACTAATTTTCAAAAACTTCGAATACACAAAACTTGCGGATTTGAGAACACTAATTTATGAATAATCCGGATGAAAAGAATTTCACGAGTCGAAACCTAGAACACACAGATTATATCAAATATTAAGAGATTTAAATTTCAATGCAAGACTTTTCTTGAAAGCAATAAAAACTACAATTATGTTTAATATTTTTTGTCCAAACTTCATCCAAATGAAAATAGATCAATTGGGACTTATAAATAACGTTACCTTTTTGTAAATGTTGTTTTCCAGAAATAAGATTTTTGACTTCATGTTCCAAACTTAAATAACCATTTATTTTGCACCAATTTGCAAACCCGTCAATTTCCGTGCACAAATCATAATTTGTATTTTCCTTTAAAAATTAAACCACTTTTGTTTATTCCAAATTTTCTACTCAAACGTAATCAAATACTAACCATTAAAATCAATCGCTTTTTAAGACGATAATTATTGCGATTATTGGAAGCAATAAGTTCCATTTTAGCGTTCCTCAAAATATTATTAGAAAAATAAAAAAATGCATCCAATGGACACTCAATACAATCAAAATGTTCATTTTGTAAATAAAATAATTTAACAAAAAATCCATATATTTCCTTTTTTAGCATATTAATTGAAAAGCATAAAATGGTTTAAGCAAATCTTCACTTTACAAACTTCACCTTTAACACTAAAAAACTTTACTTTCACTATGAAAACTTCTTCCTTAATAAATTCTTTGCTATTTTTGTATTTATCTATTTTAAAACTGTTTCCTAATCGTATTGTTGATTTTCTTTCCAACAGGTTTGACAATTTTTTTCTTTTACGTACGACTGTTTTATTTAAAATTTGGAATGAACAAGTTGCAACATTTTGCTGCACGCAGCGTTGGTGCAGAATTTCACCTTAAGTCAAATTTTCAAAAATGTATTAAAATTTTCACAAATACAATTTGGATATAGTGTTTATAGTTTATGATAGCCTTTTCCATAGGCTTCATTTTCTAATAGGTTTGATTCCTTGAGATGGAAGGGTTTGGACACAGTGGCCATATCCCTCACAAAGCTTATTGCTTTCATGAGAATTTCACTCTAAGTCAAATTTTCAAAAATTTATAAAAATTTTCACAAATACAATTTGGATATAGTGTTTATAGTTTATGGTAGCCTTATCCATATGCTTCATTTTCTAATAGGTTTGATTCCTTGAGATGGAAGGGTTTGGACACAGTGGCCATATCCCTCACAGAGCACTTTCATGAGAATTTCACTCTAAGTCAAATTTTCAAAAATTTATAAAAATTTTCACAAATACAATTTGGATATAGTGTTTATAGTTTATGGTAGCCTTATCCATATGCTTCATTTTCTAATAGGTTTGATTCCTTGAGATGGAAGGGTTTGGACACAGTGGCCATATCCCTCACAGAGCACTTTCATGAGAATTTCACTCTAAGTCAAATTTTCAAAAATGTATAAAAATTTTCACAAATACAATTTGGATATAGTGTTTATAGTTTATGGTAGCCTTATCCATAGGCTTCATTTTCTAATAGGTTTGATTCCTTGAGATGGAAGGGTTTGGACACAGTGGCCATATCCAGCACGGAACTCATTGATAAGAATTTCAGTCTAACTCATATTTTTTCAAAAATCAATTTTAATATTAAAAGACTAATTTAAAGATTAATTATAAAAAAAATCGATAAAAAACGATTTATATTTCAAAAAAACCTTAAAATTTCGTATAAATACTTGTATTTTCTTTATAATATTCTTTTATCGCTTGCGATATTTTTTTAAAATATTTTTTATCGCATGCGATATTTTTAAAAAATGAATTTAACTTTTGAATTTATCTTCACACACATAATAAAGTTTAGTAAATCAATAAAATTTTTTTGAAAATTTAGCTAAAGTTTGATCAATTTACTGGTCCCACTTTTCTTGGATTTTATCGTAAAATATTTGTTAGGTCTGATCTAAGTCATATCATGTATTTTGTTTGTTCCCCACCTTTGCAAATTGTTTTGTTTTTTGTGTTTTTCAGTATTCGAACAAAAACCGGTCAACCGGTTATTTAAAAATTGCTTAACCGAAAACCGGGTTTTTTAAAATAGCAACTATTCGTAATATTCGAAAACCGGTAATTGAAAAAAGTCGAATAATCGATCTACCTAGTCTTTATACTTGTTTAAAGTATTCATTATATAATCTAAGCTAGAATAGTGTCTTTAGTCTGGTATAAAGTCTAGTCTACCAGCCATGCTTTGGAAGTGGAATTCGAGTGAAATTTAAATCGAACAATTTTTTTAAGCTATCCTGTGCAAAAAGTTCATAAAAAATACTTTTTTTGTTATAGTTTATACCAGAAAAAAGTTTAATAAAAATGATTTCGATTTCCAGGACTTATTGCCTTGCATATTGCCTGGTCTATTGCCTCGCCTATTTCCTTGTCGATAGTGATTTTTTCTATGGTCCATTTTAGAAACATTAAATTCCTAAAAATAGTCAATCAGTACAATTATTTCAAAGCGCCTGGATGTGTGCTGAATTTTTTTAGTATTCTTAATTTTAAGTACTCAATAAAAGTAAGTGATATTTAAAACTTTTTCCAACTATTTTTCGAAACAACTTTCGTATAACAATTAAAATTTTTTTATCTTTTCTCCCAATTAACTTTCTTCTCCATCGTTTCCACGAAATATTTGTACTATTTTTTATTTTCTTGAACAATATTTTTTTTTTGGTTCACTTCATACTATTTGATCATGACAAATAAACAATGAAATTGCCATTATTTCTGGCAAGACCACAACTTAATACTGGTGTCCGTGTCTTTGGCTCTTCTGTCCTCAAGTGACAAGTTTTAGTGGACTCCCAAGAACGCTAAGGATTTTAATTGAACTCTTTTCTTTTTTCAAATTTTTACATTGGCAACAATTGTTCCCAATCCACCAATCCAAGAGAAAAATGTTACAAAAAAAAAGAAGAAAATTTTTCGGGGAAAAAATGTTAGTAAAATAGACGTACAGATAGTTAAAAGCTTTTTAAGTATACAAACAAAAAGCTTAAATGGAATTAAAAGGAAATGTCATCTAGTTGTTCTTTGGCAAATTGCTAAAGGAAAATAGAAGAAATAGAAAAAAAAATCCGATTTAGCGCGAAAACTGCTGCGTGGTGCAATTAAAATCTTATTGTTTTATTGTAAACACAAAAGGAAAAAAGCGGTGAAATTCAGAGAAGTAATTAAAAGTTAAAATCTTTAGAGCGAAACAAAAGAAAAAATTTTAATTGTTAAATGATTTTCTATAACAATTGGCTGAAAGGAAGTTAAGATTTTAGAGAATTTAACAGAATGTTTAAATTTAAAGGAATCCAAAAAGAATGCTGCAGTTAATAAAAAAATATTAATAACTACTGAAGGTCTGGTAAATATTTTTTTAATACTTTTTTAAACCTAAAAGCAATATTATTTATTTCCTTAAGCAACTTTCTTTAATAGCACCTTTATTATCATAATAAATGTTAATTAGATTTTTTTAGTTCGTCATTAACTGAATAATACCGTACTAAGAATATATATATCTTTATTTTAATTACATAATTTCAAGTTGGAATTTGATAAATAAAAAAGCTCCTTAAAATATGCAATGTTCAGGTGCTGCTTTTAGAAGATTTTGTTATACATTTTTCTAGGACTAAAAAATAAGAAAACTTTTACCTTTTAATATGCACTTGGCACAAATTATAAAATGCACATAATTTTCCTTAAAATTTTTTCCTTAATATTTAATAAACTTTTGCAAATACTTAAGGCAATTTTAAACAATTTCCAAGTATTTGTTGTTGTTTTTTTTCTAATTTCTTTGCGAAAGTAAGTTTCGGTAGCATCTCTGCTGAAAATAGTTTAATGCTGTGTAAGTAACAAATAGTAGTTAAAAAAAAGTTGTGAACGTTGTGAACATTGTTATCGAAAAATATTAGAGTAAATAGCAAACTACGAATAAGACTAGGAAGAATTTTTTTTTAATATTTTTGTATTCATTTGTTTTTATGCAAAGGGTGATTTTTACAGTGAGAGATTTTTGAACACAGAAATATATTAAATCGAAAAAGAAGTTTATAGCTTTGCCAAAGTCCCTTCACTGATTACTAAAAATTGTTATTTTTTTTTTAATTTTAATTAAAAAAATGATCAAAAAACTTTGCCATTTCAAAAAATGTGTTAATTGATTTAATAAAATATAGCTCAGTTAATTAAATCAAAATTAAATATTAATTAACTAAAAATTATATTTTGAATTTTTTTTAAGATTAAATTTTTTTAGATTATTTATCTTTTTGTTTTTATTATTATTATTTTATATTAATTTAATTATTATTACAAATAAATAAAAAAAATTATTTGTCAACATCTGTATACAAAAAAAGTGATTTTATTATATGGGATTAACATATTGTGGGTATTACAGTATCGAGGGTATGAAATGCTAGTTAAGTATATTATATACCGTCGGATAGTATAATTTGGCTAGTTTCTCAGCATAAGTTTTATTTTTAAGATTTTAGAAACATTTACAAACAAATAGGAAAAAATTCAAAATAGTGCATATGCTAATAATTAAAAAATGCTCGTCTTGACTTAGAAACTATTTTTTTTTATACATTACCCACTCGCGGCCCAAAAAGCGACCAGAACTACCTTAAAGGAAAAGACCTAAGCTTTCTTTTGAGCAAAAAAAAAAGTACACACTTAAAAAAAAGTTTTAAATTTAAAATAAAAATTTTAGAAAAAACCAAAAAAAATTTTTCGAAAGATTAAAGATATAGCTAACTAATTTGTTTTGGACAAATTTTGCTAACACCAATAGATTATAAGTTACATGGATGAGAAAGAACACCTGTTTGGCCAAAATGTCAAATTTTGACCCCCTCTAACTCAAAAACTTTTTGACCGATCTTGTTGAAAATTTGTGTCTAAACTATTATCCAATTGGAATAACCTTGGTGCGAATCGGAAGACATCGATTTCAAAAGTTGGGTCACTTGACATGAAATCCCCCATATACTAGTTTATAGTCTAATCTTAAGTTTAGACTTTAGTCATGTCTTAAGTTTATGTTTATCCATTTTACGCCGCACGAAGTAAACTGACAATATAATAACGAAATAAGATTATAAGTAACTGCCAAGAAAAAAGAACATTGAAAAAAAAAAAAAAGGAGTATGAGTGTTGGTGATTATAATAACCAGTCAGCGAAAAATGGTTTAAGGCTATTCTTTAGTATTCAGCTGTAGCTACAAATTTATAGTTTAAATTATGTAGGTTAGACTACAGTTTAGACTACAGTTTAGTCAATAGCTTAGGCCATAGCCGAGTCTATATTTTTGGCTACAGTTTAATCTACAGTTCAGTTCATAGTTTTAACTACAGCTTAGTCTATAATCTCGTATATACACAGAAAAAATTAAAAATTGTCTAGTCACTAAATTCTAAACTAAATTGGATTGGATGTCGTCAAATTTTCTAATGTTAAATATATCTAAAACTAGGATTATGAAATTTGGTTCAATACAATTTGATAATGCAACAATTGGTATAAGAGGAATGGAAATAGAGACGGTAGAGAGAATGAAAATTTTGGGCATCACATTAGATAATAAACTGGATTTTTCGTGTCATATAGATAAAATCTATGCTAGAATATGTTTCACACTTCGCCGATTATACAGCCTAAATGTTTACCTGCCATATCATGTCAGATGCAGGGTGGCTCATGCATTATTATTATCTCCAATTTCTTACTGTATGGAAATATTTCTGTGTACAACTTCTGCTAATGTGAGTAAGGTCAAAATTTTAATGAACAAGATTGTACGCTTTGTCTTTGGCATAAAATACTATAATCATAATCAACGAAGTTATACTCATATTTCGCAGTATGTTGAGCGTTTCCTTAAATGCCCTTTAAAAAATTTTGTAATTCTAAAATATCTGTTGACATTTTACAAGATTATAAAAACTTCCACACCACAATTCTTACTTCAGATTTTTAAATTCATATATTCTACTAGGAAGATGCAGATTTTTATTCCTAGAATATATAATTCTTTGTTTGAAAGATCATTCTTGATCAAGACTGCGCGTATATGGAATAATTTACCAAATGATTTACGATCGTTTTCATTTTCTTATAATGTATATCGCAAAAAGTTGACTGAATATATTAATCAAAATAACTAATAATACATCATACATATATGTTCAATCGTTGATTTGGATCTATATTCAGTTTTTTTCGTATTCATTTTGTTAATGTTATAAATTTGGGGCTGTTTAGTTAGGTTAGTTATAAAAGGATATATATATGTTCTTAATTATTATATAAATTAATTGGGTTACTATGAAAAAAAGGAAACAACTTTGAATATCATTTGTAATATATATTTGGCCATTGAAGGCTTCTTTATTACACAATTTAATAAAAAAAAAAAAAAAAAAAAAAAAAAAAAAAAAAATTCATGGAATCAAGCAAACAATTTGTTGACTTTGCAGCTGTTACCAAAAGGTTTATATAGATTACTAAAAATTATATAAATTTAAAATTGTGCATATTTTTTTTTTTTTTTTTTTTTTTCAATAAATGATATTATTAATTTTAATTAAAAAAATGATCTAAAAACTTGCCGTTTCAAACAATGTGTTAGTTGACTTTATTACATTTAGCTCATTTAATTAATATTTTAATTAAAAAATTATTTAAAAAAAACTAAAATGTTAATTATATCAAAATCATATTTTTAATTTTCTTTTAACTAAAAAAATAATTGGCTTAATTATCACATTCATTTAATTGATAAAAAAAACTAATGATAATTTTTTCTGTGTAGTTATGTTTGGAGTTTACTTCGTGTTTTCGACGAGAGTTTAGTTTATAGCTCAGTTTACAGTATTATAGTAAATCTATAGTTTATGCTATAGCTTGTATTACAAGAGTTTTGTCTATACTTCCTTCTGTAGTCTAAGAAAAGTCAATATACTATAATCTTGTTAATAGTCTTACATTAAGCCCTGCATATATTCCCGTATTTAGTCTTATCGGTACTGTGGCTTATAGTTTGTTCGCGGCTCTTTCTACAACATAGTCTAGTCTATAAAATAGTGTTGCCTTATTCAAATCCCTTTTGGTGTATCCAGACAATAGTATGCATACACAGAATTTTAGATTTTCACCTCCACTTCACCTTTAAACAATAAGTATCTTAACGAAAAACTGTTTTGTTTCCGCTTTTGCTGCAAGTCTGTTTGTATTTTCCTTGCGCTCCATTCTTCGATACCAATTGCATTCATGCTTTTCAACCTAAAAACCTTTGACTTTATCAATACACTTTTGCACCCACACTACCAAAAGCAGATGGTTTCAAGTATAAAGTTTCCATTAACCCTCGCTCGCACTCATCATAAAAAAGGAAGAAAAAATAGCAAGGCAAAAACGTATTTTAACTTAAAAAGGTAAATATTTTCAGCACGTACTTATTTCATTCTTACTTAAAAAGTTTAACATTTAAAAACTACAATACAACACAAAATGCATTCAACCATTTGTGGCACTAAGAAAAGGGGGCAAACAACAAAAAAAAAAAAAAAAAAAAAAAAAAAAAAAAAAAAAAAGTGTTCTTACTACCATTTGCTTACAACAATTTTTGGTTTCTAGGCCAAAGGCTTAGTTAACGTTGGCTCCAAACCACAACAGAAAAACAAAAAAGTAGTAGAAAAATTGGAAACAAGGTGCCAATAATTTGAAGTGCAGCAATCAATAAAAATAATCGAACAAAAAAATCAAAAAGAAACAGCCATAAAAAGTTGGGTATATTTTTATGTTGCCCAAACACATTCATCCTAAATATTTGGCCATTTTACATAAAAGTCGCTTTTACGCATTTAGTAACTTTTTACAGACAAAGTCACTTTTATACATAAACTTTAAAAAGCCATAACACGTCACTTTTTAACTACATAAAAATTCACTTGTTTACATTAAAGTTCTCTTTTTTACATTAAAAGTAACTTTTTTACATAAAATGTCACTTTTTTACATAAAAAGTCATTTTTTACATAAAATGTCACTTTTTTACTAAAAAGTAATTTTTTACATAAAATGTCACTTTTTTACATAAAAAGTCATTTTTTACATAAAATGTCACTTTTTTACATAAAAAGTCACTTTTTTACATAAAATGTAACTTTTTTACATAAAAAGTCACTTTTTTACATAAAATGTCACTTTTTTACTAAAAAAGTAATTTTTTACATAAAAAGTCACTTTTTTACTTAAAAAGTCACTTTTTTACTTAAAAAGTCACTTTTTTACTTAAAAAGTCACTTTTTTACTTAAAAAGTCACTTTTTTACTTAAAAAGTCACTTTTTTACATAAAAACTTCAGGGACCTAAAATAACAGTTATTTTGAAATTTTAAAACAAAAAAAGCATATAGAAGTATAGAAAATTGGATTTGTTGAATATGGAGTCCCACAAGGAAGTGTATTGGGACCATTACTTTTTAGTATTTATCTAAATAATTTAAAAAACCTTCAACTTTTTGGGAAACTTATTATGTTTGCAGATGACAAAGTTTGTTTTACCCATACAAACATGAAACTTCTTTAAAAGCTCATATGGAATATGATAACGGAGTATGCGAGGATAAACAAGATATGTTTAAATGCGGTAAAAAGAAAAGTTTTAAGATTAAGACCGTATATGGTTCATTATCAAAACTTCAGTATATTTGTAGATGGTAAAATTGTACATGAGGTCTTCTCAACAAAATATCTTCGTATACACCTACAAAGTAACCTATCGTGGGATATGCATATAAAGAGTCTGAAGTCAAAATTGCATCTGCTACCGTTTTGATTTATAAATTTAAGAACAAATTTAATATTAAAACAAAGTTGATAATTTACCAAGGCCTAATTCAAAGTCACCTTAATTATTTGGCGGTTGTGTACGCGTGGAAAAAAAGCAATGAGCTGAAATCCCATCAGATATCTCAGAATAAAGCGTTGAAAACTGTATTCAATCTTCCATTGTCTTTATCGAACTTATGTTTATATAAAGATATGACTGCAGGAATTATTCCCGTATGTGGTTTATATAAAACGCAACTTTTTATGTATGTTTATAAATCTTTGCACGGTATTGGTCGTCAAACTATTATATTCTTCAGAAATCAATATGCCTTTAATACAAGAAATGCGAGTAATCTAAGAGTAGCTATTTGCCGCTTAGAAAAAACAAAACAAAGAGTAGAACATATGGGTAGTTTAGAATATAACAAGTTACCGGAAGCTGTAAAAAATATCCAAATAATTTCCGTTTTTAAGAAAAATATTAAAGAATATTTATTTGAATATTTAGAATTGCTTCTACTGTAGTAGTATGAGTACTATAATAATATCATTTAAAATTAATTCTCATTTTTTTTTTTCTTTTCTTTTTATTAAATATTATGTAAATATAATTTTTTGTATGTATAAATCTAAAAATTGTTATATTTGTAATTCTTTGCCAACTGGCCTCAATAATGTCCTATGGACGCTGAGGCAATACCTCTTTTGTAAGAATTTAATTTTTGAATAAATAAACTTTATTAAAAAAAAAAAAAAAAGAAAGTAAATGCTTGCAAACTGATTCAATATTGATCCTTATGAACTTTTCTATGATAAGATGTTATGATTTTTAAAGTTTTGATTTTTATTTTTTTGGACAAAAGTAACAGTTATTGTTTATTTTAACTTTTTTGAACAAAAATAACAGTTATTTTTTTACTTTTACTTTTTCGATCAAAAATAACAGTTACTTTATGATTTTTATTTTTTTGAATAAAAATAACAATTATTTTTGTGACTTTTATTTTTTCGAGCATAAAATAATTCTTATTTTTGTTCATATAAATAAAAATCAAAAAATAACTGAAATAATAATTGAAAAAAATAAAAATCATAAAATAACTGTTATTTTTAATCGAAAAAATAAAAATAAAATAATAACTGTTATTTTTGTACAAAAAAAAAATAACTGTTATCATCTGACTTTTATGAAAAAAGGAATAACTGTAACGGTCCCTGCTTTT
Organism: Pollenia amentaria; assembly: GCA_943735925.1. Lineage (NCBI taxonomy): Eukaryota > Metazoa > Arthropoda > Insecta > Diptera > Polleniidae > Pollenia > Pollenia amentaria. The sequence continues at coordinate 56,978,473 of OX031006.1, forward strand.
TTACATAAAAAGCCACTTTTTTAAATACAAATTTTATACATAAAAAGTCATTTTTTTACACAAAAAGTTACTTTTTTAAATAAAAGTTTTGCCGTAAAGAGTAACGTTTTTACACAAAATGTTTTTATGTTTGATTACCTTCAAGAATATACATTTGAAAATTTCAAAAAACAAAAATGCTTCTAATGTTATGCGAAATATTATGGAAGTGAATTTTGTTGAAAATTTTAATAAATAGAATTGATGCAACATTCTATTTCTACAATTTCGGTATACGTTTTTGCCTTCAAATCAATGCATTTAATAAAGCTTAAAAAAAAAAAATTTGATTAAAAAAACAAAATTAAATTATACTTCAACACGAATGGCGCCTAAAAGTATGTCAATATTAACAGTGTTCCTCTGCCAACACCAAAAAGATATAAAGAATATGGTTGAAGAGGCCAAACTACCACACAAAAAGTCTAAAATTTTGATTAAAGTCTAGATAGTAACAAAAACAAGTTAGAGTGCAATATACGGCTGGGCCGAATCTTTGATACCTTCCACCGACAGTTTGAATACTACAGGAGTGGGCCCTATGTGATAGCTATATATTGTTAATTAATCTTTATAAAAACGGACTTCAGCATTAAAAGTTGTTCCGGTGTAGACCTATATTAAATTATTGACCGACAATCCGGTCTTTCTTTTCTTTTTATAAATTTGAACTAGCTTGAATAAAATATCCGAACTAAAAGGATTTTCAGGAGTGGAAATTATAATGGACACATGGTAAATTATAGACCAATCATACCGAAATTCATGAAATTTAACACTATGATTTTCAGTCATATAAAACGAATTTATGCAAAATTGTATATCATTCCGTGCATTATTCCACCATTTATGTTAGTTTGTGTTACAAAATTATCAATTTTTAAGGGTGGTTGTTCCACATTTTGATTCATATTTCTGAGCTTACTGAGCCGATTTAACTGGATTTCAATCCCAAGCTGCTTAGGATAACCACAACCAATTTGGTACCAAGTTGGTTCATCTCTTTTGATTTATTTGAAAGTGAGCGTATTTTCAACAGACGGACATGGGTAAATCGACTTAGAATTACTCAAGGAGGCAGAATTTATATACTTTATGGGATCTTAGATGTATAATGAACAAGTTTTACACGGAATGACAAACTTAGTATACCCTCATTCACCACTAATGGTGGTGGATGGCATAAAAAACAACAAATTTAAATTTATTCAAATGTTTTGTTTAAAAAATTACAAAAAATTTGTTATATTGCACTGTTTGTTACACCTTTTGCGAGCGAAAATAGCTAAATTTATAGCACAGAATGGCTAAATTATGGGGTAAAAATTGGCAAAAAAAAAATGTGACAAAATTGTAAAAATTTAATTATTGAAACAAATTTTTAAACCCTTCGAAAAGTATTTTTTTTTTTTATTAATTAAGCCTTTTACGGCCAATTTCACCAAGTTCAGTAAAAACTAACTATTACTTTAACTTCCAGTTAACAATATGTTTTTGACAGATATAACTGATAGTTAATTATATTTGAGCTTGGTGAAAGTGGCCGTTAATCTTTTAATCCATTCGTTTTTTAATAATCATTTTTTCACCAAAATTTTATAAAAATTAAAAGAAATACATATTTGCAAACTAAAAGGTTTAATTGAAAAAATTTTATAAAATGCAAAAACCAGCAAAAAAAAACAACTCAATTGGCAACACAAACTCACAAAATGATAACTTACTTGAAAAAAAATATGTTGTGACTATAACAACTGCTTTTTTAAATAAAATTTATCCTCTTTTATAGCTTCATATAACTTTATATCCTCCTAAAGTCATGCTATAAAAAAATATTTCATTATTTTTGTAAACATTTTCACAAAAAATTCAATAAATATTTATCGCATTTTTCAATTATCAGCAAATTTGAAGCTTTCACTTTAATTTCTTGTTATAAATTTAATAAAAAAAAAAATTAACAACAATTTATAAAGCACAAGAAACCCAAAAAACAAAACTTTATTACGATCCTTAAAGTATTTTAAATAATTCATAAATTTAAACGAGCAAAACAGCAATAACAAAAGCAACAGCTACAAAAAGTAAAAAAGCCTAACAAAACTACAAGGATAAATATGAGCGCGTGTGTGGGTATATAAAAGACTAAATGTGTGCATAGAGCGATGTGTGCGTGTTTCAGGTTGACAAATAAAAAAAGGTTTAACTTAAAACTTGTGCTACCCACAGACAGCAAGTAATAGCAGTAGCAAAAATTTTAATAAGAGAATTAATTGGATTGAAAATTATATCTCACATTCTTTGACATGTGCGACTATATATAACTACTAAAAATATAAGTTCATACATACATATAGGTAGAGGGTTATAAGTGGATATTAGTGTGAAAGTGTGAAAGTGTGTTAAGCAGAGGCGTCAAAGGAAAATCAACACGAAAAGATATACTGGAGCTTATTAAAACATTAAGGTATTGTAACAGCAATTTATTACGTTGCATCCATAGTAGAGTCGATTGTCGAGAATAAAAACGACTCTCCCGTCTAGCAGGACACTTATAATACAAATCACAAACGAACATACTACAAAACCTTATATTTATATTCCAAGAACTATTCAAATTTTTTTTTGTTTTTTTTTATTATTATTATTCCTATACTAAATCCCGCGAAGCTTTTTGCTTGTCAGCAGGATACCAGAGTCTCTGGCGGGAATCGAACCCGCAACCTCGGTACTGATAGACTAGCTCACTACCAGCTAGCCTACCGGGGCACCCAAAAAATAAAAATTAACCCCATCATATTTATATTTTGATGCCTGAGTCAACCATATATTTCAGATTAAAGTCCAGCAATTAAACGGTAGATAACAAACTTAACATAAAAAAAACAATAAACAGAAAAAAAGGTTAATTTGAACTTTGACTTATAGGTCGATTACGAATGGCAACACAACTGAAGTTGAGTTGCCAGCAGCGAAATTGTACAACGCCGCTGATGTTAACATATAAAATATTGTTTTCTTATTTTATATTTTAACTTTTTTTTCTTCCTATACTAATCCTGCGAAGCTCTGCGCTTGTCTGCAGGAAAGAAACCGCAACCCCGGTGCTGAAAGTCTAGTCCGCTACCAACTAGCCTACTGGGGCGCACCCCATGACCGGCGTTGCCTGATTTCGATTCCGACAACTCAACTTCATTTCAGTTGCCATCCGTAGTCGACCGATTAAATTTATTGAAATCGATTAGTTGAACGATGTTTAAAATTGCCTCAAAAAAATGCTGGTAATATTGCTTCATGTAAACAACGTTATAACAGAAAGCTTAACCTCTGTTCATAACAAAAATCAACTTCAACTAAGCTTTTGTCTGCACCAGGACAATTTGTCTGAAACTAGAACAAATCCTGGAAAACCCGGACGTACAGCATCTCTAGTCTTAAGTCATGTTTTTAGTCAAGGCTAAAGCTGAGTCTTAACTCGAGTTTACAGCCCAATCCAAAGCCTAGTTTATGGTAGAATATTTATTTGGGTTTCAATTAAGAATGGAGTCTATAAGCAAATTTATAGTCATCTTTATACTCAAGTCTGAAATCAATGACTACTGGTAGTGTTTATAGTCTCATCTATAGTCTTGTTAGGATCACTGAGCCCAAAGTCTTTATGTAGATAAACAGTAGATATGACAACCGCAGGACTTGAAATCGTAAAAGGCCAGATTTGTTTTAAAGTGTTCTGAAATTCGCGCATTTTGCTTGCAATTTGCCATAGTTTTTTTAAAATATGCTAGTTTCCTTAAGCATACTTTTGTAATTTGAAGCTGCCAAGCTTTTTGAAATTGCGATTTACAGAGCACCAATTAAGCGATTTCAAATCAGAATCGAAAATGTTAAGCGTTTTGCGATTGTCAGAATATGCCGAATATATATTATCTAAATTTTCACTGTTAACAGAGAGACTAAAAAGTCAGCCTTATTGTCTCGACTAAGACCAAGTGTTAATTGGTTTCATTTGAAAGTCGAATTTGAAATCAATTTTGTTCTTTCTTTATATTTATTTGTTTTTGTTTTTTAGACAAAGTCTTGTAAATTTCTTTTACAAATTTTTCTATCTCTATAATTTGCAAACATTATAATTTTAAATTTTCCCTGTTATCACTATTAACCTACAACTGCCACTGATTATCACAGAAAAAAGAAAGAAAAAAGGTGATTACCACTGCAGTAAAAATAATGTCATACAATAAGCGTATTTGAATTACGGTGTTCATTATTAGTGAACGATAATTTAAAGGAACAAAGGATCCAACAAAACCAACAATAAAGTGAAAAATATTTTAATACGAAAGGTAAAAACAAAGCTGAATTTCACTAGATACGTGTGCATACATTTCAACAATTAATTTTGTAAAAAGGATTTCGGCTGTGGGAAAAATCGCCCCAAGAAAAATGGCCCAAAAAAAGAAATGAAAAATCGCCCAAATGAAGAATCGCCCAACAGAACATGAAAAATGACCCAAAAAGTTATATATGAAATTTTGCCCAAAAGAAACGAAAAAGGGCCCAAAAAAAAATGAAAAATGACCCAAAAAACAAAAACGAATTTTTGCCCGGTGGCATGTTATGACGTCCAGTGTCATAGTGTCCATGGACGCTATGACACCCCAAAAAGTGTCATAGTGTCCATTGACACTACGCTAACTAAAGCTTCTCTGCACAGCCGGCCTTCGGCCGTGCGCAAGGATTTTCTCCTCTATGGTATAACAAACACCGGCTTCGCTAACTAAAGCTTCTCTGCATAGTCGGCTTTCATTTGGAAACAAGGCAGATTTAAGAAGCTTTACTTAGCGAAGCCGGTGTTTGTTATACCATAGAGGAGAAAATCCTTGCGCCCGGCCAAAGGCCGGCTGTGCAGAGAAGCTTTAGTTAGCGAAGCCGGTATTTGTTATACCATAGAGTAGAAAATCCTTGCGCCCGGCCGAAGGCCGGCTGTGCAGAGAAGCTTTAGTAAGCGAAGCCGGTGTTTGTTATTTTTCATTTCTTTTTTTGGGCCATTTTTCTTGGGGCGATTTTTCCCACAGCCAAGGATTTCATACTCCAGTGTAAGTGAGGCTGTGGGAAAAATCGCCCCAAGAAAAATGGCCCAAAAAAAGAAATGAAAAATCGCCCAAAAAAATTCCATGTAAAATTGGGCCTAAATTCATATGAAAAGTGACCTAAAATTTTTGGGCTATTTTTCGTTATTGTTGGGTGATTTTTCGTTTTTTAAATTTGGGTGATATTTCATTATGAAAAATCACCCAAAAATGTTGTATGAAAAATGGCCCATTTTTTTGATTTTCTCCTCTATGGTATAACAAACACCGGCTTCGCTTACTAAAGCTTCTCAGCACAGCCGGCCTTCGGCCGGGCGCAAGGATTTTCTCATCTATGGTATAACAAATACCGGCTTCGCTAACTAAAGCTTCTCTGCACAGCCGGCCTTTGGCCGGGCGCAAGGATTTTCTCCTCTATGGTATAACAAACACCGGCTTCGCTAAGTAAAGCTTCTAAAATCTGCCTTGTTTCCAAACGAAAGCCGACTATGCAGAGAAGCTTTAGTTAGCGAAGCCGGTGTTTGTTATACCATAGAGGAGAAAATCCTAGCGCCCGGCCGAAGGCCGGCTGTGCAGAGAAGCTTTAGTTAGCGCAGTGTCCATGGACACTACGACACTTTTTGGAGTGTCATAACGTCCATGGACACTATGATACTGGACGTTATAACATGCCACCGGGAAAAAATTCGTTTTTGCTTTTTGGGTCATTTTTCATTTTTTTTTTGGGCCCTTTTTCGTTTCTTTTGGGCAAAATTTCATATATAACTTTTTGGCTCATTTTTCATGTTCTGTTGGGCGATTCTTCATTTGGGCGATTTTTCATTTCTTTTTTTGGGCCATTTTTCTTGGGGCGATTTTTCCCACAGCCGTAAGTGAATGAGCATTTTGACTTACGTAAAACTACTTTTGCATGGTATCGCAGTCATGCACCAAACATTAAATGATGATGTATTTAAAAGTCACGCAAACAGTAAAATAAAAAACACAGAAAAAGTTGGTTACTCAACAAATAATGTAGACACTCAAACACACACACACATAATTTTCTAACGGTTGACATTTTAGCTGTCGTTGCTTGTATGTTTGTAGAATTGATGGCAAGAACACAAGAAGAAAAATCGGAAACATAAAGTCTACTAAAAAAGTGGGTTTTGCAAAAGGGAAACAGTGTTGCATGTTGGTGCAAAGGATTTAGTGAATGTGTTCAAATATTGAAGTTTGCCTTGAAGCGGTAAAAGAATTAACGAAAAATCCACGCACTGACACGCACAAGGCAAAATGTTTTTGGGCGTTAAGACAGCTGCTAACAAGGTGGTTTACGTATTTTAAGCGGATATAAATATGTGTAGCATACTTTTAGGAGATTTTTGTTACGCTTAATAATAGACTATTCGGTAGTTAAACTTAAGCTGCACGGCTGCATTTTAAATGGCTTTTGGTATTAAAGACGTAACAATTTTAATAAAATTTTTATTAAATGTTTATTTAAGACCATTTACCCAATTACATCTGCAAACTTACGGGCAATTTGTTAGGACCAGTTACAAAACCTTTTATTTGAACACATAGATTTATATACTTTCACATTTTTTACAAAATTTTGTAAGCCCATTTTAAGGATTACAAAAATTACAGTTTGGATAATTACTAAAGAAAAATGAAAGTCGAAAATATACCTTTATAAAAAAGGTGGACCTATCCTTAAAAGTATCATTTACAGTCTGATGTTAAAAAATATATTACAAAGACATATGATGCGCAAACAATTCTAACACACGCACCAAAAAATTAGCTGATTCATATTGTATTGAAAATGTAACCCAAATTCGCAACAAACGAAAGCATTGGCATCAGCTAATTCGCATGACCATCGCAAACTAATTACATTTGCGCATCAGGTGCAGCGCAGTGATTCCCTTGCCCTTTTTAAGTGGCAAGTAAGTTGTCGAGTTCAGAAGGAAGCCATCGGGTATGCCTTCAACTTGGCAACAAGAGCCTATGGCTTACCTCCACAAGGCACTTGTTGGTAACATCTAGATTTATCTAGATGGCTAAATAAAGGTCAGGGCTATTTGATACATAATGATCATGAAGCTCTTACAAGGAAGAGTGATGAAGATATTTAGAGGAAATTTAGCTCTTTATATATCGATCATGTAGGAGCAAAAATTCTATAATATTAATCATTTTTGTTCTATAACTCATAATGAATAATATGCTGGTTTACAAATAAAAGCGAATGCTGTTTGATAGCGCTACTATCGAATGACAGAGTTCTTTTGGTCCATGGATCAAATTGACTTGAAGTCCGTACCTATCGACTTTAAATATATGCTCCACTGGAATCAGCAGCCCCCGGTGCAAGCCGGGCTTCGGGTCTCCGTTAAGTATACTTCTTGGGAGAAAGACATCCTGTTTTTGCGGAAGTCGCTGCCTCAAGGTTTGGGAATACTTTTAAGGAGAGCACGTATTGGCTGTGGCTTAAACCCAAAGCCGCAGGAAGATACTACTACGTTAAAGTCTGATGTTTCACCTTCCGGGAAAGTTCAGACTGTGAGGGGTGCTGTTGCTATTCGAGAGATGCTTTCAGAATTCAAGTCAAGGCAGCGGATCTTAGAAAGCCCCAGTCCTCAAACAAGGGACGAGTGTATATTCTTTGGCGAGTTATACACAGCAGGTGCTCACCTTAAACAAACCATATCTGCCCTCTTTAAGTTGCTCTATGGATTTTATCTAATACAAATTGATTTGCAAAAATAGTTATGTATATACAGAAAAATTTCTTTAGGAAATAGTTTATACAGAAAAATTTCCATAGAAAAAGTCTTATACAGAAATTATTAATTTAAAACAGCCTTATGCAAAATATGTTTTATATCGAATTGACTTACATTCAGAAAAGTATAAAAAACAGCCTTATACATAAAATTGTCTCCATAAAGAAGTCTTATACTGAAAATTTGCTTCAGTAATTAATTTTATACAGAAAATTAGTCTTATATAGAAAAAATTTACTATGGTAAATAGTCTTATACACAAAAATTTTATACAAAAAAGTCTTATACATATGCAGAAAACTATATAATATAAAATATATTCTATAGAAAATACTCAAAAATATTTTTTAAAGAAAATATTTTATGGAAAATAGCTTTATACATAAAATTGTCTCTGGACAGTAGTCCAATACGGAAAATTTACCACAGAAACAGTTTTATAGAGAAAAAAAAATTTTAATAAAAAATTATTTTATACAGAAAATGTTCTATAGGAAATAGTCTTATACAGCAAATTTTAAACAGAAAAGAATATTTCCTACAGAAAATAGACATATACAAACATTTTTTATATATAATAGATTTTAAACGAAAAATCTCTATAAAAAATATTCTTATAAAGAAATCTTTTTATTGAAAATAGTCTTATACAGAAAATTATATGTGCATATAGTCTTATACAAAAAATTTTCTTAGGAAAATTGTTTTATGGAAAACAGTTTAATATACAAAATTGTCTCTGGATAGTAGTCCTATATGGGAAATTAACCGCAGAAAAATAGTTTTATACCAAAAACATTTTTAATAGAAAATTGGGTTATACAGAAAATGTTCTTATGCAGAAAATTTTTTATAGAAAGGAATATTTCCTACAGAAAATAGACATATACAAACATTTTTTATAGATTAGAGACTTTAACCGAAAAATTTCTATAGAAAACAGTTTTATACAGAAAATTCTTTGTGGATATAGTCTTATATTTACTACAAATTTTCTATAGAAAATAGTCGAATGCAGCAAGTTTCGTATATAAAAAACTCTCATTAAGGAAAGTTGTTGTATTTAAACGGCGTTCATACAAATATAATACCATTTAAAAATTTTTTATGCAATAATTTCTGCCACGACCAATAAGAAAAAAAGAATCAAAAGAAGATCAATCGAAGAATTAGAACTCAAATTATTGGTCAAAGAACCCTTAAAGGCACAACCAGTCTCTTTAATACTGCTTTAAGAATTAATTTCTTTATTGAATCGAACGGTTGGCTAAGGAATAATGATGGCGGCCATGAGATATAGAATGTCTGTGAAACTGTGATAAAATGCAGGGTAACTGAACGGAAACTAATTACTGAACCCACATAAAAGTATATAAATTCCTGTTGTTCCTATGAGAACCACAGGACTTTAACGATTGTTTTCCATTTACGTTTATCTGCTGCCATATTTTTAATCTCGATTCATGATATGTCGGCTTTGGTTGCTTTTATGCCCAGTTTTTACTGTTCTGTGGGTTCCAGTCGATTGCATTCATAGTAATGCCGATTGGGCATCTTCGTAGAACATGTCTTATTAACCCTTAAATGCCTGATATTCCGAATTTAATTTTAAAAAATATCAATGTGTTTATTTTATTCAGCAGATAAAGGGAAAATATAAAAAAATAAATTTTTTATAATAACATTTGATTGCAAACATAAAGCAAGTATAAATTCTGATACTATTATTATTTTAATAATATTCAAAAATTTAATAATTGCAAGTGCATAATTTGATTTCAAGTCCGGTCTCAAATTTGAAACTTCAGGCATTTAAGGATTAATCGAAATTTTTTCTAATTTTGGGCTCGATTGGTTTCTGTCCAGTTTCAGATCATAGTCATTTGTTAATTGAGACTGCCTAAGGTGTTTTGGAACTTAAGCTTGTTTTTAGGTTAAAATTTCCAAATCACTTAGAATAATTCATAGTAGAATTGGTATTCAAGCTATTGACATTTTTGTCACATGAAAATTGTAAATAATTTTAAACCTTGTTCACTCTTTTTAATAAATTTAAAACAATTTATTCCTTTAATGTTAAAAAAATTATATTCAACCTTTTTTATTTTTTCGAATTTATTCTATGAGTTAAATTTTAGTTATGTATTTTATAAAGCTTTTTTTTAATATAATAAAGTAACTTGAAAAATAAATAATTCCCAGATTCTAATTGTTAAAAAATTAGTTAAATTTCCTATAATATCCAATAACTTAGAAAAAAACACATTTGCATTAAAAAATAAATTGAGTTGTAGCATAAATTAAAACAAAAGCATATCTTAAGCCATTTTATGTCTTGTTTAGACATGCTTAAAGAAAATAATAAACATTTTAAAACCTTAGCCTACTTTAAGGCTACAGAAATTATTTTTATTTCTCTTAAACATTTCTTTACAGATAAAAAGCACATTTATTGCTTTTATTATTTTATTTTTTACACTTAACAAAATGCATTCAATATTCATTTGAGATTTGTTTTTTTTTCTACATACTTTCCTACTTTTCCCTGTATTTCAAAGTAAAAATTTTCTAAAAACGACTAAATTTTTAAGTGCACACCATAAAAAACTTATATTCTCTACAATGTTGAATATATTGCAGGATACTTTATTGTTGTGCTCGTGTACTTTTGTAGCATTTAAACACAAAATGTTGTCAGAAAACAGAAGCACGAAATGCTTGTTTTATATTCGTTGATATCAAGTTTTCTTTATTGGTTTCTGGTTCTGTGAAAAAAATAAAAAAAGAGAAAAACTCCAGGAAAGAAATCCTTAGACAAATATGTGGAATATCAGGGAACCTAAAGGATGAGGGAAAATATTGATAAAAAGTCCCGAAGGCATTTAGTTAAATGAAAAAATATTCATGCTTCAGCATATAAAAAAGCAGTCGAGTGAAGGACATGACGTGCCAAACAGTGGCTTTAGTCATTATTAAATGCAATATTCTCTCTTCACAATCCACAGATAGATCTCCTTCATTTTCAAACTATACCTTCATAGTCATCGTTACCGTCAACATCCCCGACATACCTTTTGTGGGCTTTTTGTTTAAATGCCAGAATTTCTTTACCGACATTAAGTTTCGCAAATTGCAAAAACCGTAACAGAGTAGAGCTGTAAAAGGATTTAATATAAAAAAAAATAATATTAAGAGTTTAAAAATGGGAACAAAAAAAAGTTTAACATTTTCATTGAAATAACTCCAAATGTCTAGAGATAAAGAAGAAAAGGAATGAAATTGCTTAAAAATCGTAAGCATTTGAGTGATTTGATTAAATTAATTTCAAAATGGGAAATGAAGAAAAAAAAAAAAAGGAAACGATTAAATAAATTGCAAGTTGAGCATAAAAGAAGATGACCTAAAGGAGATATTAAAATTGTAAGTAAAAGTGATTCGTTTGAAGTGGTTTGCTAAATAAATAATATTTATTTTTTTTTTTTTTCAAGTACAAATTATTAAATGGAATACAAATTATTAAATGGAATAGAAAAAAATTGTTGAAAATACTACTTGGTTATAAATACTTGTTTATTTATATTACAAACCTAATCTTAGTGTGCTTTGAATTTGTATAATTATTTTTAGTCATAGTAACCTTTGCTTTATACATATAAAATATTTTTGCTGTATATTTAAAATCATTCCTTAATAAACTTTAAATCGTTAGGAAGTAATACGGGTTTTATTTAACAATATTTCTTACATTTGGTTATGGGCCCAGACGTCTAGCCATTTTTTAATTTTAAAAGAATATTGTATTTTGAGCTAAATATGACATCGCCGTTCTTGCAAATCGAGAAGCTAGATGAAGGGAATTACGATTCCTGGCATGTGCATATGAAGAGCGTCCTCATCCACAATGGGTTGTGGAAGTACGCAAATGGTCAATTGAACTGCGAGCCTAATTGGACTGCGCAACAGAAATCCGACTGGGAAGGGAATGACGAAAAAGCGCTTGCCACTATTGTTTTGAGCATCAAAGGGAGTCAACTTAATTACATTAAGAAATGTACGAAATCTGCAGAAGCTTGGAACAAATTAGAGGAAGTACACAGGCCCAGGGGGCCAATACAAAAAGTTATGCTGTATAAGCGTTTGATGCATCTGAAAATGGATGACAACGAGGGTATGAGCCAGTATTTAAATAAATTCGAGGAAATTATAGAAAAACTAGCAGATGGCGGTATTCAGATTCAAGATGAGTTGGTTGTCATAACATTATTATCAAGTTTGCCGAAATGTTATGAAGCATTTATAATTGCTATGGAGACTCGAGATAATTTGCCGACATTTCAAATTTTGAAATTGAAATTGCTGGAAGAAGGTGAACGTCGAGCTAGTGTACAACAAGAAGCTGAAGGTGGTGGTTATCAGCAAGCATATGCAGCACGTTCTAATAAGAAATCTAAGAGTTTGAACACAAAAGTAGCAAAAGACAATAAGGTAATAACTGGGAAGTGTTTCATATGTGGTCGTAAAGGTCATTACGCAAGAGATTGTCGAGAAAAGAAAGCAGTGGAACAGAAAACATGTGCATTAGTTGCAGCAGCGAAGGGTTTTAATCAAAATTTGTGGTATGTTGATAGTGGTGCCACATCTCACATGTGCAACAATAGGAAGTTATTTGACACTCTAGTCAAATGTGATGAAAAAATTTATCTTGCAGCTGATAAATGTATAACCGCGACTGGTAAAGGTAAAGTTATATTAAAGGCGGAATGCGAAATATACCTAGAAAATGTCCTTTTTGCACCGGAATTGCAAGGAAATTTTATTTCGATCAGTAGGGCTGTTGAGAGTGGGTGCACAGCAACATTTAATTCTGATGGAGTTCAAATTAAGGACAGTACAGGTGATGTTGTTATATATGCTTACAAAGAAGACAATTTGTTTATTTTACATCAAGAATCCAAAGAGCGTATTTTCGCAGCAAGTAGTGGCGACATGCTTTGGCATTGCCGGTTTGGTCATTTAAATTTCAATGACTTAGGGATAATTAGTAAAAAAGGTCTTGCAAATGGCATAAAATTTTCGAATCAATCGGAAAATCACAGGTGCAAAACGTGTATGGTAAGCAAGATTCACGTTGCACCATTTCCTAAAGCAAGTGAACATCGTTCTGAAAATGTGTTGGAGCTAATACATTCGGATGTATGTGGTCCAATAAATGTACCGTCTGTGGGTGGATCCAGATATTTTGTTACCTTTATTGACGATAAGACGAGAAGAGTATTTGTATTCTTCATGAAGTCAAAGAATGAGGTATTTGAAAAATTTAAGATTTTCAAGCAGCAAGTTGAACGCCAAACAGGAAAAAGGATTAAAATATTCAGAAGTGATAACGGACGTGAGTACATTAATAAAGTTTTTGATTCTTATCTACAGGAGCACGGTATTTTGAGGCAGTTAACCGTAGTATACACACCTCAACAAAATGGTGTTGCGGAACGTGCAAACCGAACGTTGGTGGAGATGTCGCGGTCCATGTTAGTACATGCGAAACTGAACAAAAATCTGTGGGCAGAAGCTGTTGCCACAGCAGTCTATTTGCGAAATCGTTCGCCTACTAAAGCTCTGTTGGATAAAACTCCTTATGAAGCCTGGTACGGATATAAGCCGAAAGTAAGCCATTTAAAGATATTTGGTTCGTGTGCAATAGCCTTAAATAAACGTCAAAAATCTAAGTTTGATGCAAAAGGAAAACAACATATTATGGTGGGATATTCTCAAGTTGCAAAGGCATACAGGTTGTATGACAAAGAAACACAAAAAGTAATTGAAAGACGTGACGTGAGTTTTGATGAAAATTCTTTTGATTGTGTTGGTAGTGAAAATAGTCAAGAGAGCAAAGTGGATGATTATATGATATTTCCCACTGATGAGATTCGAGCAAGTTCTCAGTCGTCTCATAATGAAGGAGATGTCTCAGTTGTACAAGTGACTGACGATCAAGAAGATGGTTTTAATACTGCTAATGAAGGGGACAGCGATGAAGTTGTGGAAAATAATGACGACACAATGCTTGAAGTTCAATCAGAGGAAGATAGTTTGTTAGACGATAGTCAGGTACAGCCAAGAAGAGGAAGAGGTCGTCCCAAATTAATTCGAGATGGCAGACCTGGTAGACCTAAAAAACAGTATAATGTAATAAATGGTTTATTCACAGAAGAAACGTTCGTGCCCCAAAATCCGGAAGAAGCAATTTGTTGTAACAAATCGTCAGAGTGGAAGAATGCTATGCAAACGGAATTTAATGTTTTGATGAGAAATAAAACATGGAACTTGGTCGATTTGCCAGCTGGAAAAAGACCTATTGGATGCAAATGGGTATATGCCATAAAACAAACAAAAGATGGGCATGTTGAGCGATACAAAGCAAGACTCGTGGCCAAAGGATGTAGCCAAAAATACGGTATTGATTACCACGAAACGTTTTCTCCTGTTATAAGGTATGCAAATATTAGACTATTATTCGCTATAGCTGTTAAAAAAGGTATGTACTTACATCAAATTGATATTGTAAGCGCATATTTAAATGGGAATCTCAACGAGGAGGTGTATATGCAGCAGCCAAAACTGTTCGTTGATAAGGATAATCCTAATAAGGTTTTGCGATTGCGAAAGTCTCTTTATGGCCTTAAGCAATCTGGCCGAGAGTGGAATGCTAAATTGGACCTGTCTCTAAAAAAAATTGGTTTCACCAACTGTGATAATGAACCATGCTTATACAAAATGTTGGCTGAAAATGAGTTAGTTATATTAGCAGTGTACGTGGATGATATTCTTATCGGATGCAGAAATAAATCAGTTATTCAACGAATCAAATTCGAGCTATCAACGGAGTTTGATGTCAGCGATAAGGGCGCAGTGCAGCATTTTCTTGGAATGGAAATAAATAGAGATGGTGAAACGGGCGATTTAACTGTAAGTAATGCCCAGTATATAAAAACTTTGTTGCACAAGTATGATATGGAGCAATGTAAGAAAGTATCAGTTCCCCTTGACCCTGGCTTTCAAGTGGTTTGTGAGGGCAATTGCAAAAAAGTAGACCTTAAAACATATCAAACAATTATGGGAGAACTTATGTATTTAGCTATCACAACTCGTCCTGATATCTTGCATTCAGTGGCAAAGTTATCACAGAGAAACACAGATCCGCATATTGAACATATCAAAGCCGCCAAAAATATTTTGAAATATTTATCGGGTACGAAAGAACTGAAGCTTCATTACAAATGTAATGATGGCGAATTAACTGGATATGCAGATGCAGATTGGGGCGGAAATGCTCTGGACAGAAAATCATACTCAGGTTTTATGTTTTACTATGGCAGTTGTTTGGTTTCTTGGGAGTCCAAAAAACAGAATGTCGTTGCATTGAGTAGCACAGAGGCGGAATACATTTCGATGTCCAATGCTGCAAAGGAAGCCATTTATTTAAAAAGATTGTTACTTGAACTTGAGTGCGTTGAAGATGTTCCAGTGACATTAAGTGTGGATAATCAAGGTGCTTTAAAAATAGCTTCGAATGCTATATTTCACAACAGGAGTAAGCACATCGATATTAAGTACCATCACATAAGAAATGCAATTAACATGAGGCAAATTAAACTTAAATATCTTGGCACGGAATATATGATAGCGGATATTTTTACGAAAAATCTTTCTAGGATTAAACACATGAAATTTGTTGAACTTATGAATATGAATTAACTTTTAGTGTAAATTTAGTATCTAGTATTAGGTTTGAGAAGGAGTGTTGAAAATACTACTTGGTTATAAATACTTGTTTATTTATATTACAAACCTAATCTTAGTGTGCTTTGAATTTGTATAATTATTTTTAGTCATAGTAACCTTTGCTTTATACATATAAAATATTTTTGCTGTATATTTAAAATCATTCCTTAATAAACTTTAAATCGTTAGGAAGTAATACGGGTTTTATTTAACAATATTTCTTACAAAAATGTTTGCTGATTACAAGAAACAACTTGAAAATCTTCTTTAAGGTATTAAAGAAATTAATTTATGCAACTTCAAAAAACTTTATCAACATGTATAAAAACAAGTAAGAGTGCTATATTCGGCTCTACCAAATCTTTAATACCCTCCACTGACATGGGTGGGCTTTGTATATATAATAAACTAAAAGTATTATAATGCATTGTGGTTTTTAGCGTATTAAAAAGTCAGTTCAGAGAGTACACTTCATATGAGACATATGGTACATTATGGACGGATAATCAAAAAGTGTAATTTTTAGTCTCACAAACCTAAATTCGACTAAATTTTACCAAAGAATGCCTAAGAATGTTCAAATGATAATAAACATTCCCCATTAAATTTGAATTTTTAAATTAATATTTAAAAACTTAAATTTATCTCACAGCATCCAGGGGTTGAAAACGGATCTTTTGCTTATCACCAGGTTATTATAACTGAAAAATGAAAAAATTTGATACCCATATTGCCTATATATGAAAAAAGTTCAAATATATCGCGATTTTCACGTTTTATGTGAATAATTACAAAAATAAATTAACATTCACCCCTATCGTGAATACTTATTCCCATGAAATATTTCCCCTTTTTCTATAATTGCAATTGTGAATAACTTTTCCCTTGAAATGTTCCCCCATTTTTTGATACATAATTCAATGGGGAATGACATCACAAAAAAATTCACATTTCAAAAATTTCCCATGATCGTGAACGGTTTTTTCAAAGCTGTTTATTCCCTTTTTTGTGTTAGTTTGTTCACTTTATTTTTTCTAGCGAACTTTATACAAAATTTAAGTAATTTTCACTTTTTATTGAATATTTAGATTATTTAAACCTATTTTAGATCAAAATCAATAAACAAAATGCAAAGCGACATACTTTTAAATGGGATGCCTAATAACAGACCCATTGCATGTGGTTTTGTTAAGGTTTCCAAAAAACTGAGTGCTTTTCATATACAATTTACTTCTCTTTCAATCACTTGTGTTGTGAAAACAGAGCATAAATAAGTTGGTTTTTTAGATTTATAATTCTTTTTATATTTTAAATGTGGTATAAGTCTATTATTTATTTATAGAGATATTTAAGGGTTTGCGTATGAGTTAATTTAAAAATATTGGCGAACGATCATCTATATATTACCACGCAACACCCTTTAAATTTTATTATCAAAATTTAATTATAATTATTTTGAAAAATATTCGATTTTTTAACCTCCATATGGAATTATACCACTTTCAACAATAACATATTATTAGAAATAAAAACAAGAGCACATATAAGCCCATGTTTTAATAGACATTTACTCAAATGGTAAAAAATAATTAACATGAATTCATTTAAATATATTAACGATCAACCAAATTTATTAAGAGTTAATTTAATTTACATATCGCACTTAATTACTTAATTAAAAACTATCAGTAGAAGCAAACAATTTTTAATTTATTATTGAAGGCACATGAAAAAAACTTATTAAAAACTTGTTTTTTTTTGCACCGAAAATTTATATTTATTTGTTACAAAACTTATATTTGACAAATTTTAATTTAAATCATGTATAAGCTTTTATTATTTATTTTCCTATTTGTATTTTCTTCTTCCTTATTTAACATTCACTACGAATTGATAGCAGGAACAAACGTTCCCATTAAATTCACGATAGTAATTTTCCCTTCATGGGGAATGAAAATTTCATGGGAACAAAAATTTCACATATTATTCCCGATAGGGGTGATTATTTTAAAACAGATTCAATGTGAAAAGCAGAACATTATTTCCACATACGTAGAATTTGTATGAAAACCCGAAACGAAAATATGTATTTAGTTAAATATCTCAATTAGTAGGTCGCAAGTGGTCAAGTTTTATATACCATTGGATGCTGCTTCAAAAACCCTTTGCGATGATAATAAATTTTATTCATGTCGTCTTGGAGCAAAGTACAAAATGGTCCAGCTCACGGATGGTCAACGCTAGAATCATAATATTTTAGAAATCATCATTAAACATATCAAGCTTTATTTTCAGAGGGGTAACAAAATCACTTTTTTTTTTGGAGTCGCTCTAATGTACATATAGGTCCCATATAAATATCACTCCTAATTATATGGCTTTAATTCTGTAACTTCATTATAAATGTTGATGTTAACCTCATTACAAAACTTTTTTTTCCATGTCTAGACGATGACTAAGTATAACCTCATTCACCACTAGTGTGAAGGTTAAAAAAAATGTTTTAAATTTGTGCTTAAAAAAGATCTCAATTTTTATAGTGCATGTAAAAATGGTGATAAACTGCAAAACCGTATTTGAACAAAAAGATTTTACTTATAAAACCGTTGCCGTTAATATTATAACAATTTTAAAATCGTATTAATTTCGCCATATTCTAACCACCAAGGGCTTTTAGTGCGCACATAAATTGGGCTCGTGAAGACTGCTGTTGTCGATGTTTTTTCTGGTTCAAGTAGCATTGTTTAAAAAAAATTTTCGCTCAACGATATCCAACATCACTGCAGTATTGCCATAAAGTCCTGACAAGGTTGCTTTTAAGATTTACGCCTTAGTCCCTTACCTTTTGAATAGTCCTTGTTATCTTTGAAACTTAATTTTACGGTTTCACCTTGAGGTAGACTACACAGAAAAAATAAGAATTAATTTAAATTAAAAAATTTGTGATATTAATTAAAAAATTAATTAAATTTGCCACCAGTAAATAAATTAATAGTATCAATTAAGGGTGTGATTTACTTGAATAAGCGTTTAATTACTTGATTAAATTTTAAATTAAAACTTTTGGAAAATTTTTTCTGTGTAAGTAAAATACTGGTAGTGACAAATAAGAAAATCGCTTCATAAATGACCGAGTTAACGACCATTAACTACTTTTTTTTTATTATTATATTATTCATTTCCAATAAATTTATATAAAAAAAATAGTCTAAGGCCTCAGCAACAATATTGGCATTAAAGAGGCTAAAAGGCACACCCAGAGAAAAAATATGTTTAAATATGGTCACCTCCAACAAAACTATTTTTAAATAAAATTGTAAACATACTATGGTTATTTTTTAACCATATTAAAGTCATCGACAACCATATTATGGTTAAATTGGTCCTCCATCAAGAAGGCACAACCATATTATGGTTGCCTCCGAACATGTTTTGGTTAAAAATAACTAAAATAAGTTTATCATTTATAATAGCATGGTTGATTTTCAACCATAGAATGTTGCTCTTGGAAAAGAGGAAAATACTATTGCTAATTTAAAAACAAATTATTTTCATATTTAGCCATAACATGTTAAGAGGCAACCATAATATGGTTGTGGCTTCATGATGGAGAACCAATTTAACAATAATATGGTTGTCGATGACAATAATATTGTTAAATTAAACACAATATGCTTAAAATTTTCTTTAAAAATAGTTTTGTTTGAGGTGACCATATTTAAACATATTTTTTCTCTGCGTGCAACTAGTGTTATTCATTATTTATATTAAAATATTAACTATTTAAATTAAATAATTTATTATTTACAGTTTATATTTTACTATAAAATTAAATTTATATCACAAAATATTACTAAAGGTACTTGCTATTTTTTGTATTTTTTCTGTATTGGAGAACAGTGCAAATATATTTGCATAGGCTGACTAAGTGTAAAGAGTTTGATTATACCATAAAAAATCTTGAAATGTCAAAAAAAAATATACGTGTGTTATCGATAAATAATCTTAGACTGTCAAAAAAAATATAAAAATTTGTAACTTAAAATGGACATTTCCAGATTAAATGTTAGCACTGCTGCTAACTTTTTTAGTTTTTGATCGAAAGTAGCGGGTTTTAACTTTTTTTTTGCGATTTATAGCTTTTTTTGACGGTTTTTGTGGGAACAAAACGTGGGCAATATTGTTTGTTTTGTTTACATATTGTATTTCTTGTTCTTTCTCGGATTTGTTGTTTCATTCAGTCAATCCTAAAAAAATCCAATACAAAAAATAGCAAGTATCACCTTAAAGAAGTGTTTCGAGATTGGTTAGCAAAAATTATTTTAATTTTCTTTTAAATGTTGACAAAAGTTCAATGGTTTTCAAAGCGGCATCTAGATACAGACAAATTTCGGCTTTGTCTTGTTAACCTTTGTGTTATTTGGACATTCTGTTGGAATTGAACTGACGAATTTCCAAGACTTTTTATTGATTTAAAAACAAACTTTATTATTTGCATTTTATACAATGCTCTTACAGGTAGGACGTTTATAGCATAATTCTCAAAAAGATCCAAAGTATAATATCTGATTGGCAGATCAAAAACCAACTTCAAAGACTTATTTTGCGCCGATTGTAAGCTCTTCAGCGAAGCATTATTCTTAAACCCATATATTATATGTATCAAACTCTGATATATTAGCATTTTCGTTTTAACGTCAAATTTATTTTTGAATTTTTATAAAACGTTAATAGCAGATGATATTTTTGATTAAATGGAATCAATATAAATATCCCATTGTAAATTACTACAAAGCAACATGCATCGATTTCTTGGATTAACACACCATTAATATGAACTGCAACTGCAAAGGAATGTGCTGACATAAATGATAAGAAAAATTTAAAATAAATAAAATTAAGTTAAATTATTAAATAAAGTGCGCAGTTTTTTGTTTATTTAAGACAAAAACTCTGAAATTATCATAAATGTCTTAGTAAAATTCCATCAAGATATTTTCTAATTGTTATCTTTGAAAACATTATCTTGATAAATATTAAAATTAAGTTAAATTATTAAATAAAGTGCGCAGTTTTTTGTTTATTTAAGACAAAAACTCTGAAATGATCATAAATGTCTTAGTAAAATTCCATAACGATATTTGCTAATTGTTATCTTTGAAAAACATTATCTTGATAAATATTAAAATTAAGTTAAATTATTAAATAAAGTGCGCAGTTTTTTGTTTATTTAAGACAAAAACTCTGAAATGATCATAAATGTCTTAGTAAAATTCCATAACGATATTTTCTAATTGTTATCTTTGAAAACATTATCTTGATAAATATTAAAATTAAGTTAAAATATTAAATAAAGTGCGCAGTTTTTTGTTTATTTAAGACAAAAACTCTGAAATGATCATAAATGTCTTAGTAAAATTCCATAACGATATTTGCTAATTGTTATCTTTGAAAAACATTATCTTGATAAATATTAAAATTAAGTTAAATTATTAAATAAAGTGCGCAGTTTTTTGTTTATTTAAGATAAAAACTCTGAAATTATCATAAATGTCTTAGTAAAATTCCATAATGATATTTGCTAATTGTTATCTTGAAAAACATTATCTTGATAAATATTAAAATTAAGTTAAATTATTAAATAAAGTGCGCAGTTTTTTGTTTATTTAAGACAAAAACTCTGAAATTATCATAAATGTCTTAGTAAAATTCCATAACGATATTTGCTAATTGTTATCTTTGAAAAACATTATCTTGATAAATAAAATTTTATGAAATCTGGATTTAATTTAGAAAAATTAAATCACATGACTCCAGTGTAGTTACTCGAGAAGTTTATCTAAGACAAAAAAAATTATTCAATTTGATTTAACTTAAATGAATGTTTTATCACTTTTATAACTACGAGCAAATTACAAAAATTCTTTTGCACTATATGTAAATTAATCTGATTTTAAGATGTTAAATATTAAGTCTGAATATTTTATAAGTATTACAAGTAAGAAAGTATAGTCGGTCAAGCCCGACCATATGATACCCTACGCCACAGTATATGGAAATAATTTTTGCGGGTCAACCCTAATTAGAACCCATGTTAAAGCATGGCCCGCCTGAACAAAATGGTGTTATGAAGTTAAGATTCATGTAAAAGTTCATTGTGCCTTATATTAACTATTAAGATATCTTCATTTATATGAGTTTTTAGGATAGGGGCTTATACGGGACCTATGGTAAACTTTGGACCTACCATAACAACATTTTGTCATGACATAGTAGCTATCGTAAAACATGTTATCCCCTATTTTTATGTTAGTAAGAACATTTATAAGGAAGTTATGTCATTAAAAACTATTATCAGGAGTTGTATTTGTATGGCAGCTATGTTCAAATATCCTTTGCCTGGGTAACAATCCTGTCGAGATGCGAGGACTTAAGTGCACTCTACGATTCTGATCCCCAGTGCTGATGTAAACGCTTGACACATTCTTGCTGGCGGCCATGAATACTGAAGGAGTGTGCGACCAAAGGTGGTAGCTAAAAAAATAGCATCACTCAAGCTGGTAAAAAAGAGTGCAAACTAATTTGTTTAAGACAAAAACTTGCAAAAACTATAATTTCGCAGGCCTGTGTAATTAAATGCTTCTTTGTATTATTCGAATAAAATTGAATAGTTAATACTGGCCTTTAGTCGCATAACGGTAACGCTGGCTATACGGCGAAAATAAATATAAATTAACAAAAAAAAAATTGACAGTTGCCGTCACACCGAAGCGAAAAACACTGTGACCAGCTGGCTTGCTGAGGCCAACTCCTTATTCCATCATGTCCTCGAATAAAACTTAAAAAAAAACCACAGCAAATCAAGACAAAAAAAAAACAGCAAATCAAGGCGAATTCATGACATGCAATATCGGTTGCTTGATACTTCACAAGCAATTTACTCTTGTAAGGTCATTGTACAATGTAAAAAACAGAAACCAAACATAAACAAATATAATTAACAAAATGTTGACATCCAACAATTATTAAGCTTAAAAAAAAGTTATCAGATGGACTGTTCAGTTCACCTATAATGAATTCGTCTTGAGACAAATTAATCAGCCCAATTATGAATAAAAATTCCTCAGGAGTTTTTTCCTTTTCCTATTTTTACAATTGAATTAAAATAGCAAAAATGGGAGAAGGGAAAGAAATCCCGTCGAATGTTTATTCATAATTAGGCTAAATAAACAAAATAATGAGACATGTTGCGTGCTTTTGTATTCATTTTCAAGGCAAAAAATATCTTCATAAATGTAAGAAGAAGAGTTTTTGAATTATGAATATGCCGTGTGAAGAGCGTTATTCGCATGCGTTATTCAAAGAGCGAACAAAGAACAGGTATTCACGTAAATTTATAAATTTATGTTACCCTTGCAACTATGTAAAATAGCATAGTTGCACTTATTTGACATGGGCAACACATTTTGTTTGAACCTTAAATTTTCAGCTTTTCCTAACAAATTTTTTAACAACGCACCCTCCATATGGCAATATATATATTTTAATAAATTTGAAACGCAATTTCTTGAAAAATACACAAAACGATAAATTTTATTAATTTAAAATTTTGAAATTTAGTCGAATTTTTATCTCATCTACCTCAACATTTTTTTCAGATAAGTATTCCTGTATGTGTATTATTTCTGCTTCTTCAATATTGCGACGCTTTTTTTTTTTTTTTTATTGTTTTATTTTTTACAAATTATTTCTTTCAACATTACAATTTATAATATTTTTCATTTCAAAGAAAAAAAGTAATACATCAAAATGGAATTCCTGCGTTGTTGTTTAGTGTAGAGTTGATTTTATGATTACTCTCTTGAAATTTTTTTCAACTTGGCAACGCCATAAAAAATTTCAACATTTTTATGCTTTTACTCTGATAATCTTCCACATAGTGCTGGTTCACACTGTTGAATTCTTAGCCGTCAAGTCCAAGGCGAATTCAACTACAGGTGGAGTCGATACTACAACAATCCAAAAACAACAGAAACAACACAGGGTTTTTTGCATTGCATTGTTAGTGTTTACTGTCCAAAATGTCAACCATTCCTAACAAAACACTAACAAGTCAAAACAAAGTAGCTCGAACTGTCAAAATCAGATGGCGTTTCGACACCACCTGTAGTTGAATTCGCCTTGGTCTAGTCTTAAGTTTTTAGGAGAGAGAGGAACAGAAATGGCATTCTCTTTTCCCTTCTCTCCTAAAATCTCAATACTTGACGGCTACAACTTGAACAGTGTGAACCAGCACTTAATTATACCCTGTTCCCAATTTTAAAATTGAATTTAAATAGGAATGGAGTCAGAATGGAGTTATTATAATTAGAAAAAGTGTAAAATCCTTTATATTTAAAAAAAAATTTGTACATTTACTTTTAGCCTCTATTGAGGTTGTTACTAATACGACTGAAAGCAAACAAACTCCTCGAATCAAAATGAATTTATAAAGTGGCCTTACTACTACAACAATGCAACAAAAGAAAAAACAACAGGCATTTTGTTGCTATCATTGTCACGGCAAATGACAAAATAAGCTAATTCGCCTTGATTTGATTGTAAACAAAAAGCCAAATCGTCTATCTTTGCTGTCAAAATAGCCAATTTGCATTAAAAAATGACATAAAATTCAATATGGCTTAATGCATGATGGTGCAGTATTGCCATATTTGCTTAAAAAAACTGACAATTTCCACAAAAAAAAATCTGTTTTTATAGAAAAAAACTGCACCTTAAGGATTGTTTACACTATCACACATTTCTTACGTATTCCATAATACTTTGTGAGATATACATACACACTATCACACATTTCTTACGTATTCTATAATACTTTGTGAGATATACATACACACTATCACACATTTCTTACGTATTCTATAATACTTTGTGAGACATCTAATGAGTTTTGTTGTGACTGACATGCTTTTGTTAAAATCCAACACCGATCCAATGAAAAGTTTAGAAAAATTTCAAAAAACGATGATGTCGTATGGAATGTCAAATTTTTTTCGTAATACTTGTCATTTTCATAACACATTGCATTCACACTATCACACATTTACATATTACTTGAGTTTTTAATATGTATTAATACAAAGTATAATAGTGTAAACTAGCATTTAGTCCTCATCCACATTATGTAACATTTGCTGCGAAACATTTGAGTTTGATGATGAAAGGGGAAAGACGAAATGTGGTCTTGTTTTGTGTGCGAGCAGTTTTTGTGAATTTGTTATTGAAACAAAGAGTGAAAGCATACAAATTGTTTAAATGCTGCAAAACAAAAGTTTTATTGTATTGACACCAATGCAGTTTCAAAAGAGAATTGAAGACAGTTTCTGCAGAAAGTGTTTCTTAATATGGACGAGAACTTAAAAAAACTTGAAAAAAAATTAAAAACGTTGGCTGTTGATATCATAGATGGGGTAGCGCACTAAATTTGCAGTTTCAACTCATAACTACACTCACAATATTATAACAGTAACGGACTGTTGGTTATTCAAGAAGTATTCCGTTCAGTCATTTTTAAAAAAATAAACATTTAAAATTCCAAGCAAATTAATTACTGTAAATTTTCTTAGAAACCAATCTACTTATTTTGCATTTAATTTTAACGAAAAGTTAATTTATTTTTTACTGTCAAAAATTCAACCGCGAATTCCATAAAAAATTAACCCCAAATTCCGTAAAAACAAATGAGTTTTCAGTTATTTTATATAATTTAACAACCAAAAAATTAATTTTCAGTTATCTATTTATAGATCTGTGGCAAAAAGTAAAAAATGATTTTCTTGTTTTGTGTAGAAAATTCCCATATTCTATTTGTTAAAATTATTTAGTTAAATACATCAAATTTTTAAAGTAAAATAATGGCGAATACCATATCGGGCATGCTGCTGGTGTCTTATAATTGAAAGTTCTTCTGTAAACAAAGTGGTCAGAATAACAAAAGTAAAACAAACATGTATAACGGGTAAGTGAATAAAAATAAATATTCTCTCTCTCTCTCTCTCTCTCAGTAGAAAAACTAGCGGACATGTGTCTGGTATTTTTTAGAAATTCGAGTAAAACCTGTATTACATAAAATTACTGAATTACATAAAATAACTGAAAATTCATTTGCTTTTACGGAATTTGTCAGTAATTTTTTGATAGTTAATTGATATAAAATAACTGAAAATTCGTTTGTTTTTACGAAATTCGTCGGTTATTTTTTTGATAGTTGAATTATATAAAATAACTAACTGAAAATTCATTTGTTTTTACGGAATTCGTCGGTTATTTTTTTGATACTTGAATTTTATAAAATAACTGAAAATTCATTTGTTTTTACGAAATTCGTCGGTTATTTTTTTGATACTTGAATTATATAAAACAACTGAAAATTCATTTGTTTTTACGGAATTCGCAGTTGAATTTATGACAGTAAAAATTAAATGAACTTTTCGTTAAAAATAAATGAAAAATAAGTACACCGCGTTTTAACTGAATATTCATTTATTTTATATTACAATTTCAGTTAATTTTACGTACAGAATATTGTGGGTGTAGTGATAGTGAAAAAATTATTGCAATCATTTTGTTGATGTTGAGTGATGAATTTAAAATTAGCTGCCTCACTAAAACTGATTTAAGAAAAAGCAATCATGAGTTTATTGCAACTTTTTTGTTCTTCAATCGTTTGAGTGCCACTTAAAATTTTGCACTAAATTTACAAGCAAAAAACTTATTTTTTCATGCTTAAAGCCAATAATTATTCCGTTATTAACAAAATTTTTTGTTGTTTAACTTCTTCTGCTTGTTCATATCATCACAAGAATCAAAAACTATGCGCATACAAAATTGCATTTCTTAAATTTAAGTGAGAGTCTGTTTATATGCAGCTTTTTTGATTGCAAGTTCAAATTTTGCAATATTTGAATTGAGTGCAGATTTTTGCATTCAATCTTCGTTTAGTGATAGTGAAAAAATTTGCCATATCACTAAATTTTTTTAGTGGTAGTTAAAAAAAATAGCATCACTAAAGCTGGTAAAAAAGAGTGCAAACTAATTTTTTCGCAGTTTTATTTAGTGATAGTGCACTGCTGATTTAAATCAACATTTAGTGCTATCAAATGGACTATACAATTAATTTATAAGACCATGGATTTTGTAATTACATGTGAGAAAAAACATATTTTTTAAAGGAAAAAAATTGTCAAAAAACGAAAAAATTTTCAGAAAATCTTAGATCTAACCCGATATAACTTAGCTAGTTTTTTAACCGGGTGACGCCTTAAAGAGAAGTATAACTACATCGGTGCAGGCAATGAATCACATCCATATCGTTTCCCGGTACTTTTACGACAATAACTACATATAATAATAGTTTAAGAAAAAAACTTGCAAAAACTATAATTTCGCAGGCCTGTGTAATTAAATGCTTCTTTGTATTATTCGAATAAAATTGATTAAAAACACTGGGTTTGAAGTAAAAAACATTAAAAAAAAGATATATCGGCACATTTGGCAAAGCTGAGATGGTGTGTTGTGTTTTTATTGTCAATGATACAATTGAAAATTTAACAAATGACTACAACAAGTTAAAATATCAAATAAATTCTACTTGCAGGCAACTGTCGTTGTTTTTGGATCAGGTGTAGTTGCAAAAGTATCGGTAGCAATTTGTACGAAATTTGGAAACTTCACAAGCCGTTCATCAGATATAAAGAAATCTATTTTGTACCAGTGTTGCATATAATTTTTATTTAATAATTCATACAAAAACAGTTGGTGATTACTTGTTAATTGGACGCGCTTAAAGTAGTATAACTTTACTTACAAAGAGACAAGAATAAAGACAGTCAAAAGAGGGGCAAAATCCGACTTTCAGCTGGCGATATTCAGTCGTACGATGTGACCAATAAAGAATGATAGTGTGGCTTCAAAATGAATTGAGTGACAGATTTTTTGACAAGTCTGACCGACTTGCAAATGTTTTTGAAAATGTTCATAAAACGATATATTCTATGCGATTTTCTTTTTGCATCTTTTTTGTGGGATAGTGCATTGAGAGCAGATTTGGGAAACATTTCCTAATGTCGGGAAGAATTGCGTCAGCTTTTCGTGTAGGATTGTGTGGGATAGTAAATACTGGCCTTTAGTCGCACAACGGTAACGCTGGCTATATGGCGAAAATGAATGTAAATAAACAAAAAAAATTAACAGTTGCCGTCACACTGTGACCAGCTGGCTTTCTGAGGTCACCTCCTTATTCCATCATGGACACCACCATATACATGAATTCGCCTTGGAATAGAATTTTATAAAAAATATTTTAAAAACCTATTTAATTTTACACGTGGTGGTGTTTTAAAAAAATATAATAATAAAAAAAATATTTGCTGCCTGTTTTTTTGTATTTTAGTTTGAAAAACAGCCAGTTAGTGTTTGTGTGTAAAGAAAATTTTGTTTAATATTCCCTGCAAATAATATTTGACTACTTGATCCATTTTAGATAAAATTAACTACTTACAACTTGGTCCTATGTAATGCAATCATGGACCATGCCATTGTTAAAAGAGTTTGTAGTTAAACGACATGTCTTCGTTTTTAAACGACATGATTTCATTTTTAAACGATTTCAGAACTAATCCTCTGGAGTATACCATAGAGTAGTTCCAAAACTAACCTACTGGGAGTATGTATGAACATGAAGTAGTTTTAAGACTACTCCGTTGTAATGCAAAGCTGGGTTATATGGTCCAGAACTAGGACATCGTAATGTTAAATTTACCATGTTTTTTCAATACATTTGGGTTACCTTTGGACCATCGTCCCTTATGGGCTATATTTTACATGCGTGTATGGACTAGTCGTATTATTTGCATGGGTTTAACAAAATGCCTATGTCGATAACTACAACACAAGTGACTGCTTATAACATTTGTGGTCGCATAATATTTCTTAGTGGGCCGCAATGTGTATGAAAACTGTTACGTTATCGGTCGCTTGCATTGTCGATCGACTTGTCGTTCTGAAAATTGTTAATGGGCCGCAAATCAGCTGTTTGTCGTTGAAAATGCAAGCGAACGATAGCGGTCGACATCGGGGGCCAGGCTGTTAATTTTATAAATGTTAACATAAAAAATGTAAACAAATTAAATTAGCCTTCGGCTGTAAGGAGGAGCATTCCAAAGACGAATAGCGTTGATCAAAATTTGCCATTCCAAAACTAGGCATCGAAATTTCGGACATATCATTCTTTTACCCCTTGGTGATCTAGCAAATCTTAATTTTTCAAAGAGGTATTTCGGCTTTTCGGTGTAAGCTACTTTATGCAAAAACAAAAGAATCCTTGTCTTAAGAAGACTTCAAACAGAGTTTTCAAGTATGCTGAGACTTGGTCACGCTTTTTTAGTCTGTGATTATATCTTATGGTGTTGTTATGTAATACTTTAGTTTGTTTTTTGTACTAGTGGAATCGCAATGAGAAAACAACTCGCATCCGTATGTAAAGCTTGGAACCAAATAAGCTTTTGTAAATAGGATTCTTACATTCAGCGGTGTAGTTTAACATAAATTTGTCCCACCACTGTATTTATATGGATTGAACAAGTTAAGTTGCTGTTGAACATTAATCCCAGATTTTTTGCCGTTGTTAATTTGACCATAATTCCCATGTCAATGATGTCAACTTTCACATTGATTATTAGGATATCATTTTCGATAAAAGGTGTGACTGGTAGTGATTATGAATATGACTTGCAGAAAATTTCAGCCTAAACTTTTACGGTCCGATATTTTCAAATTTTAGAAAAACACAGTTTTTTAGAACCTAAAGCAAAAAAAAACAATAAAATAAAAAGATTTCTTCAAAAATAATTTTGAAATGCAGTTTGCGACTTTTATTGTACTTCTAAACAAATATTTACACGGTCGATTTAAAAAAGTAAAAAAGTGAACAGACTAACAAAAACATATTCATAGCAAAAAAAAGATTGTTAATTAAATTAAATAAACTTAAAAAAAAAAAACAATTTGGCATTACATAAAGAACAAAGTGTAATAAAACAAAGGCATGTGCTGACATAAATGATAAGAAAAATTTAAAATAAATAAACTTAAGTTAAATTATTAAATAAAGTGCGCAGTTTTTTGTTTATTTAAGACAAAAACTCTGAAATTATCATAAATGTCTTAGTAAAATTCCATAACGTTATTTGCTAATTGTTATCTTTGAAAAACATTATCTTGATAAAAAAAATTTTAATTTAGAAAAATTAAATCACATGACTCCAGTGTAGTTACTCGAGAAGTTTATCTAAGACAAAAAAATTATTCAAACTTGATTTAACTTAAATGAAAAACAACTGTTTTATCACTTTTATAACTACGAGCAAATTACAAAAATTCTTTTTCACTATAAATTAATCTGATTTTAAGATGTTAAATATTAAGTCTGAATATTTTATAAGTATAACAAGTAAGAAAGTATAGTCGGTCAAGCCCGACCATATGATACCCTACGTCACAGTATATGGAAATAATTTTTGCGGGTCAACCCTAATTAGAACCCATGTTCAAGCATGGCCCGCCTGAACAAAATGGTGTTATGAAGTTAAGATTCATGTAAAAGTTCATTGTGCCTTATATTAACTATTAAGATATCTTCATTTATATGAGTTTTTAGGATAGGGGCTTATACGGGACCTATGGTAAACTTTGGACCTACCATAACAACATTTTGTCATGACATAGTAGCTATCGTAAAACATGTTATCCCCTATTTATATGTTAATAGCAACATTTATAAGGAAGTTGTGGAATTAAAAACTATTTTCAGGAGTTGTATTTGTATGGTAAAATATCCTTTGCCTGGGTAACAACCCTGTCGAAATGCGAGGACTTAACGATTCTGATCCCCTGTGATGATGTATACGCTTAAAAAAAGGTCCATAACTGCGTACCAAGGACATACCAAGGGAATAAACTTAAAAATTTGTCTGCAAATATTATGGTGTATTGTATGAAATGTTCGGAATTGACCGACTATGTACTTTCTATTTTGTTCTTTTTTGTAAAAGCTTTTTTTTATAATTAAACGTTAATTTGATATCAGGTGTAATCTCATTTAAATTGGGTAATTTTGCGGTGATAATACTGGTTATTATATTCTTTATCTATTGCGTTACACGTTCTTTTGAACACGTTTAAGTACCTATTTAGATGTGGGTATGTGTGAGACAAATTATGTATTAAACGATAAACGTCTAATTCCATTCGTAAGAATTTTCGTCATAAAATAGAGCATTTTTCATATGTAGTTTGATGTTTATTGTATGTGTAAACCATGCACTGTCAGATTATGTGTTAACTTTTTTAACCCGACCGTCAATACCATCCAAACGGCTGGATGGATTTTGACATTTGAGGTATCGTTAGATTCATCTTAAAGCCCGAAGTGTCCTTAGATGGGTATTTGAAAGTAAAATCACAGCTTTTTGACGCGAAGAAGTAATACGTTAAAAACGAATTAGCCAAGCCTATAGAATAAAGATTTAAAATAAAGAAAAATAAAAGGGGACTAAGGAATATATATATACACTCACAATATTCTGTACGTAAAATTAATTAACTGAAATTGTTATATAAAATAATGAATATTCAGTTAAAAACCGGTCTACTTATTTTTCATTTATTTTTAACGAAAAGTTCATTTTATTTTTACTGTCAAAAATTCAACGGCGAATTCCGTAAAAACAAATGAACTTTCAGTTATTTTATATAATTCAACTATTAAAAAAAATAACCGACGAATTCCGTAAAAAAAATGATTTTTCAGTTATTTTATATAAATTAACTATCAAAAAATTACTGACAAATTCCGTAAAAGCAAATGAATTTTCAGTTATTTTATGTAATTCAGTAATTTTATGTAATACAGGTTTTACTCGAATTTCTAAAAAATACCAGACACATGTCCGCTTGGTTTTCTAATGAGAGAAAGAGAATATTCATTTTTATTCACTTACCCCGTTATACATGTTTGTTTTACTTTTGTTGTACTGACCACTTTGTTTACAGAAGAACTTTCAATTATAAGACACCAGCAGCATGCCCGATATGGTATTCGCAATTATTTTACTTTAAAAATTTGATGTATTTAACTAAATAACTTTAACAAATAGAATATGGGAATTTTCTACACAAAACAAACAAATCGTTTTTTAGTTTTACTTTTTCCCACAGATCTATAACGTTGCCTTTACACATGCAAGTAGTGGCATGCCACTGTTCTATACATATTATTAACGAAAAAGTGTTCGAAATGGTCGAATCTCATGCCATTTGAACTGGCCACTGCCAGTTCATTTTCAAAATGTCATCGAAGCGTCCACTTGAGATAATATGTTTACTTCTCAAATTAAAAAAATGTACCAGAAAACAAAAAAGAGTTACCGACTTCATCACATAATTTTAGTTTTGGGGAAATATTTTACATTTATTTATATTAGCATTATTTTAGCAAAATTAATGCTCTATAATTAGGAAACTTACTTATTTTAACGCCCGTGTCTACAAATTAATCATAAAAATGCATTTTACAGTTAAAACTTTCATTACAGTTCGTTAACAATCCAGTCGATTTGCATTATATTTTAAACAGGGTAACATTGCTAATCGTTTTGACATTTAGTGGCGTGCTAGTGCCAATTTTCCACTCGCATGCAATTTGTGTTGCCACTGGAGCTGCCATTGCGGAAAATGTGGGCGTATTAGTAAAAAATTTTAACTGTGTTGAGTTTTTCGAATTGGCAGAGGCATGTGCAAATGCTAGGTATATATATATGTATATATATCTATATATATAAAATTGTAACGTTACTGACTGACTGACTGACTGACTGATTCATCATCGCACAGCCTAAACGCCTGAAGCTAAAAACTTGAAATTTGGTCCAGGGGTTGGTCTCACCCCAAATCGATCCACTAAGACGGGATTTTTGGAAATTCGAATGTTTAGGGGGTAAAAAAAGGGCAAAAACGGGTAAATTCGGTAACCTTATATCTCTAAAACTAAAAGAGATACAAAAAAAATGTAATACTTATCGCTGTTCTTTAGAAAAATAAGCAGACAGGTGTCTGGTACTTTTTGGAAATTCAGCCCTTTAACGGAGTAAACGGGTAAAACCTGTATTTTGGTACTTTTTTTGTCACCCCATCTATCTTTTAAACCCATAAACATAGAAATAAGGGTTATATCACATTTGAAACTTATCTAAAAAATCCAAATACGAATTTTGTACTTTTTCGAAATTCAGACGTTTAAGGGGTAAAAAGCGTAACTATTTTTGGTACTTTTTTTATAAAACATTTTTTTTATTTATTGACATAAACGTATTAAATTATGGGCTCCCACTACAATATTGAAATTTTTCATGCTCAATGGGGAGAAAAAAAGTACCAAAAAGGGGATATACGGAGTAAACGGGTAAAATCTGTATTTTAATACTTTTTTGTCACCCCATCTATCTTTTAAACTAATAAACATAGAAATATAACCCTTATTACATTTGAAACTTATCTAAAAAATCCAAATACAAATTTGGTACTTTTTCGAAATTCGGACGTTTAGGGGTTAAAAACCGTTACTATTTTTGGTACTTTTTTACAAAACATTTTTTTTTATTCATTGACATATACGTATTAAATTATGGGCTCCTACTACAATATTGAAATTTTTTATGCTTCAATGGGGAGAAAAAAGTACCAAAAAGGGGAAATATGGGAAATTTTATTTCTTACTTTAGGTTTTGGTTCCACAACTGACAATTTTTTTAATTATCGTTAATATTGGACCTAGGAACATAAACTTCAACATGCACTGTCCTAAATGGATAAGAACCTCTGAGGGTACTTTTTGGTATTTTTTGATCTTTAACTGGTACTTTTTTAATTTCCGTTAGTATTAGACCTAGAAATATAAAACTAAACATGCAAAGTCCTGAGTGAATAAGAATTTGTTAGAAGGATCTTTTTGGTACTTTTTCATTCTTTAACTGGTACTTTTTTAATTTTCGTTAAAATTAGACCTATTGACATAAAATCAAACATGCAAGGTCCTGAGTGAATGAGAATTCGTTAGAGGGGCTTCTTGGTACCTTTTGGTCTTTAACTGGTACTATTTGAAGTTCCGTTAGTATTGGACCTAAAATCATAAAATTCAACATTAAATGTCCTGAGTGGACAAGAACCTATAAGAGGGATCTTCTTGGTACTTTTTCGTTTTTTAACTGGTACCTTTTTCATTTTCGTTAATATTGGATCTACAAACATAAAATTAAAAATGCAATGTCCTGAGTGAATGAGAATCTGTAAGAGGGGCGTTTTGGTACTTTTTGTTATTTACCTGTTACTTTTTGAATTTCCGTTAAAATTGGACCTATAAACATAAAATTAAACATGCAAGTTCCCAAGTGAATGAGAATCTGTAAGAGTGGTTTTTTGGTACTTTTTCGTACTGTATTATTTGCCAACAGGTACTTATTAAATTTTTGTTAGTATTGCAGCTACAAACATAAAATTAAACAAGCAAAGCGTTGAATGAGCATCTGTAAAAGGCAATTTTTGGTACTTTTTTGTACTTTATTTTGTGCTTTTATTGTTAGTCATTAAATAAAAAAGAGAACAGGTGTCTGGTACTATTTCGAAATTCGGCTCTTTTAGGGAGTAAAAGTGTAAAACCTGAATTTTGGTTCTTTTTTGTCCCCCATCTACCGTTTAAATCAATGCACATAGAAATAAACATTATATAAAATTCGTAACTTATCTAAAATATGCCAAGTGAAAATGTTGTCCTTTTTCTGAATTCGAACGTTTAAGGGGTAAAAATCGTACGTAATTTTGTTACTTTTTCCAAGATATTTTTTCTTCATCTATTTATTTTCATTGCACAGCCTAAACGCCTGAGGCTAAAAAGTTGACATTTGGACCTGAGGCAGGCCTCGCCAAATCGATCACGCTGACCTCATATCTGCTAAGCTAAAGGAGATACAAAAAAATTTAATACTTATTGTGGTTCAATAAACAAAAGGCGGTGAAAACGGAAATTCGCTAACCTCATATCTGCTAAACTAAAAGGGATACCAAAAAATTTAAACCTATTATTGTTCATTAAAAATAAGCGGACAGGTGTTTAGCACTTTTTTGAAATAAGGAGTAAACGGGTAAAACATGAATTTTAAAACTTTTTTGCTATACCATCTATATTTTAAACCAATAAACATTAAAATAAAAAATATATCACATTCGTAACTTATCTTAAAAATACAAATTTGATGCGTTTCGAAATTCGAACGTTTAAGGGGTGAAAATCGTACCTAATTGTGTTATTTTTTTCAAAACATTTTTCTTCATCTACCTATATAATATAAAATTGTAATGTTACTGCATGATTCATCATCGCACGACCTAAACGCCTGAACTAAAATGCTGAAATTGGCCCGGGTGGTTGGCCTGTCGCGAAAGCGATTACCTATGATGGGAGTTTTGGAAATTGTTATGGTTAGAGGGTAAAAGAGGTTAAAACGGGAAATTCCCTAACCTGGTGTTCATTAAAATAATAAGCGGTTAGGTGTCTGGTACTTTTTTGAAATTAGACCCTTTTGGGGAGTAAACCTGTATCTTTAAACTTTTTTGCCACTACATCTATCTATTAAACCAATAAACATTGAAATAAAAAAATATCACATTCGTAACGTATCTAAAAAATACAAATAAAAATTTTCGAAATACGAACATTTAGAGGTACAAATCGTCCCATTACAAAGTAGCGGGTTTAAACTTAGAAACATAAACTTTGGCGTAAAAATATGTCCACATAAGAAAAAGGGGCGCTAACGAAGGAGCCGGTTAAATGCTAGTATATATATATATATATATATATATATATATATATACAGTAATCCCCTAATTTACGTCGCCTCGGATTGCGTTGCCAAATATTGTGTGACTTCTAAATTTAATTTGCGTTGCCATTCGATTTGCGTCTTCACATTTGTTGTGCTTTATTAACTCGATTTGCGTCGCCATTCGATTTACGTCGCCACATTTGCTTATGTTTTGGAAGCAAAAATCGGGGAATCACAGTTTTTAGTTAAATGTTCTTTTAGGGCTTTCATGCATGTGCAGCTATTCCTATCTATACATATGGATACAATTTTGTTTTTCTTGTCAAACATAACGAACAGAAATATGAGATCAAAAAAACACAATCACCCCAGTTATTAAAAATTTATGAAATTTATGAAAAACTCCCCGGCATTTTTTCTCTTTGCCTATCTTTGCAATAGAATTTAAATAGAAAAAATGGAAGAAAGGACAAACTCCCGGGGAAATTTTATTTATAATTGGGCTGAATATGTAGTGGAAAGGGTATTATGCGTTTGTGCTAATGTTTGTAACACCTTAAAATATTGGTCCTAGACCCTACTTTTAGTACACCGATCGACTAAGAATTACTTTTTGAATCGATCTAACGATATCCGTTCGTTAATTTCATTAAATTTGGCATACATGCCAATTGAAAATGGAATTCAGTATTTGTACCCATAAACCCACTTATTATGTTGGTATTTAGCTTAAATTTGGTCCAAACTTATCTCATTGCAATTTAAATCATCTTAAAAAATTATATTGGAATTGGTCCATATTTGACCAAAGTTCCCATACAAATACTATCCCCAAAAAAATATCTTTTTTATAAATGTTGGTATTGACACAAAATTCAGCGAAAAAACACTTTAACGATAGATTCTGTGTCATGGCAAAAGTCATTTAAACTAATCTCATATAGATGAAAATATCTAAATAATATTCGGCATAAACAACTTTTACATGAATCTTAACCTCATAACATAATTTTTTCTTGCGGGTCCCAAATAGGGTACTCTTTTGAAAATTTGTTTTTTAATATACTTTCTTACTTGTTTAATTCTGCAAAAGTTTTGTAATTTGTTAAAAAATTAGCCTTTCTTTATGTTTTTAATAAATGTACATTTTATAGAACACATAGGAACATGTTTAAATTCGATTTACTTTGTTTCGATGTACGTCGTCATTTTCCGGAACCAATTGCGACGTAAGTCGAGGGACTACTGTATAGTATAGTTTTCAGCCATATTCTGTAAATCGAATATATACGAGTGCAATTGAAATCGAACAAATTTTAAAAACGATAATGTTTAGAAAGTTTATAAAAAAAGTGCCTTTTTATGCTTCATACTTTGAGTTTTTATCTTTACCAGAACTTTTCGTAAAATCAGTTTAAACTATATAATAACAAATTGGTTAAATTTAACTACAAATAATTAATTCGTTTCATAACTAA
Source organism: Pollenia amentaria (assembly GCA_943735925.1). Taxonomy (NCBI): domain Eukaryota; kingdom Metazoa; phylum Arthropoda; class Insecta; order Diptera; family Polleniidae; genus Pollenia; species Pollenia amentaria. The sequence continues at coordinate 57,015,576 of OX031006.1, forward strand.
AATAAAATAAATAATTAAAATATAATTTTAAAATATATGAGCTGAAAGCCTATGCTAAATTTCCGCATTAAGTTAAGCAGGCGGGACACAATTGCAAATTATTCACCGAAAAAAAACTAATGGAACCCGTATGCTACTAAACTAGAGTTTTTTTATTCCCGCACTTTTTGGATTCCCGAGAAAGCGGGAAATAAAAATCCAATTCCCGGGAACCCGGGATTCCCGCCAAAAATTTTGTATTTATTTATTTCTCCAATGAAACTAATATTTCTAATTGGCTATTACGCTTAAAAGAATTAAATCTAGTATCTATTATATAACAAGAACGAAAAAATTTAAGATTAAAATTATTTTGAGACACTTAAGAGGTTATATTGATGCCAATAGGATAATAGAAATCAATTGTAAAGTATTAATTAAAAGTATTAGTCTTACGCGAATAAAAATTCTGGAAGTAGGAATTCTAAAGCAATTTTACCGTTTAACAAATTCAGCAGAAAGAAGAAATTTTATTTACTACATTAAATATATGTAACATATTTTTTTTACAATTTTATACCCCTTAATCAGCAGTGGAGTGAAGGTATACTAAGTTTTTCATTCCATGTGATATTAAGGGCCCATAAAGTATTTTTATTATTAGTCCTTTATTAATTCTAAGCCGATTTTGCCATTTGGATGTCCAATTGTTTCTAGATCTTCTAGGCTGTTTCGGATTGAATTCCAGCAGAATCGCTTCAGTAGGAAAAGAGTTATGCACCCAAATGTGGAACTACCTCCCTAAAACCTCAACTAAAACTAACATAAATTTGTGGCGAAATGCACACAAATTTCTACTTTCTACTTTTATAAGACTCAAAATCACTTGAAATGCCGAATATGAAACACAATCAATAATGTTGTAAAATTTACACTTCAATTTGCTAGGACAAGAAATAAAATTTCGTGATGATAGGTCTATAATTTATCATTCTCAAAAATTAGTTTAAAAGCCTTAAAAGAAAATTTAAATATTGTGGTGAAATTAAGTTGGATAAAACAACTAAAGACACAAGTCTGACATAAATTTATTAAAGTTTTTAAAAACGATCTTCTTCAAATTTTCCCGGGAATCCCGCAATAAATTCCCGAGAAAGCGGGAATTGAAAACAACTGAAAATCCCGGGAATTCCCGAGATGAGAAATCCCGGCAACAAACTCTATACTAAACCTAATGCATGTTTTAAACTTTGGCTTTCAGAATATTTTTAAGTCTGTTAAACTAAAGTATTGTTTACTTTGTTTAAAGTTTATTTTTTATTTTGTTTTTCTTAAATGGTTACGGTCCTCTTAGTGAATTAAGAATTGTATTTTTGCAGCCAGTAGCTCGTTTCTGTATTTTTCGCATCGTAAAATTTCTCACATGAAGTGTGAAACAAAAAATTCCATCGTTTCTCGATTTGTGAGAAAAAAGTGTTTCTGTATTTGAATGCGAGAACAGACAACACAAATTCTGTTTTAACTGAAATACTTCCAGTAATTAAATATCAAATGCAAGCGAAACGTCAAAGAAAGAAATAGATATAACAAAAGTAGGGCTACCTGATTTGACGATTTATCGTCATTTTGTCGATTTTTTGTTCCGAAATTGGAATAGTGCCGATTTGACGATTTATCGTCATTTTGTCGATTTTTTGTTCCGAAATTGGAATAGTGCCGATTTGCTGATTTTTATTAGAGACTAGCATTTAACCCGCTACTTCGTTAGCGCCCCTTTTTCTTATGTGGACATATTTTTACGCCAAAGTTTATGTTTCTAGGTTTAAACCCGCTACTTTGTAATGGGACGATTTGTACCTCTAAATGTTCGTATTTCGAAAATTTTTATTTGTATTTTTTAGATACGTTACGAATGTGATATTTTTTTATTTCAATGTTTATTGGTTTAATAGATAGATGTAGTGGCAAAAAAGTTTAAAGATACAGGTTTACTCCCCAAAAGGGTCTAATTTCAAAAAAGTACCAGACACCTAACCGCTTATTATTTTAATGAACACCAGGTTAGGGAATTTCCCGTTTTAACCTCTTTTACCCTCTAACCATAACAATTTCCAAAACTCCCATCATAGGTAATCGCTTTCGCGACAGGCCAACCACCCGGGCCAATTTCAGCATTTTAGTTCAGGCGTTTAGGTCGTGCAATGATGAATCATGCAGTAACATTACAATTTTATATTATATAGGTAGATGAAGAAAAATGTTTTGAAAAAAATAACACAATTAGGTACGATTTTCACCCCTTAAACGTTCGAATTTCGAAACGCATCAAATTTGTATTTTTAAGATAAGTTACGAATGTGATATATTTTTTATTTTAATGTTTATTGGTTTAAAATATAGATGGTATAGCAAAAAAGTTTTAAAATTCATGTTTTACCCGTTTACTCCTTATTTCAAAAAAGTGCTAAACACCTGTCCGCTTATTTTTAATGAACAATAATAGGTATTCAATTTTTTTGTATCTCCTTTAGCTTAGCAGATATAAGGTCAGCGTGATCGATTTGGCGAGAGGCCTGCCTCAGGTCCAAATGTCAACTTTTTAGCCTCAGGCGTTTAGGCTGTGCAATGAAAATAAATAGATGAAGAAAAAATATCTTGGAAAAAGTAACAAAATTACGTACGATTTTTACCCCTTAAACGTTCGAATTCAGAAAAAGGACAACATTTTCACTTGGCATATTTTAGATAAGTTACGAATTTTATATAATGTTTATTTCTATGTGCATTGATTTAAACGGTAGATGGGGGACAAAAAAGAACCAAAATTCAGGTTTTACACTTTTACTCCCTAAAAGAGCCGAATTTCGAAATAGTACCAGACACCTGTTCTCTTTTTTATTTAATGACTAACAATAAAAGCACAAAATAAAGTACAAAAAAGTACCAAAAATTGCCTCTTACAGATGCTCATTCCACGCTTTGCTTGTTTAATTTTATGTTTGTAGCTGCAATACTAACAAAAATTTAATAAGTACCTGTTGGCAAATAATACAGTACGAAAAAGTACCAAAAAACCACTCTTACAGATTCTCATTCACTTGGGAACTTGCATGTTTAATTTTATGTTTATAGGTCCAATTTTAACGGAAATTCAAAAAGTAACAGGTAAATAACAAAAAGTACCAAAACGCCCCTCTTACAGATTCTCATTCACTCAGGACATTGCATTTTTAATTTTATGTTTGTAGATCCAATATTAACGAAAATGAAAAAGGTACCAGTTAAAGAATGAAAAAGTACCAAAAAGATCCTTCTAACAAATTCTTATTCACTCAGGACTTTGCATGTTTAGTTTTATATTTCTAGGTCTAATACTAACGGAAATTAAAAAAGTACCAGTTAAAGATCAAAAAATACCAAAAAGTACCCTAAGAGGTTCTTATCCATTTAGGACAGTGCATGTTGAAGTTTATGTTTCTAGGTCCAATATTAACGATAATTAAAAAAATTGTCAGTTGTGGAACCAAAACCTAAAATAAGAAATAAAATTTCCCGTATTTCCCCTTTTTGGTACTTTTTTCTCCCCATTGAAGCATAAAAAATTTCAATATTGTAGTAGGAGCCCATAATTTAATACGTATATGTCAATGAATTCAGAAAAAGGACAACATTTTCACTTGGCATATTTTAGATAAGTTACGAATTTTTTATAATTTTTATTTCTATGTGCATTGATTTAAACGGTAGATGGCGGACAAAAAAGAACCAAAATTCAGGTTTTACACTTTTACTCCCTAAAAGAGCCGAATTTCGAAATAGTACCAGACACCTGTTCTCTTTTTTATTTAATGACTAACAATAAAAGTACAAAAAAGTACCAAAAATTGCCTCTTACAGATGCTCATTCAACGCTTTGCTTGTTTAATTTTATGTTTGTAGCTGCAATACTAACAAAAATTTAATAAGTACCTGTTGGCAAATAATACAGTACGAAAAAGTACCAAAAAACCACTCTTACAGATTCTCATTCACTTGGGAACTTGCATGTTTAATTTTATGTTTATAGGTCCAATTTTAACGGAAATTCAAAAAGTAACAGGTAAATAACAAAAAGTACCAAAACGCCCCTCTTACAGATTCTCATTCACTCAGGACATTGCATTTTTAATTTTATGTTTGTAGATCCAATATTAACGAAAATGAAAAAGGTACCAGTTAAAAAACGAAAAAGTACCAAGAAGATCCCTCTTATAGGTTCTTGTCCACTCAGGACATTTAATGTTGAATTTTATGATTTTAGGTCCAATACTAACGGAACTTCAAATAGTACCAGTTAAAGACCAAAAGGTACCAAGAAGCCCCTCTAACGAATTCTCATTCACTCAGGACCTTGCATGTTTGATTTTATGTCAATAGGTCTAATTTTAACGAAAATTAAAAAAGTACCAGTTAAAGAATGAAAAAGTACCAAAAAGATCCTTCTAACAAATTCTTATTCACTCAGGACTTTGCATGTTTAGTTTTATATTTCTAGGTCTAATACTAACGGAAATTAAAAAAGTACCAGTTAAAGATCAAAAAATACCAAAAAGTACCCTCAGAGGTTCTTATCCATTTAGGACAGTGCATGTTGAAGTTTATGTTCCTAGGTCCAATATTAACGATAATTAAAAAAATTGTCAGTTGTGGAACCAAAACCTAAAGTAAGAAATAAAATTTCCCGTATTTCCCCTTTTTGGTACTTTTTTCTCCCCATTGAAGCATAAAAAATTTCAATATTGTAGTAGGAGCCCATAATTTAATACGTATATGTCAATGAATAAAAAAAAATGTTTTGTAAAAAAGTACCAAAAATAGTAACGGTTTTTACCCCCTAAACGTCCGAATTTCGAAAAAGTACCAAATTTGTATTTGGATTTTTTAGATAAGTTTCAAAAGTAATAAGGGTTATATTTCTATGTTTATTAGTTTAAAAGATAGATGGGGTGACAAAAAAGTATTAAAATACAGATTTTACCCGTTTACTCCGTATATCCCCTTTTTGGTACTTTTTTTCTCCCCATTGAAGCATGAAAAATTTCAATATTGTAGTGGGAGCCCATAATTTAATACGTTTATGTCAATAAATAAAAAAAAATGTTTTATAAAAAAAGTACCAAAAATAGTTACGCTTTTTACCCCTTAAACGTCTGAATTTCGAAAAAGTACAAAATTCGTGTTTGGATTTTTTAGATAAGTTTCAAATGTGATATAACCCTTATTTCTATGTTTATGGGTTTAAAAGATAGATGGGGTGACAAAAAAGTACCAAAATACAGGTTTTACCCGTTTACTCCGTTAAAGGGCTGAATTTCCAAAAAGTACCAGACACCTGTCTGCTTATTTTTCTAAAGAACAACGATAAGTATTACATTTTTTTTGTATCTCTTTTAGTTTTAGAGATATAAGGTTACCGAATTTACCCGTTTTTGCCCTTTTTTACCCCCTAAACATTCGAATTTCCAAAAATCCCGTCTTAGTGGATCGATTTGGGGTGAGACCAACCCCTGGTCCAAATTTCAAGTTTTTAGCTTCAGGCGTTTAGGCTGTGCGATGATGAATCAGTCAGTCAGTCAGTCAGTCAGTCAGTCAGTCAGTCAGTCAGTCAGTCAGTCAGTAACGTTACAATTTTATATATATAGATTACCTTCAGTCGAAAAGGATGTAGTCCAATGTATAAATTTTATAGGAGAGAGAAAAAATGTTCTAAGGTCTTTAGTTCTGAATATATTTGAAGTCTGTAAATCCAGTTTTGCTTCATTGCCGACTCTTTATTGGCTTGCAAACCAACTAAAAATAATACATTTATGTTTTACATAGCTTTTTGTGACTTATCACCTTTTCTATTATATATTTTATACTTTTAATGTACATTTTAGCATGTCGACTTGCAAAAAATCAAATATACTATAAAATTATTTTATTTATTTCAATGTTGACTATTAACAAATATTAACAAATTTTTTTTTTAAATTTTCACATTTCAAAATGCTGTTTCTTTAGCATTTTTGGAATTACATCTTTAGCATTTGGATATACATATCGTTGCAAAACAAGAACTAGAAAAAAATATTTGTATATTTTCTGCAAACGATGTATTTTCGTTATCTCTATTGAACTGCATCAAAAACTTAATTTTCAAAAATTGTTGCATTAGCACATTTACGGCTGAAGGCATATGTACGTATGTATGTGCAGCCAAAGTTATTTTTGTCTTTCCATTGTTATACATAAGCTTTAAAATTCCGTTCTAAATAAAAATAATTTAAATAAAAAAATTAGCTGTAATCAACTTAAACCAGAATAATTATATATTTATCTTTACATTAAAACCCAAACAGTTCGACTTAAATTCATCTCTTAATTTTAAAATTAGTGAAACATATTCCTTCTTCCAAAATTTTGTTAACAATTGCATATGTTTTTTTTTTTTTTGGTCGAAAAATTGGTCAAACAATTTAGTATGATGTAGTCAATAAATTGTTTCAAATAAAAAAATAAATAAAATTATTTTTATAGCCAAAACGTTATTTAAAAAAATTAATTTATTTTAATTTATATTGAACTGATCTTATATTCTATTTTACCTTATTTTTGAGTTTTTTTTTTAATATAATATAAACATATCGTTTTTAATAAACTTTTAAAAACATATTTTTTACCTGTTTTGTACCATAAAAAATTTCGCCCCCCCTAAGGCTCAAGCTGGATCCGCGCCTGTTCAGCGGTGTAGTTTAACATAAATTTGTCCCACCACTGTATTTATATGGCTTGACCAAGTTAAGTTGCTGTTGAACATTAATCCCAGATTTTTTGCCGTTGTTAATTTGACCATAATTCCCATGTCATTGATGTCAACTTTCACATTGATTATTAGGATATCATTTTCGATAAAAGGTGTGACTGGTAGTGATTATGAATATGACTTGCAGAAAATTTCAGCCTAAACTTTTACGGTCCGATATTTTCAAATTTTAGAAAAACACAGTTTTTTAGAACCTAAAGCAAAAAAAAACAATAAAATAAAAAGATTTCTTCAAAAATAATTTTGAAATGCAGTTTGCGACTTTTATTGTACTTCTAAACAAATATTTACACGGTCGATTTAAAAAAGTAAAAAAGTGAACAGACTAACAAAAACATATTCATAGCAAAAAAAAGATTGTTAATTAAATTAAATAAACTTAAAAAAAAAAACAATTTGGCATTACATAAAGAACAAAGTGTAATAAAACAAAGGCATGTGCTGACATAAATGATAAGAAAAATTTAAAATAAATAAAATTAAGTTAAAATATTAAATAAAGTGCGCAGTTTTTTGTTTATTTAAGACAAAAACTCTGAAATTATCATAAATGTCTTAGTAAAATTCCATAACGATATTTGCTAATTGTTATCTTTGAAAAACATTATCTTGATAAATATTAAAATTAAGTTAAATTATTAAATAAAGTGCGCAGTTTTTTGTTTATTTAAGACAAAAACTCTGAAATTATCATAAATGTCTTAGTAAAATTCCATAGCGATATTTGCTAATTGTTATCTTTGAAAAACATTATCTTGATAAATATTAAAATTAAGTTAAATTATTAAATAAAGTGCGCAGTTTTTTGTTTATTTAAGACAAAAACTCTGAAATTATCATAAATGTCTTAGTAAAATTCCATAACGATATTTGCTAATTGTTATCTTTGAAAAACATTATCTTGATAAATATTAAAATTAAGTTAAATTATTAAATAAAGTGCGCAGTTTTTTGTTTATTTAAGACAAAAACTCTGAAATTATCATAAATGTCTTAGTAAAATTCCATAACGATATTTGCTAATTGTTATCTTTGAAAAACATTATCTTGATAAATATTAAAATTAAGTTAAATTATTAAATAAAGTGCGCAGTTTTTTGTTTATTTAAGACAAAAACTCTGAAATTATCATAAATGTCTTAGTAAAATTCCATAACGATATTTGCTAATTGTTATCTTTGAAAAACATTATCTTGATAAATATTAAAATTAAGTTAAATTATTAAATAAAGTGCGCAGTTTTTTGTTTATTTAAGACAAAAACTCTGAAATTATCATAAATGTCTTAGTAAAATTCCATAGCGATATTTGCTAATTGTTATCTTTGAAAAACATTATCTTGATAAATATTAAAATTAAGTTAAATTATTAAATAAAGTGCGCAGTTTTTTGTTTATTTAAGACAAAAACTCTGAAATTATCATAAATGTCTTAGTAAAATTCCATAACGATATTTGCTAATTGTTATCTTTGAAAAACATTATCTTGATAAATATTAAAATTAAGTTAAATTATTAAATAAAGTGCGCAGTTTTTTGTTTATTTAAGACAAAAACTCTGAAATTATCATAAATGTCTTAGTAAAATTCCATAACGATATTTGCTAATTGTTATCTTTGAAAAACATTATCTTGATAAATATTAAAATTAAGTTAAATTATTAAATAAAGTGCGCAGTTTTTTGTTTATTTAAGACAAAAACTCTGAAATTATCATAAATGTCTTAGTAAAATTCCATAGCGATATTTGCTAATTGTTATCTTTGAAAAACATTATCTTGATAAAAAAAATTTTAATTTAGAAAAATTAAATCACATGACTCCAGTGTAGTTACTCGAGAAGTTTATCTAAGACAAAAAAATTATTCAAACTTGATTTAACTTAAATGAAAAACAACTGTTTTATCACTTTTATAATATTTAAGATGTTAAATATTAAGTCTGAATATTTTATAAGTATAACAAGTAAGAAAGTATAGTCGGTCAAGCCCGACCATATGATACCCTACGTCACAGTATATGGAAATAATTTTTGCGGGTCAACCCTAATTAGAACCCATGTTCAAGCATGACCCGCCTGAACAAAATGGTGTTATGAAGTTAAGATTCATGTAAAAGTTCATTGTGCCTTATATTAACTATTAAGATATCTTCATTTATATGAGTTTTTAGGATAGGCTATATGGGACCTATGGTAAACTTAGGACCTACCATAACAACATTTTGTCATGACATAGTAGCTATCGTAAAACATGTTATCCCCTGTTTATATGTTAATAGCAACATTTATAAGGAAGTTGTGGCATTAAAAACTATTTTCAGGAGTTGTATTTGTATGGTAAAATATCCTTTGCCTGGGTAACAATCCTGTCGAGATGCGAGGACTTAAGTGCATTATACGATTCTGATCCCCTGTGCTGATGTATACGCTTGACACATTCTTGCTGGCGGCCATGAATACTGAAGGAGTGTGCGACCAAAGGTGGTAGTTAAAAAAATAGCATCACTCAAGCTGGTAAAAAAGAGTGCAAACTAATTTGTTTAAGAAAAAAACTTGCAAAAACTATAATTTCGCAGGCCTGTGTAATTAAATGCTTCTTTGTATTATTCTAATAAAATTGAATAGTTAATACTGGCCTTTAGTCGCATAACGGTAACCCTGGCTATACGGCGAAAATGAATATAAATTAACAAAAAAAAATTGACAGTTGCCGTCACACCGACGCGAAAAACACTGTGACCAGCTGGCTTACTGAGGCCACCTCCTTATTCCATCATGTCCTCGAATAAAACTTAAAAAAAAACCACAGCAAATCAAGACAAAAAAAACAGCAAATCAAGGCGAATTCATGACATGCAATATCGGTTGCTTGATACTTCACAAGCAATTTGCTCTTGTAAGGTCATTGTACAATGTAAAAAACAGAAACCAAACATAAACAAATATAATTAACAAAATGTTGACATCCAACAATTATTAAGCTTAAAAAAAAGTTATCAGATGGACTGTTCAGTTCACCTATAATGAATTCGTCTTGAGACAAATTAATCAGCCCAATTATGAATAAAAATTCCTCAGGAGTTTTTTTTCCTTTTCCTATTTTTACAATTGAATTAAAATAGCAAAAATGGGAGAAGGGAAAGAAATCCCGACGAATGTTTATTCATAATTAGGCTAAATAAACAAAATAATGAGACATGTTGCGTGCTTTTGTATTCATTTTCAAGGCAAAAACTATCTTCATAAATGTAAGAAGAAGAGTTTTTGAATTATGAATATGCCGAGCGTTATTCGCATGCGTTATTCAAAGAGCGAACAAAGAACAGGTATTCACGTAAATTTATAAATTTGCACTTATTTGACATGGGCAACACATTTTGTTTGAACCTTAAATTTTCAGCTTTTCCTTACAAATTTTTTAACAACGCACCTTCCATATGGCAATATAAATATTTTAATAAATTTGAAACGCAATTTCTTGAAAAATACACAAAACGATAAATTTTATTAATTTGAATTTTAGTCGAATTTTTATCTTATCTACCTCAACATTTTTTTCAGATAAGTATTCCTGTATGTGTATTATTTCTGCTTCTTCAATATTGCGACGCTTTTTATTTATTTTCATTGTTTTATTTTTTACAAATTATTTCTTTCAACATTACAATTTATAATATTTTTCATTTCAAAGAAAAAAAGTAGTACATCAAAATGGAATTCCTGCGTTGTTGTTTAGTGTAGAGTTGATTTTATGATTACTCTCTTGAAATTTTTTTCAACTTGGCAACGCCATAAAAAATTTCAACATTTTTATGCTTTTACTCTGATAATTTTCCACATAGTGCTGGTTCACACTGTTGAATTCTTATAGTGCATTTACACTTGTAATTTTCAAACTAGTTTATGATCGTAGACTACTTTCATAAACTTTATCGTTTACATCAGCAGTTTTGACAGTTAACAGTTTAACAGCCGTGTCACAAAACAGCTGACTTCAATAAAAAAACTTAAAAACGTTGGTGCACGTACATTTTTACATACGATAAACATACCTTTTATTTTCGTTATCCATATTATATAAAACAATTTTCAATTAATTTTTATAAACTTTTTCTTGATGTGTTCCTTTTTTTAACGCAAACTTTTTTAACTTAATTTTTTTTTTTTTATGAAATGTCAAATATCACTAGCGTTGCCAGAGCAAAATTTGAAAAGAACAGAGTTGCATTAACAAAAACTGGTTGTTTGCAACTAGTTTGTCTCAAAAGCTAGTTACAAACGTGTTTATAATTTGTATGGATAAACAAGTTTCTTAAACTAGTTTATCATCATAAACAACTTATAACCTGTTTATGGTGTAGGTGTAAATGCTTAAGACTAGACGGCTAATAGTCTAGTCTTAAGTTTTTAGGAGAGAGAGGAAAAGAAATGGCATTCTCTTTTCCCTTCTCTCCTAAAAGCTCAATACTTGACGGCTACAACTTGAACAGTGTGGACCAGCACTTAATTATACCCTGACAATTTCCCATTTTTACAATTGAATTTAAATAGGAATGGAGTCAGAATGGAGTTATTATAATTAGAAAACGTGTAAAATCCTTTATATTTAAAAAAAAAATTGTACACTTACTTTTAGCCTCTATTGAGGTTATACATGTTTGTTTTACTTTTGTTGTACTGACCACTTTGTTTACAGAAGAACTTTCAATTATATGACACCAGCAGCATGCCCGATATGGTATTCGCAATTATTTTACTTTAAAAATTTGATGTATTTAACTAAATAACTTTAACAAATAGAATATGGGAATTTTCTACACAAAACAAACAAATCGTTTTTTAGTTTTACTTTTTCCCACAGATCTATAACGTTGCCTTTACACATGCAAGTAGTGGCATGCCACTGTTCTATACATATTATCAACGAAAAAGTGTTCGAAATGGTCGAATCTCATGCCATTTGAACTGGCCACTGCCAGTTCATTTTCAAAATGTCATCGAAGCGTCCACTTGAGATAATATGTTTACTTCTCAAATTAAAAAAAAAGTACCAGAAAACAAAAAAGAGTTACCGACTTCATCACATAATTTTAGTTTTGGGGAAATATTTTACATTTATTTATATTAGCATTATTTTAGCAAAATTAATGCTCTATAATTAGGAAACTTACTTATTTTAACGCCCGTTTCTACAAATTAATCATAAAAATGCATTTTACAGTTAAAACTTTCATTACAGTTCGTTAACAATCCAGTCGATTTGCATTATATTTTAAACAGGGTAACATTGCTAATCGTTTTGACATTTAGTGGCGTGCTAGTGCCAATTTTCCACTCGCATGCAATTTGTGTTGCCACTGCAGCTGCCATTGCGGAAAATGTGGGCGTATTAGTAAAAAATTGTGAATGTGTTGAGTTTTTCGAATTGGCAGAGGCATGTGCAAATGCTAGGTATATATATATATGTATATATATATATATATGTATATATACAGTAATCCCCTAATTTACGTCGCCTCGATTAACGTTGTTTCGGTTTGCGCTGCCATTCGATTTGCGTCTTCAGATTTTTTGTGCCTTATTAACTCGATTTGCGTCGCCATTCGATTTACGTCGCCACATTTGCTTATGTTTTGGAAGCAAAAATCGGGGAATCACAGTTTTTAGTTAAATGTTCTTTTAGGGCTTTCATGCATGTGCAGCTATTCCTATCTATACATATGGATACAATTTTGTTTTTCTTGTCAAACATAACGAACAGAAATATGAGATCAAAAAACACAATCACCCCAGTTATTAAAAATTTATGAAATTTATGAAAAATTCCCCGGCATTTTTTCCCTTTGCCTGTTTTTGCAATAGAATTTAAATAGAAAAAATGGAAGAAAGGACAAACTCCCGGGGAAATTTTATTTATAATTGGGCTGAATATGTAGTGGAAAGGGTATTATGCGTTTGTGCTAATGTTTGTAACACCTTAAAATATTGGTCCTAGACCCTACTTTTAGTACACCGATCGACTAAGAATTACTTTTTGAATCGATCTAACGATATCCGTTCGTTAATTTCATTAAATTTGGCATACATGCCAATTGAAAATGGTGAGTATCGGTTCATAATTTCACATATCCCCCACACAATGATTTTCGGAATTCAGTATTTGTACCCATAAACCCACTTATTATGTTGGTATTTAGCTTTAATTTGGTCCAAACTTATCTCATTGCAATTTAAATCATCTTAAAAAATTATATTGGAATTGGTCCATATTTGACCAAAGTTCCCATACAAATACTATCCCCAAAAAAATATCTTTTTTATAAATGTTGGTATTGACACAAAATTCAGCGAAAAAACACTTTAACGATAGATTCTGTGTCATGGCAAAAGTCATTTAAACTAATCTCATATAGATGAAAATATCTAAATAATATTCGGCATAAACAACTTTTACATGAATCTTAACCTCATAACATAATTTTTTCTTGCGGGTCCCAAATAGGGTACTCTTTTGAAAATTTGTTTTTTAATATACTTTCTTACTTGTTTAATTCTGCAAAAGTTTTGTAATTTGTTAAAAAATTAGCCTTTCTTTATGTTTTTAATAAATGTACATTTTATAGAACACATAGGAACATGTTTAAATTCGATTTACTTTGTTTCGATGTACGTCGTCATTTTCCGGAACCAATTGCGACGTAAGTCGAGGGACTACTGTATAGTATAGTTTTCAGCCATATTCTGTAAATCGAATATATACGAGTGCAATTGAAATCGAACAAATTTTAAAAACGATAATGTTTAGAAAGTTTATAAAAAAAGTGCCTTTTTATGCTTCATACTTTGAGTTTTTATCTTTACCAGAACTTTTCGTAAAATCAGTTTAAACTATATAATAACAAATTGGTTAAATTTAACTACAAATAATTAATTCGTTTCATAACTAAAATAAAATAAATAATTAAAATATAATTTTAAAATATATGCTAAATTTCCGCATTAAGTTAAGCAGGCGGGACACAATTGCAAATTATTCACCGAAAAAAAACTAATGGAACCCGTATGCTACTAAACTAGAGTTTTTTTATTCCCGCACTTTTTGGATTCCCGAGAAAGCGGGAAATAAAAATCCAATTCCCGGGAACCCGGGATTCCCGCCAAAAATGTTGTATTTATTTATTTACTTATTTCTCCAATGAAACTAATATTTCTTATTGGCTATTACGCTTTAAAGAATTAAATCTAGTATCTTTTATATAACAAGAACGAAAAATTTAAGATTAAAATTATTTTAAGTCACTTAAGAGGTTATATTGATGCCAATAGGATAATAGAAATCAATTGTCCAGTTCAAAGCTTATTTGCATTATTAGAATGAAAGTATTAGTCTTACGCGAATAAAAATTCTGGAAGTAGGAATTCTGAAGCAATTTTACCGTTTAACAAATTCAGCAGAAAGAAGAAATTTTATTTACTACATTAAATATATGTAACATATTTTTTTTACAATTTTATACCCCTTAATCAGCAGTGGAGTGAAGGTATACTAAGTTTTTCATTCCATGTGATATTAAGGGCCCATAAAGTATTTTTATTATTAGTCCTATATTAATTCTAAGCCGATTTTGCCATTTGGATGTCCAATTGTTTCTAGATCTTCTAGGCACATCAAGGTTTATAGCTCTAAGCCAATACGCGAGAATGGAGCAAACTCTCGCTAGAAATCCCCAGCTCCACGCGCAATATAACGAAGTGCTTAGCGAATATATAACCCTTGATCACATGGAACCAACCACCTCGATGGAATACATCTCAGGGGACAAGTGCAGTTCGTTTTATCTTCCCCATCACGCTGTCGTGCGTCCAGACCATAAAACTACTAAAGTCCGGGTAGTTTTTAATGCATCCCGAAAAACAAGATCTGGGGTTTCCCTTAATGATGTACTATATACAGGTCCTACATTACAAGCAGAGTTAGTCACCGTCATATTAAATTGGCGTTTTTACCGATATGTCTTTAGCGGAGACATTCAGAAAATGTATAGACAAATCCTAATAGATCCTCGGGACATTCCCTATCAACGGATTCTCTTTCAAAAGTCCCCCCGGGAGGCTATCAAAGATTACCAGCTCAAGACCGTAACCTTTGGTATTAATTGTGCCCCATTCTTGGCAATACGAACGCTCTTACAATTAGCATCGGATAATCAATACATTTTCCCAAAAGCATCGCAAATCCTACGTAAGGAAACTTATGTAGACGATATTCTTGCGGGAGGTCACTCTCTCGATAGTGCCGCAGAAGCCCAACAACAGTTGATTCGATCACTCGGCTCAGCAGGTTTTCTGTTAAAAAAAATCACATCTAATGACTCTCGATTATTAGAATCCATTCCGCAAGAAGACATGTATGATTCCGATTTTCTTAAATTTTATGATGCCAGCGCCACTAAAACTCTCGGTATACGGTGGAATGCCCTAACAGACTATTTTACATACTCGTTTGAACCTATTCCCGAAATTATTAATGTTACTAAGCGCCAAATATTATCTTCCGTAGCAAGATTATTTGATCCAGCAGGCTGGATTTCTCCAGTAGTTATCAAAGGAAAAATACTTATACAACAACTCTGGCTGGAAAAGATTGATTGGGATGAGTCTGTAAGTGAAGATTCTCTCCGAATCTGGAACGAAATCATTCGAGACATGCCCTTTGTCGAAAAAATCCAAATTCCCCGTTGGATTCAAATCACTCCCGTTGATCAAATCCAAGTTCACGGATTCTGTGATGCTTCTAAAATGGCGTACTGCGCAGCTGTGTATATTCGTGTTCAAACATCCACTACGGTCTTTTCTAATCTACTTGTTTCTAAAAGTAAAGTTGCTCCTCTAGCAGCCATCACATTACCAAGGCTAGAGTTATCAGGGGCTTTGTTATTAGCTAAACTACTAGCCCATACGATAACTTCATTAAACTTGCAAAATTATGAAACCATTTTATGGTGTGATTCATCCATTGTCCTGGGATGGCTGGCAAAACCTCCAGCAACATGGAAGGAAATATATGTCTCTAACCGAGTGGCACAAATACATCAACTCTTACCAAATGCTAAATGGCGTCATGTACCTACACATCACAATCCCGCCGATTTGGGGTCAAGAGGTTGTAGACCTCAAGACTTGCTTAACAATCATCTTTGGTGGAATGGCCCTTCGTGGTTTACCAATCCCCCTTCCGAATGGCCAAAGTACAATCCCTTAAATATTACTAAACTCTGCCGCATTTCCTCGCTAAAACCCTCCGCGAATATAACTACTGAAACCACATTGTCACACCATTTACAGATTGGCGCTAATAGTGCGCAAGATTCTAATACTTCTTGCGATATTCTTACCAATTTCTCGTCATACCCTCGAGCCTTACGGGTCTTGGCCTACATTTTTCGCTACATAAGACATTTTAAGCCAGCCTTTTCTAACCCAGATTTTCCAATACTCTATCATAGCACCGATCTTCTTCAAGCCGAAATCGATTCTGTCAAAACACGACTAATATTGCTTGCCCAAAAGCAATGGTATAAAACAGAGTATTCCGCTTTAACCAAATCCGAGTCGGTACCCAGAGATAGCCCTCTTCTCACATTAAATCCATTCTTGGATAAAAATAATATTTTACGTGTCAATGGAAGATTAGCAAATTCTTCATTGCCCTACAAAGAACGCTATCCCATTATTCTTCCGAGCAACTCACAATTTTGCAATTTATATTTATGCCATTTACATAATTTTTTAATTCATGGAGAGTGTCAGTTAATGTGTCGTATGGCGCAAACAGAGTTTTATATACCGCGTATCAAAGTGCGCATTCGGAAGATCATAAGATATTGTAAAAATTGCATTATTTACAAACGAAATGTTTGCTCTCAAATTATGGCAGCCCTGCCATCTGATCGATGTACCCTATCTTTACCATTCCACACGACAGGGGTCGATTTCGCTGGACCTTTCGAGCTGAAAAGTTCAACCCTTAGAAATTCTTCCGCGGTAAAAGCCTACGTATGCGTCTTTGTGTGTTTTGCCACAAAAGCAGTTCACCTTGAAGCATGTTCCAATTTATCTACCGCTGCGTTCCAAGCCACCTTTGCTAGGTTTGTAGGACGTCGTGGGCTACCGCGTAAAGTCGTTTCCGACAATGGACGCAACTTTCTAGGGGCAAGCCGCGCCTTTCGTAGAGAATTTTCTACCTTTCTAAAAACAGTTTCCCATGATATTGCCCAAAAATACATCACCCATGGGTTTGAGTGGTCTTTTATTCCTCCACACGCACCTCATATAGGCGGGTTGTGGGAGGCGGCTGTTAAAAGCTTTAAGTTCCATTTAAAGCGAGTCGCAGGCGCCTATCGCTTCAGTTTCGAAGAGTTTTCTACCGTACTAGCCAGAATTGAGGGTGTTTTAAATTCCCGACCGATCTCCCCTCTCTCTGAAACCCCTTCAGACCTCACCGCTTTAACCCCCGGACATTTTCTCAGAGGCGGTCCCATTATGGCACCTCCGGAGCCAGTCGCCGAAAATCTTTCGGTAATCAACCGGTGGGAAAAATTAAAAGCCATCCATCACCAATTTGCCATTCAATGGAAGACTGATTATCTTACATCGCTACAAAAGAGATATAAATGGAAATTTTCGGTCCCTAATTTACAAATAGGAGACTTCGTTATTATAATCGATGACCTTCTACCCCCAAATGAATGGAGATTGGGTAGAATCGAAACGGTTCACAAGGGATCTGATCAACAAGTTCGCGTAGTAGATGTGCGTACCGCATCAGGAACTGTAACGCGCCCAATCACCAAATTGTGTCATCTGCCTTACAATACCGATCAAAATTCCACCCTTTAAACCTCACACTACTTACAAGCACATTTATACTTTCCATTTCATCCTCACGAATTTTCAGTTTTCTTATTATCTTCTCATTCTCGTTTTAGATCACGTTCTCCACCTCCACGTAAACCCGCTATCCACCAGTGCCAGGTGTGTTTTCGATACCACTCGCTACGATTCTGCAAAAGGTTTCTGGCCATGAATTTTATAAAACGCTGCCAAATCGTCCGACAAACTGGCTACTGTTTCAATTGCTTGGCACGAACACATGATGCTAGAGAATGCGACAGTCCCGACCAGTGCCATAAATGTGGGCTACCACATCATACCCTTCTCCATCCAGACCAACGTTCCAGGGGACACCAACCAACCGTATCCGTTCGTAAGAGGATTGGACAACAGAAACCCAACGGTAACAGCCGTCAACCAACCGTATCCGGTCGTAAGAGGATTGATAAACCGAACCACAGGGGTAAAAGCCGTCACCCACAACTCAACAAACCAAAACCCAGTATAATTCAACCTGACCAAAAGGTACTGTCGGAAGCGATCCGGTCGCTAGCTGCCGTCTTATGCGTTACCTCGACAACACCTGACGTTGCATAGCTGCAAGGAGTGGCGGCATGTTTAAAGTAGCAAAACGTGTCCCTCCGCAGGAGCTGATTCTAATATTTCATATTATTCATTATTACTGAGTCGTATTATTATATTTATGCTTATGCTCAATTTTGAACTAAATTAACCGCTTTTACTTGTACTAAAATGAATTGAACAGATACTGTTTAAAAGCCATTGCTACTTAACGTCTAATTACATGAGGAAAAAAAAGGATTATGTTATTTTATGGATAAAGTTAACATATTAAAATGTCATTTTTCCCGCCATGTAAATTTAGCCATCTTTTTTAACTACCCAGCCTTCGTGGATAGTTATTATCTTACCTCAAATTACTTACTTTATAATCGCCTAAGTGTAAACATATATCCCACTCATATAATTTAAATAAAACCATATCGTTGTGAATTTGAAACCATATTTTTGTTGTTGTATTTATTTGAGCTTTACCTTCCAGCTACTAATACTCTGAGAAGTGTTCGTACCTTTATTCTCCCAGAGAACCCTTCAGCCACAAAGTCATCTGCAGCATCCGAAGCCCACGCTTAATCCCATCACGCAAGTATACAATTGCATGTACATTGTATGTAACACCAGTTACTCCTGGTTACCCTCTTCTTATTCTCAATATATTTGCAAGTTATCTATAGTCATAACCACTCAACTTCTCTATTTCTTTTGTACACGCTTCCAAACATACCATACATTCATCCACATTCATTCAAACATACAAATTCCAGCAGAATCGCTTCAGTAGGAAAAGAGTTATGCACCCAAATGTGGAACTACCTCCCTAAAACCTCAACTAAAACTAACATAAATTTGTGGCGAAATGCACACAAATTTCTACTTTCTACTTTTATAAGACTCAAAATCACTTGAAATGCCGAATATGAAACACAATCAATAATGTTGTAAAATTTACACTTCAATTTGCTAGGACAAGAAATAAAATTTCGTGATGATAGGTCTATAATTTATCATTCTCAAAAATTAGTTTAAAATCCTTAAAAGAAAATTTAAATATTGTGGTGAAATTAAGACTAAAGACACATGTCTGACATAAATTTACTAAAGTTTTTAAAAACGATTTTATTCAAAATTTCCCGGGAATCCCGCAATAAATTCCCGAGAAAGCGGGAATTGAAAACAACTGAAAATCCCGGGAATTCCCGAGATGAGAAATCCCGGCAACAAACTCTATACTAAACCTAATGCATGTTTTAAACTTTGGCTTTCAGAATATTTTTAAGTCTGTTAAACTAAAGTAGTGTTTACTTTGTTTAAAGTTTATTTTTTATTTTGTTTTTCTTAAATGGTTACGGTCCTCTTAGAGAATTAAGAACTGTATTTTTGCAGCCAGTAGCTCGTTTCTGTATTTTTCGCATCGTAAAATTTCTCACATGAAGTGTGAAACAAAAAATTTCCATCGTTTCTCGATTTGTGAGAAAAAAGAGTTTTTGTATTTGAATGCGAGAACAGACAACACAAATTCTGTTTTAACTGGAATACTTCTAGTAATTAAGTATCAAATGCAAGCGAAACGTCAGAGAAAGAAATATATATAATAAAAGTAGGGCTGCCTAATTTGACGATTTATCGTCATTTTGTCGATTTTTTGTTCGGAAATTGGAATAGTGCCGATTTGCTGATTTTTATTAGAGATGATATTATTCAGTCTTCGAAATAAAACAATTTTAAATATTTTTATATGTTTGTGTATTAGGCACCACAAAAAAAAAGATTTCTTTAGAAACAAGGCAGCTTAAATTTTTATATTATCCCAGTTGTGTAAATTGTCCTCGAAATTGTTTGTCTGTCCCCTAAAAAATGTATCTGAAAAACAAAATTTCGAGAGATAACTGTTTAATTTTTATTTCCTTGGATTATTTAATACATTTGTTTATGTGATCAAAACATTAAACTATTACACCATTTTTCAGTCAATGCACTATAGGAAATTTTTGCCTTTTTTGCCAAAAGTGTTCAATATGATATTTTGTCACGCCTTTGTGTGACTTCTACAGGGCAAAATAACAATCTGAAATTTTTAATTATTATCGGATTAAAGAAAAAATAAAATAAATAAATTTATAAAAAAAACCTAAAGCTTAAATATGTATGTATAAAATACCCATGAACTTTAAATATGTTTTATTTATTTTTTAACAAAAATCGAACAAAATTTGTCAAAATAAAATTAATAAACTGTTCAAATTTTTTTTAAAAAAAGGCGACTTTTCTTATTTTTTCTTAGGAAATTAACAATTTTTTCGAAATTTTATCTGGCAATTATCAATATTTAAATTATTTCTTTTCAAATTAAAACAATAATAATAAACATTCTTGTCTACATATGTACATATATGTAATAATTCTTTCGGATAATTTGGGCTCCATTTTTTCTCGAATCAATTTCAAATGTAACTTATTTTGACAGTTCTTGTGAGAAACTTTTCGCAAAATATTGTTACAGAAACACTTTTTCTCCCATCCTTCCAATAATTGCTGGAAAATTATTTAAATGACAGATAATTCTCGCAAAATAAAGATACAGAAAGATTTATGTGAGAAAAACTATTTTTTGTTTCATATTGCACTGTTTTTGTCATAATTCATTTGTTTCATGCGGGAAATTTTACGATGCGAGATATACAGAAACGGGCTACAGGTTTTGATTTTTTTCAGTATTTATTTTATTTAAAAGTTTTAGAACTGTACGTTATTATTTTATTGTTTTTTATTTAACTATGTTTTTGTTTATTTGTTTTTTTCGGTTCATTCATATAATAAAAGTATCAAGTCAAATAGACACGTATGTGTTTTCCATTGGAAGAAATTATTTGAGTTATTCGTGTTATGCGAACCAATCAAAACTCTTATTCGATTAATCGAGCAAAATAAAAGTTTTCAAATCGATTAATTCCTTACCAAAAAGTCAAATAATTGGATACGCTAGTAGGAATACCGATACTGATATATCGGCGATACTTCAGATTTTCCGATGTATCGGCATCGGCGATATTTCACTGTCGATATGACGATACTTATTACATTTGCTTTAGAATTTTTTGATCAAAGAATTTAATTTTCTATGCTTATTTTTTGTAAAACAACTAAGAGAAATAACGCACTTAAAAGCAGAGCATAATAAAACAGATATAGATGGAAAAGAGTTGATGATGTTTGAGAGTTATTTTAAAAATCGAAAGCATTATGTGCAGATTAATAACATTAAAATCAATATGTAAAATGTAAAATGGTGAGTGTAATGTACCACAGGGAAGTTGTTTGGGTAATTTAGACTTAACTGGTCATTTGTACATGTTTGCAGATAATATTTGCCTCTTTTATCCCTAGAAATTTGACTTGGCTTTGAAAACAAATATGGAACGGGATGTGTCTCTGATTTCTGAATTTGCTCGTCTAAATTGCTTTTCAGTGTCTATCTAAACGAGATGCAGAACATTGGATTACTTGGTAAAATGTATATGAATGCAGATGACATATGTCTTTTTTACCCTTATAAGTATGAAGCAGTTATAAAAGCATATTTAAAGTTAAATACTGAAAAGACAAGACTACTAAGATTTCGTCCGTATTTAATACACAATAGAAACTTTAGCACTTTTGTTGGTGGAAGAGAAATTTTTGAAAGCGATTCAATTAAATATCTTGGAGTTTTTTTTTCAAAATAATCTGTCATGGAATTTACATATTCAAAATATAAAAAAGTAAAATAGTAAGTGCTCTGGGATTGATTTACAAGTTTAAAAATAGGTTTAATAAGAAAACGAAACTAATACTATACCAATCTTTAATACATAGCCACCTAAATTATTTGCCTATGGTATATGCAAGTAGAAAAAGTAATGAACTAAAATCGCTGCAAAGGGCTCAAAATAAAGCTTTAAAGGCTGTATACAATTTGCCTTTAACGTATTCTACAATATCTTTGTATAAGAATATTTCCATAACAATTTTACCCGTAAACGGACTCTATAAGTTACAGTTACTTCTTTACGTTTTTAAATCTATACATAATATTGCCCACCACACAATTTCTTTTCAACGAAACCAAACAAAGTTTAACACCAGAAATAACAGGAATCTCAGAACAGCAATATGCCGGTTGAGTTTAATAATCTCCCTCTAAAAATAAGAAATGTTGAAAGAATTTCTGTCTTTAAAAATAAAGTGAAAAGCTATTTGCTACGTAATTTAGAAACACTTCTCATATAATTTTTGTAAAGTTTACTACACACGTAGATAAGAAACTACGAAACAGCGTGTGGAATATATGGGTATTGTTGAGTACAATAGTCTGCCAGCAATTTTAAAAACCAACAGTAGAATTTAATTTTTTAAATTCAATCTGAAAGACTACGCTGGAGAACAGTCATTTTGAGGCCTAAAACTTTATTGCAAATTTTTACAAAAAAATTTTTTTTTTTCCTCCAACAATATATTTCAGTATTTTTTTTTATCAATTATTTAAAAAGGGAATTAAACACAACAAACAAAATCTTTTAATAAATAATAGTAGGTACCTATTCCCACAAACAACTTTGATAATAAATTTTAGCAAGTGCACGTGCATAAAAAACTGAACTGGCAAATTGTTTTTATTTTGATTTCTTGCGAAAACAATAAAAGCACTTTGTTTTTATTATGTTTTTTCTTTATCCACTTACAACTACAATTAATGTTGGGAGAATTCCAAATAATTGTAGCGGGAAATGTAAGAAAAGATAAACTCTTCACTGATTTATTGTTTGGTATTTCGTTTAAGCTTAGATATCGTTGCAAAAAAGACTTTTTGAGTGTTTGTAGGTAATTATCATTCCCTCTGTAGTTTTGTTTGCTGATAGCTTTGGCTTTTCTCAAATTATTTAGGAGAACGTTTCCTGATGATCTGGCCTAAGCAACCAGTGAAATGCGCATAGGAACACCTTATCCTCCAACAATAAATTTCAGTATTTTTTTTATCAATTAGTTAAAAAGGGAATTAAGTACAACAAACAAAATCTTTTAAGTTTTTTTATTTATAATAATTATCAACTAAACTACAATAAACAATAGTAAATACTATACAAATGTTTATTCTGATACAAAGTCCCTTAATCGAGCTCTCAAGTATTTTCTTATAGTGATTTGGTTTTAGCATTCATTTAATAATTGCTTTTACTTTTCAATGGAGAATTGTTTAGCATATTTTCTTTTTTATGTAATGAAAAATGGTTTTTAAAAAACATTATCTTATTATAATGTCAGGTAATAAAAGCGGGAAAAGAGCTAATATTTTTTAGATTTATGATTTTGAATCATTAATCTTGTATTATTGTTAATATGATTGCAGTTTACTGCTTTTGTATTGGATCTTCTAAAATGATTGTAGAAGATTGGAACACCGTCTTCATTCTCAATAGCACATTTGCTATCAATGTATAAAAAGGCTTCGGGCGGTACAAATCCAGTTATTAAAGTTTTGGCTATGTACTCTCCATCCGAATAGTATGGAGCCATTATTAAATTATTTTCAATACATGCGGTGGATCTTAAAATATAATTTCTTATTACAAATATTATAAAATTGTCTATTCTTACAATGTTGGAATAGTTGTTTAATTCTCTATTGGATACGTACTTTATAAAATTGCTTTGCTTTGTTCTATATAAATTCGTACACGCTCTTTAACATTTTCTTTCGAAGGTTCTTATCTTTTCCATGTAGGATGGGGATATATTAAGCCATATGGGACAACCATAGGTAATGATGGGTCTAATTAATGATAGGTACATTATTATTTTAGCTCTAGGTTTTATGAAGAAAAAATTCTTTTCTTGCTTTTATTAAAATTTATTTTACGTGTTGATTGAAATAAAGAAACTTGTCCAAGTAAATTCCTAAGTATTTTACCGTTTGTCTATTCGGTATGCTAGTGTTTGTCAAATAAGATTTGATATCAAAAAAATTCTAGTTCCATTTTATATCGTTGTTGCATTTTCCTACTGGTGGTCTAAACAAGATTGTTTCGCACTTTTGTGAACATTTCGAGATATACCTTTATGTCCAAAATAAAGGCACTTTCACTATATATATTGGAATAACTTGAACACAATTCACCATATTCAGTTAAAAAAAATCCGAAACTCGGCAACAATATTATCTTTAAGCCATGTTTACATTGTTTTTTAAATTTGCCCTGGTAGTTTCAGAGATATCGTTCAAGTTTTGAAAAAAAATAGCAATTTAAAAAAAAAGATATTTTTGTTCTTTAAAAATTCATAAAAAATAAAAGTGCGAGAAAAATCACAGTTTTTGTCTATAAACATTTCGACAAACATTCGAATGAAATGAGCTTTATTTCATTGCAATTTGTGCACAACTTTTGATTTTGTTCACAATATAAATTTCCAGTCAACACAAAAAGTTCAATTTGGTTCACACATTAAAAAATGTTTTTTTTTTATGGAAATCGCGATTTTTATCAATTCTGTTTTCTCAGTAAATTGTGAACAAAATCAAAAATTGTGCACCGATTGCAATAAAATAAAGCTCATTTCATCCCAAATATGGTAAACTAAATGCTTATAGACGAAAACTGTGATTTTTCGCAGAAGTTTTTAGATGTTGAAGGGCTTTAACACAAAGGCTCACAATTAATTACTATGAGTTTTACAACCAAGTTATGCTATATTTCTTATTTATCACCTTTTCATTGATTCATATTATCAAAAAAATATCAAACAAATAAAAAAAAGTAGGCAATAGTAACAGTTATTATTGAAAACATAAAAAAAACGTTAATACAGCAGCCTCCAGCTACTTCACTAAGCCACTAAGGCTAGATTTTGAAGATCTTAGCTAAACTGGGTTTAGTTAATCTGAAAACAGATTTTTGCGGCCATTACCAAATTTGTATACAAAATTTTGACGAAACCGCTAAGTTTTGCTCAAAATTTTGGTCTGTAATGAAATAATAAAACAAAATCACGTTTCGCCGGAAAAATTTGAGTTTCAAACTACGTTAAACTAAGTTTACACTTAATTCACATTTAAAAAAAGTATTATTGCTTTACGAATATAAAAAAACAAAATTTAGGTTTTTGCCGAAATTTTCCACTGTGCTCTCATTGCTAAATCTTATAGGTATTTGTACGTTTTAAGATTTTTGCTTTTTTCTTTGATATTTCTAGAGTCGCAGATTCGCTTGTTTACGGGGGCAATGGCAAGAAAGTATAAAGTTCTCAAATAAGATCTGAGGCCTCTGAGAGACTATTTTCCACTGGAGGTCTGGTTCAAAAGGATTTGTGAAATTTACTATTTCTGCAAAATCTTTTATATTAGTTTGTCTTTGTATTTCTCAACAATTTGAATCTTAGTATTCTTGTTCCTTATGAGAAGCGAAGTTAATTCAACGACGCCCGCTTATTCTTCCGTCAGTTTGTCTGTCGAAATGGGTTTGCCCCATATGATGGGGACTAGGTTATTATATATTCAGCCATGTCACAGAGTACAATTCCGTTCGGAAACGGAATTCATTCCGTATTTTCGTGCTTCAGAATATTACAAAAAAAACTTTGCGGAATGAAACCATTTTTGTTTTCTTGAACGGAATGGGAGTTTTCTGTTTCTTAAAGACCAAAAAACTATCAAAATATATTTCTATCAACAAACAAATATATTTTCTTCGGTTCCGAACGGAATTGTACTCTGTGATTTGCCTGATTAATATCTCATATATTTCGGTATAGTTTGATAGATCGGTCCACAAATGCCATAGAAATCTACAAAAGACCAAGACTGCCCCCAATTTTTAACCATAAAATTTGACTTATTTAAGTCTACAAGTATAATCAATGAAATTTCCCGATATAATGGATTTGGCACAATATCGCCTAAACCTTTTGTAAACTATGAGTACCAAATTTGACCCACATATTTCTTATTAAAAATATTGAAAATGGGCCAAATCGGCTGAATGAGTCTCCCGTATATAAGATGTGGGGTCTTTAATACTATAGTGAAGGGCAAATATAATTCGGCACAGCCGAATGTAGCACGTTTACTTGTTTTTAATCTTATTAATATCAATTTCCAGTATTAAAAAATTACTCTATTGAGTATTATTAATTTTAACTTGAATTCAAATTCAATATTCGTATCGGTATCGGTATCACCGATATTTGCTTTTGAATATCGGTATCGGTATCATATCGGCAAAAAGGCGTATCGTTACATCCCTGGTTTTAAGCGTACAAAACTGTTTTCCGATAGAAGGCTGCATATGGGGCCCAACAAAATATGGACTGATCTTCGCGGCCTTGTCTACTGTGATTTATTTATAAAGCCTTACGAAACCACCAAAGGCCAAATTCAGCTACAAAAACATTATTTGTTACGGTGTTAGGCGAGAGTAGGCTTTATATAGTAAATTATGGGCCGATCTTCAGGAAATGTAACGGTTTGATTTAAAGTTTGCACGTCGAAGGCGTAATGCAATATTTTCTTTTTTTAAATGCACTGAAAAAGTACTTTAATGCTAATTATTCATGTTTTAAAAGGGGAGAAAGAATTAAACACGTAATTTATAGCTATTTTTATGATAAATTTTATTTATAAACGTATTTAAATTCATAAAGTACAATTTGATGTGTTTCAAATATTATCAAAATATTAAACGTTTTGTTTAATATTCAGAAAAATGTTGAATTTTTTATAGCAACAAGTACGCGGTTTTACTCGGTCTTTGCACATAAAAAATTGTTTGGTTTTACAGCTGGAAGTATACAACATGTTTGTAAGTGTCACACATTTACTCTTTCGAAACCCTAATGAAATCATTGAGGGTATAAGAGGCTTTCCGGTTAAAATCCAGGCAACATTAATTCCATCACTAACTGCACCAATCCAAGATGCTCTTGAGTCACTAGGACTACCAATCATTTATTAAATTGCCATTAAATCGTATATAATAAACTTACTCAAAAAAGTGTTTAACAATTTCCTCAAATTCTTCTATACTATCAATGGTAAGAATATCCATGTCCCTTCTATTACACTGGACAACAGCGTCATTCCATGTAAACTAAAATATGTAAAACAAACTGTTAGTGTTTTCTTTATAAAAAGTACCTCATTTTATGTTTTTTTTTTTTTTAGTTGTGAGATTACGACATAATTCTTGAATCGAATTTTCTTACTGTATTTGATTTACTTCTATAATAACTAATTTTATTAATTATATAAAATTCACTTTGTATTCCATATATGGGAAACACGACAAAAATTATTGCGAAGAACTTGAAACAACTCATGTTGATAATTAAAAGGAAACTGTGCAAATTCGAATTCATGTACGGATTTTTATACTGTAGAGTTAGATAGAAAAAAGCAGTGATTTACAATAGGTAATAGAATTATTAAAGTTATTTATATAAATATGTATGTAAAATGTATATCATATATGTATGCGCAAAGAATAATTTCGAAGAGATATTTGTTATCTTTGAAAAACATTATTTTGATAACTAAATTTTTATGGAGTCTGGTTTAAATTCGGATATACAAACACTTGATTCCATTGTACTTGAAAAACTGTTATTTAATTAAGCAAATGCCTTATATAGCTGCTTTGATTGTATTGAAAAAACAAAAAATTTTATCTCTTAATGTTTTATCTTAGATCAAAGTACAAATAGAGATCCGTAACAAAACGCAAAAATTACACTTTTTAAGTTTTTTTTGTTTTAATTACTGACTACTAAAGGCAAATAACATACATGGGCGTACAGCATTATATTAATACTTCATTGCGTATAGCAGTAACCAGTAAAGTTTCACTGATTACTGAAATTTTTTTCAGAAAAATTCCCGTATTCAGTAAATTTTGACTGCTTACTGATATAATGCAGTAATCAGTAATTTTTTTTTTTTTTTATCAAAAAATTAAAAATTGTAATCAGTATATTTCTAATAATGAAATGTATTTTGTTGCAAAAATTTTGAAATTTCGCTGCTTAATATAGTATCTTTGTATTATAAATAATGGTAAATATAAGAATGCTATCAACAATGCATTCCCAGTTGGCCATGTGCACAACCATTCAAACCCAACAAACACAAAGTCAAACCTTTGATATGAGCTGACTTTATCATTTGAGATCAAACACAATTTTCAAACCTTTTTCAACTGTTTGATTTTAACGTTAAAGTTCAAATTAATAATGATTTGAATGTAAGCATTTGATATACAATGTTTTATCAATTTGATATCAAATTGTTATCAAATGTTAGTCTCAAACCAAAAAAAAAAAATTGACAGCACTGAAGCGAAAAATAAACCTTAGTTTGTTGCTAAAAAATACTAATAAAAAAATTAATTAAATTTGCCAGCAGTAAACAAATTAATAGTATCAATTAAAGGTTTGATACACTTTATTAAACGTTAAATTACTTGATTAAATTTTTAATTAAAACTTATTTTTTTTTTTTAATCTGAAACCACAAATTGAGGCGAATTCATGACAGGCATTATCGGTACTTGTACAACTCCACAAGCAATTTGTTCTTGTTAGGTCATTGTAAAATGTAAAAAATAGAAACCAAACATAAACAAATATAATTAACAAAATTTTTACATTCAACAATTATTAAGCTCAAAAAAAAGTTAGCAGATGGGCTGTTCAGTTTACCTAATGAATTCGACTTGCGACAGTTATGAATAAAAATTCCCCGGGAGTTTTTCCCTTTTCCTATTTCTACAATTGAATTAAATTAGCAGAAATGGCAGAGCGAAAGAACTCCCGACGAATTTGTATTCATAATTAGGCTAAATAAAAAAATAATGCGACATGTTGCGTGCTTTTGTATTAATTTTCAAGCCAAAAAATATCTTAGTAAATGTAAGAAGAAGAATTTTTGAATTATGAATATGCCGTGTGAAGAGCGTTATTCAAAGAGCGAACAAAGTAAAGGTATTCACGTAAATTTATGTTACCCTTGCAACTATGTAAAATAGCATAGTTGCACTTATTTGACATGAGCAACCAATTTTTGTTTGAACCTTCAATTTTCAGCTTTTCCTAACAAATTTTTTAACAAAGCACCTTCCATGTGGCAATATACCTTTTTTAATAAATTTGAAACGAAATTTCTTGAAAAATACACAAAACGATAAATTTTATTAATTTACTAGTCGAATTTGTATCTTATCTACCTCAACATTTTTTTCAGATATAAAGAAATGCTTCAGAATTTTTATTATTTCTGCTTCTTCAATATTTAAACGCTTTTTCTTCATCTCTAAACACTACAATTTATAATATTTTTCTCTTCTACTTATTCAAAAAGTAATATAAATAAATTAGCGGAGTTCAGTGTTTGATGCAAATGGTCTTGCGAAAGAGCAAATGCAAAATTTCGTAGCTTTTTTTATGAAATCTAGCGGAAACCCTGTGTATTTTGTTGTTGGATTTAACAAAAAAGCTATGATATTTTGCATTAGCTTTTTCGCAAGACCATTTGCACTTAACACTGAACTCCGCTATTGTTTCATAGAAAGCGTAGTAAATCCCTAAGGTATACAACAATATGTGTATGTATATTGCAAAGTCATTCTATTAAGATAAATTTGCAGACGAACCCTAAAGTATGCAATAGTTTGTTTTCTGTAAGAATTTCAAAAGAATATTGAAATTTACATACATGATGATTAGAAACACTTGAAACAAAATTATGAAAATTAATATGGTAACCAACGAGTTTCCTACTTTTAGTAAAAAAAAAACAATCAAAAATTGGCACTCTATTCAACATTCAAACTTGTGTAGAATATTTATGAAATAATGTTCATAGAGTTGTACTCCGCTTGTTTTCAGAAAAAGTTACGAAATTTTTCTGGTAACATTATTATTAGAAGTT
Organism: Pollenia amentaria; assembly: GCA_943735925.1. Taxonomy (NCBI): domain Eukaryota; kingdom Metazoa; phylum Arthropoda; class Insecta; order Diptera; family Polleniidae; genus Pollenia; species Pollenia amentaria. Next base: position 57,045,824 of record OX031006.1, read on the forward strand.
AAAATGTCTTTTTTTATATTATGAATGGTAAAGGAAAAATCAAATTAACACAACCGGTAGCAGTCTATTATCCATATTTTACTTTATTGAAAATTTAATTTATTATTAAAAAAAAACTATACTTTAGTAAGATACCATTTTCCTAAAACGAAAATATAATAACACATCTGCGTTTTGTTTACATACGCAAAACCATTTCGCTTACTTTCAAAGAATTTAAACGTCAACTCGCATAACATTGTAACATGTCAAATTTTTCTTATAAAGGGCGTGTGTGAAACGGTAGCAACGTACTCATGAAAGTATAATTTTGACACAGTTGAGGTGAATAAAATTTCACTAGCCCAGGGGGCTTCTATAAATTTTGACATTAGCGTAGAAATTTTTGACAACCGCACAATTATCATAGACACACTCCTAATTCGTGCAGCTCAAAGTCGCCTCCAAGCCGACGCCGCAAAAACAATCTTATGAAAGTGTAATTGGAAGAAACCAATCACAATAACATGGAAATATATTCGGTTAATCTAAATAAAAAAAAACTGAATAAATAATGTTTGTTAGATCATTAATCCCATAATCAGCTTATTAGGATTTGGGTTACCTAAAACGCGCAATTCGCGGAGGTTTAAAAAATTTGATAAATATTAGAAATTTTCTAAAATTTTAAAAAGCATAAAATTTCTGTTTATGTGTTCCAGCCTAGAGGTTAAAAAAATCGCAGAAAAACTTAAAAAATTAAAAAAAAAATTAAAACTTTTAAAAAAATTCATCAAAATTGTTATTCACAGTTACAAAGTGCTAGCAAATCCTATTACAAGCAAGCGCGAATTCTGAAAATTGGTTTATAAATTATGAAGTGGCTCAAAAATAAAATTTCCGGACCGACAATTTATCCGTCTGATTTCCAAAATTTTTTTGTAAGTTCAATCTGCTCACTTGCCCTATTAAAAGGCAAAAAAAATCGGTTCATAGATGACGAATTTATGTAGTAACGAACATTAAAAATAGCAACGTAAAACCGAATTGAAAACCTCCTTCTTTTTTGAATTCGGGTTAAAATATATTTATATTAATAACAAATACATATATTTAAAATAATAACAAATTGTAATAGATATTTTTTTAATTTTGAATAACTAATTTTTTTGTCCACTACCGGCTACTTGATGCTGCACCACCGCCGCTAAACAATTGGCCGACTTGGACTTCTGTTAAGAAATCGTCGGCTGACAATTTAATTGTCGTATGTGGATTCCGATAGTTTCGAGTAAATTGAGTTTGAACACATTTAATTTGAAAATTGCTTCAGCAAATACCATATACGACAAACTCAACACTCCATATCTCGAAAACCATATGAGGTATCGAAAAACTGATTACGCCAAATGAAAGATCAGGTCGGAAAACCTAAGGAATCGATCTAAACTCAAAACCGCAAAAATCCACATACGACATTTAAATTATCAACCCACGAAATGTCAGCAAACAATTGTTCTTTTCTTTATGTCAAGTACACGTGTAAAGAATGTACGCTTGGGCGTGGTTGTCTTTGCTTGTGTGTTACCGTGAGCACTTCAGACGTGATAGAATTTGAAATAGTGCCAAGTTTTGTAGCCCAGTGTAGACAATCTTTTTATTGTTTTTTTTTTTGTTATTTATTTTCGAGTTTCATGACTTAAAGTTAAATTATGTGTTAAACACGATGTTTTTGTTGCTTTTTTGGCCTTAATTCAAAGAATATTTCTCCAAAGTCGAAAAAGGGTGGTGTTGGTTATAAATTCTTGTTGTTTGTAATTTATGAGTGAAATGGATCATGAAAAGTATATGATTGGCATTTTGGATAACAATAATTATCTAGCTGCTGATACCGCACGCTAATAAGTATTATTAACATAATCTTTTATAAAAAATAATATAAAAAAGTGTTACATACTTTTGGCTATTTGTTATATTCTATTAATTGTTATTTGTGCTTAAAAAAATAGTTTTAATTGCTTTTTTCTTTTAATTGATTAAGTTATTTTTATCTAAACTGTCCGCTATTTGAAAAGATATCAGTTACAAATACTGTAATTGATAAAATGTGGCATACTTTTAGGTAACCTTTTTATATAAAAAAAAATCCTTTTACTTTTTTGTCGTGATCAAATTTACTAACGACAGCTTTAAGCTGTTTTGGCAGGTAAATACGCCGATAACAGTTCGGTTGTAACGCAGATTGTCAGATTTTTATGCAGGAATTTGCAGGCGTTTTTGCCAACAATAATACAAGTAAGAAAACGCCACGTTTTCGATACAAGAACGCCAACAACGAAAAGGGTGATTATGAAAATTTTCTTAAGTAATTAGTAAAGAAAAAAATATAAAATTTAAAACTGATTATTCCAAAAATTTTTAATTAAATAACACTGTCCAACAGCATTTTTGGAACAGAATAGCGACCCCGTAATTATGAAAGGGCATATTGGGTAGATCGTTTTCGTACAATAAAATGATTGTCCAGCTGGTCTGAGATTTTTTTAAAGTGGGTCAAAATCTTAATTTTCTATTCGAAGGGAGTATGATACTAAATGTTAAAAATATTGTAAGTTAATGTCTAAGAGAATTCTAGAATTACAAATACAGTGAAATCTATCAAAACTGACACCTCTCATAAACGGACAACTCCCATAACCGGACAAGTTTTGTAGATAAAACATGTTCATTAGCTTTGCCAATACCCGGACGCGGAACTAAAATTTTAAAAATGTTTCTTCCAAATATCTCCCATTAACGGACAGAACCATTGAAACACATCAACAAGAGTTGCATTCTTCTTTTTTTCAAATTTAATTCATACTTATATTAACGTCAATGAAATTGGTGATTCCCCTTTTAACGCAATTATACATATTTGTTGGATTCCAACACATTAAAAACATTGAGTCATTTTAAGACTCAACAGTTCCAATTGCATAAATCTAAGTTGAAGCAGTCTAAATATATTTTTTCAATCAGAACCGACTAGTCTAACATTTCTTCAATGAAATGTAGTTTTATAAAATGAAATATATCAATGAAAAAATGTGTACCTCTCTCATAAGCGGATAAAAATACCCGGTCAAAAATACCGCGATGGTGTGGCAATTTTGGCATTTTTGCAGCTAAATTTAGCATTACAAATTTTTATTTAGCTGCAAGATTTTCATTAAGCACTTGGCATTTTATTTAGCATTATTTATTTAAAAAACTTGGACGAGTATTTTTATTGATAATTCTTAAATTTTTTTATAAATTATAATAAATTTTGACTAATAATAGTTGTTCCAAAAATGAAATTTCGTATGAAAAAAATGTACTCAGGGAATATTAGAAATGCCGTTAATAATTGATAGTAAATATTAATTGCACTTTGATGTTACGATATAAAAGTACGAGGAAATTTTACTTTGTATTTAGATACAAATTCAATAGTGTAAATGTTTTAAAAAATTGTTTACTCTAAACTGCTGGAAAAATAATAATTCTAAAGCTTCAACTTTTCTTAAACTATAAAACTAAAATTATCTAAAAAAAATTTGTATATCATAGAAATAAATCGTTTAAATTTTGCATGTATCAAGGGTTTGTGGGCCCCTAAACTTCAAATTTAATATCAGCTACTTGTGCTACATATTTATAAATACCAGATGTTTTTCCAAAACCTACCCACTAGTTTAAATGTAACCATTTGTTTCAATTATGTTAAAAAATAAGTGACTAAGATTTATTTAAAAATTTCATACTGGTAATAAATTTTTAACAAAAATCTTTAAAAAATTTTAGCATTTTTTAAAATAATATTTAGCATTTTTTGGCCAAGTCTAATGCCAGATTTAGCTGTAAAATTTTTTAAGATCTGGTCACGCTGATGGTGAGTGTCTGGTTTAGAGAAGTAAAACTTCTCATAACCGGTTGAGCATTTCACGAGTTGTAAGATAATCTGTACATGAGTCTCATATGATCCTTGACATGTTTTCTGAGAGACTAAAGGCCGCTTTAGCCGACTGTAAATGAAATTAAATGTAATGTAACTTACCGTAACGTACTGTAAGCTCGTTTGTGCACTTATAGAACATGTAAGAACGTGTCAATTGTTTTCCAAAAACATAAACAAAGAAGCATTAGTATACATAAAACAACACACACAGTGATGGGAATTTAAAATGTTAAAATGGTGACCGCTTTGTAGGAAAAGTACCAAGTGATTTAAATGGTATTAAAAATGTATTTCTTGTATGTATAAATACATAAATAATTTAATATTTGTAGCACATACATACACGTTTACTTACATTATTTTGAAAATGTGCTTACACAAAACTAGATTTTGATACCAATAAAAACCACAGTTTTTATTGTTTGTGCATATGTATGCATTTTTTATTTTATACATCTAAACATAAATTTGTATAAATGATAATAAAAATATATATGTTTGTACAATATATTTGTATAATATAGTTGTAAATTATTTTGTCAAAATTCCGCAGATATTATTACTGAAAAAAGTACCAAAGAAAAAGAGTGAATTTACCCGCATTCCATTTAAAATACAAGCAGCCCATCACTGTCTACAACTGTCACGTAACCTCGTAATGAAATTCTATTTTCTACAGGTTGGCACGTTGCAGTTAAGTGACATTAAAGTCAGTTAAGCATTTGTATTGCTTTCCATATTACAAAAACGATCAGCTGCTTACATTACATTTAGATTTCTACATTTACGGTCGGCTAACGCGGCCTTAATTCGATAACCTTTACACACATCTGAAGCGATTGCCTCTACGATTATTATGAGCGTCTTTCGCTGTGTTAAAGAAGTATCTCACAGATGAATCAGCTTGTGTAACAGGAGTGCGAGGAGTCTTCTGCGATTAACAAATGCTCTCGTCGACGATCAAAAACGCTCTTCATGAGATTCCCAGTAGATTCTTATACGATGGAAAATTCTATCTGGGATTGCATTTTTGTTGTGTGTATGATTTTCAGTAAACGCCTGATTAAATTATTTAGATTAAAATTAGCACAACATTTTTTTTGATTATAACCGTAAATTTTATATAAATCGAATCATATTTGACAGTAGCTCCCATACGTTGCTAAAAATGACATAATTTCCTTATTAAGGTTGTCACTAATTTAAAATTTCGCGGCGATAGCTTTTATAAATGCTACTATGTCACGAGTTGGCAAGTCCAGAATAGGTCCCATATAAACTCACTTCATAAAATCTCATTAAGATGTAAAAGTCTACATAAATTCGGCACAAACACTATAATGATATTAAACCTCATAACCTTATTTTGGTCATTTCCCATGGATCCGAATTATGGTACACCCTCGGAAATTTGTCCCCAAATACTGTAGTGTACGGTAGCATATGATCGAGTTCACCTACTATACTTTCTTACTAGTTTTCACAGTATTTGTTTACCCAATAATTTATGCAGCATACCGTTAGGCAGTTTAAAACGTTTTTAATTTATTATCCAATTAAAAGTATTAATATTGTATGTTCAAAGGAGTTCTAAACAAAAATTTAATTGAACTTATAACAATATTATGCATTTGTATAAGCTAATGCATATTTCTTGCTAATTTTATTAAATAACCGATTAAATCAAATATACACAGAAAAAATTAAAAAATTTCTCTAATCACCAAATTTATACCAAATTCATAATATCAAGTAAACAATTTGTTGATTTTGCTCCTATTATCAAAATGATTATATTGATTACTAAAAGTTTTTGAATTTTGAAAAATTTTTTTCCATAGATGATATTTTTAATTTTAATAAAAAAAAAATAAAAAACTTTGCCTTTTCAAACATTGTGCTAATTTATTAAATTAAATATTGACAATACCCAACAACAATTCTACAAGTTTAAATTGTTTTATTTTAAACGAAAAAAATCAATTAATATTTTTGATATTTAATGAATATTTTAATTGAAAATTTATTTCAAAACAACTAAAATATTAATTAAATCAAAATTATATTTTTAATTTTCTTTCAACTAAAATAATAATTGATTCAATTATCAAATTAAATAAATTTAAATGCTTTTTAAACAATTTATTTAATTGATAAAAAATCTTTTTTGCTGTGTAATTAAATACAGTTAGTGAAAAAAATACATAAAACATATTAAATAAACTCTTCTATAAGCAGAAAATTTTTTTTGGGGTAATAATTTTTGCAGCATATCAGGCATTCTGGAAAGTTTTTATTTTATTGTTGATGTAAAGGTATTTTAATATAAATGAGCATAACGTCAGGAATCGTTAAACGTTATTTAATTTAACACCTAACCAAAAGTAAAGTAAAAAGTTATACAAGACCTTAGCATATCTTGTGGCGATTTATTATGAAAATAAAAATTATGCAGCCTTCTTTAGGGGAAACATTCTTTCCCGTAGCGCAAATCATTAAATTTACATTAATAAATACAATTTTTTTAAGGAAACAAAACAAATTTATTAAAAATAAAACAAATAAAAAACTTGCAAAGAATTATAATAAATTTAATCAAATACTTTTAATTCATCTAGTTAAATAGAACGCATATTGAACGTAATTGTGTTTGCATGTGTTTGCGTGTGTCATTACAAATTAATTAGAATTTAGAAAACGGTAAAACAACAAGTTTATGCATAATTATTTATTAGTTTAACACAATCTAAGCATTTTTAATTTAAAGTTTGTTTTATTATTAACCAATTAGTGGTAAACAAAATACAAACAGAACGAAAATATTTAATAATTTTAATGCAATAAAAATAATTTTTTGTTCTAAAACGCCTCATTCAAATAAGTAAATTAAGTCTAAAATTGTATTTAAGCCATATAACTTTAATTACATTAAAATACCACATTTAGGCAATATACCAGTCAAAAATTATAAATGGATTTTAATATTTAATAGCCATAATAATTTAAGTGAAATCAATTATGCGCTTAATTAAAACGTTTTCCGGGGAGATAGTGCAATACTAAAGTTTAAGCAGAATGGCTTCAGTGTCTTACGCTTTTTTGCCGATACGACACCGATACTTAAGAAGAAATATCACCGATACTGATGCGATAATGAAATTTAAATTCAAGGTAAAGTTAACAAAACTCAAGTAGACTAATTTCTTTATTACACAGTACAACAGCCAATCTGGGGGGTGAGAAATTCCAAGTCAGGGTGATGGTACTAGGTCAGTATAGTAAAACCCTCAAAGGGTTTGACGTTCGTATGTGTCGGTTTTTTTTATGACATTTTAAATTTTTTCCTTATCTTGATGTTTTTTCGTTTAGTTGTAACATTTTGGCAAAAACGTAGTTTAACATAACTCGAGAACCACTTGTCCGATTTTGATGAAACAAATTTAGAAAAATTAAGAATTACAATTTCTCTAATCTGTTTCTATACCGTTTTCCCATATGTGCAACACTTTCGAAGTTAAAAATTAATGTATGAAGGGAAAAAAGTATTTTTTGCCTAAAAATTTAAATATTTTTTTTTTAAATTCATAAAAAATCCAAAATGGAAAAAAGTGCCAAAACTAATTACTTTCGCGTAAAGTCACATAACTCATGAGCAAAAAAAGGCATAGATCATGAAAATCGATGCACGCGTTTCTCATTTATTCACAATTAGGTAAATGTATGAATTTCAAAAATTTGCTCGAGATATCCACAGGTGCTCTTTGATCGATTTTTGTCATTTAAAAAGAGTAGACGAACGCGAGAAGTACAAGTGAATTTTTCTCCGGTTTTTAAAAGTGAACAAAAGAGAACAGAATATGGAACTGTGCAAGCCAGATATAAATAGCTTTTGCTACTGCTGTGGTCAATATGTCTCAACACATAAAAAAAGGGGAAATTTCAGTACTGATTTTGTTCAAACATACGAGATGTACTTCAACCAAAATGTTATAGTGAACGAAAATTGGGTACCAAATATAGTGTGTAAAAGCTGCTACAACCGTCTAATGGATTGGAAAAATAGAAGACGTGAAAGTATGCCATTCGGTATCCCAATGACTTCGACTAATCCTGGCGAAGGTCACAATCCTTTGAATTGCTATCCATGTGCGAATAAAGGAGCCGCAAAAAGGGTAAGAAAATCGTATAATTACGGTGGTGTTGCAAGTGCCGCAACACCATTGCCTCATTCGGACCACATTCCTGTGCCAAAAGCTTCTAGCCCAGATATTTTCTCTTCTACGACTGCTCCGACATATCATGCACGTGATGATCCCCCATATGAGCCATCAGTATCCAATGAGCCAATTTTAATAAATCAAAATAAGCTTGATTCAATTGTTGCCAAGTTGGAATTAACACAGCATAAATCGGAAGAGCTGGCTTCCATTTTGAAATCAAACTATTTGTTGGCACCCGGTGTGAAAGTCACAGCTTATCGAAGTCGTCAGGCAACACTCCAAAGTTTATTCCTTGTGAATGATGAAAAAACTTCTGCATATTGCCCGGATGTAGGAAAATTGATGGACGCAATGGAAATAAAATATGAAGCAGATGACTGGAGATTATTTATTGACAGTTCAAAACTCAGCTTGAAGGCGGTTTTACTGCATAAGACCAATAAAAAACCTTCAGTTCCAATCGCCTATAGTACAGAAACGAAAGAAACATATGATGCACTGGAAAATATTTTAAAAATGGTTAACTACGCCAAACATATGTGGCGCATATGCTGCGATTTAAAAGTTGTAGCAATGCTTTGCGGTCTTCAAAGCAGGTATATAAAATATATGTGCTTTTTGTGCGATTGGGACACACGATTTTCCGGTGACCAATATGCATGCCACGGATGGAAACTCAGAGAGCACAGCAGGTTACAAACGGCCAATATTATTCGTGAGCCTCTAGTGCCGAAGGAGAAGATATTGCTGCCTCCACTGCATATTAAACTTGGAATTGTTAAGAATTTTATCAAAACTGTCGCCAAAAGAGATGAAGTTTTCTTGTGTTTGAAACTAATTTACCCGAGACTCAGCGAAAGTAAAATTAAAGAAGGTAAGTTATAATATCACATTCATTTCCCATGATTTTCCATCTTAACAAATTAATTTTTTCCAATCAGGCGTACTAAATGGTCGAGATATACGAAAGCTGATTAAAAGTGACGCATTCAACAATATTTTGATTGACGCTGAATTGAATGCATGGCAGGCAATCAAAGAAGTAATAGAAGGCTTGTTGGGAAAGCATCGTTCTAACAACTACGATGTTTCTGTCGCAAGGATGTTAAGAGCATTCTCGGAAATTGGTGTCCACATGTCCTTAAAAATCCATTATTTACATCATCATCTGGACTACTTCAGCAAACAATTGGCTACCGAATCTGATGAACAAGGTGAACGCTATCATCAAGTTGCTATGCCATTTGAAATGAGGTAATACTGATTTTTTATTTTTTCAAACTCATTTTAATAAAACAAAAACTTACAGATATAGAGGCAAATAGTCGCCGAGTGCAATAATTGCGAAAATTTGCTGGTGGAGTAAGCTTGTGTGGCAAGACAAGGATGATCTTGATGATAAAGAATTTTCAGGAGATGCAGAAGGGCCAACAGTGGAGTCACACATTGACATCATGTGTGGTTCAGAAACTGATGATAGCGATGAATGCGATGCGAACAACCACCATCGAAAAAGTCTAGGCAATATTTATTAAAATAAATAAAAATAAATAAATAAAATAAAAATAAAAAATTATAAAAATGTTTACTTAATTTGTTAAGTAGTTTATGGCCAGAAGTCTGGAGATATTGGGGAAAATTTATAAAAAAGGCGATAAATGACACTTTTTTGAATAAAAACAAATATCAATATTCTTGTCAAAATGGGATACCTTCACTTAATTGTAAATAAAAGCAGAACGCGTTAATCGATTTCTATGATCTATGTCGCATTTTGTTTATAGGTTATGTGACTTTACATGAAATTAATAACACTTGATCCTTTTTTCCGTTTTGGATTTTTTATGAATTTAAAAAAAAAAAATTTTAATTTTTAGGCAAAAAAATATTTTTTTTTCTCCACAAATTTATTTTTACCGGCAAAACTGTTGATTATAAAGAAAAACGTTATATGAACGGATTAAAGAAATTGTAATTCTAAATTTTTTTGTTTTAGCAAAATCGGACAAGTGGTTCTCGAGTTATGTTAAACTACGTTTTTGCCAAAATGTTACAACTAAGCGAAAAAACATCAAGATAAGGAAAAAATTTAAAATGCCATAAAAAAACTGACACATACGAACGCCAAACCCTTTGAGGGTTTTACTATACTGACCTAGTACCATCACCCTGACTTGGAATTTCTCACCCCCCAGTCAATAATCCCAAAAATGCTCCATAGTGTTATACAAAATTACAGTGCAAGAGATTTTTAATATTTTAAGTTGATTTTAATAAGAATTTAAAAACAACGAAATGAATTTAAACTCATGGTAAAATTAATTTATTTTTCAACAAAAAAAACAGTCTTAAGGTATGTTCAGACCTAACTGATATTTGACGAAAAAAATCCAATAAAAAGCATGACCAGTAATTTAGTCAAACTTTGGCTTTATTTCTAACAATTTCTATTAATTAACTAAAGTTTGTGTGTAAGAAGATAATTGGTTAATATAATTTAGAAACTGTTAAATGAAGTTTTGTCTAGCCAAACGTTTTGCAAAAGCAAATAATTTTTTAATAAAACTAGGGGTTACGTGTAGGACTTCAAATATTCAATAGGTGTGAAGCTTAGGAGATTATTAATATTCAAAATTAACTTTTGTTTAGAAAATAAAGTATTCTCAGTTTTTACGGAGATAATATCGCAACTCCGTTTGAAGCAGACCTGCAGTAAAAAATCGTCTCTCAGATGTGACTAACAACTTTGACTACTTAAGTATTTCTGCGTCAGTGTCTTAACTTTTGAGTATAATATTAAATAGCGTCAGTAAACAAAAGGTTCTGCGTCTCTAAAAAAATTAAAAAATCTAATGTATATCTAGACTTTTTATTTAGCTGAACCACAGCGTACGATGGACAAACGATCATTCTTCTCCCAATTTTCTTTTTATCTTTTCACAAGCGCTCCAAAGGTCAGTTCTTGTATTCTTTCCAGAACTTTTACTAGGTGTAGGGGTTACCGTGTCTTCAACACTTTCGGAATGTAGAGTCATGTTGAGTGGCTCAATAAGACGGTTTTTATATCTATTGTCTTTGAAATTTTCTAGCTTTGTCTCGAAGGTTGAGAATAACAATAGATTTAAGATTCTGTAAACAGTCAAATGTTTCATTCAGAGCTAATGCTACGTAAATCGACAATTATTGGGAATCTGAACTATTCTGCATCTCAGTTTATTCATTTATCGTATTTCCTAATAATCTTCGAAGACTGTTTACTAGCGAAATAGCGTCACAAAATGTAGCAGTGGCTTTTCTTATGGATTTTGTGGTCTCTTCGAAGTTAACTAAAATTTGTAGCGAAATTATTTTTATTTTCACAAAAATCATTAAAAATTAGCAGAAAATTCTGCTGCAGGTTCAAACCAAGCTTTCGATTCGTATAAGAATCAGTCCAAAAAGTCGAAGAGTAAAAATGTATTCACAAGTTACACAGCAAACGCGTAAAATGCATATACGTTTCGAAAGTATGAAGTAGGATTACTTTCTACTTTAGCGTGCGTCTCGAAAAAAGGTCAAGAAAGAAACATACGCATAAAACGCGTAGTGTGGACCGACCTCCAGCTTAAGAATTAAAAAAAAAACGATTAATTATTCTGTTGTTTGCTGTTTGCTCATAGTTGTTTTGCGAAAAATAATCATTGAAAATTGATTATTTGTTAAAAAAAAACTATAAAAAAGGTTCGGCGTATCGACAGTAAAATATCGTCGATACCGATATATCGGCAAACGTGAAGTATCGCCGATATATCGGTATTCGCTACATCCCTAAATTATACATAAATTTATTCAAATTAATTATTTACTGACCAATTAGCACCTAAAATCAAGTTCAGTGCTCAAAATAAAAAACATAAAATAAAAACCTCTAAGGTGTTTTATTGCTTTAGTTTTATGCAAAGAAGTTTTTTGTTACAAAAAAAAAAATTTTTTTTTAAAATGCCATAAAAAAACTGACACATACGAACGCCAAACCCTTTGAGGGTTTTACTATACTGACCTAGTACCATCACCCTGACTTGGAATTTCTCACCCCCCAGTCAATAATCCCAAAAATGCTCCATAGTGTTATACAAAATTACAGTGCAAGAGATTTTTAATATTTTAAGTTGATTTTAATAAGAATTTAAAAACAACGAAATGAATTTAAACTCATGGTAAAATTAATTTATTTTTCAACAAAAAAAACAGTCTTAAGGTATGTTCAGACCTAACTGATATTTGACGAAAAAAATCCAATAAAAAGCATGACCAGTAATTTAGTCAAACTTTGGCTTTATTTCTAACAATTTCTATTAATTAACTAAAGTTTGTGTGTAAGAAGATAATTGGTTAATATAATTTAGAAACTGTTAAATGAAGTTTTGTCTAGCCAAACGTTTTGCAAAAGCAAATAATTTTTTAATAAAACTAGGGGTTACGTGTAGGACTTCAAATATTCAATAGGTGTGAAGCTTAGGAGATTATTAATATTCAAAATTAACTTTTGTTTAGAAAATAAAGTATTCTCAGTTTTTACGGAGATAATATCGCAACTCCGTTTGAAGCAGACCTGCAGTAAAAAATCGTCTCTCAGATGTGACTAACAACTTTGACTACTTAAGTATTTCTGCGTCAGTGTCTTAACTTTTGAGTATAATATTAAATAGCGTCAGTAAACAAAAGGTTCTGCGTCTCTAAAAAAATTAAAAAATCTAATGTATATCTAGACTTTTTATTTAGCTGAACCACAGCGTACGATGGACAAACGATCATTCTTCTCCCAATTTTCTTTTTATCTTTTCACAAGCGCTCCAAAGGTCAGTTCTTGTATTCTTTCCAGAACTTTTACTAGGTGTAGGGGTTACCGTGTCTTCAACACTTTCGGAATGTAGAGTCATGTTGAGTGGCTCAATAAGACGGTTTTTATATCTATTGTCTTTGAAATTTTCTAGCTTTGTCTCGAAGGTTGAGAATAACAATAGATTTAAGATTCTGTAAACAGTCAAATGTTTCATTCAGAGCTAATGCTACGTAAATCGACAATTATTGGGAATCTGAACTATTCTGCATCTCAGTTTATTCATTTATCGTATTTCCTAATAATCTTCGAAGACTGTTTACTAGCGAAATAGCGTCACAAAATGTAGCAGTGGCTTTTCTTATGGATTTTGTGGTCTCTTCGAAGTTAACTAAAATTTGTAGCGAAATTATTTTTATTTTCACAAAAATCATTAAAAATTAGCAGAAAATTCTGCTGCAGGTTCAAACCAAGCTTTCGATTCGTATAAGAATCAGTCCAAAAAGTCGAAGAGTAAAAATGTATTCACAAGTTACACAGCAAACGCGTAAAATGCATATACGTTTCGAAAGTATGAAGTAGGATTACTTTCTACTTTAGCGTGCGTCTCGAAAAAAGGTCAAGAAAGAAACATACGCATAAAACGCGTAGTGTGGACCGACCTCCAGCTTAAGAATTAAAAAAAAAACGATTAATTATTCTGTTGTTTGCTGTTTGCTCATAGTTGTTTTGCGAAAAATAATCATTGAAAATTGATTATTTGTTAAAAAAAAACTATAAAAAAGGTTCGGCGTATCGACAGTAAAATATCGTCGATACCGATATATCGGCAAACGTGAAGTATCGCCGATATATCGGTATTCGCTACATCCCTAAATTATACATAAATTTATTCAAATTAATTATTTACTGACCAATTAGCACCTAAAATCAAGTTCAGTGCTCAAAATAAAAAACATAAAATAAAAACCTCTAAGGTGTTTTATTGCTTTAGTTTTATGCAAAGAAGTTTTTTGTTACAAAAAAAAAAATTTTTTTTTTTTTTTTTTTTTTTTTTTTTCTTTAAAAAATTGTATGGCAAAAAATTGTCACGAAATTAAATTTATCTAAGAACTATTTATAGTTTTAGTTATAAGTTGTATTATTAATTTAAATTCAAATTTGTATTACTTCAAAATTGTTATGCATAATTGTATTTGTAGGTGCACTCTGTACGGAATTTTCTAATGGTGGCAACATATTTGTTATGCCTTAAAGTAGACTTTAAATTTAAAATTATAACAGTTAATGGTTTTTACAGATTTTTTTTAATTTAACATAAAAAGTTATGGGGACGTTTCAGTAAACGATTAGAAATTAAAATTGGGTATAAATAGATTACTGGAAAAATAAGGAAATTTTTTGTAAATCCCTTCAAGTGAAATGCGCATAGAAACTAGCTTTCCCACAACAATAAATTTCCGCACATCATTAATAAATGAATTAATTAATAATAAATATTTCATTCCCGAAAATACTTTTTGCTTTTAGATTATTTTTAAAAGAATTATAACAAAAGTTTATTAAGTACCTTTTACACATATGTACATCAAAATAAAGTAATCTTACTTAGAACCCTTAACACCGTATAAATTGTGGATAAGAGTAAGATAAAAGTTTTGGTCCTTGTTTTATATTTTATATACGAAACAAAGATATATAAGCGTAAATAATAAAAAAGGGAAATGTGTTAAAAATGTTTAAAGTCGCCGAATTTTTTCTTTAAATCCCCAATCCCCAAATGACTTCCTTTGTCCTTTTTGCTCGCATGATATTTTTGCTATTGAAAAAAAGTTAAGTGCTTACAAATAAAAGAAAAATTATGTGTGTGTAACTTTCAATGATGTGGAAAGATCGTCTTTTGTTTAACGCGGATCTCGATCGGAAAATGTATTTTATTTGCCATCTTATCCAGTTGGGTATATTGAACACTAAAGTCACCATCATTTCCGAGTTTTATCGCGAAATCACAACGTTTGAATTTGCGCATATCACTGCGAGATGTTTTACTGCCTTTTAGTTACCATTATCGGTGCTATTATGCTAAGACGGCTTGAGGTAGTGCCGTTCATTTGAGATATGCACCTTTGCAAAATACTTTAAGCTTTTCAGGTACGTACAACTTACTTCATGATTACAGCCGACCAGACTTCCGATTGGTGACAAAAGCCTCTTAAAGATATGGAAAGGGTTTGATGAATTGATCTATATAAGATCTACTCTTAAGGACTGGTTTTAAGTACCTATGATGATGGCGGCCGACAGCTGTAAAATCTGATATAACGAGAACCAATCGCCTCTAAATCTTAAGAGTTCTAAACTGAGAACTGCAGTTGGGTTTAAGGTCGCTGGCAGAGAAATCATATAAATATGAGTTAATGGTCTAATTTTTCTCCTGGCCCTAGCGGCGAAGTAAGGCCAAACGAAGGATTACTCAGCAAGGCTTAAGCGGAAATTACGTTCTTGTTGTCAGATGCTAGTTTTGTAAATTTTTTCAGACCTTTTATTCTCGGGAACACAAAAAATGTAAGACTGTATTTTCATTATGACTTTTTGTTTGGGTGAACAGGCATTTTTATTTTTTTAAAACCGAAGGATTTAGAAAGGCATGTGGGGTAGATGCGATTTGCTCTTTCCTTCGCAAAAAAAAGAAGCTAAGCCATGCGTATTCCTCCAAGCAAAAGAAATCAAAATATGATTATAATTTGTTTTGGGGAAATTTTAAACATTTCATAAATATGAAAATTCATTCATCATTTATTAAGCAGTTCTGGTAATAAAACTTCCTAGAACTTAAAATCAAACAGTTTTTTGTAATCCCATAATCACTTTGGTCAAAAGTTGTAGTTTTTCTTCTCTAACTTAATGGTTTTTTTATTTTTTACAAAAAGAAGTGGTACAGCTTTGCATACAAATCAATTTAAAACTGAAGCAATTTCGATTTTTGGAGCCATATGGCTAGAGTTCTCAAACATGTTGCATTCCCGGGAGCACAGCAAATTTTTCATTCATTCCCGGAAATGAGCGAAGAAATTTTTTTTTTTTTATTACTCCTACACTAAATCACGCGAAGCTTTTCGCTTGTCTGTAGGAGACCAGAGTCTCTGGCGGGAATCGAACCCGCAACCCCGGTACTGATAGACTAGCTCACTACCAGCTAGACTACCGGGGCACCCACCCTTGTAAAGAATAGTTTACAGATGTTATCAATAATATGCAATTAATGACCTTTTTAGGCAATAAAACGTGCCTAATCAGTAAAATGTAAGTGGTGGGTATTATTTGAAGATTGGAATGAAACTGGGAAAACAGTACATTTACATGGAGGCCCAAATAACACCGATGAATATTTAACATGTCAACCTTTTTTATCTTGTAATATAATTGTTTTTCTTTTTGCAGCTTAAAACTGAATTCTTGGACATTTATAATGAATTTATACTGTACAATTTGTCTATTCTTGTCAAAATTATCAATTGTTATGACGCACCAAAAATATCGTCAATATTTGAATTTAAGATAAGCTCCCCAAGCCTTCACGACAACGCATTAAGTCAGCCGTTTTGAGAAACGGGGTTCACTAACCGACTGTCCTGGAAGAGGTGCTTATCGAAAAATTCGCAAAGAAAGCAACGTGGAAGCTGTGCGGTAGTGTTAAAAAGGATGCTTTTATCTCAACTTGTCGTCGTCCAGGGAAAAATGTGCATTTCCAAAGCATTTAAAGTTGGAACTTAAGATGGGCTGACTTCTTTTTTTATTTAAGAAAGAAAAGGGTCACCTAATTTAAAATCAAAATATGTACACCAACTTATTTTTTTCCACGTATTTTTTTTTAATTTTTTTTAATTTCAAGTAATTTTATAAATGGTATAAAAGATAACAAAAGACATTATGTAATAACACTGGTCAGAAAAAAACCAAAACAAGTCGGGCGAAAGAACTTTTTTTGTGGTTTTAATTGACTTCAGCATACTGAATCCAAATCTGTTCACAGATTTATGGTCTAGACCAATATTTCGACCAAAATAAGGCAGTTATGCCAAAACATTTTATTACATCTTGAGATCGATTTGTCCGATTTCGTCAAAACACCAAAATTACAGATGATTAGGAAAAAAAATTCCATTGAGTCATCCAAATAAATGTTGAAACGGAGTTATTCAGAAATAAGTGGTAATACATTTTAATCAAAATAAGTACTATGTTAATTTTATGTATTATTCACTATTGTGGGCATGACAAATATTCCGAACGAAATAAGTAAGTCGAATATGCTAAAAATTTTCATCATGACTTGGGAACGCTGTCCGATATGGCAAGAATTACCAGCGAATGATATGGAATTAAATTCCCTTTTAGCCATATTAACAATAGTTTTTCATATTTTCAACAGTTTTGGATATATAAATAAAAGTTCTTTTATTTATATATTATAAAGGTCGAATAAAATACAATATAAAGTTTTGGATATATTCAGAAAATAATGACGTTAAATTTTTTAAAGCGAAATGAATGCTATTTTTGGTTTTCAAACATTTATAAAAAAAAATTATAAGAGCAATAATTTTACACTGTTCTAATTTATCGGAAAGTTAAATAACAAAGTGTTGATTTTATCAATAAATTTTAATTCATTTCATGTTGTAAAATTGCTTTCTTCATAAAAATAATTTAGTGAAAATTAAATTCAATGAACTTAAGCCTGATTAAAATATCGAAACTTGGATTAAAAACCATTAATAGTTCACTAAAATAACCACAATACTAATTATTGTTAACAGCTAAGGCACGAGCTATATGTTTAGATTTGTCCTTCAAGTTTTGCTGAAAAGGGTCAACTAGATAAAGAAAGACAAGAAGTGAAAAACAAAAAAATGTACGAGTACTTTGGATTTCGAGGAAAATTCTTGACAAAAAGTACGAAAAACAGAAGTAAGGAAGAACATGTAAATCAATTTAAATAGGTAATCATTCATTCAAAGCAAATTTAGATCTACCAAGGAAAAATACCATTTGGTTTAAAGATTGATGTTTGGCTATTGACGTCATCTGTCGTCAATGGCGGTGAGTGCTAAACGGCAAACTCCTCTGAAGAGATTGTGTGGTTACAATTGAAACTAGTCAGGGCAACCTGCCCGTGAAAACCTGCGTTCAATTCCCAACTCAGTCAAGATTAAAAAATTATCAATAAATTTTAATTCATTTCATGTTGTAAGATTCCTTTCTTCATAAAAATAATTTAACGAAAATTAAATTCAATAAACTTTAAGCCTGATTAAAATATCGAAACTTGGATTAAAAACCATTAACAGTTCAATAAAATAACCACAATGCTAATAAGTGTTGATTTTATTCAGAATTCATTCGATTACATCTTAAAAGTTTTATATTTTGATCTTTACTAGTCAGAAGACGAAATTATAATGCACACTTACTAACGTAAAATATGATACATTGTTGAACTGGCAGAACCATTTAATGTTAAAAAGATTAAAGTCTACAATTACACCCAAAAAAAAAACTATGTATGTTTAAATATGGTCACCTTCAACAAAACTATTTTAAAAGGAAATTGTAAACATATTATGGTTAAATTTAACCATATTATTATCACCGACAACCATATTATGGTTAAATGTGTCCTCCATCAGGAAGGCACAACCATATTATAGTTGCCTCCGAACATGTTTTGGTCAATAATAACTAAAATATGTTTAACACTTATAATAGCATGGTTAGTTTTCAACCATAGCATGTTGCTCTTGGAGAAGAGGAAAATACTATTGTTAATTTGAAAACAAATTATTGTCATATTAAACCAAAACATTTTTAGAGGCAACCATAATATGGTTGTGGCTGATTGATGGAGGACACATTTAACCATAATATGGTTGTCGATGATAATAATATGGTTAAATTTAACCATAATATGTTTAAAATTTTGTCTAACAATAGTTTTGTTGGAGGTGAACATATTTAAACATGTTTTTTCTCTGCGTGTACTCAAAGAAATTCCTGAGAATAACACCACGTGACAGTTTTTAGACCAAATGAATCTGATACCTAATCTTTATGTAAAATTGTCCGCTGAATCCGAATATGAAGTCAGAATTGTCAAAAGTAGAACAGTTTTCGAGATATTCCGAAAAGCCGTTATTTGTGTTTTTTAGAAAGATGATGTCACTTAAATGCAAATATTGTCAAAAAAAGTTAGACGGATTATGTATGTATTTGGTTTTTATGAAAGACAATAAAATTACTAAAATAACCATTTTTAATATTAATTGTTACTACCATTAGCTTTGTATATTTATTGTTCTGTTTTTTTTTTTTTTTTTATTTGATACAAATCGAAAAGTGGGATAATTCAATTAATCTACTGTAACTTTGCCATTTTTTGCAGCGATCTAGATCCTATGGGGCCAAAATCTTCGTATTGAAAGTAACTAACGTAATAAGTGATAACAAAATTCATTGTTTGGTTTTAAAAAACAGAAGTTGAAAAAAGCTAAATTCCAAAAAATCATTAAAATTTTTGTGAAATTTTAAATTTGGTCCACTGTTAGTCAGTCATTTCTTGACCAATATTTACAAACTACTTGTGGTTGTTTTGGTAATCTGGTTATCTTTCAACAAAAAAAAAAAAAAAAAACAAATAAAACAGCCATTGAATATTTTCGAAAATATTTTTATGAAAGTGACATCATCTTTTTTTAAACATGCAAAAAGCGGTAATTTTGCAATATCTGACTGCATATTCGGATTCAGCGTGCAATTTTACATAAGGATTAGCTGTCAGATTCATTTGGTCACGACTTTGTTGAAAATTTGTGACATAGTGTAACCAAAAATATTTTTCCCAACAATTCTTGAAGGGAAATCCTACATATTAAGCCAGAAATATTTAAAATCAGTATAATCAAAATACGTAAATATATTCTGCTTACTCCTTAACGAACATTTCGTTTATTTCCTTGAATAAATCAAAACTTTCTCCGCTTTATGCGACTATTTCTTTTGAGCTACAAACTCTTTCTATTTACACTTAATAACTAAACATTATTTGAAGAAGGTAAATTAATTGTTTCAAAACATAAACCGTATTCCAATTAGTGTAAGAAAATAATTAAACAAAAAGTGAAATGTTAACACATACAAAATAATTGCATACATTAAGGCTTAGAGAAATAAAAACTCGAATTATACAAAAAGTTATCTGCATAAAACTTTGTAGCCTCCATTCATGTTATTAAAAACATACACCAATACAAAGAAACATTGCGAATATAAGTCTTAATTATAATTAAATAAACACAATAGAACAAACCTCTGTTGAAACAAATTTAAAAAACTGTGTATTTTCCGATTTAATTTTTTCCGTGTTCTTCGGTTGCTTACCTGTAATGAGAGAGAGAGAAAAATAAATATGTATGTAAATACTTTTCTATGAAATAACAAACTTTTTTTTAATTACATAAAATTATACAATGGTTATTGTTGGAAAACAAGATTCAAAGAAATAAATGTTTACTTTATTTTGTAAAACAGAATAGAATTGAAAACGTGAGGACTAAAGGACTCGATACTGTTAAGTAAAGGTATAGGTTGCGGATCAGCTGTTCCGTTTTCCATACCAAGCTTATATATAAATAGGTACTTTAAAGCCGTAAAGAATAATGCTATTATAATAGATATCTGCCTGTCACAGTTCTATATGAGTAGAAATCATACTGTAAGATTTCGTGAAGATTGGTCTATAACTTACCATAGGCCCCTTATAAACCTTACTCTCGGAAACCCGTTTCGTAAACGTAAAACCATAACAAATAATACTGTTGTAATAAGATTCGGTCTGTCACAGTTCTACAAGACTCGAAATCGCACTGTCAACTTTCATGAAGATCGGTCCATAATTAACCATATGCCCCATATAAATACCACTCTCGGAACACACTTTAGTACGCGTTAAACTGTTACGTACAGTGTGACCATAACTTGAAAATTTTTACAGCTAAATCTGGCATTAGACATCGCCGAAAACTGAAAAAAAAATTTTTTGAAGATTTTTGTTACAAATTTCTTACCAGTATGAAGTTTTGTTCGAACTAAATACATTTTAGTGACTTTTTTAACGAAAATTAAATAAAAAGTTATATTTAAACAAGAGGGTAGATTTTGGCAAAGCATGATACATATATATATGTAGCACAGGTAGTTGAGATTAAATTTAGGGGGCCCGCAGACCCCTGATACATGCAAAATTTAAACGTTTTTATTTCTATGCTATACAATTTTTTTAGATCATTTTATTTCTTATAGTTGGAAGTTACAGAGAAGTTGATGTTTTAATATTATTTTCCAGCTGTTTGGAGCAAAAAAATTTTTGTCAAACACTAAAGGTATGTTCAGACTAAAAAATATTTGACGAAAAAATCCAAAAACAAAAAAGCATGACCAGTAATTTGATCACAGTTTGGCTTTATGTTTTAACAAATTCTATTGGTTTACTTTGCTTTATTTTCATTGTATAATCTAATTTAGAAACTGTTAATTGATATTTGATCTAGCCAAACGTTTTGCAAAAGCAAATAATTTTTTAACAAAACTAGAGGATACGTGTCGTATATTTGATAGGTGTGAACATATCTTTACACTATAAAATTTTTATAAATACAAAGTGAAATTTCTTTGTACTTTTATATCGTTATATCAAAGGGAAAATATTACTTACAATCAACATGATGAGGGCATTTCTAATATTCCCTGAATATTCTATTTATGTAACAAGACAGGTAAGATGTTTCTTAAGATAAGAATTATCCATTTTCATACGAAATTTCGTTTTGGATACAACTATTTTGAGTCAAAATGTATTAAATTTTTGTAAAAACAATTTTTCCCCATATAAAGCCTGAAATATTGTTACTGTCTGTGGAGGGTTTAAAGGATTCGGCACAGCCGAATAAAGCACTTTAAAGGCCCAACTATAATATGCATAAGTAAGCTTAAAGTACTGTCAAGAATTAACGAAAAGTCTGTCAAATGCATGAGAAAATTCAAAGAGACTTTAAGGTGGTCATAATGTACTTGCATAAATTAAAGATCCATGTTGCATATTTGTGCAATATTTTGCTTTCTTGCGAGTACTTCAAATAAAGAAGTACCAAAAATTACAGCCCTGTATTTGCTTATTTCGTGTTTTATTTAATTTGCCAGCAACGTTTTAAAAAGACAAAATTGGTGATTGTTGTAGGTACTTATTAATAAATGGATACAAAATTTAAATATGTAAAATTCGTCTTTTTCTATATTCCTGTTTTTCTTAATCCATTTCAATTTATTTTATTTTTTGCAACAACACACAAACAGTTGATTCTGTACGGAATGTGCGTTCAGTTTGGCACTTTGCTTAAGCAAATGACATTTGGCGAAACTTAACGAAAAGTTTCATTAAGTACATTATAGTTGGCCACATATGTTTTATATGTATTCGCACATTTGTTTAAGTTGACTTAAGCGGCCCATGCATATTATTTTATTTATTTATTTATTCATTTCTTATCAGTTAATACAATACAACAAGAAAATATCTTATACATATTAAAGTATTGGGTAGAAAAATTGGCATAAGGAATAATACAATAAAAATGCAATAAAAATAATAATCATAAATATTACATGCATACATTTAACATTACAATATTATTTATTAGTCACGAAATTGTTCAAACATGGCAGTTTTAAAATGACTTGCATTGCGTATAATTTGAATATAAGAGGGAAGTTGGCTCCATAAGCGAATAGAATTTATGAAAAATTGCTGCGATGAGATAGCTCTTGTAAATTTTATATTGTTGATCTTTTGACCTCTGTTGGATCTAGAAAATATTAATCTTCTGAATAGATAATTTGGTTGTCTGTCATAGATAATTTTGTGCAAGAAGATAAGTGTTCGGCATTTTAATAAATTATCTAGGGTAACATTATATATTTGCTTAGCAAATTGTGAGATGCTATTGTTCCTTTTCACGACAAATACATATCTAGCAACATTATTATATGTCACATTCAGTTTTCGCCTACTTTCAGCATCACAACTTGCAAATAACTCACAGCCATATAAGAGGGTTGGTAGCAGATAAGTTTTTGCAAGCAGCATTCGGATGTGTAATGGCGTAAAATACTGCGATATCCATAGATTTCGCAATATATAAAATGTTTTCCGGCAGTTTGCTCTGATGTGATCTGACCAGCTTAGCTCACTGTTAAATATAAACGCAAGATTAATCGGCGAATTATTCAAATGTAGTGGTGGAATAGTCAGAATATTAGTCCTTGGTGATCCAATTACTAAGCACACTGATTTTCTTGGGTTAAGGCTTAAACCATTTGCAGATGCCCATAAAAATATTCTTTGTAAATCTTGGTTTATTAGCTCAACAGAGTTAGATACATCTGATTTGCTGCAACTTGTATACAATTGGACATCATCAGCGTACATTTGTATTTTACAATGTGTAACCTGCAACGGGAGATCATTGGCGTAAATGGAGTATAAAAGCGGTCCAAGTATAGAGCCCTGTGGCACACCTCTTGGCATCAAGCAGCTTGTGGATATATTTTCACCAGAACAAACACTTTGACTTCTATTACATAAGTATGATGATAAAAGCTTTAACGCAGTTTCAGAAAAATTGTACATTCTTTTCAACTTTAGGCATAATACAGAGTGGTCAATGGTGTCAAAAGCCTTAGAATGATCAAGTAAAATAAGGAACGATATTGTTTTAGGTTTATCAATTTGGCATCTTATTTCCTCAGAAACATCAATAAGAGAAGTCAAACAGCTCTGTTTTGGCCTAAACCCAGATTGACTATCATTTAACAAAGAGTGCTCATTAAAATAACAACTTATTTGTGCATGTACTAATTTCTCCAACACTTTTGAAAGAAAAGACAATATTGCAATTGGGCGGTATGTTTTATCAGTTTTTTTTACTGGTATTATTTTAGCATGCTTCCACATAGTTGGAAATTTTGAGGTTGTTATTATGGTGTTGAACAAATGGGTGAAATGACATAAGGTGTAAGGTAGAGTCAGCTTAATAAACTTTGGAAGTAGGTAGTCAAAACCGGTGGCATTTGATTTAATACTTAGAAATGATTTAAGTACTTCTTCTTGTGTAAAATGCATAAAATTAAACTCAACAATTTCATTATTGTTAACACCATCATAAAAATCAGAGTCGATTTGTGGCATTGGTATATTGGCAAATTGCTGGTTAAGCTGGTTTATGTCAATTGGATGATCATCACTATTGTCCTGAGAAACAAGGCCCATTTTCCGAATTTCAACCCACTTTTTACGTGAATCAACAAGTGTTTTAAATTTTTGTTGGTAAAACTGTATTTTCTTCATCCTTATTAGTAAATTTACAGCAGTCCTTGCAGATTTAAAAGTAGCATAAAACTCTGGTATTTTAAACCGTTTCCATCTCGCGTATGCATGGTTTCTTTCTTTAATAAGTGATTTTATCTCTGGTGTAAACCAAGGTTTATTGTAGCAAATGACTTTTGTTTTTAAAGGCACATATTTTTCTTGAAGATAATAAAGTTTGTTTTGTAAAAATTGCAGCTGTTCATCAACGGACGGCATTAAGTAAATTTGATCCCAATTAATGCTACATATTTCAGGAACAAGAGATTGATAGTTTATATTCTCGAAGTTTCTGTATTTCAATATTTGCGGTTTATTGTTATTTACAAGCTTAAAGTTATATGACAGAAACAATAAATCATGGCGGGAAAATACAGGCGCAGAGAGCTGCTGAAATAGTTGTAAATGAGAGTAGTTGTTTATAAAACAAAGATCAAGCAAGGTACTAGAAGTAGATGTGAAGTGAGTTGGCATTTCATTGTTGACTAAGTCAAGTCCAATTGAATTCATTTCATTTTTCAAGGTATTATCTTCCAAGATATTTGCATTAAAATCACCAATGAGTATAATATGATCATATCCAAGGGTAAAGGAACTAAGTTGTTCAAGAAACGAGTTATTTAAAATTTCAACAAATATGTATTCGATGAAGTCACCACTGCCATTTTTGTATTTTTCTTTGGCAATGATTGGGCCTTAACTTGTATAATCTCTAAATTAGTTATTTTCTGCAGTCCATCGTTTTCCAAAACCCGCAAAAAAATTAGCAGAATTTCTCCGCCATAATTAAAGTTACAGGGCAATCACCCTTAACGGACACATTTATTAAGCGGACACTCGCGAACAAGCGGCACTGTTCCCGGCAGCGTTTTAAAGGAAAGCGCTAAGATTTTTTTTGAGAGAATATTTTCGTCGTATGGACACATCACGGTGTTCGGTGATGGTAGATTTGCACTAATGCAAAAAAGTTTAAATAATTAATTTAATTCGTTCAATATTAATGATAATTTGATATATTTCGAAAGCTTTGGTAACACTTGCAAAATCTTTAACCAAACAAGCGTGCTTCTTGTCAGAGTAAGTGTGATTAAGAATGGTATTTACGACATAATTAGCTTAATTTATATACATATATATATGTATATGTGAATACATATTAAAAAACGTTTTTCACGTTTTTTCGTTTTTTCACGTTTTTTTTTTCGTCAAATATTAGGTGTGACCGCAGGTTTATTCGAGAAACTCAAGAAGCTTTTTCATTTCATTTTAATAAACTTTTATTAGTTTTGATTATTATCGTTAAGTCAAATCAGAGCTAAATTACATTTAAAACCTTTAATGATCTTTAAAGCAGTGTTTAAAAAACTTAAGTCAAAAGTCGAAAAGTCGCAAAATTTTAACTTTTCAATGCTTGTACTTTTCTCTGCTTTTTAAAATCAAACATTGATTCTCGTAAAACTTATGAAAACAATCGGCAGTCGTGTGCTAAGTTTTCTTCTGCTTTTGATAAGTTAAAAAAAAATCAAAATCACAAGCAGTGTCTGCTTTTGAAAGTTGTCAGAAGTCGCAGTCCTAAAAGCAGGCAGTTTTTTAGTTTTGTCATTTTAAACAGAAAAATATTCTCTTTTCTCTTCTGTTTTTTTTTACATTTATACTTATTCACACACAGTTGTTGGTAAAAAATCGGCATATTTTCCAAAAAAAAAAAAAAAAAAAAATCGGCAAATTAAAAATGTCTATTTTAAATACAAAAAAACATGTTTTGAATAACAAAATCGAAAAATTCAGCATTATATATAAAATGTAAAAATGTAAACGTTTTACAACGGCTTATGTAAATTTATACATTGTAAAGTTCAGCCCTATTTAATTACATTCAAAGAAAAATTCAAAGAAGCGGATTTTAGCGATACGGAACAAATTTTTTTTTTTTGGGATTGATAAAAAAATATTTTTAATTATTCTAAACATACAAATATTTTTGTCAAAAACTAAAAAATAAATGCTATGGCGATTTTGGCGATTTTTGACATTGATTGGGACTTATAATTTGCAAATACAAAGAACTTTTTGCTTCTGCGACTGTTTGCGACTTACAAAAGCAAAGAGATTGATTTTACTTTTACTTGCGAAACTGTTCAAAAGAAAAGAAAATCAAAATCACAATTTTTAAAACAACTGCTGGCAAAAGTTTCGTTCAACTGCTTGTTTTTCGTTTTGTGATTTTGCTTTGACTGAAACTGTTGTTGATTTCAGAAGCACAAGCAGAAGTCAAATCAAAAGAAATGAAAGTTATTGCAGTTTTTTAAACACTGCTTTAAAGATGTATAAAGTCAGGAAAAATCTTTCACATTATTGTATCGGTTCTAAATTTTGTGATCTCTAAATGACTAAGTCAGATATTTAATAAAATTTGTAGAAATGTGAACTTTTCCTTTTTAGTATCAGCCCTAAATGTGGGGCTCTGATAAACGGTAAAGCTAAGGTCACACTTATTAAATATTTCACCAAATAAGCATAACCACTACTTTTGTTAACAGTTAGTGATATTTTACATGGTCTTAATATCACAAAATAAGACTAGGGTACGTTCGTAAATGCAGTTGTTGCGCATCACTTGCGCATCAGTAAAGTTTAATGTTCGTAAAAGCATCACTTGTAAGAAACTTGGCATCACTCTCTTAGGTCATAAGTTTTTTATGCAGTGATGCCGCAGCTCTGCAGCAATTTTTTGCAATTATTGCATCAGTTAATTTTCTGATGTATAACCTTTAATATAAAAGATATCGTTTTATTTTTTTTTTTTGATGCTTTTTCTTGTTATGTAAAAGAAAACTGTTCCTGTTTGCTTCAATATATTCAATAAAATTTTTCATCACTATTGATGATAAAATTTTTATTATTATTTTATGTTCGTTTATGAAACTTTTGAAATTTAGCTCGTGCTCAAGAATTCAAACATTGCACAGCTGGTGTGCAGTAAAAAGCATCAGCATCACAACTGCAGCTGGTGATCACGCATCAGCAACCAAATTTTGCATCACTGCAGAAGTGATGCACAGTTTTTATGCATTTATTTTGTGGTATTATAAACAAAATAAATATTGGAATTAAGGGAAATTATATTTTAGTTTGCCTATTGGTCCCGTTTTTAAATATTTGACAAGTGAGACCGTACCTTTAGACTGATTTTTGTTTTCGTTTTTTATGCAACGTTAATGTAAGAAGCAACTCCCTTTACGTTAATGTAAGAAGAGACTATGAATCGAGAAAAATTCAAATAAAACTTTTGTCCCTTACCTTGTTGTTGTTCTTAGGTAATACAAAATAAGTTAAAACTTTAATTAAAATAAACCATTAAATGCACATTTTCTAAAAGAATTTTTTGGAAATGCAAATTCAATATACAAATGTAAAAATTAAATTAAATATTAAAGGGAGAAGGAGCAACAAAACCATCAACAAACAACAAATAACAATACCACAACGTAAACTCCACATGTGTTAAACAACTATTTGAAAAACCAAAAAAAGCCAAAAAATTAAAAATAAATAAACTAAATTTTATATAAAAATCCTTTGTATGTGTGTTAAAATGTAGAAGTATTTGTTTAGCAATATACATATACATATGTGTGCATTTATATATGTGTATGTGTGTGTATAAATAAAGCCTTTCAGACATTTAAATGCAAATATTTTGAATAACAGAAACCTTAACATACTTTTAGGTGAAATCTCGCAAGGATTTATTCACACATACAGAAGTGAAAAAAGAACACAAATATGTAAACAATACAACCCAAAAAATGTATAAAAAGAGAACAAAAAAGTATTTATAGTTACAAAAAGTATAAAAAAAGATATTTAAAAACTATAAAAATAAACTTAAAAAATAAAATAAAAATACTCGAAAAATTCTGATCTCTAAAGATTTCATTGTTTTACTTTCACAATAACATAAAAAAGACCATACAAGTGTATTTAAATTTTGTATTTACCCTGCAGGCAAAGTAACAAGTATTTCATTAGAGATATATTAGTTGATTTTTACATTAAACTAGTTGCACATCTGGTTTTCATAATCGAACTATCGATTATGAAATTGTTGGTTGCGTTGTCACTAAAGGTCTGCATGACTACATTTAAAAGGCATATGAATACATTCATTTGTTTTTTAAATAGGTAAAGTTAAATACAACACGCGATTTAAGTACGCAGTGCTTAACATTTTGTGTTAAAAAAACAAATGAATGAACACACAAAGCGAAAGTGAAATGAAAACAACTGTATTTGAAGAGAAAAAAATACTACCACATTCAAATGAAACAGACATAATAAAATGTGTATAAAAATACTACCGCATTCAAATGAAACAGACATAATAAAATGTGTATAGGTTTCGAATATAATATTATTTGAATGTTTACTCCTTACATGAATATATTAATATTATTACTAGTAACTTTTATTATGGAAATCGAAAACGTAAAACGCAAGAATTTTAAAGTCCTTTTTAATATACTTTTAATCCAATTTTTATAATTTTTGTTACAAAATTCTGTTTAATAGAGATATATTTGTATAATATTAGTCATCAAACTCTTTTATTATAAAAATCTTTTTTAAAAAAACGACTTTTAAAATTTTGCGTTTTTCATTTTCGATTTCCAGAACACCCCTGTATGATTTCGAAAAATAAATAAACAAATACATAGTTCGTACATAGGTGTCTAGTACAATATTTTTCAGTCATTTATTAAAATAAAAAAATTGTTTACAAAATAAAATTATATTTATAGTTCAGTTCAATTCATTTTTGTTGTTTGCATGTAATTTTTTAGAAAATTAATGCTTTAACTTAAATTAATTTTTTTTTTATATTGGAGTGTAAAAACATTATTGCATTAATGGATTCATCATTAAACGCAATAATACACCTTTTTTCTGCAATAAGATTTCGTGCTGATGAGAATACACGTTCAGAAGCCGCACTACTTGCAGGCGTCGCTAATATTTGGCAACTTAGCTTATAAAGGAGAGGATATTCTGTTTTATGCATGTTCCACCATTGTAGAACGTTAAAATTATTCGAAAAGTTTGATAAATTAAAATTTTCATACTTCGACATTTCATTTTCTATTGGGTCAAAAAAAATATCGTTTTGCGGCGCTTGCACGTAATCAAAATAAAATTCTCCCATAGAGCGTTCTACAGGAACTTCATTTTGGTTTTCTGATAAAGGTAATTCTTGAAGGTAGGTTGTCATAATCCATCTGCATTCATCTTTTATTTCAGTCTTTTCATCTTCACTAAATTTAAATAACCTATTTGCTGGAGGAAAAAGGAAAACTGCCATTTTGTGATACATAGTTAAATTTTGTAATACGATGGAACCTAAATATGCGCTTAATTTTTCTTTTAAAAGTTTTGTTATTTCCAAATCGGAGTTATTAGAAATGCATTTTTTTTAAATAACTTGTCACAACAGCCCAACTAGTTTATTTTGTATGCAGTTATACCCAAGAATGATAGAAATAAAGATAACGCCTTGCGCATGTGATGACGTAGTAGTTCCCTTATAAAGGTTACCAATGCTTTTTTATATGTGAAATTCATCATTTATTGGAAAAAATGTATGTATTGCGTGATAGTTGGCTACCCTACAATAAATTTACCCAGAAAGCAAGGCGAATTCATACCAGGTAATCTCGGTAGTACAACAAATACAACTCGTACAAAAACCACAAGCAATTTGTTATTGTAAAATCATTGTACAATGTCAAAAACTGAAACAAATCAAAACAGAATCAAAGATATTAAACAAAATTTTGACATCCAACAATTATAAAGCTAAAGAAAAAAAGTTTTCAAAAAAAATTTTATATTAATTGTCAAAGAAACTCATAATTTTAATAAATATTTTATATTAAAAACATTATTAATATAATAAATTAATATTAAAAACGTTAAAGCTCGTGTGTTTAATTAAAATTTTAAAAATTGAAGAGAGTAAAACAAGAGTGAAAATATGAAGTGTGCAGTGGGCAAATGCAATTTAAGTAACAGAAAAAAACAAGTAAGAAATTGTGTAAAAATAACGTTAAGCGTGTTTTTGATAATGTGTTAATATTTTTGACTATAGCTGTATCATTTTACAATTTTCCAAAAGATGCAGCCCAAACTAAGCTATGGGTAATGTTTTGCAAGCGAGTGGAATAAGTAATTTTGAATAAAGAAAAAGTTTGTGCTATGCATTTCACACAATAAGATTTTGAAAGAAACTCAAAATTTGAAATGGGTAAGTTAACAAAAATTAAATTTTTGCAGA
The DNA here is from genome assembly GCA_943735925.1 of Pollenia amentaria. Classification (NCBI taxonomy): domain Eukaryota; kingdom Metazoa; phylum Arthropoda; class Insecta; order Diptera; family Polleniidae; genus Pollenia; species Pollenia amentaria. The sequence goes on from OX031006.1 coordinate 57,076,631, forward strand.
TCGTTATTCATGGGTTAACCACCTAGTGACGGTGGGTTAAGTAAGCCATCAAGTGCGTTAATGGAAACGTTGAGATCATGTGATGCTATCTTCTTGCAATTAAATGGGAAAAATTGTTGCTTAAAAGCAAAATATTTGCAAAATCATTTGTTAGAAGTAAGAAGTATTTTCGAATGAGGTTACTTAATGCCGAGATTGCTTAAAATTCCAACAAGCGAAAGAGGAAACTAAATAAAATTAGAAACTAAAATTCTTGATATAAAAGCATTTCCCTTTTTCGTCTGCTTTAATTTATGTTTTTGTTATTTGAGCTGATGTGAATTATGTATGTATATTAGAGTATCCAATTATTTGACTTTTGGCTTTGTTCGAGTAAGGAATTAATCGATTTTGTAATTTTAATTTTGCTCGATTAATCGAATAAGAGTTTTAATATGTTCGATGTTCAATGGAAAAAACATACATGTCTATTTGATTTCAGAAAAAAGGAATAAAATAAAAATACTGTTAAACAATAAAAAATAAAATAACAATTTATTTCTAAAACTTTAAAATAAAATAAATAATTTAAAAATTAAAAACCCTTCTTCAAAACATACAGCTATTAAGGCGCTAAAGAGACCGAGACAAGATTAAGGAAATAAAATAAAAATACACTATAAAAAAAGTAAACACTTCTTCGGTTGAATAGACTATAAAATAATCTGAAAGCCAAAGTTTCATACATGCATTAGGTTCGACAGCAATCGGGTTCATTAAATTTATTTCAGTGTATAATTTGGAGTTATGTTCCGCCTGCTAAACTTAATGCGGGAATTCAACATATAATTTAATCTCATATTTTTATAAATAATCTTTTTATTATTTTTTTTATTTAAAATTTTTTTTGTCGCTGCATTTTTATGAGAGGTGCAGCCTATTTAACCAAATTTGTTATTCGTAATTCAATTTTACTAATTTATTATTAAAATTTAAATCAATGGAGATTCTCAGTTTTTTTTTTTTTAATCTTCGTATTTGTTCTGATTTTTAGAGAAGTTCTGGTTAAGAATAGAACTCAAAATATGAAGAAACTTTTTAAACTAGATAGTTTTCAAAGTTTGTTCGATTTCAAATTCACTCATGTGTTTTCGATTTACCGAACATGGCTGATAACTTTATTTTTCTTCATTTTAAAGCTCTACTCTATAGGTTTCGGTAATTTGTTTCCTTAACGTATTACTATTTTGCGCCAACAATCCGTGATTTTGATTTATACCAATACCTTAAATGTCAAAATTCATCCTGCCGTTTGGATGGTATGAGGTAATAAAGAAATTGAAGGTCGGGTAAATACAGGTAACCCAGATTATGGGTGCAGTGCATGGTTTACATATTTATAAATACTGAAGAATTTTTTTACAATGAACGTCAAACTCAATATGAAAAAGCTCTATTTTAAAACGAAAATTCTTAAGTGTGGAATGAGTAGTTAATCGTTTATTACATGACTTGTCTCACACACACCCACATCTAAACAGGGACTAAAATATGTTCAGAATAGATACGAATATAGCAACATGTTATTTAGTGGCTATGTATTTTATTAGTTAGAAATCTAAAAAAAAAATATTTTTATTTTCAAAAAGTAGAATTTTCGGAGAAATGAATTTTAATCGATTAATTGACATAAATTGTTCGAATTATTCGTTATTTGAAATTGGCTATTTTAATTATTCGATCAAGTAATGATTCGATTAATCGAACAACGATTAACTGAGTGAATACTCTAATGTATATATTTATGTAATAAATAAAACCATGAGAAAATAACTTTAAAAAAATTATATTATTTTAAATAATTTAAATAGAAAAATTATAAATTGTCCCACTGTTATATTTACACATAAATATATCTAAACAATTTTAGACAATTTTTTATTTCAGTATTTATTTATTGAATCTTCATATATGAACTAACAATAATTAATTGTGTGACGTCAGAGTTACTACATGCGCAGTAAAATAATTTAATGATTGCCTGATGTCGTAATCTTTACTTCTATCATTCTTGGTTATACCCAGGTTAAAAAACAACCCAGCGGAAAAACAAGGAGTACGGATGCCATCTAGAAGGCCTCTGTACTCCATCTTTTCGATGTACAAGGCCCGTACGCACCATTCCATACTCATATCTTTTTTACACACGTTGTCATTACGGGGTAGGCCTTCCGCTCTCGTTTCTTTGCCAGGTACATAAGAATGGCAACTGGATAAAAAAAAAATACTTTTACTTTTCGTTTGGCTAAAAACAAAACAAAAAATGCTACTCCTTCCCTTCTTCCTTCTCATAGAAGCGAGTGTGGAATGTGTATCTTATCTTTTATACGAAATAGCCGTGGCCTTCTACGAGGCATTCTTTAGGAGTCAGATAAGAATGGTAATTAAAGTAAAAAAATTTTTAAGCAGGCTATTAATAAGGCCTGAAGTAAGAAGGTCTTCTGAGTTTTCCCGCCGGGTAGTTGCTTTATTTATAGTATAAGTTAAAGAGCAAAATAAAAATTGAAATTGTACTTTCCTTCAATATTTATTTTACACTATTTGTTTTATAAACCAAAGCAGCAGCAGTGAAGAAGTTTCAGACATATTTTTTTTTTTTTTTTTTGAATATGTACAGTACTTTTCGTCACTACCGTTTTAACCGTTTTTAGTCGCATTAGCGATATAGTATTTTATCTTTAATTTCTGCCGCCATAAGTAATTTTAATAGAAATTATTTACGTTTAGTCCATTGAGCGATATAAGCACATTTGCCGTATATTCCATCTATCAGCGGCTACAAGGGCAAAACTAAAGCAAATTTTTACCGTTATAGTCTCATTAGCAATATGTACTAAGTTCTTTTTAGTTTTCGCAGCCACAAGCCATATAAAAGAACTAAGAAATTAAGCGTTTAATTTTTTCTTTATCAACTCTCCACTCAAAAAAAATTGTTTTTGTCTTTGGAAACAGGGATGAAATATCTTATTTTTACTTTATCTACTTTTAACACAGTGTGCAACTCTGTGGCAAAACCATAAGCCTGGTATCGGTGTTATAAAATGATTTTTTTTACATTCACATAAATTGATAATATTCGAATTCGGTTATATGCCTCATAGTGCCATACATGGGAGTTAGGCCCAGGTTTTGCGATGCGTGTTAAGTTTAAGCTTATTTTAACGTACTCTGAAATTCGGAACTTTTCGGCGAAATGTGATTTTTTATTATTTCTGTTCCGTCAAAATTTTGTATACAAACTTGGTAATGGCGGCACGAATCTGTTTTTAGATTATTGCATTTGTAGATTGTAGAAGGCAATAAGCACCACGACCCAGAGGATCTTTTGTGCAGCATGTGTGTCTCACCATATCAGGTTCTGGCTACGAATGAAGCCCGTTATCCTGCCTGGCGAAAGATGATAAATTTCAGTTGGGCTCATTGGTTGTCCCCCGAAAAATTTCTGCCTAGAAGTCCCTAAGGCGGGACAACAGCAGAGCAGATTTTCTGATGTTTCGTCATTAGCCCCATAAAATCTGCATATCTTGGTACTAACATTTCCCATTATAAACTGATGTTAACTTAGACGCTGATTGGTCTACTCATTGGTCCCTATCAGGCAAAAGAACTTAAAAATTCCTATCCAGTATCAGACTAGGCAGAATGTAATCACCTACCAATATAGATGGAGCATTCTGTTTTTAGATTAACTAAACCTAGTTTAACTGAGATCTCAAAAACCCAGTCTTATAGTCACATTAGCGATATAGTCCAAGATTTGGCTGCAACTTAAGGGTGTGACTATAAGAGAAAAAAAATTGTAATTCTATACACTTACCAATTTATCAACTCCGAAACTAACCAAAAGTGTATTTTTTTATTATGTGGCTGTTGTTGTTGTTTTACAACAAACAAGTACATAAATCGTGTTTACCAAATTTCTGGTATTTGTTCTTTCTATAACAAACGTCCTCATGCATAAAGCTGTGCAGTCGATATTTCATTATATTTCTTATTGTCGAACTTTTTTTTAACGCGTACAATAATAGAACTTTTGCAACTAGTCTCGTAAGAACTAGTAATAAGGTGTCCCAAGACCTTACTTGTTACGAATTTAGCTGCAGGGCACTAGCACTTGCAAACAACAATACAAAAAACGTACACTTGTAGATGTAAATCAATGGTGCGCAAACCATAGAACAATTGTTCAAAATCAAATCACACACATTCTTAAGGCCTCGTTACTCTTACGTAAACGTAACGTTGCGTTGCGGACGAACCTGATAAAATTAAAATTTCTCTCCGTTTTTACGTATCCGCTCTCAAGAATTTTATATTTGTTTTCAAGCAGTGTTGTCAACAAAACGTATTAGCCGGCGGTTTACTTTTAGATTTTATTAATAAGATTCTCTTTTTAAAATATAAATTTAAAGAATATAAACATTACATACATACATACATATACATATATAGATAAATATAAATATATGTATATTAGTTTATTTGTTTTTGATTAAACTTTGTAAGAAGATAGAATGTTACAGCGAAATTACTATAGGCTATATTTTTCCAGAATTTTGGAGCAGGGAGGAATAAAATGGTTAAAAATTAGCAAAAACCGATTTTTTTGAAATAACCCTACAATCATAAATCTAAATTTTTTTCGTACGAATTCCTAATCGGAAAATCGGCACTAAAAAGGCAAATTTCAGGTCAATTTTGATCAATTTTAACTACAAAATTTTAAAAGTAAATTTATTTTTTTGGCTTAAGCTACCATTAGGGATATAGGTTTGAAAAATGTTAACTTAACGGGACAAAACAGGGTAAAACTTTGTTTTAAATATTTTGGCGATGTTTGAATGAATTTTACATTGTCGCATAAAAGTACATTTTGAAAGTCGTCGCCTTTAAGGTTTACCCCCTTTAAGTGGGTAATATAAGGAATTTTTGGGATATTTTAATTAAGCTCATTTATACTGCAAAATTTGAAAAGTTTACGGCTTATTTCCGATGTGCGAAAGAATTCTTTCGTTCGTACAATTGCATTCGTACAAATTCTAAAGTTTGTTTTTGTTTTAAATGTAGTTGTTCGAAAGAAAGAATTCTTTCAAACATCGGAAATAGGCTATTAATTATTTCATGCTAAAACTATCACTAGGGACATACATATATAACAAATACTAAATTGTTTCACATAAAGGTAGCAAAGAAATAAAGTACATTTTAGGGCAAACAGGGTAAATATTCGTACTCTTGGTACTTTTTTGTGTACTCGTTTTTTGCAGTAATTTTGACTGTTTTTCCCCGGGCATCTCCGGAATTTATCCCATATAAGTGAGGTCAACTTTGTACTTAAAGAGATATTAATAAAGTCTTAAAAAATTTTTAAGGTCCATAACTCCTTAACTAGCTGCTTAGGTGCAAAAACACTATATCAAAAGTTTTTATGTTATAGCATTTTTCAGTGCTGTACATACAAACATATCTGTGAATATACATATACACATATATTTTACTTCTTTTTTAGAAAACCGTCGATATCGTTATGTATTGGCGATTTCAAACAAGAACATTAACAACATGCTTTAAACCAACACTGAGTGCAAAATCAAAACAAAACAAAATTTTTTATTTCATTCTCTTTGTTTTTTTAACACACTTTAAGAACATATTTACGTATTTTTAGTAACTACCAAACATTGACGTCGACCGCAACGTTTACGTATCCGCAACATTTACGTAAAGAGTAACGAGGCCTTTATGCTCTTGTGGTTAGTAGCGATTGTCGACTCAACGGGTGTATGACTGCTTCTTTATTTTTTCAGATTTTATTTACGTATTTTTTGTAGGTGCACTGAACAAAATAAATTGTTTAATTATGGCATGTAAAAAATATTTTATGATTTAAAATGCTTTTGGTAAAATGCAATGACTGTTTTGTCATAAGTCATTTAAAACAATGAAAGAAAGTGTTTTAAAATGACATTTTGATAGCTTTCATAGCATTACTATGAAAAAGTTAAATGAAGAAGGAAAAGAAAATCTTTTTCAAGAAAAAAAAAAAAACAAAATTGTTTAAAGATGATTAATGAATGTTTGGAAGAAAAAGAATTAAATCAGTCGTCAAATAAAAAACTTAAGCAGGAGATATCTAGTCTTATAAGTTTAGATGTTATTAGACAAGGTAGACCGTTCACTGATGGGGTATTTATTAAAAACATATTACTCCACGTTACGCAAAAATTAAATTATAATGTTGACATTATAGAAAATCTTCTGTTGTCCCGTGATACTGTTGCACGTCGTAGTCTTCATTTGGGAGCATACGTAGAATCTAAAATTAAAGAAAATTTAAAAAATTGCGAATTTTTTTATTTTTCATTAGATGAGAGCACTGAAATCAACGATCTCTGCCAGCTCGTTATTTGTATTCGATGTGTAGATATGGAATATAATGTCTTTGAAACTATGTTATCACTAGAAACCTTTTGCTCAAACGTAACAGGCAAACTATTGTTCGATATTATTAATGAAAAACTTTTTTCTACAGTAGACTCCAAAAAATTAGCTGGCGTTTGCACTGATGGCGCAAACGTCAGTTTTCACGGCAGGGTGAGATGTTAAAACTTTTGATGCCAGCACTACCAGGTGTACAATGCGATTAAAATTATTGAATATATACTCATGTCGTTTTAGTTGACACATTTAACTTCCATATTTTTTTCACACGATATTTCTGTCATCTACACAGAGGTCAATAAATTTTCTGGAGTCCGCAATTGATAAAAATTTTTCATTAATAACATTGAACAAAAACCTTGGCTGTTACTTTTGTGTAAACAGTTTTGAGAGAAATCATTGTTTCAAAGATTTAATCTTTATCTGCGTAACAAGCTAGCAAGTCAGTGCTTTCATCAAAAGCAAAAGAAAAGAAATCAAAATTTTTTTATATTTTCTTTAATGGCAAACTCTGCGTATACTCCTAACTAAAGAGTACGGCGGGCAAAAGTATCACGGGACAGAGGATTCTATAAAATTAAAACTACAATTAAGATTTTGTTTTATTTGGAGGAATATATTCTTAATAAATATTTCGTCAGAAAAAGGTCCACCTTGCTTAATAATAGCTAAATTTTAAAGACTAGATACCATCTGTCTTAGTTTCTTATATCCTATTTTATGATTAAAAATGCTTTTGGTAACATGTAATGCCTCTTTTGTCATTAAATATTTAAAACAATGAACAAAACTCATTTTTAAAAGGCATTTTTATATCTTTTATAGCACTTCTATGAAAAGTTTAGTGAAAAAAAAATCTTTTTCAATTTTATAAAGTATTTATCAAAAATAATTTATTTAAAAGTTTACTTTTTCTTTTATATTTAATTTATTTTCAAAACAAAAAAAAATTACAAAATTTTTCACACCGTAAAAAAATAACAACAGTTCTTTTAAATTTCACAACTTTTCTCCCAGTGTACCTGTGGTTTTGTCAGTGTATTGGTGAGAGAATTTAGTTTTGCGCATCACTGCCTTAAATGTAAAAGAGGTGTAGACAATTAATGTTTGAAAAGTTACTTTTGTATATCCGATAATGACATATTTGTATGCCACTTATGTAATATATAAAATATATTAGCGGTTTTCACTCTTGAAAGTAAAGTACTCTTGTAGACCTTATTAATAAAGTTAACGTAGTAACATTTACAACACCGCAACAACAAAATGTATCAAACTACTAATTTATATTTTTTTCCATCTTCATTTGTCCATCAAAATTTGTGTAATTTTTAATATTTTTTTTCAGTGTATGAGCCACTTTGGCAATCTTTTTAAATTAAAGCACATCAAATATAGGCATACACAGAAAAAAGTGTTTTATCAATTAAAAAAAATGCTTTATTTAAAGTATTTTAATTTAATTAATTTGATAATTGAATCAATAATTTTTTTAGCTGAAAAAATTTAAAAATTTAATTTTGATTTAATTAACATTTAAGTTGTTTTGAAATAAATTTTCAATTAAAATTTTAATTAAATAACAAAAAATCTTAATTGACTTTTTTCGTTTAAAATAAAATAATTTAAACATGTAGAATTGTTGTTGGGAATCGTCAATATTTATTTAAATAAATTAACACATTGTTTAAAATTTGAAAGTTTTTTGATCACTTTTTAATTAAAATTAAAAATATCATTTATTGAAAATATTTTTTCAAAATTTTGAAATTTTTAGTAATCAATATAATCATTTTGGTAATAGGTGCAAAATCAACAACTTGTTTGCTTGATATTATGAATTTAGAACAAATTTGGTGATAGGAGAAATTAAATCATTTTTTCTGTGTAATAAAAAAGCTAAACGTGTATACAAAGTAGAGTTTGTTCCCGGGATTTCTCGTCCCGGGAATTCCCGGTATTTTCAGTTGATTTCAATTACCGCTTTCCCGGGAATTTATTGCGGGATTCCCGGGAAATTTTGAAAAAAATCTTTTTTTAACACTTAACTTGTGTCTTTAGTTGTTTTATCCAACTTTATTTCACCACAACATTTAATTTTTCTACAGTTTAAGGCTTTTAAACTAATTTTTGATAATGGGCTTTATATTGGGCATATCGTAAATAAAGACCTTTCATCACGAAATTTTATTTCTTGTCCTAGCAAATTGAAGTGTAAATTTTACAACATTATTATAAAGCTTTGCGATTAAATGGTTTTCCTAGATTGTGTTTCATATGCGGCATTTCAAGTGATTTTGAGTCTTATAAAAGTAGAAAGTAGAAATTTGTGTGAATTTCACCACAAATTTATGTTAGTTTTAGTTGAGTTTTTAGGGAGGTAGTTCCACATTTGGGTGCAAAACTCTTTTTCTACTGAAGCGATTCTGCTGTAATTCAATCCCAAACAGCCTAGAAGATCTAGAAACAATTTGACACCCAAATGGAAAAGTCGGCTTAGAATTAATAAAGGACTAATAATAAAAATACTTTATGGGATCTTAGATGAATATTTTAAAAATATCACATGGAATGAAACTTAGTATACCTTCATACACCACTGCTGATTAAGGGTTACAAAATTGTAAAAAATATGCTGAATTTGTTAAACGCTAAAATTGTTTCAGAATTCCTACTTCGTAATGTTTTTAGTTCCTAATCACCCTTCCAGAATTTTCATTCGCGTAAAACTAATACTTTCATTCTAGTTATGCAAATAAGCTCTGAATTTGACAATGTATATACGTATATTGATTTATATTATCCTATTGGCATCAATATAACCTCCACTGTTGCCAATTTAGCTATTTTCTCGTCAAATCTAGCGATTTTTTGTCAAATTTTGCGGAAAAAATTGTGTTTTAGCTATTAGCGGGAAATCTATTGATTTTTGTTATGGGTTCGTTCGTTTTTAATAAATGTTTTGACACTTTTGTTAAAAAGTTGCTTTGATATAAACAAAAGGACCAAAAAAACCACACAAACTGTTGCACAAACATATAAAAAAGCATGAATTGTGCTCGTGTGAATATTACAAATTTATTATCTTGTTATCCAATTTTTATATCCAGTTCCTATTTCTAAAAAAATATATTGATTTTAAGGCCTCATTCACAATGGAAGCAAGCAGCCATTTCGTTTTCCATATGTCTCATATATTTCCAAAATGATTCAGATAAATTCTTTTAATTTTAAGTACAAAAATTTAGCTGACGTTTTGTTAAAGAAATGAAAAACTTTTTTAACTACTTTCTTCTACTACAGCAACAATTTATATGAAGTTCTAAATGACGTTTATGATAATTTTCATATGTTTTAAATAACATTTAGCATAACTTCGTCGACGAAATCCTGGCAAATCTTTTTTTTTATTGATTACTTTAGATTTAGAGGGTGTATTTGAAATTAGTATTCAAATCTTATTCTAGCAAGGCCTATAGCTAAGCTTAATTATTTTAGTTTTTTATTTACCTATGTATGTATATATGATTGTATGTTCTACATGCTACATGCATTTAATGATGCATTAGCCAATTGTTTCATTCATAATTTTATAAAACAAATGGCTTTTATATTACACAATTATAACAAATAAAAAAAAAAAAAACTCAACATAATTTACTGATTTCATTTGCAAACAGGCGATTTGTGTCTAAATTTTTTTAGCTATTTTTCATTCTGTTTTAGCGATATTCTTTGGAAATCCGTTGGCAACAGTGATAACCTCTTAAGTGTGTTAAAATAATTTGAATATTACATTTTGTACGTTTTTGCTATATAATAGATACTAGATTTAAATCTTTGAAGCGTAATAGCCAATAAGAAATATTAGTTTCATGGGAGAAATAAGTAAATAAATAAATACAAAATTCTGGGCGGGAATCCCGGGATCCCGGGAATTTGATTTTTATTTCCCGCTTTCCCGGGAATCCAAAAAGTGCGGGAATAAAAAAACTCTAATACAAAGTAATTAAAACGCTTAGTGTATTCTTTTTACAGTTAATTTGTTGTTTTTAAAAGAAATGTAAAAAATATTGCTTTACACTAGTCGGCATAAGTACTTTGACGAAACATTTTTCTGACTGTTGAATCTAGCTTAGCTTATGGCGATTTCTTTTCTGAGAAAAATGTTGCATAAATGGTACATGCTCTACACAAAAGAGATAGAGCATGTACCATTTATGCAACATATTTCTCAGAAAAGAAATCGCCATTAGTTTCGTCAAATAACGGTGCGAAAATGATGCGCAAAACAAAGAATCTATTTTTAGCTCTTTTCATGCAACATTTTTCTATTGTTTCCTTTTGCATTCTCTTTCTGCTGATAATAATGCATGGAGACAACAAATTTTTGCGTGGCATAAGAATTTTGACGGTGGCTTTGTGGCTTTTAGCTTGCATTTTTGAGCACGTTAAAGCGGAACAACTTTTGTATTTAAGTTTAATTAAAAATATAAATAAAATAAAATAAAAATTGATTAAAAGGCGTTATAAACCATGGGTACAACGGCAGAATTGAGTTTCGTTACCAGATCTTCGATGGTAGCAAAGTCTAACGCTGGAACGGCCGTAAAAGCCATTGCAAAAGAGTTCAATGTGTCGCGTCAAACTGTCCACTATCAAATTAATAAGTTTAAAAAGCTTAACGACGTAAAAAACTTAACGAGCTCAGGTGCAAAACGTAAAACAACGCACACTGAAGACCAAGTCCTTCTACGAGAATTTAAAAAAACTTATTTTCTGAAGCCTCAATCTGCTGCAGATCAATGGAATTTGACGGCGAAGAAGCCAATCAGTGAGCGCATTTGTAGACGACGTTTAAAGGAAGGAGATTTGATGACAATTAAAGCTAAGGACGTGCCGTACATACCAAAGTCAAACAAGCTTAAAAGACTGACCTTCGCAAAGGAACATCAGCACAAGCCAAAAGAGTTCTGGAGAAGCGTTCTATGGACAGATGAAAGCCCCTTTGAGTAAAACTCATCCAAAAATACATTTTTTGTAAGATTGCAAAAGGCAGTACGTCAAACGAAACGACCAGCTTGTCAAAAAGTGAGCCATGGTGGAGACGCTGTCATGTTCTGGGAAAGTGTTGTGTATAATGGGCTGGGTGACTTGGTTCCTGTCACCGGCCCGATGAACCAAAATCAATATTTGATTACGCTAAATGAAAATGTCTTTCCTTCTGGTGAAAAGCTTATTGGGGAATCGTTTATCCTGCAACAGGATAATGCCCCGTGCCACAAAGCCCGGATGATTACAAAGTTTTTGAAGGATGCTGGTGTTAATACTTTAGACTGGCCACCTTGAAGTCCATATTTAAATATAGAAAACGTCTGGTCTCTTTTGAAACGCAAAAGAACAGTTTCATTAAATAAAACCAGAGAGGAGAGAATTTCTCTGATCACTTCCCTATGGGAAGAGATATCTCCCGATATTCTTAAAAATCTAGTGGATTCAGAAGACGCCTTCAAAAAGTTATTGAAGTCAAAGGAGGATATATATGTTACTAACTTCTTCTTCTTTTCTTTACTTTTGTTAAGTTTAAGCACTGTTACTTTAGCATTACATTCTTGTCAAAATACTTAAGCCAACACATGAAATTACAAATTAATTTACATCTTTTTAAGTTTCTATGAAATAATATTTGTTTGCTTATTTTTAAGTTTGTATAAGTTATAAATAAAAAGGAAAAAATAAACAAGAATTTTTAACGAAGCCGTTTAAAAATCAAACTTCAAAATGCACAATTTTTATTTCGTCAAAATACTTATGCCGACTAGTGTATATTATTTACATATCTATTACAAAAAATCTATACAAATTCTGAATATAAACTATATAGTTCTGAAATCTAGAATACCTAAGCTATCAACCCTATTAGTCCATATTAGAGCACCATTTCGATATATACAAATTCTGAATATAAACTATATAGTTCTGAAATCTAGAATACCTAAGCTATCAACCCTATTAGTCCATATTAGAGCACCATTTCGATATATACAAATTCTGAATATAAACTATATAGTTCTGAAATCTAGAATACCTAAGCTATCAACCCTATTAGTCCATATTAGAGCACCATTTCGATTTTGACCCATTTTCGGGTTCTAAAAGTAGGCCTTTTTTAATTTTAATTCATTTTCTGGCAAATTCTTTAAATAAAAAATATATATTTTATTAGTTATTCTGAATTACCATTTTTAATTTTTTTTTTGTCTGAAATTATTAATTTTTGGGAAAAAACATCCATTTTGTTGTATTAACAGTCTTTGAGTGAGAACAATGTTAACACAAGTTGCTTGTGTACAGGAAACTTGATAGTCAAGAAAACGAAGCTAACTGACGGAGGTAACTTCACACACATTTGTCATTACCAAGGCCCGGATTTTTATGCAAATGCATATTTGTTGTCTTCAGTCTGAGATCAACATAAACTAAATATCTTTGCGAATCATGGAATTTGATGTAAAATGGCATCGATTTGTTTGCGCATATTTTTGCATATTTTGCTTTAAATGCATATTTTTGTTGCATATTTTGAAAAGAAAAACTGGTTTTGTTTGTTTTATCCTGCGATACAACGTGTTGCAGAGGAGATAAGATGCAACTGCGATTATATTGATTTATTGATTTCTTATGGGAAAGAGAAGTATCCTGATTTATTTGTTCCTCCATAGCCTATAACAACCAGGTGGGAACCTGGTTGAAAGCAGTTCTTTATTATGCTGAACATTTTGAGCAATGCAAGGATGTGGTGGAAGAATTTAAATTTATCAAATATAAAAAGCTCAGATAATGATTGTATCGTTAAACTATGGGTTTATCTCTTAGACTATTGTGAAATTAGCGAAATCTAATCTATTGAGAAAGCAAATTAAATTAATTGACAATGCCATAAATAAAATGTATGCAGTAGGGGTAACTTTAGTAAACCAATTCGTATCAAGCTTGATAAAGTTTTTAGAAAAAATAAGGATTCAAAACAATAAAACAAACTGCTGGCATATTTCATTTACATTTTTACGAAAACAGCGTACTGGAAAATAAATATTGCACAAAGGAACTATCAGCATTAAATCATGTACCGATCACTTCCGTCGCGTTTAACGGTAATTTTCAATGCTTAAAAGCTTTTTGAAGCCAAGCTAAGCTGCCTTTACTTTACATTTGAAAATATTAAAATAAAATTATTTATTTATAAATTTTTTTATTTTTTTCTTATTGTTTAATTCATTTTATATGTATACAGAAAAAATTATTAAATTTCTCCAATCACCAAATTTATTCCAAATTCATAATATCAAGAAAACAAATTAATTGATTCAATTATGACATTAATTAAATTTAAATACTTTTTAAACCATTTTTTTAATTGAAAAAACACTTTTTTCTCAAAACGTCTATCTAACAAGTGACTTAATTTATAGGATTATTTTGCTTGTGGAATTTCTTTATATTTTTGTGCTTCACTTTAATTTTACTTCGTCTTTTGTGTTTATTGTAACGTACTTTCCTTTATAAGACTGAATTTTTACGTTTTTATCTTATTTTTGTTTTTCTTCTTATTATTTAAATAATTTTTTTTAACATTAAAAAAAATTCAAGTGCATATTTTTCCAATTTTTAGCGCATATTTATATATTTGTATTGCATGTTTTATGCGCATAAAACGTGATTTAAAATGCATAAAAATCCGGTCCCTTGTCATTACCATATTAGAGACCAATTTCAATTACTTCTAATTAGTTTCACAGATTTAATCTAACTTTAGATGACCACGACTAAGACTTTAACTTTTTTGTAATTTATTACACAAAATTTTACTATAGAGACATGTAGCAGATTGACAAATTGTTGTCAGAAATTAAATTATACTTATTCGTTTTAAAATTTTTTTATCTAACCTCAAACTTTATGTTCACTCAAATCATACACAGTTTATGGTTTGGCAAGTTTCCGGAAAATGTCCAGAGCATGGAAACAAGGTAGGAGAATTAGGTTGTGTGGGTGACAATTTCTCTTAGAAACTTTTAATTTTTGTGATTACAAGCATGTGTGTGTGGTGTTTGCAGGAGAATATACATATGTAAGCAAGAGTGACGATTTGTATGTTGTTTCCCTTTCCGCCATACGAAGTTTCTTGGAAACTTTTTGTTTTCAGAATACTGATTCTGGTGGTTTTTGCTTGTTTGAATCTTTTCTTGATTTTTGTAGTTTCAGATAAAGACAAAAAGTCAAAATGACCATTTTTTTGTGGTATAGAATAAAAGACGACAAGTCCCTAAATAGTAATTTTCGCTTTAACTTAACGCTTGACCTATTTTGGCTTATTGAGCATTTAATATATATATTTCTTTACAAGGCAATTAATATGTGTATGTATGTATGCATTTGCAGTTGAATAATATGCCATCACCGGCAGATTACGGCAACATATTGCAAGTTCTCAAATCATATATGATAAAATGGGCAAGAGGATCACAGAGGACATGTACCAAACAATCAAATTAAAAATAAATAAAAATGGATTCCAATTAAAAAAAATTTTGAAATTTTTTATATTGTTACGAAAGTAGCTTTAGTAAAGAATAACTGCCCGTTCGCCGATATCGAACGTTAACGTTCGCATAATAAATTACATTTAAAACAAAAACAATTTTTGAAATTTTGTTTTTGTTTTAAATGTTATTTACTATGCGAACGTTAACATTCGATATCGGCGAACGGGCAGTAAGTTTAATTTATTAGTTATCTTGTTTTTATTAGTTATTTTGTATTTGCTAGTAATTTTATTAGTTAAAATTCACTGTTAAAAAAAATCACTGTTAAAGTACTGCACAATTCAACATTTTATGTAGAAATGTCGTTCTCCATATTTTCATGCATTGACATGTTATGTTAACTCAGACAAGGTGTTATGCCATGTTATGTCTACATTAACATACTGTCTTTGCATGCCTTTGCATATAAGTTCAACTGTTATATGAGGCTGTTATTTCAATAACATGTATTTTTAAATGTTTAACCTGCAGCATGTTTTTAATATTGTTTGAACCTGCCTGCCTTGTATTAAAAATATTCATTATTTCTTAAATAAAGATTCTAAATTAAATAACAATTGTTGAAATAGAAAAAAACTTTTATTTTAAATTTTATATTAAATTTTGTTTTTAGAATACATTTTTTATTTCAAATAAGCTCAAAAATATCAGTTGGTACCGCTGAGATCAAATAAATATAAATGTTAATGCGCCGTTACATAGTATGCAACTAGTATGACGACTCTTTGACAGGTACATAACTCAAATGTCAGTGGTACCTAACTCATGTTTGTATTAGTAAGATGGTTTTCAAATGTATTGGTGAATAAAACTATTTCCACCACTAAACATAGTTGCATAAAATCGTATAGAATGTGGCAACAATTGTTTTTCTAAAATAAAATTTTCTTAGTTCCATAAATTTTCAATTTATTTAATGATGGCTGCATTTATAAACTTTTAAAAACAATCCTTGTAAAATTTTTATTCTGCAATATCAGAAAATATTTAAATAATTTATGATTTCAAATATTAATTTCATACCATAAAATGCTACTCTGCTGGCTATAATAATATTAACAACAGAAAAAATTTAGTGTCAAATAAATTTATTTAAAAGTTTTTAGTTTGTGAAAAATAAAAACATTTTCCAAAAGCAAATGAGCAAAATGTATTGGAAAAAATTATTAATTATGTGTTTGTGTCATAAAATTAAACAAAAAGTGTTATTTTGTGAAAAATTATAATAGAAAAATTTCAAATTTTGTTTTTGTTGTTTTTATGTGTGTTGAATTTACACAGAACCTATATGTGTAAGGGGTGAACTAAAAAATTGAGAACGTTCTCTCGAGTTAGCATACTAGTTATATACTATGCGCCGTTATTCTAATAAAAATTTATTCCACAACTGACAAATATTTCAAATTTACATAAAACTAAAAGTACAAATGCAATGAAAATATGTTTAATAAAATATTTATACAACAAGTAAAATTAAAAAATAGGGTAATAATTTTTTAAAAAATGTATGAAAGAATTCTTTTATTTACTTAAAAAGGTTTATTTTAATCAGGTATGTGATGGAAAACAATTTTGAAAACAATACGATTTGAAAACGATAATATCGTTTTCAGTATCTTTAAAAATTGATTTCAAATCATTTTCCTCTGTCTTCCTGTTCCTATATATTCTTTTAAATTCTTATTATATATGTAAAGTGAACTGTATTTTGAACAAAAAGTTAAGACTACTGTAGAAATGGATTTTAAAATCGGTCGAAATTCATCACACCTGCTAAAAACGATAATTTTTAAAACGATCGTTTTTCGTCACACACCTGAATATTTTTTTTCTAAAATCTTCAAGCAAAATCCTTGAAATTAATAACAATCATAATTAAGTTTTCCTATTTTATTTTTAGTTATGTATATTGTTTATAATAAGCCATTCAAATGATGAATTGTATTTATTAACAACGTATGCTGCATATGTCGCATGTGTCGCAAGTTAAAGTTAATGTTGACATGTTAATTTTCCATGTTGATGTCTGTAAAGTCACTGTTAAAACTATGCATTGTTTTGTTTTCATTTAACTCGACAGTCTCTTATTATGTTATTGTCAAACATGTATGAGTGGCATAACATGAATTGACAATAACATTATATGGCGATGTTAACATGATTTATAGTTCAACATTTGCAGGTCTTTAATCACTGTACAGAATCTTCTAGTACGAATGTAATGTTATAATTGTTATACATAGTTGTATAACATAATAGTGTTAAGATTATTGTTAACCCATAAAGTATGCTTTAGATTATTGAAATATAATAGCTCAATTTAAATTCAGCCATAGTGTTAATGCATAATAATATTTGCTGTTAAAATAATAAATGCTCGAATGGCCCAGAAATTTCGAAAATGTTACAGACATTTCGAAAACGTCGAATGTTCTGGAGCCACCTAGATGTCAGCAAACAGAGTATAAGTTCTCGCGAAGGTGGGCATCGATAATTAGTATTAGTACGAACGTTTAAAGGCCCAACCATAATGTGCTTAAGTTGGCTTCAGCAAAAGTGCGAATATATGTAATTCGTATGAGCAAACCATATTGAACTTAAGGAAACGTTTTGTTAAGTTTTATGAAATTGTCATTTGCTTAAGCAAAGTGCGAAACTGATCGCACATTCCGTACGAAATCAAATTTTGTTTTTGTTTTTTTAAATACATATGAGAGACTTTTTGTAAATTTTTGACAGTAGGTTAAGGAAGACTATGCATATTATGGTTGGGCCTTAAGTGTGTAGATCGCAAGTATAAGTGGTATAATGACTAAGTTCTAAATAAAGTGTTAATGGTGTTAAGAAAATGTGTCCGAAAGGCAGCCGTCACCAAAAGGAGTAAACATTTTTGTTTGATTCAGCAAAATGATTGGTTTGAAATTGTGATTAATTTCAGTAAACTTTGTTTCATTTAGCTAAATTATTTGTTTAAAATTTTTTTTTAAATATCAAACACAAATTTAACCAAAAATAACAACTATTTGTTTGAAAAAATTCGAGTTTTTTTTCAATACACGAAATGCAAAATAAATTGTTTGAATATGCAAATTTGTTTGTGGGACCTTTTTCAAATAAAAAAGGTTTTGATTCAACAATTTTTTTGTTTGAATTGGAAAAATTATTTTTTCTGTGCATCTGGATGTGTTTTTAGTGCGAATTTATTCGTTTATATTAAACTAGGGTAACAGTCTTGTTATTAACCTCGAAATAGAGGTGCAGTTAAGCCTACTGACAAATCTCTCTTTGGTTTGTTGCTGTCTACCAGAAGATGGTCTAGAATTCCCACTTGTATATTAATATTTAGATAATGTCACAATCTTAAACCTAAATGTTAAATCCTAAAAATTTTTTTTATTTTTCGAATTTATTCTATGAGCTCAATTTCAGCTATGTATTTTATAAAGCTTTTTGTAATAGTTCTCTTCCTTAAATTTTTTAGGAATGACTTTATTCAAAAAGCTTTATAAATACCATAACTTAAAAAATTAATTAAATTTGCAACAGTAAACAAATTAATAGCATCAATTAAACGTTAAATTTACTTGATCAAACGGTTAATTCACTGGATTAAGCGTTTAATTCACTAGATTTAATTTTTAATTAATGCTTTAATTGGTAAAAAAAACTTTGGAGAATTTTTTCTGTGTAGAGCGATTGAAAAAGGATTCACATATGATTCATTCATATGATCAAAAATAAATCAGCAAATTGTATCACAAATGGTTCTTTGAGGTAAGCATTTTCTCACAAAGAGAGTATCCTTAATGAGTGAAAAATAAGCTCATATGCTGTTATTTTGCTCTTAAAGCTGATTCCTAAAATATTCGGTTATGATACAAAATGCTAAATGGTGTTTGCTGTCAACAGCTTTCTGTTTCACGTACTTTTTATACATATGTACACGTTTAGTTATTTGTTCCTTCTAATATCTTCTCATATAAATCTTTAAACAGAGTTAACCGAAACAATTAGAAGTATTAAAAATTTCCAAAAATTTAAACAGGACTCTAATGACATAATGGAAGATTTTATATCAAAAATTATTTTCGGGAATGAAATATTTATTAATTAATTATTAATTAATTCATTTATTAATGATGTGCTAATAATCCCAATTTATGATTAAAAACATTGAAATTTATTGTTGTGGGAAAGCTAGTTTTTATGCGCATTTCGCTGGTTGCTTAGGCCAGCTCGTCAGGAAACTTTTTCCAAATACTTTAGAAAAGCTAAAAATACTATACAAGTAAGACCATAAAGTTTTTTTTTTTTTTTCTCATTATTTATTTATTGAATCTTCATATTTTAAATATGAACTAACAATAATTAATCAAATCTTATACTAATACTTTATTTTTGTCCTGCCAATGCTAAACGAAAATTTTTCTCTTCACGGTTTCTGTTCACATATGTAGATGTTTAGCGCTCTTCTTGTCTGATGAGTCCTGCTGTATCTCTTCTCCTTAATCTAGAGTGGCCGCTGTAATTTAAAATATTTCGAGCTAGTGGATTTGGGTGCGACTCAAGACTTTTTAAATATTTTACTGCATACTTCGTAATAATAGTTTTTACTAACGGCACATTGAGATCCTTGTGAATATTTGAGTTTTTAACATACCAGGGAGCGGCTGTGATTATTCGAAGAAGTTTATTTTGTCGCCTTTGAATTTTTTCGATATTAGAAGACGAGGGAGTGCCCCATAACTGAATAACGTAGAACCAAATTGGTTTTAAGATAGAGTTGTAAAGTAGAAGTTTACAATCGAGACTAAGAGTTTCTTCCAATAAGCCAATTAAGTTGAATTGCTTTTAGTTTCATTTGAGTTAGTTTTGCTTCTATATGGCATTTCCATGTTAAACGCCGATCTAGATGAATTCCGAGATATTTTACATGCGATTGTTGGGGCACTAATTGATTATTGATTTTAATAGGGGGACATGACTCCCGACGCAAGGTGAATGTTATATGTACGCATTTTTGCTCATTAACCTTTATCCTCCATTGTTTTAACCACTTATCCAGTTCAAATATATGATCCTGCAAGTAGTGAGAAGCTTCATGACAGTTTTCGTGTACGCTTAAAAAAGCTGTATCATCAGCAAATGTTGAAGTTAGGGTGTGGTTGTTTGTTGGCATGTCTGAGGTATATATTAGATATAACAGTGGGCCCATGATGCTTCCCTGAGGGACTCCAGCGTCAATTGGCTGAGGAGAACTTATAAAAGCACCTTCTTTAATAATAAACTTTCGACCGACTAAGTAGCTTGTTTAATGGTAAATTTAGCTTCAATTTATGTAATAAGCCTTCATGCCAGACTTTATCAAAAGCTTGAGAAACATCGATGAAGAGGGCGGAACAATATTTTTTTTCTTCAAAAGTTTTTCTTATTGCGTTTACTATACGATGGGTTTGTTCAATTGTGCTATGTTCTTTTCTAAAGCCGAATTGATGGTTTGGAATACATCTATTTACATTTAAAATTGGGGTTAATTTTGACACTAACAGCTTCTCAAACAGCTTTGATATATTAGACAATAAGCTTATAGGTCTATATGACTCAACTTTTGTAGGATCCTTTCCTGATTTAGGTATCATGGTAACTAGGGATACTTTCCATTCCTGAGGGTAGTATTCAAGGCGTAAAATAGCATTAAAAATAAAGAGAATAATTTTCTTTGCTATGCTGGGAAGCTCCAAAAGCATTTTGTTACTGATCTTATCAAAACCAGGGGCTTTCTTCGGGTTTAAATCATGAATAGCCTTTACGATTTCTCTTATCTCAAATCTTAGTGGAACAGCGGCTCTAACAGCAACAGGTGGTAACTCGACCGCCATATCGAGAGATGTGTGAGCGGTAAATACGGTTTTCAAATGATTAACAAAAATATTTCCTTTTTCTATATCATTTCTTGCCCAACTTCCGTCTAAGTTTCTTAATGGTGGTTTAGTGATAACTGGTCTTTTAAGATTTCTATCTGCACGCCATAATGAGTAGTCTGATTGTGGAGTTGCATCAAGTTCCTTAAGATATTTTTCAAAGGATGCAGTTTTTTGGGACTGCAGTAACTTTCTTAGCCTTTTTGTGCACTCTTTTAATAAATTCTTAAGTTGGGGGGATCTGTGCAATTGCCACTCTCTTCGAACTCTCCTTTTTTCAGTCAATAGACGCTCGACATCTATAGAATATATGGTATTGTTTTTGGTTTTTTTGAGGGTTGTGCTGGAATGTTTAACAGCTAGTTTGAGATAACTGTCAAAATTAACAATAGCGAGATCCACGCTCGCCGGTGTGCTTAGCGGAATATTTTCTGTGCAATGGGCACTAAGATATTTTTTATATTTTAACCCATTTATTTGTGAGGCTGATTTCAATAAGTACCCAGTCGGAGATACGATTCTATTTGGAATCATTATAGTAACAATTGTAGGTGTGTGATCGGAAGATAATTCTAAGGAAGCTTCAACATAAATCGTTTCTGCGGGGATGTTTTTAACCACTCCAAAATCTATGACATCTGGAAGTTTTTGCTGATCAGTAGGCCAATATGTTGGTTTACCGCTCGCGACCACATTTAGATCCATTTTACGAATTGTGTTAAACAAAACACGACCCTTAGGCGTAATAAGTCGTGACCCCCAGAAAGTATGTTTAGCGTTATAATCGCCAGCAGCCAGGAAGCAGGGTCCTAATGATTTGAAGTATTTATTATATTGTATTGGCTTTTCTGATGAAAGTGAAGAAGAATTTTAAACACTCATGTCTTACTTGTAACAATATCAAAGCTTCAACCAAGCCACAACAATAAACAGTGAATTTTTTCTTTCTTACATTTTATCAGCCGTATTCATAACAAAAATTTAGCCACAGTTTGTACACTAGAGATGAGCGATATTTCTGTACCTGTGATTTAATCACTGTTACTGAAAAATCACGAATAACAGTTGTGACTAAATTTGTCCAGTAACAGGTACTTGCTAAATCGTTCTTTTTGTTTTTGGTTCAAACAAAAATTCATGATATTTCACTGTTTGTGCGGGTAATAGCGTTTTTTGAATGCAATGGCGAATAATGTTGCTGTTCCTTTCATTCTCTCTTCTATCTTATTAGTATTTTTTAAGCCAAAGTTTATTTTTTCAAGTATGTATGTAAGTATATGCAAGTAAACAGCTTTGAAAGCTCTTACAATTTGTTGTTGTTTCTTTGCAAAGTACTTACAAACCGTGATCACATTCACAGTTTTAAGGAGCAGTGATTTTTAAATCACGTTCACTAATCACGATGTTCTTTAAAAATCACGGGATCGCTCATATCTATTGTACACTACGTACAACGAGCTGCTAACTAGAATGCCGATTATGCTTAGCAGCTTGTTAGCATAGAGTTTATTAATAACAAATTTTATCCGTCTGCTAACTTTTAATAAATCAACTCTGAATATTAATGATGCCACATTATATTACTCAAAAATGCAACACGTTTTGCATTAATCATCGCTGGTTTTGTCATTTTATTTCATTTTTTTTTTTATTTTCCCTCTTCATATAAAAATTTTAAATGTTTTTAAATTAAAATATATTTAAAAAAGGACTCTAAACTAAAAAAAAACAGTGTATTAAAAAAAAAACAAACAAAATTATTCAACATAAAATTGCTTTTTATCACAAGTTGGCAAACGTTTGGCAGCTTGTTAACAAGAGTTTAGCAAATCGTTAGCCAGAGGTTGGTAAGTGAATAAACTTTGTGCTAACTTCATGCCAAATTTTCGTTATGAATACGGCTGTATATGTTTAGAGAAATCCAGGAAAAGGACTGAGAAATTTGATATTCTGTATTATTTGTTGCTTTCGATTTCTTCAACATCTACGATAAGTGAAAGAATTTTCAAGTCAAGTTTTATCAAAACTAAAAAAAAGAATCGATTAAATCCTAAACATTTGTTCTTGGCGCACACTTTTTCTTTTAAATATCCCCAAGGTTAGGTTAGGTTCCATTGGCAGCCGTGATCAAGCACAGCTCACGTGGGTCCATTACCGTTGTGTTACCATATCACGCCGTCTCCCATGGGTCCTATGAAATCTGGCTGCTAGTATTCCCACCGGTCGATTCAATATAGGAGTGGATCCTGTTTACATCAACATCAGAGAGACAAGTTTTGTCCCCAAGGGCTCTTCGACCAAACATTTCGAGTCTTAAGTCTCCGAATGCCGGGCAATTACAGAGAAGATGTTCCGTTGACTCTTCCTCCTCCTCATCGCCGCAACTTCTACACAAGTCATTATAAGGGAGCCCCAGCCTCTGGGCGTGCCTCCCAATGGCCAGTTATAACCGTAATTAGGTTTCTTAGATGATGTCTGGACAGCTGTAATGCCCGCCGCGTCCTTTTTTCATCTATGATGGGCCAGATTTTCCTGGTTTCCCCACAGGTGGTTTCATCGTGCCACCTCTGACTGGCGATAAGATGAAACCTGTGCGCTATAAGTTGCTTACACCCTGGGAGTGAAGCACCTACATTATATGTGAAACCGTCCCGATTCAAGGTGGTACCTGCGTACGAAAACGAATCCGCCATGCAGTTCCCATGTATGTCCCCGTGTCCGGGGACCCAATTTAGGGTGACCAGTGAATGTCTCGCTATCTCCTCCAGAGACATCCGGCATTCTGGCTCAATTCTCGATGTGATAAGCACATTCTCCAGGGATCTTATGGCCGCCTTGCTATCGGTTATAATGTGAATATCCCTTCCAGATATTTCACAGTACCGGATGCGTCTGGCGGCTGTGTGGATGGCCATTATCTCGGCCTGGATGACACTGC
This sequence comes from Pollenia amentaria, assembly GCA_943735925.1. Classification (NCBI taxonomy): domain Eukaryota; kingdom Metazoa; phylum Arthropoda; class Insecta; order Diptera; family Polleniidae; genus Pollenia; species Pollenia amentaria. The sequence goes on from OX031006.1 coordinate 57,100,576, forward strand.
AGTGGTCCGGCAGCCTTATAGGAATGCTCCAGTTTAGCTGCTCGGAGTACATATGCCAGAACCGACACCATAGTGTTTTAGACCCTTCCGTGAAGATTCGAATCGCATTCGCGGGAATTTGCAGGTCATCATAGTGGACCACGTTATCCAAAATGCTTACCATGAAGCCAGGATCAAAGATTGGCTCGGGTGTGACATAATCAACATCCATGTGCCAATTAATATCGTTCAGAATGTTAGCATGGCCGATATTGTAATCCCTCCATGCTCCGGTGGCCCTTAGTCTTACCGCCGAGTTCGCAGCTATCCTTTTTGCCAAAACGTCTGGTGGTAACCAGTTTAAAATAGTAAACAATTCCTTAGAGGAGTTGTTCTAATAGCACCTGTTACCGCTATCGCCACCATTCTCATTGTACGTTCAAACCTGGTTTGATGACTCCTCACCTTGAGCGCCGGCCACCAAACAGCTGCCCCGTAGAAAAGAATGGGTTTAATGACACATTCGTATAGCCAGTATGCAATCCTCGGGTTAATTCCCTAGTTTAGCCAATGGCCCTTTTGCAGCAATATAATGCAGTAGCCGCCTTATTAGTCCTGGAACTGTTGTTCATCTTCCAGTTCAGTTTGCTGTCCATTAGCCCAAGATAATTGGCGCTGTCAGACAGTTCCAGTGACACCCCCTTTATCCTCGGGGTATTAAATTTGGGAATTTTGTTTCTCCTTGTGAAAAGTACCAGTTCTGTTTTGGCAGGATTTACATCCAGTCCACATCCCTGGCACCATTTTGTAAGGACGTCCAATGCGGACTCCATTAGTTCAGACAATAGTCTGGGATCTTTACCCATAGCCACAATTGCGACGTCATCCGCATATGCAACCGTCCTTTCCATGGCTCTGAGTAGGGTATTTATATTTAGATTCCAAAGTAAAGGTGACAGTACACCACCTTGCGAGGTGCCCCTAGTCGCAACCTTTGAAATGTTCGAGGCGCCCAAGTTGGATTCGATACGCCTGAAGTGCAAGATACTGCTGACAAATTGAATGATCGCTGGGTCGATTTCCAAATGTCTCATAGCGTTAATAACCGATTCAGGTCTAACGTTGTTGAAAGCGCCCTCAATATCCAGGAATGCAACTAAAGCAAATTCCTTGTAATGCAGGGATCTCTCTATGTGGCCCACCAATGAGTGAAGCGCAGTTTCAGTGGACCTGCCCTTCGTGTAGGCGTGCTGAGCCAGTGACAGGAAATTGTGTCCTAACGATGATCTAATATGAATATCTAAAATCCTCTCTAGTGTTTTCAGTAGAAAGGAGGATAGACTAATTGGTCTAAAGTCTTTAGCCATAGTGTGAGATGTCTTCCCACTCTTGGGGATGAAGACGATCTTATATGTTGCCCAAGTTGATGGGACATGTGAGAGACTCAGGCAGGCTCTAAATATTGCCAAGAGCCATGGCATCAATATTCCCAGGTTCTTTTGTAGGTCCGCTGGGATAATCCATCCGGGCCTGGAGATTTAAAGGGATGAAAGCTTTTGACCGCCCATTCCACACGATGGCGAGTTATCGGAATATTAGAGATATCCCGAGCGCCACTAAATGTTTCCTCCCTAGGCACATCATCAGTGCAACCTGGGAAGTGTGTATTCATCAGGACCTCAAGGGTGTCCCGACTGTTTGTGGTCCAGGATCCATCCATCTTTCGTATATATAATGGAATAGCTGGTTTAGAGGATAAAATCTTACGTAGCCGACTTGTCTCCGAGGAGTTTTCCACGTCACTGCAGAATTTCCTCCATGACTGTCTCTTGGCCTTCCTGATAAGATTTTTGAATCCATTTACTGAGGACTTGTAATTGTTCCAGACACCGTTACGTTTTGCCTCATTAAAAAGTTTCCTGCTTTCCTTGCGTTTTTCAGCAATTTCGGCATTCCACCATATGGGCTTAGCTTTGCCCCTCCTGTCGATTATTTTACAGGATTCGTTTGTTGCCTCCATTAAGACACCAGTCAATGACTCCACTACGGAGTCGAGCATGGACACACTGTCTATGAGAACCGGGCACATAGGCAGCTTGTCCCCGAGTACACTCGCATAGATACCAGTTGGTCCTTCTTCTATTCGTGTAGGGTTTAACTGAATCAACTCTAAAGGAAAAATTGAAATCAACATACATGTGATCAGAGAGAAACAGTCCTTTGACACGTTCCAATCGCTAATCATATCCGCGAACTTATCACTAATAAGCGTAATATCTAGAACCTCGCTTCTGTTAGTCACAATAAAGGTGGGCTCACTACCCCTATTAACTTCTGTTAGTTCGTTTTCTACTATGAAGTTCAAAAGCGACTCACCTCGTGGATTGACATCCGAGCTTCCCCAGACGGTATGATGTGCATTAGCATCAGCACATATTATTAGGGGGATGTTGCGCCTGTTAGCATACGACATCGCCTTCCTGGTTGTGGAGTTTGGGGGATTGGCACCCTGGCCATGTGCCATGTAGCAGCTCATAAGCCAAACTGTACTGGATTTGCATTCTACTGCGACAGTGCATGTGTCCTTATCGCTAAAATCAGAAAGAATGAAAGCTTTAAGGATGTTTTTGACCATAACACAAGCCCTGGTCTTACCTTGATCGGCTGCGAGAAATGTATTAAAACAATTTAGTTTTTTCTAGTTGTCCGCTCTTCGGAGGGATAACTTTATTTATTTAAAACAATCTTAAGACTCACTTAAACTTTATTTTAAAATATTTTTAAGCTATGCAACGTTCGCAAAACTGCTTACGTTGCACTCCATAAAATGTGGGAATGGAAATGTAATTTAATATTTTGTTGTCACCCTACATTTTATGGACGGTAATGATAGTTTTTGTGGGAAGGATGTAACTCCTCCACCCTTTAGCTAAAATTCTCCCGAATTTTGCCTTTTCTTTATATATATACGAACAAAAATCTCTTAATTCCTATCATCAAAATGTATGTAATTTGTTGCTTAATATGTTTATTGTAAATTCATATTTTGATCTTATAAAAGGTAATTAGTAATTTTATCCAAATAATATTCTTCAAGCTTAAGTGCTTTAAGCTACGTTCAGACTGATGAAATATTTGAAAGCAAATATCAAATATTTCATTAACGTAGTCTGAACACAAAATAGTTTTGAGTATCAAATAAAATAACAGCTGATTTTGAGCAAATAAAAGTATTTGCCGGCAAACAAATATTTGTCCAATGTGAACATAGTGTGAACACAAAAAATCAAATATTTTAGTAATTTTTGAGAAAACATTTATTTGATATTACAAAAAAATTGTAAGAGCAAACAACGACAAATAATTTTAGCCATGTTCCGGATAGAAGCAATTTTTCCTGTAAGTTTTCGGATTCTTTACAATTTTAAAGATTTTTTATAATTATTAGAGATTGCTATCGTGCCGCTATTAGCAAATTTTTGCGAATTACCGCTAATTTAGCAATTTTTATAGAATTTTTTTTGGTTTTCCCCTACATTTTGTTTTTTAACCGATTTAGCAATTTCAAATATATTTTAGGGTTTGTTTCCAAGTTAGCTATTTTTCGCGAATTACAGCCATGCTCGCGAAGAAGCGATTTTTCACTGTGAATCTTTAGAGCTTTAACGATTTTTAATAATTATTAGGCTTTGCTATCAAAATATTTCTTTTAGTCTGAACGCATGGCAAACATGAATTAATTTATTTTATTTAACACTGTTTGCCAACTGTTTCATCAAACAAAAATTATCAAATATTTGAGCTTAGTTTGAACATTAACAAAATATTTTTTTGTTCCACACAGTTTGAAGCAAATATCAGAACAAATATTTTCGTTAAATATTTCATTAGTCTGAACGTACCTTTAGGAACATTCCACAATTATGAGTGAAATTAAAACATAAATCAAATTAGGCACTTTCCTTTTGCATACATACATTTCATACTGCATACAGAAAATACAAGTGTATTACAACTAAAAAACATTACTTACAATGAGTGACAATATTCAAAATAAAATAAGTATTAACGTTAATATATTGAATTGCATAATATACCACAACTTAAGATATAATTAATTTATAACTCAGCATGCTCCTTAACTCCTGATTTTGATACATTATCAACACGATATTTCTTTATAATATCTTCGGTATTTAGAACCGTAATATTTTTAGTTTCATTTAATTTTAATTTTAAATTTGTTTTTCTCTTCTTTTTAATGTATAAATTATTATTGATATAATTATAACTAATATTATTACAGTAGAGTTAAGTCCATATACTATTTTGTTATGAAATCTTAATTCTTTTATTTCGTCAATATTTTTTGTATGTTCTAACATAATTTTTTCAAACTTTATTTCATTATGAGTCAAGTTAGCGATTTTGTCCGGTGGATAAAAAAACTTTTCATAAATTACATTTTTATTATTTTTAAAGGTCTAATTAAAAATTGTGAGATTACAATTGTTAAAATTTATTAAATAGTTTCCCGATAAGCTTAAGTTCCTATTGTCACAAGTCTGCCCAAGTTTTTCGTTTCTTACATTTTTCAACAAAATAGTTTCGTCATCTAAACATACTATATTTGTTTTATTATTGAATCTGTATTTGCAGCTACATGTCTTCAATAACCTTCAACTTTGACAATTGGTCTAAATATAACAATCTTTTTACAATTTCATTATTACTTTTCCGAATCTCCTGAAATGCAGATTTAATGTTTATTCTATATTTTTCTATCGAATCCCTTAAACTGTTTATTGATTTATTAAATGAATCATTTACAATTATTTGCCTATTTACTGTTTTTATTAAATTTCTGTTATTTTCGTCCGTAGCTGACAGATGCTCCAAAATGCCGGTTCTATCTTCGTCGTCCATAGTCCCGAACAACCATTTCTGTGCCTTGCCGACAACGTTCAATAAGCCTCTTCTATTCCTCTTTACCCTAGGAATTATAGTCTGAACTTTTTCGTATATGCTTTCTATCTCACTCAAGAGTACTTGCTTATTACTTACATCTAGTGCTTTGATATTCGTTTCTATAAGGTTCAGAGTCTCAAGTATTTTGCCAACATTTATAATATGGACAATTGTATTCGTGGTGTTTACTATCTCTACATCATCAACTTTTATGTCGATATAACAGTGATTATCCGGTAGTTGATTAATCTGCAGGAATGCAGAACTTCTTGTAAACATTAGTAACATCGAGAGCAAGATGATCTACAAAAGACAAAAGAAACAACAAAATTCTCTAATCATTATCATTTGTATTTTTCAAAAAGCGGCCCTTAAGATTTTTTAAACGCTCAGACAAATACTCAAAGTCAATATCGTCGTTGTCAGAGAAATCCCCATTTTCCGCAAATTTGAACGGTCTTTTAATGTTAGATTCATGAATGTTTCTCAAGGAATGCTTTCGGTATTTGGGCTGTTCTTTATGACGTAAAGCCTTGTAGTTTTTTATATAACCTTCTTCCCTATTCTCTACATAATTTTCCCTATTTGGGTTTCGTTTCTCATCCAATTTATCCTTATACTTCTCCATTCTTTTCTTAATTATTTCATAGTTTATTTTATTATTAACTACATCGAAAGGGGTACATTTTATTGTACTGTGATAACTATTATTATAGAAATTAATAGCTTTTATTATTTGTGTTTCTATTGGTAACTGTTCTTCTAGGTTAAGTGCTCTTATTTTCTCTGTTATGGTATTGTTTAACCGTTCTGCATCAGCATTCCCGGTATGACTATTTGGTTTTGTTATATGGAAGTCAATTCCTTCTTCATTTAAGAAATTTCTGACATTGTTCGAATTGAATTCATTGTCAAACACAAATTTTTTCGTTTTACCTTTTATTGCTAAGAATTCCCTGAGTTTTTGTACTATAGTTGTACTATTTCTGTCAGGCATGTGGAAACAGACTGCATGTTTTGAAAATTTGTCTATGAAAACCATAAAAGACTGCTTACTATTTACATATGTGTCCACATGTACTATTTCGTTTACGGTTGTTGGTGTTTCAGTTCTTTGGATCTTTTTCTTTACAGGGTTTCTGTCATACTTTGCCGATGAGCAAATATGGCATTTATTTATAACCCAAATCTAAAAATGTATGGCCATTTTTAAATTTGGGTTATATATTTTATGTTTGATATTCTCATAAGTAGCTAATATTCCGGAATGACCGCTTTCATATTTATGAAAGAGAGCTATATGTTTATTTAGTTCATTCTCATTTTCCATGTCCTTAGCAAAGTAGGAACATTTAACTATTTTGTATTTATCCCTATCAGAAAACTCTTTAGTCAACTGTTGTTGCACTTTGTAATAATCATGATCATTTAACTCCGAATATACCCCAATTTTTCCTTTTGTAACTTCTCTTCTTAAGATATTAGAAACATTTTCCTGCTCAATGGCATTTCTATCTATAAAAATTCTTTTATTGCCGAAAATTGTTTTGACATTACTTTCTTTTTCTTCCACAACGATGATCTGAATTTTGAAGCGATTTACGATTGTTTCCAATATTCCAACACCATCGCCGTGGTCCTCCTCCTGTGAGTGTATTGTTTGTACCTCCAAAGAATCTGCCTTGCTATTTGTTTCTCCATTGTATACAAAATCCTCTTTAATTGGTTCTGTTGTATTTATTTCATTTGTCTCAACGTTAATTCTGCTAAGAAAATCGGCAATGTAGTTACACTTTCCTTTTATGTGTTCTATTTTAAATTGGTATTCGCCCAAATCAATGAGATATCTTTGTAGTCTAGGACTTATATCTCTGCCTGAATATTTGCTCATAAGCCATTTTAAGGGTTGGTGGTCGCTTTGCAAATCAAATTCCTTCCCATATATATAAGGCCTAAAATATTTTACACCCCAAACTATTGCTAACAATTCTTTTTCAATTGTTGCATAGTTGGTTTCGTGTTTATTTAAGGTTCGCGAAGCATATGCTATTGGGTGACCGTCTTGTGTTAAGACAGCGCCAATTGCATTGTTGCTTGCGTCTGTTACAATTTTAAAACGTTTGTTAAAATTTGGGTATCTTAATATGGGTGAATTTGTTATGAGCTCTTTGAGTTTCTCAAAAGTTGTAATATAGCTAGGATCATTTGTGTTTATTTTTTCGTCTTTCCTTAAAAACTTCGTCATTGGATACGCTATCTTAGCATAATTGTGAATGAATTTTCGGTAAAATCCAGTCATACCTAGAAACGATTTAATTTGTTTCTCAGTAGTTGGAAGTTTAAGCTTCTGTATTACTGAAATTTTGTTTGGGTCTGGTTTGATGCCATTAGTTGTTAACATATGGCCTAAAAACTGGGTTTCCTTTTGTAGGAAATCACATTTGTTTATCTGTATTTTTAGCTGGGCCTTTCTTAAAGTCTTGAATATTTCCCTGATATTATTAATATGTTCTGTTAGCGAAGTGCTAAATATTAAAATATCGTCCATATAGACGACACAGGTTTTGTTTATATGATTCTCAGCACCGAGTTCATCAACCTTTGAAAGGTCGAAGGTGCGTTTCGTAGTCCAAAAGGCATTCGGATGAATTCAAAGTGCCCAAATGGAGTAGAAAACGCAGTTTTCTTTCTATCCTCCTCTGCGAGAAGTATTTGGTGAAACCCTTTCGCCAGGTCTATAGTGGAGAAATATTGGGCTCTCCCTAATCTATCTAATAAGCTGTTTAGGTTTGGTATTGGGAATTTGTCTTCAACTGTATGTTCATTCAACTTTCTATAATCTATGACTATACGCCAATTTTTGGTACCTGAGTTATCGGTTTTCTTTGGGACAATCCATAGGGGACTATTATAGGCCGAGTTGCTCTCCCGAATAATATTATGTTTTAGCATGCTATCTATTTGTTTCCTGATTTCATCCTCATGAATTTGAGGTTAACGATAAATCTTCGAATAAAGAGGCTTTTCTGTGTCAGTAATAATTTTATGTTCTATTTCAGTTGTTGCCGAAAGTTCATCACCTTCAATATAAAATAAGTCCTTGAAATCGTTCAAAAGATTTGTAATTTTCTTTGTTTCTTCATTAATTAGATGCCCAAAATTAATCTTATCGAAAACTGATTCTATAGAAATTGGTTCTAGGGAACATATATTGTCGATATAAAAAGGATAACTCATTTCCTCAAAAAATATATTTTTGTTTAAAATTTCAACATAACCATGATTACTATTTATTATTGCCCCGAGTGGTTTCAAGAAGTTTTGTCCCATTATGGCATCATAATTATCATTCTTAAAATTAACAACCTTCCAACTAAGTGTTCCCAAACAACAGAATTCTTTGGGAAAAGGTGTAATCAAGTAAGAATATATTTCATTAAGTCCATTTAAAGTTCGATATTTGATTGGTCTTTCGAGTTTCTGTTCCGGATAGTTATCAATTAATTTGTTTTGTTTAATGATACTTGTCGTTGAGCCTGTATCTATTAGGCACCTAATTTTTTGCTTCCCTATTGAGATTACTATTATGGGCAAGGTGGTCCTTGAGGCGGTATGTGAAAATGTATGTCCCGTTCCTCATGAATTGTGCCTATTTCCATCGGTTCTGTTTCCTGGCCTGAGAAGTTTGATTGACGTTGTTGTCTACTTTGGTTATAATTTCTGGTTTGGTTAGATCTTGTCTGACGATTACCCATATTCTGATGCCCTAGATGTATATTATAATTTAAGCCTTGACCTGAACTTCTAAAATTTCTATCTAATTGTTGAATGTTATCGGTCCTAAAATTATTGTTTGTGTTTTGAAATCTGCCATTTTGGCTTTGGAAATTATTTGACCTCAAATTTTGCCAATTTTCCTTAGGTGTACGATAACCATTGTTTGTCTTAACATCAGCAAAGGGTTTATTGTAACTTGATTTTTGTCTATTTCTAAGATCAATTCTGTGAGCAAAAGCTATAGCTCTAGTATCATATAAAAGTTTCAATTTTGTATATTTTGTGATTATATTATTCAATGTTTCATGTTCATCTAAATGGGCTCTTATCGGTCCATCAATTGTCTCCATTAATAGGTCTACTAAATCTCTGTCCACATAAGCTGGGCTATAGACTATTGGTTTTCTTACATCTACTTCATATAGTTCATTAATTTCATATTTAGCCTTAATAAATATATCAAAAAGTTCATTTAAGTAACTCACTTTAACACTTCTACAGAAGTTGAATATCTCCGCATACGTCTTTCTTGATTGTAGGCTGCTCAATAATTTTTCCTTTACCTGTTCCCAAGTGGCATTATTGTCTAATTCTCTAACTATCCTTCCTGCATTGCCTTCAAGCTTCTCATTTATAATTATGCTCACCCCATATGCCAGCAAAGCCTGATTATTAACAGCTAAAGCCATTGTTGATTCCACTGATTGTATAAATTGTCTTAAATTATGATTTCCATTTAAAGGTTTGATGCTTCTAAATTCCCTTACGATTTGGTCAGGTTGAAAAACAATTCCCTGCTGCACTTGAACTGGTTCTTCCTGTTGATGTACATTAACTTGTTGCAATTGACTTTGGTGTACATGCTGCCGTTGAGTATTAATTTGCAGTAATTGTTGTTCAAGCTGCTGCTGTTGTAAATTAATTTTTAATTCTTGTTGCTTAAGAATAGTTTCCAATTCTACGACTCTTTGTTGTAGTTCCTCCTCCATGTTGATTTTTCGGTTGTTGTCGAAAGTGTCTTTTCGGTTCATGAGTTTCACTTGATATTTAATTATTTGTTTATTTATTTATTTTTAAGAATGCTTAACTTGTATAAAGGAAATATTTGCTTTTATATAAGTACAACTCAAATATTTGGTTTTTATGAAACTTCTGTTCCAATATTATCTTTTCTTCAGAAAAGGTTCCTTTCGTTGGGCGCCAGAAATGTATTAAAACAATTTAGTTTTTTCTAGTTGTCCGCTCTTCGGAGGGATAACTTTATTTATTTAAAACAATCTTAAGACTCACTTAAACTTTATTTTAAAATATTTTTAAGCTATGCAACGTTCGCAAAACTGCTTACGTTGCACTCCATAAAATGTGGGAATGGAAATGTAATTTAATATTTTGTTGTCACCCTACATTTTATGGACGGTAATGATAGTTTTTGTGGGAAGGATGTAACTTGCGTACAGAGTACAATAGCCGTCTAAACTGAGTCCGCAAACCCTGTCTCTATACAACAATGGTTCTTGGATACATATAAACTCCTCCGTGCCTGAAGCCAATCGGAGGAGAAGGGCAGCTGACGCCGCTTTAGAGTGATGAAGGTTGATCTGCGTAACCTTCACCATAGCTCATCGCTATGGACGACTGTGACGTTGGCATCCTCTGGGTCGTCGTCCGATTCCAGAAGGATGTCCTCATCGTCCGCCACTTCCAACTTACCAAGGAAGTCACCCACAAGTCCGCTGACCGATTGGGTGTCTTCATTGGTCGTTGACGTAGCAGAATCGTCTTCCAAAAGCTCCGTTGATGCTGTTGTTGTGATGGTAGTCACCGGAGCTTGAGGCTTCTCTTTGTCATCACCTTTGTAGACTCGGAGGAAGATAGCTCCAAATCCATAGAATATCTTCCCCTGTGTCTTCCGAAGTGACGGCAGAGAGTCACTGATTATTATAACAGTGGCCTTCCTGGACTCTTCAACAGATTCAGAAACCCTCACTACTTTCCAGTCCTGTGTGGGTAACTGGGGGTAACTGATCTGTACCCCAATATCCCCAAAGAAAGAATTCACACGGTGTCAAATTACCAAATCAAATGATCGTGGCGGCCCGGATCGACCCGGCCATCGAATTTCTAGCCTTGTTGTAACCACATATCGAACCTATACTTATCCTCAATTTCTGGTCACAAGAAGTCTTTTATTTGAACGCCCATTTTCGTGAAGGGTTTCAACAGTCTTAACGCGCTGCTCAATTATGTACCTCCCCATGGTTGCATTTCTCAAACGCTGAAACAAAGAAATGTCAAAGTAAGTTGGGCAAAAACTTGACGTTAATCCTTTAGAAAAATCGAAACGTTGAATATTTTCCTAACTGTTTGCGCTACCTAGTGCTAAATTTAATAATTTAAGTTAAAATTTAGCAGTTTATTTGTTAACGGAAAGTGTGGGTTTTTGTTTTGGCTCTTATAGCTTTCTACGGTTAGAGGAGTATGTTTTAAGCAAATTAAGTAGGATTATAGCTAAAGAAATAAAAAAATAATATAACAAAATTTAAATTAAAAAAAAAATTATGTAAAAACTGCAAAATCTGCAAATTTTACAAAAACACTTATTTTTTTAAACAAAAAACTTCACAGCTGCTCAATGCTTAGAAAAACTGAAAAATGCAGATAAATCTGCACAATTGGCAATGCTGATGCTATACCTTTTTCTTTTAACACATTGCCAGTGGCGGCTTGCCACACTGTTTAAAAAAATTCTAAGTACAATCTGGGCTGCCATATGTAGTAATTTCTCGCCAAACGTGGCGATTTTAAAACTTGTTTGATGTTCTTATTTTATATATGCTTAGTTTAAAAATTTGTTGCGAGGGCTTATTCAAAGTAAGAGCGCAATTATTCCAAAAATAAATTAAACAAAAATAATGAAAGAAAAAATCCAAATTGATGTGTTATTTTAAGAACAAAATACTTTTAAAAACAAATAAAAAATAAAAATAATAGCGATTGCATAAACTCTAAGCTATCAAAATAATATTAAAACAATGAACAAATAGCAATAGTAATTATTATTATTCATGTGCTTTATGTATTATTTTTTCAAAAGATGTGATAATATGAATTTTATTTTTGTTTTTATTTTATAAGAATTAAAAACACCTTTTTAAAAAGCACACTTTTATTAAAATGCGCTAAAAAGAAATAAAAATAAACATTAACTATCAACTTATAACATCATTAATCAATTTAAATTATATAAAAGCTTGACGCTTGTCATTACACAATTTATTTGATATAAAAGCTAGTCGCGAGATTTAAGTACTTGTATTTACTTCGTTTGAAAATTAAATAGTTAAAATCAATCAATTCAAGTTATGTAATTTACATGCTTGTTTAGACAAGTAAATCTCGCGAACAAGCTTTTATATCATATAAATTGTGTAATCCGTTATAAGTTGATAGTAAAAGTTTTAAAGTAAAATTTTTTTTTTTTTTTCTTTTTAAAGCATTTAAATAAAAGCGTGTTTTTTAAAAAGGTTTGTTACTATTCATTTATACTTTTCTTTTTAGCGCATTTAAATAAAAGATTGTTTCTTAAAAAGGTTGTTTTCTTTTAATTTTTTTAAAACTCGAATTCGTATTCTTATGAGTCCTTTTATTTGATGCCCATATTGAAAGCAAGCATTAAAAAAGATAGTCCGCCATATATGATTTAGAGTAACGTCACTTTATTTTTCGACTTATTCTTAGCAAGCCCTCCCATTTCATACTCATATTGTAGGAATGCATTAAAAATAATTAGTCTGCCATCTTGGGTGTTTTATCATGTTAGATTTAGAATAACGTTACACAGTTAACCATGCGTCGTAATCTAAACTAAACGTGTTAAAAAAATGTCAGCTCAATCGGTTCGAGGTATCTGCTTCAAAATTAAGTTTCAAAATTTCACCCGAACAAACATACATTGCAAGTTAAATAAAAGCTTTTAAAATACATAAGTAGTTTCTTATAAACTAATTTTTTTTATAATTAAAAGTGGGTTTTCCATATTAATTTCGTGCTCTAAAACTTGGCTAAGCTTTAAGTTATAAAGCTGTCGAATATCGAATTTGGTTATTTATTTATAGGACGTATTTAAAAAAATAAATGAAATAAATATGTATAAAATTTTCTTCTGAAACGAAAAAATTAACATTTGGCGGGTTTTTTATTAAGAACAACTGGCAATGCTCATGTAAATTGTAGAAAAATTGTGAATATCAGCCAGGGTTGTCAGATTTATTTTGATGTTTTTTGCCAAATTCAATATCAAAAATCGCGATTTTGACAACATAATATATATTTAAAAATGTTTTTAAAATATTTTCTATAAATCCAAAAAAATAAATTTCTTCCGAATCGCATAAATTCTCCAAAAATGCGGAAAAGTCGCCTTGATATATATTTTTTTAAATTAAAGTAAAATGATTGGTAAACACACAAAAGGTTCAATAGTTTACAATAATCTACTTAATATGCTGTTTTCAAACACAAGTAATTGAACGTGAAGTAAAATTTATATGAAGAATACTCAAAAAACTGAGTGCTTTTCATATAAAATTACTAAACGTTCAATCACTTGTATTGTGAAAACAGCACATAAAGCAGCAAAACGTTTTTTTGTATTTAGTATTAAAAAAACATTGGATATATATCTAAAACTCTACACACTTCACCGGAAAAGCAATTCTTACTGCTGTTTTTAACAATGTATATTCAAAATATCGTGTGAAGTTTCAAAAGTGCTATTCATATAATTTATAACTCGTAACAACGTGTCAATAAGTTCGTATTGCACTCTATTTTGAAGGCGAGTTTTAGAAGAGTTAATTATTTAAAAGAACTCTTTCAACACAGACATTAGCAGTTGGAATTACATGCATATAAAGACAGTAAAAGCAAGTTTTTTAAAATTATACGTACCGGACGTATCCTTATAGCTATAAACTTTTTGCAAAACCTGATTTATATTAGATCGAATACCATCATTGAAATAATCTTTTCAAATCACAAACGGTAAATTTGTCCAAGAGTCTCAAAACAAATTCATATCTTATCAAATAGCCAAAAAAAAATCGCCATATATATATTATAAGCCGCAAAAAATCGCCAAATAGAAAATTAGGTCGCCAAGAACTTTCACAAGCCTGATTGTATTATGGAAATGGGTAAAACAAGGCTTACCGCTACAACCATGGTACAACTACAAAAGGTAGACTAGTTGGCCCATATGTTTGTCATCTGTTTACCCCTGCTACAACCCAAACGTCAAAAAATGCTCATGTTTGTTTACATTTTTTCATGTTTGTTTACACATAGTTAGTGCGCGCCATTTTTTCCTTCACGTGTTTTTTTTCAATTTGTGTTTTTATTTTAAATGCTGCTTTTTTTTGACGTCTCGGTTCAAAATACAAAAACAATTTGGCCTGTTGTTTTTGTCTTGTTGTACTTGTTGTAGCAACGAGCTTACCTTGTGTAGTTGTGCCATGGCTACAACAATACAAAAAACAACAGGCATTTTGTTTGTGTAAAATTCCTCACGGTTGTCAAAATCTTACTACTACATAGGGATGATGTAGTCATATTGGTATCGGGTAAGTTTCTGCCGACAATTAGCGATGTCATTCAAGGGGCGCTGGGGGAACTGTCAGCATGGGCGACTGATAAGGGTTTGGGAGTTAACCCGGAGAAGACAGAATTAGTTCTTTTCACTAGGAAGTACAAGGTGGAGAATTTTAGGCTGCCGGTACTAGGGGGAGTAGAGCTTAGGCTATCTGATAGTGCTAAGTATCTAAGAGTTTTTCTGGACAGTAAGCTGTCCTGGAGGAGGATTACTCAGGAGAGACTAAGGAGGGGTCTCAATGCCTTCTATGCTTGCAGATCGTCGATAGGTAGGAGTTGGGGACTCCGGCCGTCAGTTGTGGGATGGCTGCACACTTCGGTGGTTAGACCCATTCTTACGTATGGATGCTGTGTTTGGTGGGAGGCATTGAAACTAGCTAGTCGGAGGGACCTTCTGTCTAAGGCTCAGAGGTGTGCTTCGATCGGTATGACAGGTGCCTTGAGAAGTACCCCTCAGGCGGCTCTGGATGTTATTCTTCATCTTCTGCCTATAGAGCAGTATGTGATGGGAATGGCAGCAAGGAGCATTATTATGCTGAGGGAGATAGGACTGCTAGGAAATTTCACGGAGGGTCACACGCGGATCTTGAGTGAAATTAGTACTAGTGGTTATCACCTAGGCTCGCCCGGCTCTACGGATTATTTGGTCACTAGGGTCGATTTTGGGCGTTTGTCAGAGGTGATATTGCCTTCTAGGGAGAGCTGGTCAGGGCAGAGCAGATTGTATAGGGGATTTGCTATTTTCGCTGATGGCTCGAAGATGAAGGGAACGGGTGTCCTTCATATAGACTTCCCGACGACTGCAGTGTATTTCAGGCGGAGGTTCTGGGGATTCTCAGGGCCGTGGAATTAGTAGGGGCTAACATTGCCAAGGGCTCGGAGGTCACTATATATGTGGACAGCCAGGCGGCTCTTAGGGCCTTGATGGGCTGGTATGTGAACTCCAGGCTAGTGGACGATTGCAGGAGGGCTCTAGGAGGAATCTTAAGGAATTATGTTGTGAGGCTCTGCTAGGTACCGGGTCACTGCAACATCAGCGGCAACGAGATAGCTGATGAGTTGGCAAGACTGGGCACGGAAATGGAGGATCCTGACAGTTTGCAGGTGGTCAGGCCTCCAATGGGCTTCTACTTTAGGAGAATTAGGGAATGGATTCTGAGCGGGACTAATCGGGCTTGGCGAAGCCGAACGGACTGCCGAGTATCGCGCACGCTGTGGCCGATGCTTAGTAGGTTAAATTCTGACACGCTGCTGGATAAGAGTAGGGCTTGCGTCAGGACCATGATAGGTAGTATCACCGGCCACTGTATACTAGGCAGAATGGCGGTGAGAATGAGGTCTGGCTTATCGGATATATGTAGGCTGTGTGAGGACCCAGAGGAGTTGGAAGCAGCCACTGTCCCAGGCTACATAACAGCAGGCTGAGGTGGCTAGGTAGCAGATTCCTGCACGAATTGGGCGATGTCTCGGGCTGCGGGCTGGAGAATCTGACGGGATTCGTAATGGGAATGACCTGGCTGCGCGGCAGGAGGCTGGGGACTGGAAACATGTAGGGCAGTTTTCCTGTTTGGTAGTGTTGTTTCTTTTCTTGTTATGTCCGATTTCACCATTTACTTCTCCTCTGTCACACTATATTTCTTTCTCTTCTTTCCTTTTTTATTTCACTAATTAAGGCGTCACAATGGACCATATTGGTCTCTGGGTGAGGGTGTGAAGTTTGCTTCACACCAGCATTTCTAACCTAACCTAACCTAGGGAAAACAGAAGGAAAAAATGTTTTGTATGCATGTATGTATGGCAAAAAACGTAAACAAAAAAAAACATGTATAAGCAAAATGTAAACAACTTTTGACAACTTAAGGAAAAAAGCAAAATAAACATCTGGCTCCTTGCGCAGACCTATTGGATAGGCATTGGTGTAAAGCAATGTGGCAATGAGTAAAAGAAATAAGTCATACTTATACAACACAATAGTATTGTTGTTTCTTTTCAACCAGTTGTTCGGTAAACCAGTGAACGACTGACAAAAAGACCCAAGTGAACAATGAAACTGAACGACCGTTCATTGTTCATCTGAATGATCCGTTCAATTGAACGAGTTCGTTTATGGCTGACACAACCCTAGCACATATTACGCACAGATATGTAAAAAGTGACGTATGGAAAAGGCCCGAATCAGTTGCAATTGCAGCTTTCGAAGAAAGAGGCAAAAAGTGTTTTTTGCTATTGAAATGGAAATGTGTAAAAACAGGCCGCTACAATCAACACAAATTGCGTGATCAAGACAAAAATAAAAAAACACAAACCACGTTTAACAAAAGCATTAGTTGAGCAAACATTTTTTTTTGTACAAAAAAAATGTATTTATGTAGTAATATTGTTTTGTTTTATAATGTTATTTACTTACTCAAATATTATTTACTATTGTTGCGGTAAACTTAAAAGTTAATTTTTACAACAGTTTTGCAAATAAAATCCAACTAAAAAATTTGTGTTCATTGTATTGCGGCATAAAAATGGTTCAAAGAGAAATGAAAGCAGGACTGCTTTCTAAGAAAGACAAAAAATGTTCCGTCTCGTGACATATCTGTGTGTAATCTGTGACCCTAGTATGTGTGTTTATTGTCTTCGTCGGCGAGGTGGTAGTCGTCTAGGGATGGGCAATAAATATCGATATATCAAAATATCGATATTTAAAAAAATTATAGTCGAATTATATCGCCGATATTAAAAATACCCATATATCGATATTTATCTTCGATTATCGAATTCGATATTTTTAAGGTCTCTTTATAATAAAATTCAACATTTTAACCTTTGCTCAACTGCTTACAATACTTTTGTTTTTTAAGAATTGCATCATATATTTTTAAAAAATATTAAGAAAAAAACAGCGCTTTTCTGTTGTACATTTGCGCAGATTACACAGTTCAGTTTTGTCTCGGTTTTTTCAGAGATGATAACAAAAAAATAAGCGCAGAAAAATTATTCTGAAAAGTGTTCCTAGAATTATGCAAAGAATCGCCTTAATTATCGCGTATTAGCAGCAATAGACCCATGAAAGTTTGAATGTTAATAATAAAAAATAAATAATTTTTTATTTGATCATGTTCTTATATATTAAAAATAAATGTTTCGGTTGCCGGCAGTATATAATTCGGCATTATATAATCCCAATTATTTTTTTTTTTTTTTTAGATTTCATATGGCAAATAAATTAAAATTTTTTTGTATTCTTTACTTATTTTTTAATTTTTTTTTTATTGTAGAATTAACTGCCGCTCCCTCGATTTCAAACGAAAACTTTGTTCGCATAACTTACCTTAAAATCTAACTGCCCGTTCGCCGATATCGTACGTTAACGTTCGCATAGAAAATTACATTTAAAACAAAAGCAATTTTGTAAATTTTGTTTTAAATGTTATTTACTATGCGAACGTTAACGTTCGATATCGGCGAACGGGCAGTAAATTTTAAAATTGGTTTTTGTTTTAAATAAATTTTAATCAAATGAAAGTTTCGTTCGAAATCGAGGAACAGGCATTAAATTTAAAATTAAAAGAAACAATAAAAAGTTAGTATGGAAAAACATGTAATATGTTTGTACATATGTAAATATATATTGACATAAGTATATTAAGTTTTTAAATTTGGTAATAATTTCAGCTTAATACGTTCGATACATCGATATATCGATTTTTTAATTAATAAATATCGATACTCTTACAAAATATCGATACGATATATATCGATATATTTTTTCAATTTGCCCATCCCTATAGTCGTCCCATTTTCTGTCTATTTTCCGACACAAAATGTTTTAGTTATAACTATAACAGCTGCGTCATGAACACTTTTCTAATTAGGGTTGCCAGTTTTTAAATCAGAGAAATCAGTACATAACAGAAAAAAATCAGTACAATTGCATAAAAAACAGTACATATACTTTTTTAATATAAAATTGACTATTAATAACATGAAAAGCACAATCTTTTTTAAAACAAAACTTGAATTCATGCTATAATTTGAATAGTGACAAAATTTAATTATTAAAACTGATTTTTTTTTTTAAATAATAATTCAATTCCTTATATATTTATAGCGGGAATACAAAATGAACAACAAAAAAATCTAAAACACAACAAGTTGTTAAAAATTTGATTCTTAATTTCTTGTTAGCTTTTTCAAAGAAACATAAATTTTATTAAAAGCAAAATTTGAGTTCTTTAACATTTTGCTATTTTGACTTAATTGTTGCATTAGGTATTTTCTTAACCTACGGACACACCTAGCAAATATTTGTCGAAAAAAAACGTGACCAACATGTGAACTAAAATTTTATTTCCTTTATTCTATTATATTTTTATATATAGGTCAGCATAAAATTAAATAAAAGTAGTTTCTTGGTATATCTGCCAGCAAAATTAATTTAATTTTGCAATTAAAAGGTCATGCTTAATCTCTTTTATTTTGAGGATAAAGCCAATGTCTAATTTAACCGAGAACAGCTTCAAAAGGGGTTTGCAAGCCAATTTCACTTAGAACTCTTCTATAAAAAACTAACATTTAAATTTTCTCAAAAATGAATTATTTGACATTGACCTTTTAAGCACAGCTAAAAGCTACAGTTATAAGGACAACAATGTTAAAAACCCCATTAAACACTTGAAATAACGAAGCTTGTTATGTATTTATTTTCAAAATAATTTAAAAAAATTATTTAAAAGTGATTTACAACTAATTACTATTAATAATTGTAAAAGGCACAATCGTTTTTCAGACGATCTTGCGCTATAGATTTTTATAAATAATATATTTACATATTTATGTTTGGACATAATTATTTACAATGTTGCAAGTTAAAAATTTGTATGGCCTTTTTGTACATTGTCCACAATTTCATTCCTGTTGTCAGTCTTCGAGAAATTGTAAAACACATTACTACTATAACCAAAGTTTGTCTTTATCTGCAAGTCACTCTTTAGATTTTATATTAGGAGCCTGTTTCTCTCTTTGCTCCACTTTGAAAACTACAGACTTGTTCTTTAAAAGCGTTTGAATGTGGAATGGAAGAAATAAAATCCATATTTCGTCAAATTCGTAAACGCACCACCATGTATAAACACTTTCCATTTTTCTCCTACTGTCTTCTTTTTTCGTACTGACTCGGCAAAAATCTTGTTAATAACTCATCGATAAGAACATCTGTATTAATATTTGCATGACAAACAATTTGACAATATGACAAACTATATACTGAACAAAATCAATATATAATAGGTCTGTCTGGGTACTTTTCCAGTAGCAAATACTCAGTAAATTTTTTTGGGAGAGTAAGAAAAATTTTACTCTTTCGGCTGAGAATATCTCAAAAAGAACGCAGACAGTATCCAGTGAAATCTTGCAAGAAAACAGCTGATCGGTGTGTAAACAATTGAAATAACAAACGTGAGCCAAGATAGCGTTGAAGAAATAGCGTCTAATTTGGGAATTTAAAAACCGGGAAACCAAAATACCCAAATAATGGGTATTTACAGTATAAACAAAAAGTTAGCGTCGAATTTAGGAATTTAAAATTAGGAAGTACAAATATAGGAACAAATCTAGTTTACCGACGCAGCTCCAAATAAAAAAAAAGTACCCAGGGTGATGGAAAATGGAAAAATAAGAAGAAAAAATTAAATAAAAAAGTTGGCGCAAACGCTTAGTTTTCGAGTTATGGACGTTTAAAGTTTTCATATAAATATGTGATTTTCCACTACAATTCTAAACGTATATGGCCAATATTGGTATCATTTTAAAGCTCTTGAACAGATTTGTCTGGATATACATAATTTATTTCAAAATATTAAACTCTTTAGATCACATTACAGTTTTTTTCATTTTACGTCGAAATGTTACGGAAGTGCACTAGGAAAGAATGTAGTTTATTTAAAAAAAGTGTAATAAAAATTTTATAAAATAACAAACACTAGCATCACAAAAAAAATTTTTTTGCATAGCTAGCCTTTGGCCGGACGCAAGGATGTTCTTCTCTATGGTATAATAAACACTGGTTTCACTTACTAAAGCTTCCTTGCATAGCCGGCCATCGGCCGGGCGCAAATATTTTCTCCCCTATGGTATAACTAATACTGGCTTCGCTAACTAAAGATTCTCTGCATAGACAGCCTTTGCCCATGGGCAAGGATTCGCTCCTCATTAGTATAACATAAACATAAAGAAGGTTTTACTTGTATTTTAATTAAAATTCTTAAATAAATTAGTATGTAGTATATACATACATACATTAAAGAATTAGAAAAAATTAATAAATTTGTTTTTATGCTTACTAAAAAACTTTTGTATTTTGCAAACTCGTATAAAAATAAATTCTGTATGTCCAGAAAGATCTAGTGAAACGCTTTGCAATGATACCAATATTAGCCATATACATTTGGAAATGTACTGCAAAATTACATATTTATATAAAAACTTAAAACGCCCATAACTCCAAAACTAAGCGTTTGCGCCAACTTTCTTATTTTTCCATTTTCTATCACCCTAGCTAATTTTTTTTTATTTGGAGCTGCGTCGGTAAACTAGATTTAAGCCCAAATATATTTATATTTTTAATAAAAATACAAAAAATATTTACCACAGGCTTTTGCAGGGTATAAACTATATATTTTCTGAAAGTAAATAGTTTTCTGGACAAAATGAGCGATGCGTGCAATAAATCGTTCGGACAGTTTCCGAGAAATCTGGGTTCATCCAAAATGGTCAGTAAAAATCTTTACTGATTTATGCAATGAACCACAGGCTTTTGCACGGTATAAACTATATATTTTTTGCACGCATCGCTCATTTTGTCCAGAAAACTATTTACTTTCAGAAAATGTACAGTTTATACCGTGCAAAAGCCTGTGGTAAATATTTTTAGTATTTTTATTAAAATATAAAAATATTTTTACTTCCCCTTTTTAAATTCCTAAATTCGACGCTAACTTTTTGTTCATATACTGTAAATCCCCATTATTTGGATATTTTGGTTTCCCGGTTTTAAAATTCCCACATTCGACGCTATTTCGTCGACGCTATCTTGGCACACGTAAACTCTTTCATTCAAACAGTATATAAAAACAGCTGTTCAAACTAGTTGCAAAATCTTACCAGAGGAAATTTCTCCAGTAACATTTTGCAAGTTCTCTAACTTTCAACTGTCAAAAAATTCTCTTTTTGGCTCTCACGCTGTAAGAGATTTGGAGTACGCAGACAACATTTTGCAAGATTTTGCGACATTTTGTACAAAATTATGCAAAATATGTGTACGCAGACAGACCTAATAACAGTACAACACCAGTACATTAATGAAAAAATCAGTACATTTGCGTACTGATTTGCTAGTAATGCATAAATCAGTACTTTAAACAAAAAACAGTACATGTACTGATAAAAACAGTACGAATGGCAACCCTATTTCTAATAAAATTTATAAATAAAATATACAAACTAAAATTTTGTGACTGTAGCAGGCATGAAAGAAAAAAGCCATAAAAACTGTTTAAAAACAAATTATAAAAGAAAATTTTATTTTTAACCATTTAAAAAATCACCTTGAATATAATTGTTAATGAATTTGTTGTTGTTGGTAATCGTTTCAATCTGAATTATTGCTAAATGTATTTTCATATTGTTTATTCACACACTATCTTTATAAAAACAACACTTTCTTATTATAAAATTTTAATAAACAATTTTTTTATTCCAATATTGTTGTCATATTTTATTTCCACTTCTATATTTTTGTTACATTTTTATCATGTTATTTTGCTATTTCATTAAATTACTGCTTACTTTTTGTCGTTTTCTTACGCACTTCACTTTATAAGGTGGACAACTTTGTTATATTTTCATACATTTTTGTTGTTAAGGAAATTGCACAAAAACACAAACTGATAGGGTTGAAGCAAATAAACTTTCGTCAAATTTCAAATATTTATAAATTAGTTCTTTTAATTTTGGAACTATTTTAATTCACTAATAAACGCGTTCGGAAATATTTTGGGAACAAATCTAGCTTACCGACGCAGTTCCAAATAAAAAAACAATAAATAGGGTGATAGAAAATGGAAAAATAAGAAGAAATCAAATAATAAAATTGGCGCAAACGCTTAGGTGTCGAGTTATGGACGTTTATTAAAGTTTTCATATAAATAAGCGATTTTCCACTAAAATTTTAAACGTACCAAGGATATGGTCAATATTGGTATCATTTTAAAGCTCTTGGACCGGTTTTTTTGAATATACAAAATTTATTTCAAAATGTTAAACTCCAGCTCACATTACAGTTTTTTTTTTAAATCGATATGTTACGGAAGAGCACAAGGAAAGAATGTAGTTTATTTAAATAAAACTGTAATACAAATTTTACAAACACCAGCATCGCAAAAAAAAACTTCTCTGCATAGCCAGCCTTTGGCTGGACGCAAGGATCTACTACTCTATGGTATAAAAAAACCGGCTTTGCTTACTAAAGCTTCATTGCATAGCCAGCCTTCGGCCGGTTGCAAAGATTTTCTCCTCCATGGTATAAGGAGCACTGCCTTCGCTAACTACAGCTGCTCTTCACAGCCGGCCTTTGCTTATGGGCAAGGATTCTCTCCTCATTAGTATAACATAAACATAAAGGTTTTACTTTTATTTTAAATAAAATTCTTAAATAAATGTAGAATATACATACATACATTAAACAATTAGAAAAAATTAATAAATTTGTTTTTATTCTAACTTGAAACTTTTGTATTTTTGCAAACTCGTCCCACTTCTTAATAAACTATTAATATTCAAATAAATTCTTTATGCCCAGAAAGATCTAGAGAAAAGCTTTGAAATGGTACCAATATTAGCCATATACGTTTGGAAATGTAGTGGAAATGAAAACTTTAAACGTCCGTACTCGAAAACCAATTTTTTTTTAATGAAATTTTTCTTCTTTTTTTAAATTTTCTATCATACTTTTTTTATTTAGAGTTGTGTAGTTTAAAGACATATTTTGTTAATTTCTTTAAATAGTTTTGTGTAAACCGTTAAATTATATTTTGTTTTATTTAGAAAATTTATATTTTCTTTACGCGCCACCGCCACAACATGTTTTCATGTTGCTGTCAACTAAACAACTGTCAATGGCAAGACGCGTGTGAACAAATCAATACCGAAATCAACCGCAATTAACAACATTTTTTTTGTTTTGACCACGTGCTATTATTATTGTTTTGAAAACAACACCACGTGCGTGACAAACAATAACAAAACATGGAAAATTATATTCAAAAACATTACGAACACCATATTATTCATAAAAAATTAAAAAATTAATGAAAATATGAAAAAATCTTTAAATTTAGAAGTTTAAAATGTTTGAAAAATTATGCAAAAATGTTGTTATATGAATAAAATCTACAAATTTGCCGGTTTATAAAATCCGATAACTGATTTTGAAAGCTTGTTACTAGGGATATTAAGGCCGCCAGTTGTCACTTTCGACAAATCAAAACTTTAGGGGGTATTCCATATTAAAGAAAAAAAATTCAAAAATTTACCAAAAAGTTGTTACATGAATAAAATCTACAAATTTGCCTGTTTATAAAATCCGATAACTGATTTTGAAAGCTTGTTACTAGGGCTATTAAGGCCGCCAGTTGTCACTTTCGACAAATCAAAACTTTAGGGGGTATTCCATATTAAAGAAAAAAAATTCAAAAATTTACCAAAAAGTTGTTACATGAATAAAATCTACAAATTTGCCTGTTTATAAAATCCGATAACTGATTTTGAAAGCTTGTTACTAGGGCTATTAAGGCCGCCAGTTGTCACTTTCGACAAATCAAAACTTTAGGGGGTATTCCATATTAAAGAAAAAAAATTCAAAAATTTACCAAAAAGTTGTTACATGAATAAAATCTACAAATTTGCCTGTTTATAAAATCCGATAACTGATTTTGAAAGCTTGTTACTAGGGCTATTAAGGCCGCCAGTTGTCACTTTCGACAAATCAAAACTTTAGGGGGTATTCCATATTAAAGAAAAAAAATTCAAAAATTTACCAAAAAGTTGTTACATGAATAAAATCTACAAATTTGCCTGTTTATAAAATCCGATAACTGATTTTGAAAGCTTGTTACTAGGGCTATTAAGGCCGCCAGTTGTCACTTTCGACAAATCAAAACTTTAGGGGGTATTCCATATTAAAGAAAAAAAATTCAAAAATTTACCAAAAACTTGTTACATGAATAAAATCTACAAATTTGCCTGTTTATAAAATCCGATAACTGATTTTGAAAGCTTGTTACTAGGGCTATTAAGACCGCCAGTTGTCACTTTCGACAAATCAAAACTTTAGGGGGTATTCCATATTAAAGAAAAAAAATTCAAAAATTTACCAAAAACTTGTTACATGAATAAAATCTACAAATTTGCCTGTTTATAAAATCCGATAACTGATTTTGAAAGCTTGTTACTAGGGCTATTAAGGCCGCCAGTTGTCACTTTCGACAAATTAAAACTTTAGGGGGTATTCCATATTAAAGAAAAAAAATTCAAAAATTTACCAAAAAGTTGTTACATGAATAAAATCTACAAATTTGCCTGTTTATAAAATCCGATAACTGATTTTGAAAGCTTGTTACTAGGGCTATTAAGGCCGCCAGTTGTCACTTTCGACAAATCAAAACTTTAGGGGGTATTCCATATTAAAGAAAAAAAATTCAAAAATTTACCAAAAACTTGTTACATGAATAAAATCTACAAATTTGCCTGTTTATAAAATCCGATAACTGATTTTGAAAGCTTGTTACTAGGGCTATTAAGACCGCCAGTTGTCACTTTCGACAAATCAAAACTTTAGGGGGTATTCCATATTAAAGAAAAAAAATTCAAAAATTTACCAAAAACTTGTTACATGAATAAAATCTACAAATTTGCCTGTTTATAAAATCCGATAACTGATTTTGAAAGCTTGTTACTAGGGCTATTAAGGCCGCCAGTTGTCACTTTCGACAAATTAAAACTTTAGGGGGTATTCCATATTAAAGAAAAAAAATTCAAAAATTTACCAAAAAGTTGTTACATGAATAGCCCTAGTAACAAGCTTTCAAAATCAGTTATCGGATTTTTTTTCTTTAATATGGAATACCCCCTAAAGTTTTGATTTGTCGAAAGTGACAACTGGCGGCCTTAATAGCCCTAGTAACAAGCTTTCAAAATCAGTTATCGGATTTTATAAACAGGCAAATTTGTAGATTTTATTCATGTAACAACTTTTTGGTAAATTTTTGAATTTTTTTTCTTTAATATGGAATACCCCCTAAAGTTTTGATTTGTCGAAAGTGACAACTGGCGGCCTTAATAGCCCTAGTAACAAGCTTTCAAAATCAGTTATCGGATTTTATAAACAGGCAAATTTGTAGATTTTATTCATGTAACAACTTTTTGGTAAATTTTTGAATTTTTTTTCTTTAATATGGAATACCCCCTAAAGTTTTGATTTGTCGAAAGTGACAACTGGCGGCCTTAATAGCCCTAGTAACAAGCTTTCAAAATCAGTTATCGGATTTTATAAACAGGCAAATTTGTAGATTTTATTCATGTAACAACTTTTTGGTAAATTTTTGAATTTTTTTTCTTTAATATGGAATACCCCCTAAAGTTTTGATTTGTCGAAAGTGACAACTGGCGGCATTAATAGCCCTAGTAACAAGCTTTCAAAATCAGTTATCGGATTTTATAAACAGGCAAATTTGTAGATTTTATTCATGTAACAACTTTTTGGTAAATTTTTGAATTTTTTTTCTTTAATATGGAATACCCCCTAAAGTTTTGATTTGTCGAAAGTGACAACTGGCGGCCTTAATAGCCCTAGTAACAAGCTTTCAAAATCAGTTATCGGATTTCATAAACCGGCAAATTTGTAGATTTTATTCATATAACAACATTTTTGCATAATTTTTCAAACATTTTAAACTTCTAAATTTAAAGATTTTTTCATATTTTCATTAATTTTTTAATTTTTTATGAATAATATGGTGTTCGTAATGTTTTTGAATATAAGTTTCCATGTTTTGTTATTGTTTGTCACGCACGTGGTGTTGTTTTCAAAACAATAATAATAGCACGTGGTCAAAACAAAAAAAATGTTTTTAATTGCGGTTGATTTCGGTATTGATTTGTTCACACGCGTAATGGCAAGTGTTTTCTTCGAGTGTCAGTGCTAAGTTAACAAACTATTTTTGTCTTACAAATAATTGGCAACGCAAGACTAAATAAGGATTTGTACACTGTGAAGATGTGTGAAAAATATTTAAGCAGGGTATACATTACTCCAGAATACTGCTTCAATCAAGTGATGTTGAATCGTGCTCGAAATACATACCAAACTGGTGCAATATTCATTTCTTTCTACTATCACGCACCGCATTTATTATTTTTTATTAAAGATTCGTAATGAATAGTGACACAGCTTTTCAATAAGAGCTTTTAAATAACAATTAATAATATTTTAATTGGTTTTTTTCAAATAATGGTTTTTAATGAATAGTTCTTTGATGTTTACTCCCTGTCAAGTTTTCTCCATATTGCACCATATACAATATCACAAACTGGTAACACCAGCAAAATATCAAACTCTATTTGAAATCCCTTCAGTAGAGCGGTCAAGCACACCACAAGCACATACACGGTCCATCGGCTGTCACAATCACTTGATTGATCATGTTTACTTTAGTCGTGTATGGGGCTCTTTAGAAATTAAATTACAATTCTGTGTTAAAAGTAATTTTCAGAAGCTTATTCAAAATAGGTGTGTTCATTTACTTTACTATCAGAAACTTGTAAAGAAAGAGAAAGTAGTAATTTAAAGAAATTGCTCTCAAAAATACTAAAAATAATTAAACACTTTGCCAGCCAAAATTTGCAAGATAAAGTAGTGACGAATATTCAGGAATATTTGAGTACCCATTAATTATACTAATGGCGATTTCTTTTCTGAGAAAAATGTTGCATAAATGGTACATGCTCTACACAAAAGAGATAGAGCATGTACCATTTATGCAACATATTTCTCAGAAAAGAAATCGCCATAAGATTTGGCAAAATTTTATACATTACGGTAAAAATAATGTGATTTTATTAGTTTATATTTGTTAATGTTAAATAAAATGAATCATAATTAGGATTTCTTTTTGTTTATGAGTTGAAAGAAGAATTCGGGTTTTCATGAATAATAAAAGATAAAAAAAACCTCTTTGTTAACAATAAAAGTATTTATAAGCAAAATAAAATATTTAATTTAACAATATATATATACCCTATGTATATAGGAATATAAAATTTCAACGTTACGGACTAACTGGCAGATTCACCTTTGCACAGCCTTAACGCCGAGAGTTATAAGGTTGAAATTTGAACTAAAAATCTAAGAAATTACCTAATAGTATCAAAATTGTGTGTGTGTTAGTGGACAAATTTAGTGCATTGCGACTCGCAAGAAACAAAATGCATGTGTAAATGCTAAGACGGAATTTTTGGAAATTCGAATGTTGAGGGCATAAATAGCGTAAAAACGAGTAAATTCGCTAAACTCATAACTCCTTAACTAACCGTGGATTCAGCCATGCGTTCCGAACACTATTTTTGTCCGAAAGTAATTTTTTACTGAGAGTGTTCTTCAGAACGATTCACCTATTTCGGAAAATTTGCACGGAAAAACAATGCTGCCATATGGTTTACAGATGTAAACAAGTATACAAACTAGCAGCACAACTAGCAAACTACTTATATTGAATTGTTTTCTAAAAGTGTGTTAAGAAAATGGACGAAAAAAGGAAAATGATTTTATTATTTTTAATTATAATTTATTTGTTTATTTAATTATTCAGCAAAAAAACAATTGTTGCACTATATCACTATCATATGTGGCAGCTCAATTCATCTTTTATGTACAAATAGAAAAAAAGTAGCATCGCAGTTCATTTTGTTCTGAAAAATAATTAAAGTAAACCATTAATTTTTCAATTAAAGCCAATAAACATAGAAATAAAAGCTTTTTTACATTCCAATCAAGTGATAAAATATAATGCATGTATGTATTTCAAAACTGATGCGAAATTCTCCGCAAAGTTACATAACCAACCTCTAACTAGTTCTGTAACGGTCTAATTTAAAAAGTCTTTCGTTCCTAAGGTAAAGGTAATAAACCAGTCAATGACTGCAGAAATTAGTGAAAGTTCACTTACTCAAACTCAAAATATTTTAGAATTTTCTATTTTTATAAGTATTTTTTTTTATTGGCAAAAACTGAAAAACGAAAACAACATAATTCAAATCATCTCTCGAATTTAAAAAGAAATTACACCGAATAAATATTTAGTTACTGAAATGTAAAAAAATACATCAGATTTATAGCGTTTTAACTCACGTCACGCACGCACTTTTACGTACAACACATTTTTTAAAAGTTCCCCATAACGAACTGATGTTTTAATCACGCACAAGGCGAATACATACAAGGCGGTCTTATTTTGAAAACAGATAGAACACTGTAAAATACTTTAACGTTGTGTCAAAATAATACAACACCGTAGTAAACAATTCAAACAAATATTTTATTTTGTTTTTAGTTTTAAATTGTGTGTTTGAAATGTAATAATTAAAAAACGTCTTAAATTTCATAATTATAAGTGAAAATAATAGAATTTATGAAAGATTCCCCAGCACCACCAGAACGGTATACGATTTTGACACAAGATCTATCCAATAGGTCTGCTTAAGCAGCCAGATGTTCATTTGGTTTATTCCTCAACCATGTCAAAAGTTGTTTACATTTTGCTTATACATGTATATTTTTGTTTACGTTTTTTGTTTTTGCCACACATACATGCATACAAAACACGTTTTTCCTTTTGTTTTCCCTATGTAGAGTAAGATTTTGACAACCTTGAGGAAAATTACACAAACAAAATGCCTGTTGTTTTTTTTACTGTTGTATTGTTGTAGCGGTAAGCAGACCTATTGGATAGGCCTTGGACCCACAAACATAATTTGTTTAACTCACTTTCTTACTAGTATGTTCAACGAAAGAAATTAATTTTCTGTTCTGTAAAACTGAATACATTAATTCTATGTATACATACATATATACATAAGTACATTTTTGTGTGGGCTTGTTCCCGTATGCAAAATTGGGATTCCATTGTAACCAAAAAGCGTCCCCTTACTCGAAATTTTGAGTACGGAAACAAACCTTGTGTTAAATAAAAAAAATTGGATTCCGTATGGATATATCGGCTGGAATTTATGTACTGATATGTCTGATGGATTTCTGATTGAATTCATAAATATGTGTCTATTTTTTTTTTTGTAAATTACAATTCTCATCAAGTTGATATTTTATTGCTTAAAAAAAGATTAAAAAAATGGTACGTATGTACATATCGCACTTGTTTAACAATACTGTATTAACTCAAAATTTAAATATTTTCAGTAAAAGCAAAACAATTTCTAATTTAACATTGAAGGCATATGAAAAAGAATTCTAAAACCAATTGTTTCATTACCAAAAAGTAGACAAAATAGCACCATATTTTTACAGCGGGTAGATGTGAATACAATGTATCGATTTTTTTCAAAAAGTGAAAAAATAAAATTTTTGAGTTAATACACTATTGTTGAACGGGTGCGATATGTATGTATATATTTACATGTAAAATTTTTAATTATAAACTTTTATTTTGCGAAAAAATTAATTAAGAATTTAATTCCACATTCTTTCAGCTTTCTATCAGAAAACAATAAGAATGTCTGCTAACACATTAGAATTTCCCATGCCTTTTTTTATTGGATTTATGTTAGATATCTATCATAAATGGCAGCAAAAAAAAAACAGAATTCCCAAAATATGTCTGACAGGATTCATGTCAATCACTTCATACATTTTTGGTTCAGAAATCTGACGGAATTCGTATACGACTCCGATTTTTTTGCCGACGTTTCTGTTACAGTACGTTTACATTTGACAGTACTGGCAAGACAGTAAGCAAATAGTTGCCAAAAACACTACTTGCTGTCTTCGTGACGTAGGCGTCCAGACAGTAGTTAAGACAGTTCACTTTTAAAAAAATGTCTAACGTGAAAGTCGCAGTGCAAGTTCTAGTTAAACGTGTTTTATATGAACTTAACAAATTAAAAATAGTATTTAACAACTATTTTTTGTGAATATAGATAACCCTTAAGTAAAACATGGAAAACCAAAACATAATTTATTAATTTTCTTTTAATTGTTGATTTTTTTTTTATTTTTGCGAACAAAACTTCAAATTACTGTCAGCAAATGTCAAATCACTGTCCATTTTACTGTCTGCAAAATTTGCTAGACAGTAGACAAGACAGTTGGAAAAGTGTACATGTATTAGTGAAAAAGTTTGCATGTATTGCAACTGTCTTGCCAGTACTGGCAAATGTAAACACCGTGTTAGATATAACAGATCATGTATTTATACTTTTTAACCATAATTTGATTTCAACAAATATATTATAATTTTTGTAAAGAAATGCATATGACTGTAAATTGTTACTGTGAAAGTATATGTATGTATGCGTCTTCCTTCTGAGACAGGTACAGACGTAGAAAATACATGAGCGCTTGATGCCGAACTTGCAGAAATACTTAAAATATTTCTTTTCCAAAATTCAAGTATATTATAACTAGCGGACACCCGGCGTGTGCTACTACGTTCTCCTACCCTCGTAGTCCTATTTTTGAGAAAATACATAATTGTTTTTATATTATCTAAATTTCAACAAACTAGGTTAGATTGTTTCGGAGAGGCAGAATTTGTCCCCTAACTCCCCTCATTTTAAAATTATTTAAATAATGTGCCCGTAAAGATATACCTACATACATATATATTTATGTTTCAAAGTTCATTAAAATCCGTTAGATAGTTTCGGAGGCAGAAATTTAACCCTTCCTTCCCACTTGGTCCTAGTTTTTCAATATTTTTTAACCAATCAGTGGAAATAAACTTTTCCAACGCATGTAAAATTACGAATGTAGGACAACACTTTCATTTTTGTCCTCAAAAATGGTTTACAAAGCCGAGATTAAAAATATGTAAACCAATTTTTGTATCCTTCTTTTACAATTTTTTCAGTCGAAACTTATCAAAATAAATAAATTGTGTAGAGTAGGGTTGCTTTGTGCTTGCCAATCAAAAGTTTGTTTTGTTTTCTCTAAGTGCATTTCTTGTAATTCTCTAATGCTGCCAACCATTTGACCAAAACTGTTGTTGTTTAGCCTTTAAAATATAACGAATGTAACTGGAAAGCAAGACAAGCTAGTAGCAAAAGCGACATCTAGATGTTAAAAATGGTTCACCAAACCAAATTATAGGCGACCCTTAAACCATTCACCTAAACAATAAAGGTAAAATAAATTTGAGGGTGCTTAAATATTTTAAGTAACAACAAACATATTTATATGTATGTTCACTCAAAACTCAGTTGTTAGCGGGGACTAGGGATTTTTAAGTTCATTTTATTACAAAAGCAATAAAAAATTAAACGGAAATTAGTTATTACAAAGTTAGCAAATTAAAAACGATTGAAAAATTAAAGCAAAATATTAGAAAATTGTAAAAGCAACAAAAGAAACATTTCTTTACGATTAGATAATCTATTTAACTGGAGTTATGGGATTTTTGTACGCCAGTTTAGTATGTTCCAAACTATTTAGCTTGGCAATTAGTTTAACAGTGTCCAATTCTTTAATAAAGGCGGCTAAAGCATCCTTGGTGGCACCTAAATCGTCCTCACGCAAATCTGGCAAATCATCTTCACTTTCCAAAACTAAAAATAAAAAAGAATTATACAATTTATATGAAAGGTATACGAATTCCAAGTCCATACCATCTATGGCCGCTTCTATATAACCTAAACGTCCCAAAACTAATTCCTGCTGTATCTTAATGTGTTCCATTAAACGCTGCTGGCATTCAATTGGATCTATGGGCGCCTCAGGTTGAGGTATATTTGGCACTAGACGGGCCGGGGTTGTAGGTTCGGATTTGATTTTCTTTGTGGGTGTTACAGGCATACTAGCATTGTTTGTTTTGTCTTCCTCGGTTTCATATTTAATTTCATTTTTTACTGCTGGCACATCTTCATCCCATTTCTTTGCCCATAAATAAAGTTTTGGATGACATTTATTGTTGGCTATATTAATTTTAACTCTTAGCGAATGCATATAGTTTTTCAACTCCAAAAGATTGCCAGTTAAAATATGGGAACGTTTAAGGTACTCGGCTCTTTTGTTTAGCTGAGAAGAATTGGAAGCATGGTAGTTAGCCACGGGTAATTTGCCTTCATACAGCCAATCTTGGTCATGTTTAAATCGTACAGACTCGCGAGCTCTTTGGGGATTACGACATATATAACAGACGTATTTATCAGGGACCTGCAGGACCTTATCAATGCCATTGCAGAGGCCATGCTGCCAACACAAACAAAGTTCACATTGTAACATAAGGCCATCTTCCTCACAGTAGCCACACAAACAATTAATGATTTCTTCTTGACGCATGTGTACAATTTTTATTAATTCACCATTTTCCTTGATGTATTGGGGAGGTTGATTAATTATATCGATGTCCGTGGGATTTTGAAGTTGAAACGAGTTTGAGCCGGAGTCGGCTGTTATGGGAGAATCAACGCTACTAAGAGGGGTATTAGAGGGCAGCACGATTTTACGTTTCTTGGCATCTTTATTGATTTCCGGTGTAGCATTAAAAGAATGGCGAGTCTCCTCAAATTCTGCCACGCCACTGAAACTAGTATCAGGTGCTATTGGTAAAGGGATGACGGATCCTACCACACCTGCAGTAGCCTGAGCTGCCGTAAGATATTTCCTAGTAGTTCTTTGTCGATTACTTTTGCGTGAGCCAGATGATCTTTTACTGGTTGAAAATCTAGATCTTTTATTGGCCGGTGGCTCAGCTCCTGATGTTTCAGCAACCACTGACTCATCTGCTGCACTTGTTGAAGCAAAAGAACTCTCCAAAAGAGCGCTAGAAACTGTAGTGTTATTATTTACAGAAGTATCATTTTGTGAGGTATCCATATTTTGTTCCTCTACTTTAATGGAAGATTCGTCCAAATGTTCTGTTTTAATTTCTGTAGGCGGTAATTCCATTAAACTCTTTAGAGCTCCAGTACTTCTGCGATGAGCTCTAGTTTGTTCTAAATCTTGCTGATGCAATTTAGCAAAAAACTGTTGATTGGGTATTTGATTTTTAGGCACTGGTTCTGCGGCATCATTGTCAACAGGATGGGTGCGTTTTTCGGCCAATTCCAACATTTTAGGGCAAGAACCAAGTAATCTACCAAGAATAATAAATATAAATAAAGTGAAAGTTTAAGAAAATGAAAAAAAAACTTACTTTATTAAATTGCGATGATAATGCTTAACGTGAATTTGCAAATGATTTTCTTTGCGGAAATTCTTTAAGCAGCCCTCCTGGGGACAACGAAATAGATTATCTATGATTTGCACTTTTAGGCCGCCAATAAGAGCTAAATTATTCAAAACATTTTTAAAAGTACTTTTAAAAAATAAAGCAATCCCTTAACCTACCGTAACCGTCCTCAACTTTTTGCGATATTTCAGCAGTTGGAATATCCGATGTTGTTGCTCCTGCTGCTAAAATAGGTGTAGGCGTTGCACAATCTGATGAAACGGCAGCCTCTTCTTTAAAACCTACTGTAGGCGTAGATGTAGGCGTTGGTGTCGAACTAACTTCGGCCGATTCTAACAACTGTTTTGGTACTTCTGCCTCTACCTGGGTCACACTTTTATCTTCAGCAGCTAAGCTACTCGAGGAAGTTGTTAACAACTCTATGGGTGGCAGAGCTTCAGCGATAGGAGTATCAATATAAGGAGACGAGACAGCCGCTATTGTTCCCGCTAAATCTGAAGGTTTAGTTTCTAAGCTAGTATCAAGAGAAGTATTTAGTGAAGACTTTGATTTTACTGGCTGTTGGGGCACATAGTCGGGTGTGTAAACATAACAATTGATATCTTTGGCTCTTCGGCGGTGGATGCTAAAGTCATAAATGTCAGGATTATATACTTGACCCAGTTCCTCCAAGTAAGTTTTTAGATCAGCTTTCGATCTAAAACGTTTGCCATTTGGTGTGACTAATATAACGTCCCATTTTCCCAAAACATTGGAACGTTGATACATATGCTTTATCCATCCGGAAGGTAAACGCCAATCTTCTACTATTACTGTGGGTTTACGATGTTCCCCAACAACCAAATATCCTTCGCGGCCAATGGGCTGATCATTAACCCAATGACAAGTCCATTCCCCATCTTTGGGAATTTCTGGAAGATTAAGGGAGGCTATAATGAATTAAAAAATAAAGAAGTCGTTAATTTCTGTTGTTAAGGAGTTAAGTCCACATTTTTTGAAAATTCCGTTTTTGATGCATTGCAAAAGAGTAAACAAAAATACATATGTATGTAGTTTTCAATTGTTGTTTTGCAATGGTGCATAAAAGAACTAAGTTCAATAATGGTCCCGTTCTAATATGAAATTTTATAACAAAATATTAACACTTGTTTGTTATGTATAAAGAAGTAAAATAAGATGTCTAGTATTTTTTTATTTTTTTTTTTTTTTTTTTTTAAATTGTCAAACTTTTGAATTTTTTGTTCGGATCTTTTAAGAAAAACGTACCAATTTGCATAGTCTTCTTTTAGAATTTGAGTGTTTTTACTTTTTTTTACTTAATTCAGTTCTGACGAATTCGCAAGCTTATAAGTTAGCTTCATCGAAAAAAAAATTGAAATAACACATCTTTAAAAATCATATTTTATAGCGATGAGGAATGCTTAGCTAAACGTATCAACGGGGCTACTCTCTATTGCGATGCGAAAGAAAATTGTCGCAAATCTAGTGATTGGTACTCTTTAATGCGTTTGCGCATTTGTCTTTCCCATCTTTTTATTTTTTCTTTTCGCAAATCATCATTATTTATTTTATTTCAACTTTCCAATTTAAATTTTTTTTTACATATTTTGCCATTTCATTACTGAAAATCTGCGATATCTTTGATTTTTATTACCAGTATTGCTTAATTTTCAAACAATTTTGCGTAAGCGATAGAGAGTACCGAGTTCGCATTTAGCTTTCGCATCGAAATTGTATTCGCATCGCAATAGAGAGTAGCCCCCAAGTTCACAATAAAGTAACTATTAAGCAAGTTTCTAGAAATCGCCATACGCAAGTGGAAGTTTACATAGTTCTGCAATAAAAAGGACCATGAAGCAATAAAAAATTAATGCCCCTGTGGACTGCATTGCCATATGTTAAGTTTCACGAAAAAACTCGAATATTATGTAAACTTTTTTTGAATGTTCAATTTATTATAAATATTTGTCCTGGTCATGGAAAAGGCGACGCTAAGGCTAACAGACATTAATAGCGTTAAATACACGCCAAAAGCACAAATATATTTTAAGTTCTACTTAAGTGAAGAGGGTAAAAGTTTACCTTAACGAATAAAGCATTATATAGAAATATTGGAGTGATCGCGTTTGAAGCAACTTCTTAAAGAACAAAAAAAAATATCAGCAAGAAAATATAAAAATTTTTAGTATTTAATTTAATCTTACCTAATGCTATTATTAAGTTTATGATGGTTTACTGCACGAGTAATTCATTTCATTACATTTCGACTGCAACTATAAACTGAGTTTTTTTATTTCGTTTTAATTATTACAGCGTTTTACACTATATTACAAGTCGTAATTATTTTGACGAAAATGCTTTCCTGGTCTTATTGCTTGAAAATTTTCAAAAAAACAATAACAACTTGTCATGGCAGGCTTGTATTTTTCTTAAAATTCTTAAGATTTGTATTATAGTGTGAAACTGCCTTAGAGTAAGACAATATTGTATATTTTTTATGATATTAAACAAGGCTTTGTTACATAACAGTAAAAAATCTTTTCTTCTTTGTTAATAAACATATATATGTTATAGTGGGCATATAAAATGCAAAGCAAATTGAAGAAAATGTGATAATTCCACATTAAAAGAACAAAATATTTTACAGAAAAGGTGCTATATCACAAAAACCCTTGTAATACCAAGATCCTTTATTTTTAGCTACCCATGTCTTGCAAGTTAAACAAAAAAAAAAAAAAAGAGTCAATAGTAAAACAAGACTGCATTTACAGATTAAAAATTTATTGCGAACTAAACATGTTAGAAAGTTTTTTTCTCCTTATCTACTTTAAAAATTGTAAAAGCTACTGTTAGACGACATGTATTTTGCACTGGCTTTAACAGATGTAAAATCCATATGTAATTACGCTTTTCCGCCAAAATTGAGATATACAGAAGGTTCTTCATTTTTGCTTTCACACGTTCGTTTTTGGTTTCATACATTTCTATTCACTTTTAATTATATTTCAATAAATTAAAAATGTTTTATTTTTAAAGAATATGTGTAGATTAATAGATTTTAGTGCCGACTTGCAAAATATCTGACGCTTGTCTGTTCAATATATTAAACTCTTTGCGCTGCAAATTCGAACTAATACTTACAGAATCAATTTTTTTTATATTTACGACATGTATTTTGCAGGGGAAAATTTGAAAAGCACACTGCTAAATACATGTCGTCTAAAGCCACCATAAATTGAACCTAGCTCTTTTACAACTGAAGATAATAATACGAGACATTAATGTACGGAAATATGTTAATAAATCACTTACATAAATTCAATTTTGATAAATCCAGCAGAGGCCAATCCTTTCTTGGTCCATTCGGAGCACGTTTTTTAGGGTTACAGCCAGAATTCTGTCCAGAAGAAGGCCTTTTAACAGAAATGGTAGTAGGGGTTACCGGCAAGGGCAACGAATTTTCAACGGTGTCAGCGGGAGTAACCGGTACCATAGCAGAAACTTCAGCTGGCACACACTCTACAACTTCTGGTTCCAACATAGCTATAGGCTGCATTTTATTCATATGAATAGCACGAACATTCTTCACGTAACCATCATCGAATAAAATCTCATATACATCATTGGGTAAAATCTTCTTAACTGTGCCAGGAAATTTTCGTGGACCCGACCAACGTGCTAAACATTTCTCCTCCAATTCGAAATTTAATATGGGTTTTGTGGAAATACGTTGTCTAAGGCGAGAAGAATTCATAGGTATCCATTCTTCGGTACCAGCCATATTTGATTTATTTTTACCAGTCTTTTCGAACTTAATGAGTACCTCACGGTCATCATTATCAACTTCAACAATACGTGCTGTATGCCAAATGCCATCAAAGTCCTGAGCCTCTAAACGAGCACCCGGATTAAAGGAAGTCACTGGTTCAAACTTAAAATTTGGAGGCGTAGATGGATTAACAGCAGCCGCATCATTTAAAGTTTCATCCATACCACCATCAACTTTTTCCACTTTTATGCCAGCTGCTGCATTCAATTCAGCAGTTTGTGCCATTATCTGTGCCACCGTGGCAGCCACGGTAGCTTTTGTATCTTCATCTACCGTAGAGGAAGTAGTCAACAAATTACTTGGCGCTGCCGAGCCTGTTGAATTTAAAAATTCCAAATCTTCCTCAATCTGGGCCGCATCTATTTTACCCCAGGGAAATACTGTTGGAAACACTTTTTGTTTTAGCATATATTTACCACTTCGCTGTGGCTGGAAGTCTGCGCGCCGAAAGTGTCTGGAACAAACCAAAACACTTTTCGTAAGGTGGCGATCAGCACTTATTTTGGTATTGCGT
The DNA here is from genome assembly GCA_943735925.1 of Pollenia amentaria. NCBI lineage: Eukaryota > Metazoa > Arthropoda > Insecta > Diptera > Polleniidae > Pollenia > Pollenia amentaria. Next base: position 57,138,797 of record OX031006.1, read on the forward strand.
ATCCAAACAGAGCGTGCATTTTGATCGGAGGGAAAGGAATGGTAAGTAACACCATGATGTTCCGGTAAGCGTGATGTTGAACTGCACCCGGCTATACAACACCGGCGACCCATTGTTTACGTTTTTTCTTAGTGTTGTTTACTTTTGTGATGATAGTGCAGTTCGCAAAATACGTGTCTAGTAGTGAGCTTTATTAATGCTTGTTCTTGTATTGTATTTTTTGTGACGAAATTGTTTTCGAATTTTTTTTAAAGTTACTAAATTTCTTGAAATTCATTTATTATTACAAACTTGTTTATTTATAAATTAAAGTTATAATAGTTGAACACTTTTTCTTGGTTCTTGTAATTTTTTACACCATGTTTCTAATTATTTTAAAAAATTTTCACAGAGCGTACTTCGCATTCACGTTTTATAAAGAAAAAATTAAAATTTGTGGATAAAATGCTTTAGAACTGTTTTATTTACAGAATTGATGTTCTCATAGCAATGAGATTTCGTGTGTATTGACGCAGGGTCTAGACCAAAGATAACTGGCAGTCTATACCATAGATAAATATTGTGACATATATTGCAGTAAATGTCGAAATGACGTTATTTTTAATGTATACAGCACTTTTTTGTACATATTTCTTGCCGGCTATTTATGTTGCAATATAATATAAAAATATCAATATAAAAATGAATGTATGTATGTTACATAGCGTTTACATTTGACAGTACTGGCAAGACAGTAAGAAAATACATATTAGTTGCCAAAAACACTACTTGCTGTCTTCGTGACGTAGGCGTCCATACAGTAGTTAAGACAGTTCACTTTAAAAAAAATGTCTAATGTGAATGTCGCAGTGCAAGTTCTAGCTAAACGTGTTTTATATGAACTTAACAAATTAAAAATGGTATTTAACAACAATTTTCTGTTAACATAGATAACCCTTAAGTAAAACATACAAAACCAAAGCATAATTTATTAATTTTCTTTTAATTGTATATTTTTTTTCTTTTGCGAACAAAACTTCAAATTACTGTCAGTAAATGTCAAATCACTATCCATTTAACTGTCTGCAAAATTTGCAAGACAGTAGACAAGACAGTTGGAAAAGTGTACATGTATTAGTGAAAAAGGTTGCATGTATTGCAACTGTCTTGCCAGTGTTAGCTTGTTTGTTTGTTTGCACCTTATAGCCGCCTAAACCGCTGAAACGATCTTCATAAAGTTTAACGGTATATTACTGATGGTCTGGAAGGATCTATAGGATATATAATTTGTTGAAATTTTGAGTGGGCGTGGCACCTCCCATACAAAGGCAATATACATTTATGTATATCTAGAGATAAAACAGGCCTAAACTTTCCAAATTTGGTTATCAATGCACAACATCCGACAAAATATGGGCGTGATTGGAGAGGTGGGCGCGGCACAAAATATATTTATTTATATCTAAAGAACGGTAAGATCAAATTTGGTACGCATAATTGGGTTATCAATACAAAACATCTCTTGAAAAATGGGGGGATTCGAATGGTGGGCGTGGCATCTCATATACAAAGACATTCCAGATTTATGTATATCTGGGGAGCGGCAGTAGCCAAAGTTTCCAAATTAGGCACAAGCATTTTGGTTATCCCAACATCCGACAAAATATGGGCGTGATTGGAGAAGTGGGCGTGGCACAAAATATATTTATTTATATCTAAAGATCGGTAAGAGAAAAATTGTCCAAATTTGGTACACATATCTGGGTTATCAATACACAGACTCTCACAGACTGGACAGCATTGGAGAAGTGGGCATGGTACCTCCCATTGGAAGACATTATAGATTTCTGTATGTCTAGAGAACGGTTAGAGCGAAGCTTTCCAAGTTAGGTTAAAACATCTTAGTTATCAATACATAACATCCGACAAAGTTTGGCCGGGATTGGGAAAGTGGGTGTGGCATTCTCCATACAAAGAGATTATATATTTCGAGCATCTTGTAAAGGTAAAAACGTCATCCGACAAAGTGTGGGCGGAATTGGGATAGTGGGAGTGGCACCTCCCATACAAAGAGATTGGTAAAATTTTTTATCTGGAGAACGACAAGAGCCAATGTTTCCAAATTCAGTACAACCATCTTGTGAAAAAATCCACTACGCCTGCTAAAGTTTTTGCGCGATTGGTGAAGTAGGCTTGGCATAAAATAGATTTATTTATTTCTAGAAAACGGTAAGATAAAAGTTGTCCAAATTTGGTACACATGGCTGGGTTATCGACACGGGTTATCGATCTGTCAAAAAAAGGTGGGAGTGGTTCCTTACATAGACAGCATCTGTAAGTAATGTATGTGATTGGGGAAGTGGGTGTGGATCAAAGTAGATTTCTGTTAATCTAAAGGACGGCCACAGCTACAATTTACAAATTTGGGAAAATATGGTATATTTATCTGTAAAAGGCCACTGCCTTATTGTAGACATAGGCGGGACAACTCTAATACAAATGCCATATAGATTTCTGTGCAACTGGTGTATGGTAAAAGCAAAAGTATTTAAACTTTGTATAAATAACTTCATGAGCAATGCGCGAGACCTGCAATGAAAAAATTACATATTTTATTTTAATGAGGGTAGCGAAGCGCGCTGGGGTAAGCTAGTGTTGCAATAAATCTTAGTTAATTTTTCTTGACACTTAGTAATTATAAAATTTGGTTGTGAATTGAAAAGAGAAGAAAAAAAAAGATGCAAATTGTTTGGGAGAGAAATTAACTGCCTATTTCCGATGTGCGAAAGAATTCTTTCGTTAATACAAGATTTATAACAAAACAAACAGGCTTGTCACAGAAATCAATTCCGATCGAAAGTGGAAGTGATTTCGTATCTTGCTTCCCCAAAAACGAAATCACTTTCGATCGAAATTAAGTTCTGTGACAGGCCTGAAAGTTTTTAGAATTTGATTTTGTTTTAAATGTAGTTGTTCGAAAGAAGAAATTCTTTCGCACATCGGAAATAAGCTATAATTTAAAAAATGGTAGCAAATTGTAATTGAAGTAAAAGTATTTAATAATTAAAACTAAACACTTAAATATTTTTTTTTAAATAATCACTAAAATAAAATTGCAAAAATTATTTTTGTTAATATAAATTTTTTCTTATTATTTTTAAGCTTGATGTCTTTTTTTATAAAAAAAAATATTAATTTTATTTTAACAAAAAAAATATGTTAATAAATTTAAATTAAAGCAAATACCTCAAGCTTAAAAAAATTAATATACAATTAAATAATAAACGTCGAATAAAAAAAAATTAATTTGTGCAAGATGGCGTCTCTTTTTACACGGCTTCTTCTTCCTTATTTTTTTTTTTAATTAAGTGTTTTTTTAATTACGTTTTCCCATGCCTTTAAAATAAGCTGAGCAATAACCCTGTCGGAAAATGAGTTAGCTTAAAGTTAACTCATGGCTAACCAGAAGTTAGTCAGAGGTGACTCACAAGCTAACTCATTTACATGGTAAAAGCTATTCAGTTTTTACACGCAATGTCCGCAGTACGAGTCAGTACTCACTCACACTGCATAACTTTAAGATAACCATAAGTTAGCTCATTATGAGTTAGCTTGTGGTGCATACTAGAGATGAGCGATATTTCTGTACCTGTGATTTAATCACTGTTACTGAAAAATCACGAATCACAGTTGTGACCAAATTTGTCAAGTAACAGGTACTTTCTAAGTCGTTCTTTTTGTATTTTGTTACATATACAAATTTATGATATTTCACTGTTTGTGTGGGTAATAGCGTTTTTTTAATGAAATGTCGAATGATATTGCTGTTCCTTTTATTCTCTCTTCTATCTTATTAGAATTTTTTTATGCCAAAATTGATTTGTTCAAGTATGTATGTATATGAAAGTAAACAGATTTAAAAGCTCTTACAATTTATTGTTGTTTCTTTGGAAAGTGCTTACAAAAGCTCTTGCAAAAGCTCGCGCATTGTACATATAGCTTGGCCGCAATTGCTTTAAAAGAACAGAAAACTGATAAACCGTGATCACAATCACAGTTTAAAGGAGCAGTGATTTTTAAATCACATTCACTAATCACGATGATCTTCAAAAATCACGGGATCGCTCATCTCTAGTGCATACAATATGTTGACTTTAATAAGAGAATAAAAAAAAATTACGTATTTTGCTTTATTTATTTTTTAAAGAGAGACAGAGCTCTGTCTCTGTCTGTCTAGACTATTACACATATGTTTTCTTTCACTTTTGTTGTATTTCCCCTTTGTCTACAGAAAAACTCTCAGTTATAAGACACCATCAGCATGCCCGATATGGCAAAAACCGGTTTTCATAATAATTCTACTTTGAAAATAAGATGTATTTAACTAAATGATATTAACAAAGAGAATATGGGAACTTTTGCTTATTATTTAACTTTGAAAAAGTACACAAAACAAGCAAAACGTGTTTTTACCACAGTCCACTGCATCAGCTTTGAGTTAGCCAAAGGCTAGTTCAATACTTATCGAGAAGAAGTCAGTCGCACAAAACACGCCTGACTCAAATCTGCACCAATTATGAGTTAGTCACTAGTCAGTTGTAAATAAGTTAGCTAAAAGTCAACCAAATGTTGAGCTAGCTAATAAAAATCCGACAGGGAAGAAATATTGCTCTATTATTCTGCCGAGGTTATTGCCAAATTGCTGGATATTTATCTTTGGAGTAGGCCTGAAGTAAATATCTCAGCAATTTGGCAATAACGCCGGCAGAGTAACAGAATAATATTTCCTTGCTCCTACCGGCCGTCTATACGAATGATACATATTCCATCATATATTACGTTAAGTGTCAAAATTGTGTTATCTTTAATGTTCATATTTATTGCCGGCAATATATGTTGCAATAATTGTTATTTCATTTTCGTTGACAATTGCTGAAATTAACGTCAAACTTGGCTGTCAATTGAAAGAAAAGCAAAAAGAAAAGCAAATTGTGTGGAAAATAAATTTAGTTTGTGAAATGGTAACAAAATATAATTGAAGTTAAATAATTAATAAATTAACAATAAATAATAAAAAGTAAACACTAAAATAAATAATTAAAAATAAACACCAAAATAAATATTTATAAAAATAAACTGATTTTTGTTAAATAAAATTGCAAAAATTATTTTAGTTAATATAAATTGTTTTTTATTCGACCTTTATAATTTTAATTTATATTTAACATAAAAGAATATGTACAATAAAATTAATATTCAAATATAAAATAGAAAAAATTATATAAATTTTTGTATATATTATTATATTCTCAAGATGCCGTCACTTTTAACACTGCAGCTTCTGCCTTTTTTTTTCTTTAAATAGGAGTTAACATAAGTACGTTTTTCCACGAAAATGATATTTCCAAAAATAATGTGGTTTTGTGCTTGAGGTCTTTTTATATTCATTTTCTTTTTGTTAAAATTAAGATTTTTACATACATACTTACATATACATACATACGTACATACAAACATACTTATATAAAAAATACCTCATGCTTATAAAAATTTATATAAATTTTAATTAGGGTTAAATAATTAACAAAAATAATTTGTGCAATTTTATTTTACGAAAAATTAGTGTTTTTATATTATTTTATTAATATTTATGCAAGTGCTTATTTTCAATTATTTTATTCTATTACATTTGTTATAATAAGCTACCATTTCACAAACTTTATTTCTTTTTTACACAATTTGCTTCCATTTTTTCTTTTTTGGTGCACTTTTGTTTAAATCTCAAACTCAATTGACAACCAAAATTTACTTACAATTATTGCAACATATATTGCAGGCAATAAATACTTATGTACAAGCAACTGCTGTCTACATTAAATATAACATAATTTTGACATATACTGCAATATATGTATGTCGCTATATTTTTCTTTGGTATAGATGAACGGTACAAGCAGGGCTGCCAGAATTGACGATTTATCGTCATTTTGACGATTTTTGGTTCCGAAATTAGCAAAGTGCCGATTTGCTGATTTTTTTCTAAAAAGGGACGATTTTATTCAATCTTCAAAGTAAGACAATTTTAAATCTTTTGATGTTTTTTATTAGGCAGCACAGAAAAAAACCTTTTTGGAAACAAGAAAGCTTAAATTTTTATATTCATTCCTATTGTAAATAAAATTATACTAGAAATGTTTGCTCTCTTTCATAAAAAATTTTATGGGCAAAAGCTAAATATTGAGTCAAGTGAATTTAAGTAAAAATTCATACCAAAACCTTGAGAGTGCACTCGTGTGGGGAGCAGGTGAAGTGATGGACTGATTTGGCTCATTTTTAAAATTTAACACTCGATATATATGAAAAATTTTTAAGCTAAATTATTTCAGGTAAAAAAGAAAAAATAATAACTAATTATAAGAAGATTTAAAGCAGTTTACAAGTCAAAATTAGAGCTTTGGACTTTTTTGTTCATACTTTAGGCATTTGTTGACCGATCTGGCTGAAATATAACAGCACACTATTCCGTGCTATATCTAATATAAATGTATAGCAACTTTGCTATTCATAAAGACTCAGAATATACATATACCCCCATATTCATAAAAAATATTTTTGATTAATAAAAGGTATATTAAACAAATTTTCATACAAAATTCTGCTATAAGCCTCAAATATTTTTTATAAATATGGGGATATATTTTATAGGGCCTAATATTAATATTGTAGCAATTACAAAAGGAATGACAAACTTATAAAAAACCAACTTGTATATAACGGTAAACAAATTTTAAATTTTTTAAAAAATGGCTCGATTGAAAGTATCTTTTATTCTTAAGACTTTGAAAAAAACCTTAGATTATTATAATATAGTAATAAAAGTTTTACAAAACAAATTTTAAATAAAAATCGAACAAACGTCGTCGTTTAAAATCTAAATTTAAATTATCCGATTTTTTTTGACGATTTTTTAAACAGAAAAAGACGATTTTTTTATATTTTTTCTCAGGAAATTGACGATTTTTTCACAATTTTATCTGGCAGCCCTGGGTACAAGCAAAACTACTGTTGTACTGTTTTATCTCTTTATATAGCCTATCATATCAATTAACCCCCATATACATCATGAAGTGCTGCCACACTATTTGCTTTAAAGGTTCAATTATTAGAAGGTGGCTTCGACAAACCAGCTGTTTATTGTTTGCTTGCATGTGTTTATGAATAAACCAACATATACGAAGTCAGACCTTCAATATGAAATGACTTTAACATTTGATATCAAACACAATTCCCAAGGCATTTTCAAATGTTTGATTTTAACAATCGAATTCTAATTGATAATGATTTGTCAATCAATGCTTTATCTATTTGCTATCAAATTGTTATCAAATGTGATTCTCAAAACAAAAACAAACTTGGCAGCACTAAAACGAAAAATGAATGTATGTAAACAATAAAAAATGGCGATTAAGATTCGTCCATAATCGTAGCAACAATTTCGTTTTTTCTTCTATGTTGTTTCTTCTTAAAGTATTTCATATACAGTGTTACCGTTTGCCCGACTAAAGTCGCAATTTGGCCCTTTTTAAGCGGTCTGCGACTTTTTGTGAGACTTTTTCTTATCACCGACTTTTGCCACTTTTTAAATTTTGTTGCGACTTTTCACCCTTTTTTTGTAAAGTTTCTCACAAGAAACATTTAATTTGCAGTTAATTATAAATTTTCTTATCTTTTTTTTATCAAAAATCATAGAATTTTGTTCATTTGGTAACACTTTTATCACTTTTTTGCAACATTGTCATGTATACAATGGCAATGGCAAATTTTCAATAAATATTTCAAAGAAACGTTTTAGCAAAAAAAAATTTAAAATAAAATATGGCACTGCTTATTTTACAAAATTATTTTCAGCCGCCGCACAGTGGGTTCAAATACATAGTTTTTGAGGATCAATTCAGGGAAGCTCTGTTAGGATATTTTTCCATTATCTTTCACCTAATACTAATACAATTGGATAAAACAAGCTATTTTTAAGTATATTTCAATGCAGTTTTATTACAAATAAGGGAATTTAAGTTAATATATAGATAACAAAAAATTATTTTCGTGATCACGATCACCATCTACTTGACCTTCATCATCATTATCATCACCATCATCATCATCTTCATCTTTGGAGGCAACTTTCGCATGCTCTAAATAATTGGTTGGGTCAGAGCTTATTAAGAATAAATTAAAAACATCTTTAAGGGATTTTTCGCGACTGCACTTTCGTGAATGAAGCTCTCTATATTTCTTAAAATCTTTATTCCGAGCTTTTTGTGCTTCTTCCGATAATAACCCAATGGGTAAGTGAGCATTATTAATAATTTCGGCACCGTGTATTAGGTACTTGTGCAAAGTGGGTGGCATATATTACCATGGATATTTTTCAACAAAAGTCTGGCTGTATTGTGTGCAAATATTTTAAAGTTTTCACTTTGGATTTCATTGCCGCTGCAGCTGGATGCTACTATAAGCAAAATGTGCATTATTTTTATTAAGTTCAAATCTATTTTTATTATTTCTGCTGATTTTTCTGCGTTTTGGAAAAAACATCTTGCCGTATTGCCATCTTTAGTATTTTCGAACCCAGGCTTAGGTTTGTCAACAATTAAGCCCATAGCCTCTCTAAATTGTTTCTGAATTTCTAATTTTGTTTCAGAAACGATTTTTGTTTCCAAATCGAATCGCTTCTAGCCTGCCACTTCTTTAAAGGCATTATGCAAAAGACTTTCAAAGAATCTGATCCAGCCATGAAGAACAGATATACCGAATCTTAAATATTCTGTTTTCACAGGCCTTTTAATCATGGAATCTATATTATTGAAGTTTTTGCTAGTGGCGCCACATAAGTAACACTTTTGTGTTGACATAGTTTCAGTTATAGCATTAAGAACCTTTCCATCTATCATTGACAAAATTAAATTGTGCTTCACTTGCATAACTTAATCACCGATTGCGACAGTTGAGAATTTCAAATTTGCTATTTCTTCTTCCACTCTATTTTTTTTTTCACTAACTGACACAAGTGAAGTTTCCTTTATGAACTCAATTTTCAAAGGTCTACAAAATCTAGTAGAAGATGGTTGCCAAATAACCTTTTCCTCTAGCATAAGTCTAAGTGGCACAATTGTGGTTAAAAATACCGATGAATCGCTAGCATCTGAGCCATGAAAGGGCTGTTTGAACTATGGCCAGAGCTTCCATCAAAGCCCCATTTTGTATATAATATTAGACTTGATTTATGCTCAATAAAATTTTCTTTAAGTTGTATTAGTCGCTCCGCAGTGTGATCAAGAAGAGCTTGTAATTTTACGTGAACGCATGTCTCACACAATTTTGTTTTTCATTTTGAATATTTGTGTATGAGGGAAACTTCTCAGGTGCAGACTGTCTAATAATATTGTATTGGTGTAGAAGATAGATTTGCTTCTACAAAAACAGACAATGCTTTTACATTAGACATTTTTCAGACGCTAGTGGTTGCTTCGAACTCGCTGCTGAAGGTGTATTTTTTGATAGTGACACATTTGTGAAACCACGCAGCATCTTCGATTCTTCTATGTATCCTGATGTTCTTAATTTAATCTGTGTAGCATGAGCTAACACTGGCAATGCTATGGTGTCCCTTAAAAGCTTTGTCGTTTTATGTTTACTCGATTCACTTGACTCGGTAAAAAACATTTCTTTTCTAGCACGTTTTCCAGTCTGAGCACGAGAAAAACCAATAGAGGACTCCAATCAGTTCCTATTCGCAGCCATAAATCGTGTATATACTCTATGCACCTTATTCCATCTAGATTTAAAATCATAAAAGAAAGCATTAACTCGTTCATTCAAATCGCACATACTAGACTCTGAGCAGTTTGTGCGTTTCTTCATTTCTTCTTTTAAAAATTTTAGCTTTTCATCCAAAGTTTGACAGCCTGAATTCATCATCATATCGTACAAGCTACGACGAGTATAAAAAAAAAACGTTTGAACTTGTTCCTATACGTAGAGAAAAAAAATTATCCGTTTTAACCGATAACTTCAAACTTAACAACACTATCATTATTTAAAAACATAAAGAATATTATTAAAAACAACAACAACATAAACAATTTTATTAAAAACATGAACAACAACAATTAATATACAAAAACAGTAATAATAGGTCTGTCTGCGTACACATATTTTGCATAATTTTGTACAAAATGTCGCAAAATCTTGCAAAATGTTGTCTGCGTACTCCAAATCTCTTACGGCGAGAGAGCCAAAAAGAGAATTTTTTGACAGTTGAAAGTTAGAGAACTTGCCAAATGTTACTGGAGAAATTTCCTCTGGTAAGATTTTGCAACTAGTTTGAACAGCTGTTTTTATATACTGTTTGAATGAAAGAGTTTACGTGTGCCAAGATAGCGTCGACGAAATAGCGTCGAATTTGGGAATTTAAAAACCGGGAAACCAAAATATCCAAATAATGGGGATTTACAGTATATGAACAAAAAGTTAGCGTCGAATTTAGGAATTTAAAAAGGGGAAGTAAAAATATATTTATATTTTTAATAAAAATACAAAAAATATTTACCACAGGCTTTTGCACGGTATAAACTGTATATTTTCTGAAAGTAAATAATTTTCTGGACAAAATGAGCGATGCGTGCAAAAAATATATAGTTTATACCGTGCAAAAGCCTGTGGTTCATTGCATAAATCAGTAAAGATTTTTACTGACCATTTTGGATGAACCCAGATTTCTCGGAAACTGTCCGAACGATTTTTTGCACGCATCGCTCATTTTGTCCAGAAAACTATTTACTTTCAGAAAATATACAGTTTATACCCTGCAAAAGCCTGTGGTAAGTATTTTTTGTATTTTTATTAAAAATATAAATATATTTGGGCTTAAATCTAGTTTACCGACGCAGCTCCAAATAAAAAAAGAAAGTTCCCAGGGTGATAGAAAATGGAAAAATAAGAAGAAAAAATTAAATAAGAAAGTTGGCGCAAACGCTTAGTTTTCGAGTTATGGGCGTTTTAAGTTTTTATATAAATATGTGATTTTGCAATACATTTCCAAATGTATATGGCTAATATTGGTATCATTGCAAAGCGTTTCACTAGATCTTTCTGGACATACAGAATTTATTTTAATATTTTTAGTTTATTAAGAAGTGGGACGAGTTTGCAAAATACAAAAGTTTTTTAGTAAGCATAAAAACAAATTTATTAATTTTTTCTAATTCTTTAATGTATGTATATACTACATACTAATTTATTTAAGAATTTTAATTAAAATACAAGTAAAACCTTCTCTATGTTTATGTTGTACTAATGAGGAGAGAATCCTTGCCCATTCGCAAAGGCCGTCTATGCAGAAAATCTTTAGTTAGCGAAGCCGGTATTAGTTATACCATAGGGGAGAAAATATTTGCGCCCGGCCAAAGGCCGGCTATGCAAGGAAGCTTTAGTAAGCGAAACCGGTGTTTATTATACCATAGAGAAGAACATCCTTGCGTCCGGCCAAAGGCTGGCTATGCAAAGAATTTTTTTTGCGATGCTAGTGTTTGTTATTTTATAAAATTTGTATTACACTTTTATTTAAATAAACTACATGTTTTCCTAGTGAACTTCCGTAACATTTCGACGTAAAATGAAAAAAACTGTAATGTGATCTAAAGAGTTTAATATTTTGAAATAAATTATGTATATCCAGAAAAATCTGTTCAAGAGCTTTAAAATGATACCAATATTGGCCATATACGTTTAGAATTGTAGTGGAAAATCACATATTTATATGAAAACTTTAAACGTCCATAACTCGAAAACTAAGCGTTTGCGCCAACTTATTTATTTTATTTTTTCTTCTTATTTTTCCATTTCCATCACCCTGGGTACTTTTTTTTTATTTGGAGCTGCGTCGGTAAACTAGATTTGTTCCTATATTTGTACTTCCCTATTTTAAATTCCTAAATTCGACGCTAACTTTTTGTTTATACTGCAAATACCCATTATTTGGGTATTTTGGTTTCCCGGTTCTTAAATTCCCAAATTGGACGCTATTTCTTCAACGCTATCTTGGCTCACGTTTGTTATTTCAATTGTTTACACACCGATCAGCTGTTTTCTTGCAAGATTTCACTGGATACTGTCTGCGTACTTTTTGAGATATTCTCAGCCGAAAGAGTAAAATTTGTCTTACTCTCCCAAAAAAATTTACTGAGTATTTGCTACCAGGGCTGTCAGATGTGGCGATTTCTCGCCAAACATGGCGATTTTCAAACTTGTTTGGCGACCTAAATTTCGATTTGGCGACATGGCGATTTTTTGGCGATTTATAAAATAGTTGGCGATTTTGTTGGCTATATTTGATGAGCCATGAATTTGTTTTGAAATTTGTTAAACTCTCCATACGAAGAAATAATTTTTTTTTTATTCCAGTATTTCAATGTATGAAATTTGATGCATTCATAGGTATGACCAGTATTTAAAACTAAATTATGTTGAAATGGCGGATGAAGATAATGAAAATCTTCGAGAAAATTTTTTTCACATTTAAATGTGCTCTTGAAAGAAGTAATAAGTATAATTCTTTAAAAAATTAATATAATTAAGGTTTATGAACATTTTTTCCATTATAAAATGTGACAAATTATCACAGATAAAATTCGTTGTTGTTAAAGATTTTTATGAATCCTAACGTACCTTTGGATGTTAATGAAACACAATCTAATTTAAATCAGTTTAGGCTAGCAATTTATAGCTACAAGGATATGGCAGGTACGCATTGGCTGTTCTTTATATGTTGGTTATTACAACTTGTAGTATTGCCTGTGTTGAAATAAAGAATTCCACTAACTCGCCTTCGAAATAGAATGCGATATGAAGTTATCGACACGTTTTAACGAGTTTAGAGTTATATGAATGTAAATATTACATGTTGCATTTATTTTGTACCTTCACAATGTATTCCAAAAAAGAAGACAAAAGGAGAGTCTTCTCGGCGAAGTACGATATATAGCGTTTTAGATATATAATAGTACTGCAACTACATACAAATGTATTGTATATCCAATATTTGTTTAATACTTACCGCAAAACTTCTTGTTTTGTTGCTCTAAGTAGACTACTATAAAATATTTTAAACATTGCACCTTTTTTGTGTCCACTTATAATTTTTACTTTGTTCTAAATAAAAATTAAACAAAATATATCATGGCGACTTTTTTTTTAATTTTTGGCGTATTTTAGCGATACGGACCAAATTTTTTTTGGGATTTAAAAAAAAAATATTTTTAATTATTCTTAAAATACGTATATTATTGTCAAAAACTAAAAATTAAATGCTTTGGCGATTTTGGCGATTTTTGACATTGGATTTGGCGAAAAAGTTCAAAATCAATCTGACAACCCTGTTTGCTACTGGAAAAGTACGCAGACAGACCTAATAACAGCAACAATCGCCAGACCATATGTTTTGTTGGTAAATCAGCGCAGCGACACTTTTTATAAACAAATGCATAACTCTTAAAATGCACAAAAATGCAGTCTAAATTTTTGCATCATATTAGATATATATTTATTCTGTAATATAAACCACAAATCTCGACACGAATGTACACGAATAATAACTATGTATATGTCCACTTAAACTATGAAAATTCAAATTTTTTTGGACTTATAATATAAATCACAAAAACAGTTCCACACCAAATTTATTACACAAACTTTAACATAATATTCGCAGAACTACCTGTACTTGATGGTTCCATAGCTATTTGGTCACTTTTTTAATAACTTTGTAAAAAAAATAAGATTTTTGACAAAGTAAATTTTCAGTTTTTCTGTCGCTTTTTTCAAAAAAACTTTGATTTTGATCTCTCACTGCAAACACAGCAGAGCACTTTAGATATTTATTTTTTCAGCTAGTGATTAAGAGGCTTTTGAAAATAAAAAAATGCAACTGACTGTTTTGTTTAAATTTTTGTTTTTGTTTTGTTATGCTTTTTATTAATAAAAAAGCGTTATAAAAAGATGTGCGACTTTTTTTTTTCTCAAACGACTTTTTTGTGCGACTTTATTATTATGAAACGACCTTTTGTGCGACTTTTCAAAAATTTCTAGCGGTAAACCTATTCATGTACATACATTATCCTTTATGCATTAAACACATTCGAGACAGCAGGCAACACGAAGGCACGACTACAAATGCTGCAGGTTGCAATTGTAGTCGCGTAATCAGCTACTGAATTATTTTGAAGACGACAGCTACAATTGAAAAATATAAACAGCTGTGTTTTTTATTATGGATTTACATTTCAGTGGTGCCACTATCATTTTTAATTTTTATAAATTTAACAACATGCATAATTGCAGACTCGTACACAAACTTAATTTAAGCCTACAAAAATATAAATACTTATTTATGATAAATTTTTTAACGTAAAAACAAATGAATTTATTAAAAAACATTTAAAATATTTTAATTTTATTGTTCTTGGAGCTCATAAAGAATATCATCTTCATGGCAGGTTGAATAAAAATTTCCTAATATACAGTATAATCGCGAAAAAGTAAACTGAAATGTCCTAAGGGTTGTTAACTTTTTCGTCTTATTTATTAACTTTTCTAAATTGTAAAAAAATGCAATTATAAACATATGTACCTATATTTTTTTCAATGACTTAGTTTTCATCTGTACAAAAAAGAAATTTAGATCTAATTTGTACCGGCTACAATTTATAATTAATAATTATACAATCAGTCATGTATTATGTGTTAGATGCTACATATGACGTTTGTCAGAAAATTAGTTCTTCAAAAATTTTCAGATAGCGAATTCTGGGTATTTTATAAACATTTGCCAGCCATCCATTACTGACATTATTGTCTTTACAGGTTGCAGTTACACGAACTCGCGCTTAGCTATTGATATTGAAATTAGAACAGTGATTGCACAATTACGTTTTCGATGCTTCAAGAAAACATTTGTACAAACTTGCTTTAAGATCGGCATATTTTGGTCTATGTAATGTTTTCTTGTATGCTTTTTCCTATGTATTATTCAAAGCCTCGAAAATTTTGTGACGTTTCGTTTTTATTTTTGAGATGGCAACTTCAGATATACAATAATACAACGCCGATAGTTTTTCTTTAATGTATTTCTCAATTTTGTTTAAACTCTCAATTTTCAGCTTAAAATTTAATCTAATTTGTTATCGTTTGTACAAATCAGTACTTTTACTAATACGATCTGAAAAGTTAACTTAGAGTTAACGTTTAGATCGGCACAGAAGCGCTAAAATTTGGTTAACTTGACCGCAAGATTACTGTATCGCGATTCTACTGTAATTTTTTGGTTCAACGCACTAAGTTTATGAATTATAGGTCGTAAAGGTTTCAGAGCACTTTATCAATAGTATAGGAAGAAAAATATAATCTGAATCTTTAAAGTATTGGTATCATAATAGAGTCTTTCGAAACACATTTCATATGATGTATTAAATATACCGATTTATTAACCCCTTAAGAGGATTTATCTTAAAATTTTGTCAATATGTATAATAATATTTTCTTAAATATAATATGTTATAGAGAACACCCCAAGTTTTTATATGCTAAATTTTTAGAAACTCCATCATATAAAATTTTAAAGTTATTAGGGTTAAAAGAAATTTTATTTTGGAAAACTTCACAATTTATTTATAAGTTTGAGTTAAAATATATAGTGGTAATAGTTATGCAGTTGTTACATATTGAAATATAGTAATATGTAAATATTTGAAAAGTGTTTAGGAAGGCTGAAAACCCGCAATACAGAAAAACTTTATTAATCAAAGTCCTAATAACTTTGGTAACATGTGTATATTATTGTTAAATAATTATTATTATATCGACATAATTTAAAGATAAAGCAAATTTAGTAAAAAAGTCAGTCAAGAAGTATGAGCATTTGAAATGGGCTCTGAATGGGTTAATAAATCGGTGTGCTGTAAACACTATGTGAAAAGCACTTTCAATTTTTCAATGATACCCGTACTGCTAAAACTAAGAGCGTTGGCGTGACAAACATCTTCCTATATAACTTCTTTTAAGGATACTAAAAAGTAAAAATAATATAGATTTGGTGGTGAGCCGCGCTTATATTCTTGTTTCAATCCGGTTCTTTGCTGTTTAACTAAAAAATTATTATTATATATTATAAGCACTAATTCTTCTAATTTTTGATTATATTAGCAGCACTTTTTCTGTTTTGTAGCGTACAAAAATAGAAATTAGTTTAATTTGACTACAACGACAATATTAGCATAGACAACAACCTGCAGCCATTTTGCCGCGTCGTCGTTAAAATAATCATTTCCATATAAACACATGTATTCTATTGTTGACATATTGAAGTCGGTAGTCTGCTGTCTCGAATGTGTTTAAAGCATTAATGTTTAACAAAATGTTTTAATATATAATAATAAATACGTAATATTATTCTGAGCGAAATTTGCAAACATTTTCTTAAACATCAAGTGAAAATTTTGCTGTCATTTTGAACGAAGCTTAATAGTTAAATTTATTTTTACATATAAGAAAAAGTTTTAACCGTACTAAAATGATTTTCGGGAGGGCAATTTATATTGGACCCATGGTAAATGATGAATCAATCATCACAAAATTCTGTAATTTGTGGTATTTAAAACCCTTAAATTAGCAGCAGGCTGCTATATATGGGACCAATGTTAAATTATGGTCCAATTACCACAAAATTGCATGGTATTATTTATAGTCACATAAAGCTAAATTGGACCAAATTTTATGACAATAAATATATACAAGTTATTTGTATGATACGGTTAAGGCGTATATAAATGCTTTCTCAAAGTGGACTTTATATTGGACATATAGTTAATTATGGACCGATCTTTACGAAATTTGACAGTTTGATTTCTTGTCTTACAAAACTGGGACAAACCAATTTTTTACAATACCATTATTGGTTACGGTTTTAGGCGAACTAAACTGTTTGCCGAGAGTAGGATTTATATGGGGCATATGGTAAATTATAGACCGATCTTCACAAAATTCTACAGTATGATTACTAATCCTATAAAACTTTGACAGATCAAATTCATTACAGGTGATCCTAAAAGCCCTGCTGATAACTTTTTCTTTAGCTTTATAATTGTTGGATGTCAAAATTTTGTTTATTATCTTCGTTTCTGTTTTGATTTGTTTCGGTTTTTGACATTGTACAATTATTTTACATCAAAAAAAATTGCTTGTGTTTTTTGTACGAGTTGTACTTGTTGTACTACCGAGATTACCTGGAATGAATTCGCCTTGTATAAAACTATCACAGAACAAATTTAATTATTATAACATTATTTGTTACCGTTTTACGAGTACTATTTTTACAAAAAAATATCTAGTCTCGCCTTCGTACCTAACAGTTATCTTTACCTATTTCAGCGTCTATTTGGACTATATGTTTTTACCTTATATTTTATTCTAAAATTGGCAGTATTTACAACATAGATTTCTATACACAGCTTGATTTCTAATTGTAGAAATTACGGGCATTAGTCATATAATTTCTAGTTAAATTGAACGAATTTCTGAAAAATCTTATATGAATCCGTTCATTTATCAATTTGTTAGGATGGTGGTGCCACATTTGAATACATAACGCTTATCCTACAAACCGATTTGTCTTGATTTCGATCCCAAACTGCTCGGATAACTAGAAGCTATTTGACACCAGTACTATTTCTTTTGTGCTGTTCGAAAGTGAGCGTGTTTTCATCAGACAGACGAACATAGCTAGAATTAAGAACTTCTCAAGGACCCAGAATATATATACACTTTATGGGGTCTTAGATGAATATTGAGAAAGTTTCACAGGAATGACAACCCTAGTATAACCTTATTCACTACTAGTGGTGAAGGGTGTAATTGCATATTAAGTGAAGTGAATTCGCCTTTAGAAAACATTAATTTCGTGTAAAATAATATAAATTATTTTTTAGTAAAAAATTAATTACAATGAGTAAGAGTGCGAATAAAAATAAAACGGGAAAATAAAGAAATTATAAGTTTGTTTCATATGACAATTCTCAAAATAAAAAAGAACCTCAAATATTTCATCTTTTCAAGAAGCTGAGGAGGGAAATAACGCTATTTCAGCTTTCAGCAGTAGCTATGGCGGCGAAAGCTTAGCTGACAGTTTATTTAAATAAGCAATGAATTATTATATATTAATTTTATATTTCTAAAACATTGATATCAATTAAATAAATAAATAATAAATAAAAAAAGTATTTATTTTTCATTTATTTTCCACACTTTATTACAATTCACACTGGAAAAACATTTGAGAATGACGTTTAAAAGCAAGCAGAAATAAATGCATTTCTCTATTTTAAAATAAATTCCCTATTTTGTTCAGAATGCTATGATTTTCAAACGTTTGTCATTTGAGAAAAGGCTTGAAATTGTTTGTTGGGAAGTGTATGGAGATGTTGGTATATTTAGCACGTTACTATGGTAAAGATATTATTGGTTTTCGCCTTTGTGTTAAGTGTACAACTCTGCTTTATTTAATAGGATTTTATACTACAAAGCGTGAGTCTCTCTTTCGTAGGTATTGTAAATTAATGAATTTCGCTGAGTGAAAGAAAGAGATGGAGTTTCATCAACTTTTTTATTCTGGTATATTAACACACGTGTTTACACAGAGTAGTAAATTTTAGTCTCACATATTTTGTTGTTGCAGTGTCGTAAATGTTACTTTACTTTAACTAAATTAATAAGATTAACAATGTCTACAAGGGACTTTACTATCAAGGGTGAAAACCTTTATTGTGCTGGGCAAACTTCAAAATTTCTTATAAAAAATATTTTCGTGGCATTTTTTATTTTCTTATATTCGTCATCTATTGCATTATTTGATAAGCACTAATTTGAAACTAAAATAAAACTGTCAATAATTTTACAATTTCATTAACAAATTTGTTGACCCAATTTTTATTTGAAATTCATTGACATTTCAAATACATATTGAGGTAATTAAATAATTTAAAAAAATATTAATTATCACATAAATACACTTTTGCATTACTATTTATTGTATTTGTTGGCAAGTCCTTTAATTTTATAAACAAATATTAGTATTCAAATAGCATTTTTTATTGAAAACAAAACATTTTTATTTTCGATGATAATGAACTTGAGCTAGACAATATTCTATGAATGTACTGTATGTATGTATGTATATTGTTGGCAAACTTAGTTTGCAAAAGAATTAATATAATTTATTTTTTAATAAATATTTATAAACTCGGTTTTTTGTCCAAAACATCAGGCGGAAATACATTAAAGCCATACATACTATAAATGTGTTAAACAAATTTTTAACATCGTCGTGGTTTTAATTTGAAATCGAAAATATAAATTTTAAGTGCCATCCATGGCAGACTGGCGAGAATACATTTAATTAAACTTGCATTGCATATAAACATTAAGGCCCTAATCATGTAAAACACAGCGCAACGCCAAAGAATAACATTGAAAGCACAACAATTTCATAAATATTTCGTAATTTTGTTGTTGCTTTCGATAGAAATTCATATACCGTTCTAAAATTTTCAACGCCACAAGCTATGCAGCGTTTCAAAATTTAAAATGCAATGTGAATTTCTGTAGAAAGCAACAACAAAATTACAAAATATTAATGTTATTCTTTTGCGTTTCGTTGCGTTTTACATGATTAGGGCCTAAATAAGGACTGTTATGTGGTGGTACGACCGAATGTGGTCGAATTTAATGTGCTGTAAAAAAAAATTTTTTTTTTGTCAAACTGCCTTTTTTATTTTTGAAGCAATCAAACGTTTTTCCGATAATTGTAACTTTTTTAGTAATTTAGTATTATATTTGAGTATTTTAGTATTAAAATTAACTGCCTGGCCCACAATGTCGACAAGAACATTTCTTTCGTATATTTATATGGAAAACAAAAACAAATTTTAGTTTTTTATTATTGTTTTCAATATAAAAGAAATGCTCTTATCGACATTCTGGGCCTGGCAGTAAATAACACAAAATTAAATATTATTTTTGAAATAAAAAATTTGTGTGTGTGAAAAAAGGAATATTTTTCTTTGGTTTTAAATTAAAACTAAAAAAAAAAGAAAAAAATTTCCTTGAGAGCAAAATTTGTATTTTCAAAAAAAGTGCAGCTATTCTTTTTAAGTATTTAAAAAAATGTAGATTACAAAGAAAAGCCAATGATGGCGGTTCTGATATAAATGGATGTACGTAACAATTTATCTAAAATAGTACTATTGTTTATTTTTATTTATTTCAACTGTAAGGACTTTAAGAATAAAATTCTTCTATAGTCCAGAGGATTACATAATGAACACCACTAGTAATAGTAATAATAATATTAATAATTATAATAGTAATAATAGTAACAATAGCTGCGTTCGAGAACACAAAAGTTTTTACTATTTTTTACTGAACTTTACTGCATTTTTCTAAATTGCATTCGCGTACACAAAATACAGTAAATGAGAAACAAATTGAGAGCGTAAAGTGACAGTTCTTGACTGAGTACTTACAAATTTTTACTGCAGAAATTTTTGCAGTAAAATTTAGTAAAACAAAAAAACATATGTTTCAAAAGGTAAACAAACAAAAGTAGCAAACAAAAGGCATACAAATTATGAAAAAATTGTATAAAAAAAGAAAAGTTGAAATAAAACTAAAATAAAAACAAAAAATGAATTAATATTAATAAATTAAACTTGTTTGTGAAGAATTTATATGGCAAATACCAACTTTTGTAACTTTGTTTTGTTATGTTAATTTTTTGGAGTTGTAAAAGTATCAAGTACTTGGGTACTTAGAACAGACCTTGTTTTTAGAGTTATCAATAGTAAAAAAAAGTATTCGTGTACTATTGATCAAATTTAGCCGGACACAAATTAGCAAGTTCAAATAAAATAAAAAACAAACAAATATGAAAGATTACATAAAATAATTTGTTTGTATTTTCCAAAAATATTCGTCTTATAAAAAGTATTTAATCGAGTACCGATAAGAAAACGAGTTAAGTAGTCAAGAGTGTAAACATTTTTCAACACTTTAATTATTTGCGATCAGCTGTTGCCTTTATTTTACGAATTTTTACAAATTTTGCGTTCGCGTACTTTTTTGGACAACAGCTTTTTGTGAGAGAAAATTTTTAAGTTTACTCATTTACTGCATTTTACTGTAAAAGTACACAAGCGCACCTAATAGTAACAAAGGTAATAATAATAATAACAATAATAATAGTCATAATAATAAAAATAATAACAATGGTAATAATAATAAAAATATAATTACAAAATCAAGTTTAAAAAAAAAACGATTAGCATTAAAAAAAAGCATTAAAAAAAACAAAATACAATAGGACTTTTTTGTAGACGAAATAAAGAGAAAGATAATATAAAGAGAGAGATGAAGTTATAGGTAGCAATTTTGTGAAACATAATCCATAAGTTTTCTTAAATTTCTGTCTTTCAACAATTAGTTTTATATTTGAGGGCAACGAGTTCCAAAACTTTACGGCATTGATGAAGAAAAATCTGCTTGTGTTTAGATAGTTTTATCGTGGTGGTATTAAAGTCACACCCCTGGTCGACCTGCCAAATGACGAAGTAACAAAAATAACAATACAAGAAAAGCAATGGTGCGACTACCTATATAGTCATTTTTAAAATATTTACCAAATTTTCTGCGCTTAAATTTCTACGGTTTTTGTCATAATCACTGGCAAGACGCTTAATGCTCTTTCCACAGATACCTGAGTTGCGGGTACTGCTAAAGCTACTTGTGCAATTTTTGAAATTATAGGAGCTTTTAGTTTTTTGACTTTCAAAATTCTAAAATATTTGTTCCAAATGGTAGTTTGGAATCATATTGAAGTTTTTCTAAGGACTCCTGAACAGATAAAGTACGTTGATATAAGTATTTAAAACCACCAATTTCTAATATCCCTTAATAAAAACTGCATTCATCTATTTTCACTTATTTCTCCCGTTATTTATAACCTGTTGTATATTGTTAGTAGATACTAAACCTCTGCACAAATGCATTTAAAAGCCGTTTCAAGACATTCGTTTGTTTTTTAAATACTGATTGTCGCTCACTCTTTGCTAACGAATCAAATGCTATGTTGTGAAAAACACATCTAACAAAAAATAAATAAAAACACACAATTGCAAATTAATTGTAATTAGTGTGTTATAAACGACCAAATACGAAGTGTAAAGAGTACGGAACTTACACCAAACAGCAACAAAGCAAAACAAATCACACTAACTAAACCAAATCACACGAATCACACGAAAGAACTGTAGCAAAAAAGGTGATAAGTATGAATTATCTTGTTTTTTTTCCAATTATTAGGTATGACTAGCTAGATTTGTATGAAGCAAATAACATTAAAGATGAAAAATATTTTTACAGAATATTTAAGTTTTTATTTTAAATTATTTTATTATTACCAAAACATATTATCAAATATTTAATTAAAAGTAAAAAAAAAAATTAAAAGGTAATTCTATTAGTTGCAAAATTAATATAAACATAATACATACAACGATCAAAATCTGAGAAACAATCGGCAATAAACATCAAGATCACGCACTGTGAATTGAAAAGTTTACCGTACATAACTGTATTATAGACACACAATTGTTGTGTGTTGTTTTTTCGTTCAAATCAAATTATGGATTGAGTTGGTTTATTTAAATCCAACTACTGCTTTACACTGATTTGTTTGAAACGAACTACTGTTTTAACATTAATTTGGTTTTTCATAATGGATCATTCGAGCTGATTTAAAAAAAAAAATTACAGTAGTTGACACAACAATAATTTGGTGTTGACAACTGTGTACAAGAAACAAATGCATTCGTGCAGGGGTTTAGTAGATACAACTAAAAAGTATACATATCGCACTTGATCAACAAGAGGGTATTAACTCAAAATTTTTATTTTTTCACTTTGTAGAAAAAATCGTCATGTTATATTCATTTCTACCCGCTCTAAAAATATCGGGTTATTTTGTCTACTCTTTGGTAATGAAACGATTGTTTTAAAAATTATTTTTCATATGCCATTAATATTAAATTAAAAATTATTTTGTTTCTACTGAAAATTTTTAAATTTTGAGTTAATACCCTCTTGTTGATCAAGTGCGATATATTGAATTATTAAAGTGGGACACAATCCCATATAAATGCAAGTATATGTAAGAAACTACCCATTGCAACCTTTTTTGATCTTCGCTAAGAAAAATCGACCATTTGAAGCAAAACCTTGGGTCCATATATAGAGAAGCTAAAAAGGCTTTATTTTGAACTAAAATTTCTTTGTGTTTTTTAAGGCTTCGAGCCACGACGTAGCAATTAAGTAAGTGCTTGAAATTACCTTAAGCTCTTTTTCACACAAGAGCCAATCAGGATAAAAATCTCCCATTATAAGTTGCTTGTACTTTAGTAACGTTGGCAATTGGCTGAAAGCTGTCTATAAATTGTTTAACAAGTTCCCAGTCAACTTCAATGGTAAACATATTATTTGAATCAACCCATGCTTTTGCTTCCATCAAAGAGTTACCCATTTCAAATGTAGAGTAATCTAAAGTAGAGTTATCTAAAACACGCAAAGGACCACCTTCAGTTCACGCATTTTCTTTCGAATAAACTTGTATTTTCCCTGCAACTACGAACTTTTTCCTTTAAAAGTTCTATAACATCAAATGCTGTCAATTGCAAAGAATGTGCAGCACAATGTTCAAAAAGTTCCACCATTCCTGACGTTCAAAAAGTGCCACCATTCATTCCTATTGTAAAGACGACTACTTTAAAGTTTTGGTCTATGAATTGAATATCAATTCCTAATATACTTCTATCCATTCTACTCGCAATGTCAAATTTTAAGCAAATATATTTTTTACTCGCTGACTTCATTATTTATAAACGGAGGGAATTTACCATGTTATTAAGTGCTTCCTCAACCGATTTGAAATTATATTTTTCTCCAAATCCATCTGTCCAAGGTTGCAACAGATTTTAAGTTTAATAATTCATTTCTTATATACCCCTTTATCCATTTTTAATGTAACATTTTGAGCTTTCCTTTTTTTGTATGGTGAATGTGAGGAACAAGCAAAGGGGTCTTCTTCACGAGATATGTCCTTATTGAGCATTACTAGATAGTGGCGCCTTGAAGGTTTTATCACACAATAAGCAATTTCCTGAACCAGTGCCATCCAGGACTAAATACGATTCCATATTCAAGAGCTTACAACGACCCATATTCTTAGAAACCTTTTCATAAATTCTATTAAAATTTGTTTGGAAGAATGAAATTTTATATGACAACGTTTTAATATATTTAATTTGTTTTGAGAATTTTTTATTTTAAAACAAATTGAATTTTTTGTACAAAAGTTTTTTAGAAAACATTTTATTTTGATAACTTTATTTATTTTAATTTTTGTAATAGCTCTATTCCTTGAATTTTTTTAGAAATGACTTTATACACTACCAGACTATTATATTGTATTTTCTTGTTACATTTTACCTTAGCTTTCCGTTGGATAGCAATGAAGTATATTTATGTACAGAAAAATTTACAATTATTAGACACCAGCAGAATGTAATGCATTTTCTGGCCCGCTACGGCCTTCGTCAGCATTCTTTGTGTCACACTGGATGGTGATACTTTATAAATTGAATGTATTAAACTCAACTATTTTAACAAATAGAATCTGGGAATTATTTCTTTGCATAAGCAACTTTATTATATTCAACATTTTTTATTTTTCGAATTTATTCTATGAGTTAAATTTCAGTTATGTAACAAGAAGATACAAGATAATAGTCTGGTAGTGTATAAATTCATTCCTAAAAATTTAAGGAATAGCTGCCGTAAAATAGATTTCAAACGTATTTTAAAACAAAATTTCCATACAAATTTTTCTTAAAACAGATTTCATATCCATTTTAGTTTTTTATGAATACGGCAGTAGAACTTTAACAAAAAAGCTTTTTAAAATACATAACTGAAATTGAGCTCATAGAATAAATTCGAAAAATAAAAAAATATTTAATATAATAAATTAGCATATGAAAAGAAATAATTCCCAGATTCTATTTATTTATTTTATATTTTTTTTATTTTCTGTAAAGTGTAGAATTTTTTTAACTTGCACAATAAATATTTTTTAGAAACAAAAAACAATGGAATTTTTAGATTTTTTTTTCAGATTTTAGAAAATTTTGCGATTTTAAGCGAAACAGTACATATAATACAAATTTGCAGAATCAAAATTTGTAAAACTAAATAGAAAAATTGTTTTTCTTTTGATTTTAATATTTGTTTATTAATCTATGGATTTTGAGATGGTATGAATTTTTTTCGAGTGCACGAATATTTTTTTATTTTATTTTAAGAATTTATATTTTTTTTCGATATAGAAAATTTTGAACAAATTTGCCATTTTTTTTGGCTTTCGAAAATATTTTTCTAACGAACGATTTAGTAAAATTAGAGAATTTTACACGTTAAGCGAATTAAAGTATATATTTCTTACGTTTCTTACTTGTCGATTTAAAGATTTTCTTCAAAACAATTTTTAGATGTATGTACGTAACACGTTCAGTTTAGATGGCAATTCGTGGTTAACAATGTGAGGTGATTCTAAATCCAACATGGTGGCACACCCAAAACGGCGGGGTAGCTATTTTAAATACATTCGTACAATATGGGTATCAAATGAAAGGGCTTGCTAAGAATAACACGAAAAATAAAGTGACGTCACTCTAAATCCAATATGGCAGACTTCTTAAGCATAAAAATCAATTTGAAAGCAGATTTTTTCAACCGATTGAGCTGACATCTTGTACACAAGTTCAATTTAGATGAAAATGCATGGCTAACTATGTGACGTCATTCTCAATCCAATATGGCGGCACACCCAAGATGGCGGTCTAGTTATTTTTAAAATAATACTTTACTAAAATACGCAGCCAAAAATGAATTATTGTGTGAAATATTAGCCAGTTGTGTTACCGAGATCGAAATGCCTGTTAAGTCACTAAAAACTCTTAAGTAGCTCTAGCATATCATCATGCTTAAAACTACAATATTCCGGAGGAATCAACGATATGGAAAAAATCATCAGTTTTATTTATTAAAACACTAAGAACTAAAAAATAAAACTGAAGAAACGATGTCATGAAAGGTTTTAAATTTTGGTCGACGGATTAACAAATATTTCATACAAAAAGAATGTTCATATTACTATTAGTTTCTATAACGCTGAAACAAAATAATTTGAAATATTTAATACCGGCTAAGAGGTTTTGTTTGCAAATTTTCAAAAATGTGGTTGAAGTCTACTGATTCGTATTACAGATTCTGATTCTAAATTAAATTACACAAATATCTTCTTAAAAATAAAATTTAGTAAATAAATAGAAATTGTTAAAAATTAAGCTAAAGTTTGATCAAATTACTGGTCAGACTTTCCTTGGATTTTATCATCAAATATTTGTTAGGTCTGAACATGCCCTTAAGTAATATCCATGTATTTTGTTGCTTCTTTAACTTTTTTAATTGTTTTGTTTTTTTTTCAATTTAACGGCATATTACAAAAACTTATTTGATTTTTGTGTTTTTTTGTATTCGAATTAAAACCGGTTAACCGGTTATTTTAAAAATGACTAACCGAAAACCGGGGTTTTTAAAATAGCAACTATTCGGAATATTCGAAAACCGGCATTTGAAAAAAGTCGAATAATCGATCTCCCTAATGGGTATCAAATGAAATTTTTGTTTTATATAAATGATTTCTTATTTATTTATTAGGACAGTTTTTTAACAGGTTCAGTATTTACCGGTGGTGTGGAACATTTATTTAGGACTATTTAAAAATTTGTTCTTAAAATTAATTCTAGGACATTTTTTATTGGCGGACTTTTTACCAAGGACTATCATTGTAGTAACTAACACTAAACACGGTTATTGAGAATAGATGAATGGCTGGTTAAATAGTGGCTGTTTGGTGTCAATTAAGCCCCTCCAATGACAACCCCATGTAAAAGTGATGGGTCCCAAAATATTGTTTTCTATATCTCAAGAACGGTAAGAGACAAATTTTATAAATTTGGTAGACATAGCTGGGTTATTAATAAGCAACCTGTCTAAAAATATGGGCGGGATTGGAGAAATGGACGTGGCACCTATCCTACAAAGACATTATAGATTTTTAAATATCTCTAGAACGGCACTGTGCGACAATTATTCCCATACCCAAATCTAATCATGAATATCGGCCAATTGCAAACTTGCCATACGTGTCAAAAGTTTTTGAACACATAATTCATTCCCAGTTAAGTAAACACCGTAGAAAACTATATTCTTTGCCTTAAACTTAAGCATATGCGCAATTTTTCACCAACTGCGGTCAAATTAATATCCTCATATTTACACGATGGATCACAGGCAGTCTACTATGGCAATGACAAATCAAATAGTTGTTCAGTATCGAAAGGTGTACCACAGGGTTCTATACTTGGTTCACTTTTATATTCCATCTACTCTAATGATTTATCTTCGCAACTAAAGCATTGTGCAATACAAATGTATGCGGATGATGTACAACTTTATATCAGTTGTCAACCATCCGAGACCACAGAATGCAAAAGTAAGCTAAACCAGGATCTAGACAGGCTAAAACTCTAGGTGTTATATTTAATTCTAAAATTGACTGGTATAATCACATAAATGCAATTTATGGTAGAACGTTTTCTATGTTGCGCAATCTGTGGATGACTCAATATTACACTCCCCTTGAAATCCGTATGCTATTGGCAAAGACATACCTAATGCCAACTCTAATGTATGGTTGTGAGCTATTCGCAAGCTGTGATTCGGCAAGTAAGAAAAAACTCATTGTAACTTTCAATAATATCGCCAGATACGTTTTTGGTCTTACACGATACTCAAGAATTTCCCGTTTTGCAAAGCAGTTATATAACATATCTTTTAATAACTTGTTTAAATGCCGCTGTCTAATATTCTTACATAAAACTATTTATACAAAACAACCAGGCTATTTATATAATCGACTTATCTTCTCTAGATCAAATAGAGTAAAAGAGATAAACTTATATCGATATCGTAGTCAGATATCTGAAAGGTATTTTTTTATAAACTCCATCCAGCTTTGGAACCGATTACCCCACTATATTCAAACAACAAGCAATGCTAGGCACTTTAAACGCGAAGTATTTAAGCATTTTTGTTAACTTTTTTTAAATTAAATAAATATTATTATTTTTTTTTTATAATAGAGCAATTCCATATGAAAGCGATCACCTTTTGGACGACCCCTCTCCGATTTTAAAATAAATAGTCTCAATCGATTGCCCAGCAAAAAATAATGTACCTACATATTTTTTTTTTTTTTTATAGTGACTGGTTTAGTGGTGGTGTACACCACTGTCATGTGAAAAATTGAAGAATTCTTCATAAGGGACCTCATTGAAATTTGTTTTAAAAAAAAACTACTAAAGCGATCGCAACGAGTGATAGCTCGTTGGAAAGGTATTGAATCAGGCTTTAATAAAAATAAAATTTTCCTAATTTTTCTTAGAAATTTACCTTTAAATTTTCCCAAGAAAATTTAATTTTCCGATTTTCCACAGAAGCTCTTAAATTTTCCGGCTAATTTTTTTTTTTTTTGGATTCCTCATAATTTTTGCTTTAAGAATCAGCAATAAAAAAATGGGCCCCGACTCCTTGTTTGGACAGGAGAAGAGCATTTAAGAGACCACCTTGTTAAAAATACATTTTAAAAGTTACACTGTGCACGAAATTGACACTTTTTTTTCGTGACAAGCTGGGCACCTGGCGTTTTAACATAATTCGGGTACGCTGAATCCAGTGGTGCCCTCGGTTTTTTAAGATTGGCTCTGGTTTTCGAGATATACCGTTATTTCTAAAATGGAGGAGGTTGCACAACATATGTTCGCGTAACTCAAAAACGCTTTAGCTTATTGAAAAAACTTAAATTTTGATTAATTTAAGAATCTTAAATATTAATTTAAGAATCTTAAATTAATCAAAATTTGTCGACTTTTGTGAATAAAATCAAAAGTTGCTAACAGATTTTAATCGCTTATGGCTTGTTTTGTTTGCAGCTTCGTTTTTTATATGCCTGCAAAAAATTAGAAGCCTCGCTGCATTTTTCAATTTTTTATGAATTTTTAAAAAACAAAAATTTCAAAATTTTGATAAAAAAAATTATTTTTTTTTTCAAAAAAAAAATTATGTTTCTAAAACAAATGCGGATATTAGAACGAAGTTTTACTTTTCTCAAAGAAAATTTTATTGCGGAATTTCGGTTTTTTAAGTTTTTTCAATAAGCTAAAGCGTTTTTGAGTTACGCGAACATATGTTGTGCAACCTCCTCCATTTTAGAAATAACGGTATATCTCGAAAACCAGAGCCAATCTTAAAAAACCGAGGGCACCACTGGATTCAGCGTACCCGAATTATGTTAAAACGCCAGGTGCCCAGCTTGTCACGAAAAAAAAAGTGTCAATTTCGTGCACAGTGTAACTTTTAAAATGTATTTTTAACAAGGTGGTCTCTTAAATGCTCTTCTCCTGTCCAAACAAGGAGTCGGGGCCCATTTTTTTATTGCTGATTCTTAAAGCAAAAATTATGAGGAATCCAAAAAAAAAAAAAATTAGCCGGAAAATTTAAGAGCTTCTGTGGAAAATCGGAAAATTAAATTTTCTTGGGAAAATTTAAAGGTAAATTTCTAAGAAAAATTAGGAAAATTTTATTTTTATTAAAGCCTGATTCAATACCTTTCCAACGAGCTATCACTCGTTGCGATCGCTTTAGTAGTTTTTTTTTAAAACAAATTTCAATGAGGTCCCTTATGAAGAATTCTTCAATTTTTCACATGACAGTGGTGTACACCACCACTAAACCAGTCACTATAAAAAAAAAAAAAAATATGTAGGTACATTATTTTTTGCTGGGCAATCGATTGAGACTATTTATTTTAAAATCGGAGAGGGGTCGTCCAAAAATTTGCCAATTTTGATCGTTTTCATATGGAATTGCTCAATATGTATTTGGTATATTCATGTAATCACTAAGAATAGTTCTTATTGCACTGTGTGCCAAATAAATAAATAAATAATGTCCAAATAACCCTGCAGGAAATGCCAATAGTAAAACTGTAGTGAATATATAGCAGAGTTCCGAAAAATTCATATATGATCGCTCATATTTAACCATTCATGAATTTTTTCATGAATGAGGAATTTAAAACGTGTAATTTTTTTCACAACCATGAATGAATTGTGAATTTTTTTGCCAATTCATTCATGAGCGTGAGGAAAAATAAATTTTTGCCTTTCCTCAGTCATGAAAAATGAGGAAACAAAAAATTTTCTTAACGCTCCTCACCAGTAATGTTGTTGTTGCTCGACAGTTTGCATGACCACAGCACGAAATGTCTTTGTGTGTATTTTGTTTTTGTTAAAGGCAACGAGCCAAAGTGTGTGTTGAATTTTTTGTAGGCAAATATTATTTAAAAAAAAAAAGTAAAAGAACTGCACATATCGTCATCTTAAATGCAGAATAATATAACATTACAGTTTTCAGGAGAAGCAAAAAACGTTGTAAAATGGAAATTATATAAGATATTAGAGTAATATTAAATATCTATATATATAAAAATGAAATTATGTGTGTTTGTATGTTTGTGTGTTTGTATGTTTGTATGTTTGTATGTTTGTATGTTTGTCGCTTTATAGACTCCGAAACTACTGAACCGATTTTCCTGAAATTTTTACAGTAACATCACGTGAGCCCTAAAAATAAAATAGGCTACTTTTTTTTCGATAGGGGCAGGGGAATTGGTACCCCCCATAGGATGCCAATATTATACTGAACCGATTTTCCTGAAATTTTTACAGTAACATCACGTGAGCCCTAAAAATAAAATAGGCTACTTATTTTTTCGATAGGGGCAGGGGAATTGGTACCCCCCATAGGATGCCAATATTATACTGAACCGATTTTCCTGAAATTTTTACAGTAACATCACGTGAGCCCTAAAAATAAAATAGGCTACTTATTTTTTCGATAGGGGCAGGGGAATTGGTACCCCCCATAGGATGCCAATATTATACTGAACCGATTTTCCTGAAATTTTTACAGTAACATCACGTGAGCCCTAAAAATAAAATAGGCTACTTATTTTTTCGATAGGGGCAGGGGAATTGGTACCCCCCATAGGATGCCAATATTAATTATCGCATATCTTAAGAGCCGCTGCACGCATTTTGCTGAACTTTTTGTAGTAGGATCTTCTGAGCCCCGGAATTGAAACAAAATAGCAGCGGGGGTATAGGAATACCCCATAGGACGCCAATGTTTAACATCGCATATCTTAAGAACT